>BSBN01001091.1:4170000-4887426 GCA_027924645.1 Cunninghamia lanceolata
GGAAAATTTTATAAAAATCTTGGTGAATCCCCTTAGTGGTTTTTTTCCAAAATAGACTTGAAGTGATAGAGTGGGTGGATATTTTATATTAAAATATCATTTTAAAAATAAAATTAAATATAATTTGTGCTAGTTTTTGGCCCTCTCCTACATAAATACATCACTTGTACCTATTCTCAAGGCATCACATTCTAGGATAAATATTTTCTAAAAATGTGGCATTACCAAAAACTAGGTTGGAACACATTATGAACTTGAGCGAATGGAAGGCCTTTCCTAGTTTCTCATTCCAAACAAAAGAATACTTGTTGAGTAGCACTATGAGAGGTCCTATAATTTTACCATAATTCTAGACACTTCCTATAGTACCTTGTTAAGCCTAAAAATCCCCACATATTCTTAATTGACTTAGGCTTAGACCAATGCTCCATTTCCTCAATATTTTTTGTATCCATGTATAGTCACTCCTAAGAAACAATATGAGTCAAATAATCTACCTCATGCACACCAAAGTCACATTTATAATTCTTAAAGAAAAGGGAATGTTTCTCTAATATATGGAGGGCAATCTACACATGCTTAACATGATCACTATAAATAAAAATATCATAAAAAATAGAAAGATGAGTTTACAATGGAAAGATTTAAACATCATATTAATTAGACTTGTGAAGGTATAAGGAGCATTATTTAGGTAAAGGGAATCACCAAAAACTCCTAGTGACCTTAAAGTCATCTTTTTCGTGTAGGTTTTTATTTTCCTATTTCCTTGGTTTTTCCTACACTTGCTTAGGATTAATAATGTGAGTATTAATGTGAGTAGGTGAAATGTGTTGACATCTTCCTTAGGAGTTACACTTTTGTATTTTAGGCTATTGTGGTGGACTCTTCCTGATGCAGAGGCATCCGCACTAAAACCTTAACATATAGCATGGATGTCCGCAACCCATCATCATCATCATCATCATCATCATATTTCTTGCTAACACTGTCAGCATCATCACATTTACTGTCGCCGACCGATATCCTCCTACAGACAAGCCTTCGCACTTTCGCATGTCAACAGCATCATCATATTCGGCAGCATCATCATGTTCGGCAAGCGCGAACATCCTCTTGATGTCCATTGTTCATCTCGCCGACAAACGCTTTCTTCACTATCTTCAGCATCATGTTCATCAGCAGGATATGGAACATCCGGTTCCTCCCATTTATCCTGATGATGACAAACCTTAACTCCACGCACCTCTCCTCGATGCTTGCGTCACCCCGATATCCTGATGACGTATATCCTGATGACGATGACGTCACCTGCAGCTCCTCAATATCCTGCTACTCCGAAATATCCTGATGACGTATATCCTGATGATGATGACGTCATATCCTGCTGTTGGCCAAACTTAACTTTTTTTTCGGCCCGCGATCAACCCGATCTTCTTCCTTATGCCGATACGCTCCTCCTCGGCACCTCCTGATGATGATCACCCCGACGCACTTTCACTTTATGCAACCAACCGCATCATGCCGATCTCCTCTTACTCGGATGATGATGCCTGAAGCGACTGCAGGATATAAGCAGAAATATCCTGATGATGCCGTTTTAACGAATTTTCAACCTTAGCGGATTTTCACTGTTCTGATCCACCGAACCTCCTGGGATGACTCGATCCACTTCTAGGGTGATCTTCCAAACTCTATCAGCTCGACCTAACACATGCCCATGCTAGGGTCTTCAACACCTCTCGACGGCGATCCTGCACACCTGCATGCAAACAAACAAACTAACTCCTAACCTACTGTACATAACCATTCCACCGATCAGACGAATCAACCGGTGGAATGGATCAGTGAATCCATGAAACCACCCAAACCAGCAAATCGATTAAATAATGGAGACCAAACAGACAATGAACACAACATGATCTCTTATTTGATTTCAAAAGATGCTATTACAATATTCAGTCTCTCCTCTCTCTCAGCAAAGCCTGATCGATGATATCCAATACCAACCGATCCTCATGCTTAAATAGATTTTCCTGCGAGTACTACCACTCGACTCCAAGCGGCTGGGAACTCTCTCCAGGCGGCTGGGGGATCCAACCGATCCTACAGCATGACAACTGTTCTAACAAACTAACTAAAAATAGAAAAGCATGGTCAGCATGATCTTAGTATGATCAGCATGACCTTATTACATGCATTGGTCTTATCAGACCTTCTTGAAAACATAAACAAGACTCAAACTAACTAACTGCCTTATGAAGGCCAGCTGTCAGGTAGGTGCTCTTGCACCATACTCCCCAACAGAAAAGAACTCATGTCCCATGAGTTTAGTATGTGGAAGTCCTCCACCTTTACACCTTGCCTTTGCAATATTCTGACCTGTTCCAGCTTTGTCCTCTACTGGCTCTTGGCTGCTCCAAGACTTCTGAACTGTAACTTGCTTTCTGGCAAGTAAATCCTCATGCCTGTCAATGTAGGCCTTTCTCTCACATACCTCGGGTTTGTCAGGTTGTCTGACCAGAACCTCTGTCTGAACTGCCTCTTGAACTTCTGTAGTGTTCAATCCTATCTTCCTTTCAACCTTTATAGGACAAACAATAGTCCCAACTATGACAACATCCTTGTCATTCCTCTCAACTGGTTGCTATTTGCAAACCTGTTTCTGCACCTGCTGCTGACCTCTGTCAGTCAAAACTAAAACTTTCTTCAACCTGTTGTCCTGAACAACTCCTGTCCCTGCAGTATCCTCAACTGCCTTTATGCCTGCTCCCATAGGCATCTGCACAAACTCCTTCTTTCCCATTAAAATGATTTTGGCTGCCCCCTGTACTGCAGCATCTGCCTGCAATGGCATCAACTTCATAGTCTTCCCATCTTTCTTGATGGTATAGGTATTAGCATACCCATCATACAGTACCCTTCTATCAAATTGCCATGGTCTACCCAACAGTAGGTGACGACATTCCATGGGCAAAATATCACACAAAACCCTATCCTGATATGCTCCAATCTGAAAATCCACATATGCCTGTTCATAGACAAAAAGTGATTGACTATCACTCACCCAAGATGCCTTGTAAGGGTGTTGATGTGGAATCCTTTCCAAATTCAGTTTATCCACCATTTCTTGAGATACCATGTTGTCTGTTGAACCAGTATCAATGACAACCTTACATATTTTCCCTTTGCTCTTGCATATGGTCTTGAAAAGAGCTCTTCTTTGCATCAGATCCTTTGATGCCTGCAAACTAATTCTCCTTAGCATCAATGATTCTCCCTCCTCAGGATATGCATAATAGTCAGGCTCCTTATCTTTTTGATAAGTGTTTGAACTATGCACACTTTGCTCTACTTTCTCTTCTTGTACAAGCTGTACCCTCTTGTCAGGTGTTCTATCATTTCTGGATGATGAACCCTTATTTTCTGGACATTTGAAAGATGGATGACCAAAATCTCCACAGGTGTAACATTTTCCTGAAAATGTAGTAGAACCTCTACCACCTCCAAATCTTCCTCTATTACCTTTCCATCCACCTCTGAAATCAGACTGTCCCTGTCCTTTACCAGTGTCTTCTTGACCCTCATTGGTTTGCTTTTGTGTAGGGGCTGCTCCTCTTCCCCTCATATTGTTTCCTCTTCCTCTCATGGACTTATCATGTCCTCTATTCATCTTTTCTTCAATCCTGATTGCCATTTGATAACAATCCTCCACATTCTTAGGGTTAGCTAAAACTAACTCATCCTATATGTTAAATCTCAAACCAGCCAAGTACCTAGCCACCTTTTCCACCTCATTCTCATGATGACCAGATCTCATACTCAACTTATAAAACTCCTCAGTATATGCCTTCACATCCCTTTCCTTCTGCCTTAAAAATTGCAGCTTCTTAAACATCTGGATTTCATAATCCCTTGGCAAGAATTTCCCTTTGATCCTTGCTACCATCTTATCCCATGAAGTGATCTTTGACTTCCCTTGTTTCCTTCTCTCAGATTGTACATAATCCCACCAAACCAAAGCATGACCTCCTAACTTGGTCTTTGCAATCTTTACCTTCTGATCCTCAGCAACATCTTCACATTCAAAGTGATTATCCAGTGCAGCAATCCAATCTAGCAACTCATCTTCATTCAAACTTCCAGTATACTTGGAAACATCAACCTTTACCTCAGGTTTATCACTCTGCACTGCCTTTAATAGTTTTGCCAGTCTCTGGTCTTCAGCATCCAAATCTTCAGCTACCTCTTCATACTCTTCAACAGTATCTTCATCTTCTTCAGACTCACTGTCTGCCACTTCCCTCTTTTTGTTCTTTTCCAGGGCTACAAGCCTGGCTTGAAGTGCTTCAGCAAGCTCCTTCATCTTTCTCATCTCTCTAGCATGTTTCTCCTTCATTTCCTGCAATTCCCTTGCAGTACCACTACCTTTAGGAGGCATTTTGTCAACCTCTCAATCAACACACAACACACAATCAACTTTACCTCTGCCCTTTCGGTGACAGAATCAACACACAACAGCCCAGACCTTTTGCTGAGCTCTGATACCACTATGATGCAGAGGCATCCACACTAAAACCTTAACATATAGCATGGATGTCCGCAACCCATCATCATCATCGTCATCATCATCATATTTCTTGCTAACACTGTCAGCATCATCACATTTACTGTCGCCGACCGATATCCTCCTGCAGACAAGCCTTCGCACTTTCGCATGTCAACAGCATCATCATATTCGGCAGCATCATCATGTTCGGCAAGCGCGAACATCCTCCTGACGTCCACTGTTCATCTCGCCGACAAACGCTTTCTTCACTATCTTCAGCATCATGTTCATCAGCAGGATATGGAACATCCGGTTCCTCCCATTTATCCTGATGATGACAAACCTTAACTCCACGCACCTCTCCTCGATGCTTGCGTCACCCTGATATCCTGATGACGTATATCCTGATGACGATGACGTCACCTGCAGCTCCTCAATATCCTGCTGCTCTGAAATATCCTGATGACGTATATCCTGATGATGATGATGTCATATCCTGCTGTTGGCCAAACTTAACTTTTTTTTCGGCCCACGATCAACCCGATCTTCTTCCTTATGCCGATACGCTCCTCCTCGGCACCTCCTGATGATGATCACCCCGACGCACTTTCACTTTATGCAACCAACCGTATCATGCCGATCTCCTCTTACTCGGATGATGATGCCCGAAGCGACTGCAGGATATAAGCAGAAATATCCTGATGATGCCGTTTTAATGAATTTTCAACCTTAGCAGATTTTCACTGTTCTGATCCACCGAACCTCCTGGGATGACTCGATCCACTTCCAGGGTGATCTTCCAAACTCTATCAGCTCGACCTAGCACATGCCCATGCTAGGGTCTTCAACACCTCTCGACGGCGATCCTGCACACCTGCATGCAAACAAACAAACTAACTCCTAACCTACTGTACATAACCATTCCACCGATCAGACGAATCAACCGGTGGAATGGATCAGTGAATCCATGAAACCACCCAAACCAGCAAATCGATTAAATAATGGAGACCAAACAGACAATGAACACAACAGGATCTCTTATTCGATTTCAAAAGATGCTATTACAATATTCAGTCTCTCCTCTCTCTCAGCAAAGCCTGATCGATGATATCCAATACCAACCGATCCTCATGCTTAAATAGATTTTCCTGCGAGTACTACCACTCGACTCCAAGCGGCTGGGAACTCTCTCTAGGCGGCTGGGAGATCCAACCGATCCTACAGCATGACAGCTGTTCTAACAAACTAACTAAAAATAGAAAAGCATGGTCAGTATGATCTTAGTATGATCAGCATGACCTTATTACATGCATTGGTCTTATCAGACCTTCTTGAAAACATAAACAAGACTCAAACTAACTAACTTCCTTATGAAGGCCAGCTATCAGGTAGGTGCTCCTGCACCACTTCCCATTGGTCATATTTGCCACCTCTCCCCTCTCTCATATTCTATATATACTTACCTCCTAGCTAGTCTTGTGGTAATTGTATTTTGCAGCTATTTGATTTTACATTCCTCTAATGTTATTTTTCTCTTTGAGAATTTGAAATTTCTCTCTTGGAGACTAAATATGTCTTGATATTTTGATCTTGTATCATTTTCATTCACAAATTAATATCTATTTATTTGTGCTAAGTTTTCTAGGTTATTCATCTTTTCATATTCTAACATGGTATTAGAGAAAGTTAAGTGCAATAATAGTTTAGTTTCCTTATTGAGAGATTAGGGGGGGATAATAAGATTTTCTTGAAGGTTTCCTAAAAAATGAATATTCTCTTCTCTTGCATCTAAGAATAAAAAAAGTTTGATAGAAATATTTTAACCTCTGGCTTTTGTACTTGTATTTTCTGAAATCTAGGTGTTTGCAACATTATGGTAATCCTAGTGATATTTTTAGCTATTCCATAGCATCCAAAAGGGTCAAGAAAGTTAGATCTAGCTTTTGTTTCACCAAAATTAAAGCTCAAAAAATTAGTTTGCAAATAGGGGTTTGAAGCATGGTTCTAGAAGGTAGTTGTCAAATCTGAGCATTTTCAGCCCAAACGAACCTCACCGTCATGCTTAAAAGACCCAAAAACATAAATAATGGCTTTCAAATAATCCATTTTGGTGTTGGGAGACTCTAAGGAAAAAATTTACTAGGAGAGACATATGCTCCTCCCACCAACAGGCAGTTTGATGCACTATATTCGTAAAAAAAATAAAAAAAATAAAGTTCTTATGCACTAATCTATTTAAAGAACTAAGTGCTTATTGAGGGATTTGTACTTATGATTTGCAAAGGCCTTGGTCCCTATAAAGTGGTATGCCTCCTTAAAGGAGGCCCCTGCGGGCTCCTTTACTAGCTAGCAGGTTGTACAGACTCTAGCATTATGTAAACGACTAAGTGTTCTTCTAAACCACCTCCTATATGAGCTCCACCATAATGGCTAGCTACCACTCCTTAGCCATTTTACTGCCCCTATGGCCACCTCCTCTAGAAACTCCACCCTCTAGCCACCCAAGGGCCACCAAGGACCTTTTTTATGCTAAAAAAGGTTATTTTTTCAAGATGGTATCTTTTTTCCATTGAGTCAAAATTTTACAAATGAATAGGTGCTAGAAAGATGGAGATGAATCTTTCTATTCAAGGAGGTTTTGTTAAGAATTTTTGTCAATTTTATCCAGATATTGCAGGTTGAAGTTGATATTTGCATTTTCTTCAACAAACCATATCTTGTGCCCCAAATCTTGGTTTTTTACAAATGAATAGCCATTGGAAAGGTGTTGATGAGAAATACACAACCATATTGTTCTTTTTGCACAAATTTTGTAATAGGTCCATTTTGGATCAAATTTTAGTTTTTTTGCATTTTTGGGCCCTATCACTATTGTAATTTGGGAAAAGCCTTGTAATCACACTAACTATAAGGTACTAAGCTTGTAATCTCTAGGGATGATTTTTGAGACTAGTGAAGAGGGGATGTGCTTGTGTTCTCTTCTTTTCAACACTTCATTTCTACAATTTGCATCATGAATCAAACTATAGTTCCAATTCTAACACTGTATAACTATTTTGAGTGGAAATCTTACATGGTAATCTACTTAAGAAAGGCTAGGTTACACCGAATCACAATGGGACTAGGAACTAAAGTTGCACAAGATATAGAAAAGCCTGAATGGATTAACAAATGTGATAAAGCCTATGGAACACTATGTTTATCAATTTCTCATGATTTACTCTTTCATATTGAATCTTTGAATTCTCCTAATGAAACCTGGACTAAGCTAGAAACTATATTTGAGACACAAGATTATATGAGGGGTCATATATTGTAAAATGAACTTATAAGTCTAAGTCCATGCAATTTTAACACTATCTAGGATTTCTTTACAAAATTGAAATCATTAAGGCTATAGTTAAAATAATGTGGAATTTAAAAGAAAGATGAATAATTGATTCTTAGTATTCCATCTAAACTAAGTTCTGAATATTTAGTGTTTTTTTTAAAAGAGGGGAGGCCCTCAGACATGTATTAATCAAAAAATGTAATTACAAAGAGGGGATCAAGTCCCAAACAAATAGCAAAAGGAAACATATGTAGCTAGTAAAACTCATGGCATCACCCTTATCAATTTAGATGACCACAAAAAAAAGCCAAAAAACCAATATCAGAAGATAGAAGAACCACCACCTAACTGCCACCCATATCCATCGCGTTGACCACCCCTCTCGCCTCTGCCACAGGCTCACCTTCCTTGGTCTACTCTAGCTCCTCCTTGGTATTTGATTCTACATATAGAGCCTCTAGGTCCTTTGGGAGATGCGAAGCCTGGTCCGCAGCATGGAAGCACAGGAACCTAATTGCCACAAACGGTTCCTTACATCTCTTAGCCATTTTGGCACTGAGTAAGAGTGGCCTTTAATTTCCCTCTTGAGCTCACTAATGCATCCACAAACCAGTCCTCTCTACATCATTCTGTAGAGACATTCAACGGCCTTGGAAGAACGGAGTTGTTGAATCAGAAAGAGCCCACCAATCCACGCATTGCCAACCAGAATGTTGTAATTCTGGAGATCATTGTTCCAATGGTCCACACTGAACAACTTCTTATTGACCATCCCCATAGAAATAGGTAGGACATAACTGGCATTGAGGGTGATATCCAAAATATTTAACAAGAAAATAGAGACCACATCAGACCATCTCAACTCCCTTTTGGGTGGACCATCAAGCCACCTTTGGTTATAGATATGTCTAACAGAAAACTAGGTAAGCAAGAAGTCTATCTCAAAGATCTGGTTTAGGTCCAAGATAATCACACTATCCCTAATCATTGGTTCCCAATTGTAGGGCTAGAAAAATAATCAGAAATTGGAAACTTCATCCTCCATGAGACTTGCACACCTACACTAAAGAAGAAACAAAACGTGGCCACAACAAGAAAGGCACAGGAAATCTGTAGAGAAACAAATATTAAGAATTTGATGGAGGAGGATAATTTAATATGTCCCTTTATAGACACAAAGGAGTGTCTATTAAAAAATGAGCCCAGATGTGAATTTAAACACACATCACTTGTGCATTCTCCAAAGAACCAAACACTACCATTTGATATAAAAACTTGTCACTTCCAATCACTATGGTCATAGGGGAAATATAGAGGGAGTACAATCCAAGTAGAATCCAAATAAGGGTCTTGCAAAAAGCTAAAGCTTGTCTTGTCTAGAATTAATTCATACTAGCCAACCAACGGGAAAAACCTCTCTGGGGTCCAGGAGTAAATGTTAGTAGATAGGGGTACAAGTGAGCCTTGGATATTATACGTATGAGCCTTGAATAGTTAGGGATTCACACCTCCCCTCACTAGCCATGGGTTCTATAGGAGTAGGTGCCATCTAGGAACATTTGAGGACAGGTGGCAACTAGGCACACTAGGGAGGTAGTCATTACAACCTTTATAGAAAAGCAAGGCACACCAATAGGGAAATCTAGGCTGACATAATCTCCCATAGACTACTCCTAGGTACACGATATCTACCAGATAATAAGTGCCCGATCCAAGGGGGCCTTAAATTTATGCTACTAAAGGTGCACTTGGGACTCAGTTCACCATGCCATATTTGAATGATTTTTCTATCTCTCTCACATAGGAGTAGGATAAGCTAATCCCAATGAGCACTCTCAAATCCTCTAAGTCAAATGCCTTGGCTCCCAACCAAGGAAAAAAAGAATAAAAAGGACAAAGTAGTATTAAGAATAAGAAATAGAAATATAGCAAGGAGAAGAAGAATAAAAAACCAGCTGCCCCAAAAGCAGCTAATGAGAGCTCATCTTTAAATGGCGACAAGCCTAAGAAAGAGAAGGTCAAATGTGCCTATTGTAAAAGACCTAGTCATAATGAACATAAATGTTTGAAGAAACAAATTGAACACTTAACACACATTCTTGAAAATAATATTATCAGTGTGCTAAATGTGAAAATGTGGGAAAGATGGAAGATAGTGTTAAAGGTGTCCAATCAAACCCTATTTTCACAATAACACTCAAGGACAACAACTAAGCCAAGTCACTACAAATGGAGAGGACTCAACTACAAGTTGATGTACTCAAGAATGATATGGAAAGATAGATTAGATTGAGAGATTTGTCAAACCCTAGATTCAATAAGCTTCAAACCATAATTGTAATGAAATTGGATACAAATGAATAAATTGCTATAGATCACCAGATAGGAAGACACTCAAGAGGGATCAAAAACATACTAGAAGTTAGATTTTTAGAATTAATGACTTTATGGACTACGAGGCAGGTGTCCTAGTTTGATAGGATAATTTTTCTACAAATTTGGAATAGTAAGTAGTGTCGGATGATGTTCAGTTCTTGAGTTTCTGAAGATTCCAGATGGAAGGACTACAGGGAGGGCGCCCTAGTCTAGTAGGGTAAAGTATTAGTAAGTTTACTTTAGATCCCAAATCCCTATCCTTAGAATATCTTTTCTACACTCACACTTCATCAAATCCCACACATAACCTGTAATCACAAAGAGAGGGGTTTGGGGGTTGTGGTGTTTAGGAGCTTGCCTCGATCAAGCCTCGGAATGACATTCAAGTCTTCCAACACCATTTTTAGATAGAGTGCATGTCCTTAGAGGAAAAAGGGAAAATCAAGTGATGAAATATATCTATTGAAACACAAATAGATGTCACCTTAGAGGTGAAGCCCTCATGGAGATGACGATCTTTCAAATTGTGAGGAGATGGATTGATGAAGCCAAATCTGCAACAAACAAACACAATTCTACTCTGCAACACAATGAATGCTTTGGAATCCCTTAGGTCAATATTACAAGTTCACCTTATCCATCTAGGTGTAAAATGAAGATATAAACTCACTTATATATGCATTCTCACTAACTTTTGTAATTCAAATTGAAAAGGCTGACAAAGGGAGACCTTTTTAAAGGTCCTATGCTGACTTGACAAATTATATTAGACTTGGGCGCGAGTACCCAAGTCCCAAGGCCAATTTGGGTCTTGATTAAACATTTAAAACTGGCCCCTATGTCCCATTTGACATGGGTTTCTGGGGAAATTACTCCAGGATGAGGGTTAAGCTTGCATATTGTAAATGAGTAGACCTAGGAGATAAACTAGGAGGTAAAAATGCATGAGGTTACTTTTTACTCCATAACATTTAGCCCCCACTTTAATTTATGTATGATCTTACGATCCATACATGTATTAAAGTATGGTCAAAAACACATCAAACACACCAGGCACATAAGCTAAGGCATACCCAAAGGTTGGAGGACTATTTCTAACCCCCAATCTTAGGTAAGCACTAGAAAACACATGGAAGACATGCAAGACACCATGAAGATACTAAGAAGCATGCAAAACATAGAGAATATAGTGGAAGCACATAATACATGAAGAAGACATGAGATCAGTCACACAATACATGAAGAATACATTAATTTAACAATTAAAATAAGTCCTAAACTAGGGGATGGAGGGGGCTCAATGCCACATACCTTTAGACTGATGAAAACATGCAAAACAAAGACCTGAATGTGGAGGGGATCATCATCACATGCCTTTAGACCACACTTGGGGGAAAACATGCCAAACAAGGACCTGAATGTGTAGGGGACTCATCACAACGTGTCTTTAGATCACACTCGGGGGAAGACATAACAAACATGCAAGGAAAACACATGGAATACACAAGCACTGTATAGTATGCCATAGACACACTATATGTCTTATACATGTTATCACTCAATATTGCACCCCTACTAAGTTGTAGAACTTAGCATATTGGTGAAACATGAGAACTTTTCTAAGGTTGTGGGTTACCTAAAGTAGAAAATAATCTCCTGAATTAAGTTGGCTCTTATGGTACTCACCTAAAACTATTTTCTTGTTTGAAAAGGGTAGAAAGACTACATAAAATAAAACCTATGACTAAGGGTGATGCACCACAATTGATATCTAAAATTTGCATAGTTGCTTTGCACACACAGTTTCAATCAACAACAAAACTTGACTTGTACAACTCAATACTCATATGCTTTTGCATAAATATTTCATAAGAAGGCTTTAATGTTTACAATCCTAGAAGGAAAATATATTTTTCACAACTTGAATTATTTGCATTCAAACACAACTCACAACCTACAAAATTACATATACTTTCTACACAAAGGTGCTACTAATGAGACACAAAGACAAGGAATGAGATAACTTCACAAGTAATTGTATCAATCATTCAAATGCACACAATAGAATGAAAATTTGAGAAGGCAAAATGCTTATCTTCATTGATCTCCAAGGTGTAAACTACTATACATGTCTGTAAAATGAGTTACAAATGCTATCTCCTGCTGAAAGAACTCCAAAATGAGTTCCAATACTTACTTGAGAATGAAAAGAACTAACTCCAAAAAATGATAATTGAAGTTACTATATGCTTTCCCAAAAGGTTGCACAAAAATAAGGACTACAAACCCCCTTGGTCGTGCACAACAATAAAGCCTATTTTTAAGCCCCTAAAAAGACTCTAAAAAGGCTTTAGAATGAAGAAAAGGTCAAGCCTTGACCTCTCCTATCATAAAGGCATTAGAAATTGCCCCTAGATGCTCTCATTTCCCTCCAAAACCAAGTCAAAACAACCCCTATATGCTCTCCACATGTTTGTCAACTTCCTCTAACCTCCCCCATATGCTTGGCACTAGTCATCAACCTTCAACCAATTCTCTTCCTTTTGACTTAATCTTGAAAACCAATGCCTCTTATCTTGCATTTCATAACATGTATTAAAGTGATTTATAATTCACCACTTTAATAATGTCTTACATTTCAAATTTGTTTCAACCCATGCATAAATAAAGGTATATGACCATGATTAGAAAAACATATACAAAAGGGACACTTATTTCTTTGCTTCACAAAATATGCAAAAGGAGACTATAAGGCGTGGGCATTAGTTTATGAGGAAGAAAAAATAAAACAAAGGCAAAAAATGACTTTTTCTTATCAGCCACTTAGGGTTTCAAAACCCTAACACAAAATTTGTGGCCCAAACATCCACTTCACATTTCATTTGCGTCTTCATTTTGCTACTTTCTAGACATCGCCAAGGGTTTCAACCTGAAGGTTTCATGGAGGTTTGGACTACATTTTTCATAAGAAATCAATAGAACGAGCTTGAGTAAACTTTCTGTCATTGTAGAATATGCTTTTCTTCATCAACATCAGTGAATAAAATGCTTTTTCTCAAGCTCTTTTTGCCAAAATGATGAAGTATTTTGTATTTGTTGGCAAATGGTCAGCACTCCCTGTGGGATTTGTGACATGGACTAACCGCCTCTCGTGGATTCATTAACTCTGGCGTTTGTATTGGAAATTGAGAGGTCAACCTTTTGGTTTAATGACAATCATGGACCAACAATTGGTATTAGAGCATAGATTTCCTATAAAAGTCTAATCAGATTGGGTAGATCTTGATAGTGGAGTACCATGGGAAAGTGTAAAAGAAATAGAGAAAAGAAAGATGCCAAGAAAAATGTTGAACAAAAAACCCCAATCAAGTCATGTGATGAGTTGTTGCATGAGCCATCCATAAAAGTTGACACAAAGTGTGATAAAGAAAATGACTTTGCTATTGAGATTGATGATAAAGAGGGAGACCTCTTTATGGATGAAGATGGATAGGAGTTTGATGAAAATGATTGTGAAGTTGATTTAGAAGGTGAACTATTGTGTGCCTTAGATCAGATCAAGCAACTTAGAAAGGAGAATCAGAGATTAGAAGACCAACTTCAATAGGAAAAAGACTCCAAAGACAAAGTATGTTTAGATTTTGCAAAAGTTTCTTTAGAATTTGAAGAGGCAACAAATCAGATTGTAGACTTAAAGAGTCATGTCGATGAATCTGACAAATTGATTATCAGTCTAAAGACTGAAATTGAGGAAGCCAAAAGAATAATAGATGTGACAAAATCTGATCTTGAGGTGGAAAGAATTGAATGTCTAAAATTAGAGATAGAAATTGTTAATTTGAGAAAAGATTATGAAGGTCTCAAGGTTCTATCCAAGAAATATCAGGAGTTTGAAGAAAGCACAAACAAGTTGCATGAAATGTTGGGAAAACAAAAACACTATAAAGACACCACAGGCTTAGGATATGAGGAAGGACAATGTTCTAAAGTTAGAAAGACACCTAAAAGGAAGATAGACTTGAGTTTTCATGTTGCTTCTCCTAAAGACAAGAAGAAGATAGAAGATCAGGTCTTTGATAGAAGGAGAAGAAGAGGAGACATCAAGCAACACCATTAAATGAGGTACAACTATTATCAATTTCATGGCTATTGCTATTGTTGTCATGCTTGTGGTCATAGAGCTAGAAATTGTAAAACTCAAGCAAGTTATTGTTTAGAGTGGAATAAGACTAAAAGTCCTAGAAAGTCTTCAAATTAGAGTTACAAGATTGTGTGTTACAAATGCAATCAAGATGGTCACATAGAAAGGGATTGTTGGATGCATGAAAGTTATGGTCATAGAAGCACTTTTGGCATGTCAAAGAGATATGATTCCTTTACTTCTCTAATTGGTTATAATGTCACATGCTTTAAGTGTCATAATCTTGGGCATAAGGCACAATTTTGTAGGAATAAATTGAAGACGTCTAGTGCAGACATCTTGAGCAAAGAAAAGAAAAAGCTTATACTAGCTTGGAGAAGAAAACAAAGTCAAGAAGAAGGAAGTCATAATCTTGTGCATGCTGCACAAGAGACATCACAAACTGCTTGAGACACAACATGTAGTAAGGGGGAGGCATTGTAAGCCCTATCTCTTGCCCCTAAGTGAAAAGGTGGCTTGGTACAGTGTAAAACTGTCTCTGCAGTCTTGAGTAGTAGTCATGCAATCTTTATTTTTCATATCAGTTTTGGTACTCTTTGAAAAGGACAGTTGTGGTTCATGTGTCTTCATGTTCTTCATGGTTTAGGTGATCAGTTGTGGGCCATATTCTCATTTCCTTGTGATTCTTCAAAGATCATCTACATGTTTCATGGTGTCAAAGGAGATGTTCAATGTCAAATCTTATTGAATCTATGGATCAAGAAATGTAGTTGCCAAATGTAATAGTTGCAAGTGTCCTGGTACTTATGTAGACAATGCGTAAGTGATGCAGATGTTATAGTATTGTCATGGCAGACTTAATTATAGACCTAGTTGATTGATCTTGTGTAATATAAGATCTTGTATTCTTGTATCTGACAGACCTTGGGAAGTATTCTTGTTTGATTAGCAGACTTGCAGTCAGTTGTTGATACAAACCTTGTTGTGAAAAGCAGACATTGTTGACTTTGTTGTGTAGATCAGTGATTGTTGATTTGTAGGTGCAAGTTCTCTGATGTAATGATGTAGCCCTCTAATTTCTTTACTGCAGACCTTGTGAGGTGTAACAAACTTTAAGTGTAGTTTTGTGGTACTTTGTTTTCATGGGGATAGTCTTTTGTAAATAGAGACCTTTATATTTTTTGTGACAAAGAAACAAGTAATTAGTCCTTATGAATGATGAAGTGCTCTCTAGGGTAGTTGGTTGTATTGGCAGAGTAAGGATATTTATGACCTTTGATTCATACTAGAAGCAAACCTTTTGTTGTGCAGTCCTTGTGTATGATAGAAGTGGGTGACAGTCCATGTGGTGTGATTAACTGTAGCAGATCTTTTGTTTTTGGTTGACAAGTACTGTGGATTTTGTAATTTTTGATGCAGTGTTGAACTTTTTTCTCATTTCATGCAATGTATGTCCTATCAAGAAGATATTATATCACTCTGTCAGTATTGTATGATAGTGATATAGGTGCAGGAAGGTGTCTCTACTTTTCTTTGAATCAATCATATACAGAGCATTTGTGATTAGGTACTTGTCCATTCTTTATAGTGGTGTTTATATTCCTTGTATGAATAGTTACCTCCTTTGTTCATTATGGCAAAAGGGAATAGTAAATAGTGATCAGTATAATACATTTGATCATAGACAGTGATCAGGATAGTTAGGTAGTGTATTTGATGGTGATCAGGTAGATAGTGGCAACAATCAATAGATAGAATAGACAATTGAAATACTCAATGTCTACAAATTAGTGACATTACTCAGTGAAATGTCTACTCATTACTTACAGTCATTGTCACAAGTCATCTTGGATAGTTACAATTGATAGGTGTAATTGATGTATTAGATCAGTGACAATGTGCTTTGAAATCAATAGGCAATCTTTAAAATGATGCAGTCTCAGTGTTAGTTGTCATCTTTGCATTAAGATTAGGGTTGATCTATCAAATGTTGTGTACTATGCAAGTATGGAAATCAATGTTGTTTGTAGGTATGCATGGATTTACAGTGCTACTCATTTGTATTCAAGGCACAAAGTATAAATAATGTCATGATATCTTTGATCAGCTTTGTTCATGGACATAGATAGGGAAATCATAGTTTGTATTTGAAAAGTTGCAAAGTTGAAATCTTGCAAAGATTGCAAAAGGTGCAATGTCTCACCAAATCTAGCATAGTGTATGTTATGGTGCTCTCTACTCTTATACAATACTTTATGTTTGAGATAGTGATAAGAAGTGCAGTGTCAAAGATCTTTGTTCATGACAAACCTAAGGAATGCAGTGTCTTGATGTTGGAGCCTTGGAGTACTCTTGCTTGCAGAATAAATGACTTGTTGTAGATGTTATTCTCAGATGATGATAGTTGTATGCAGGTGGTCTTGTTAATTGAAGGCAGGTTGGTGTTGATCGACAGGTGCAGGTGCCTTTGTTGATTGCATACTTTGTCTCTCTACTCTTCAAGAGTTGCAATCTTCATGCAGTTTGATGAAGTGCAGACCTTGTATCTTTGAAGGAGTGCTTTTACAGTTCTTTTCTTGCAGACCTTGTTGTTGATGGTGGTCTTGGCAACAAACCCTCTCTAGTAGACTTAGCGATACAATATATCTTGCAGAAAGTTAGCAGAATAGCTGCCATGGTATTTCAAGTCTTCATAGTTCTTCACAAGGTAATAGACAGGGTAAGTATCTCTTGGATCTTCATTGATCAAGTTTGTCAAAAATTTAGTTGGCATCCATCATCTCTGTTATACAGTGATATACATCAGAGATCATATGCCTAATGTTCAGTTGCATAAAAGTACTATGATGACACTAGATGGTACATTAGATATCAGATTCCTTCATAAGCAGTGTTTTGTATTAGGAAATCTTTCATTATAGCTCTTTGTCATTGGATGCCAAAGGGGGAGAAGAGCATAGGTGCAGATGTGTGATAGGTTGACATCAATGCCAAAGGGGGAGATTGAAGATTGTTTGTCATTTATGTCAAAGAACTAGGATGTTGATATTTGATCTCAGGATACTTTCACTTCAAGATATTTTCATGGTAAGATATGCATGGTGTTCATTACGAGGTGTCTTAGGTTCATAAGTGATGGTAATGTCTTGATGGTGTTCATTATGCCTTAAGAGCTATGTGATCAGGACATGAGAATTGTTTCATGTTGTCAGAGTGGCATATTGAGTGTTCACATTTGGCATTTATGTTGTAATTCATGTGGATCGTGTGATTCAGAGAATTAGGCTACTATTGAAATGTCAAGGAGAGTCAAGGAGAGTTAAATGTATGGTTATCAAAGTGAGTCATGAGTTTGTTACATTTACAAAGGGTTTAGTGTGTTTAGGATGATGTGATGGCAAAACATGTGGTAGAGACATCAAGAAAAATGTTGAGAGTTCATGTGAAAACTTGATCATGTTGGACCATCTTATATTGTTGTTCATGGCTCATGGCTTAGAGGATTTATATTGATCTTTGATAATCTCATCAGGATGCTTATTGTTTGTAATCAGGAGGTCAGAGTTTTCTTGTTCACATACTCATATTCATCTTAGGAATGCTTCATCTTGTTTCAATGATTCACAAATCTACAAATCGATCATACAAAAGATTATGTGCCTAAATTAGGGTTTAAGACACTAAAACCCTAAGCAACTAAAGTAAGTCTTTTGTCTCATGGAGCCCATCATTCAAGTCAAGTCACTTTTGTTTTATTCTTGAGTTGACCTATAATAAAAGTTCATTGACAAGTTAAGTGGAAACTTAAGTCCATCAACCTCGTTGGTGCAGGGGCACCTAGTCAAATTTTGTAAATATGGTCAAATGTTAGATTTTCGGGTGTTTTGAGTCTTGTGTGGTGTAATAAGGTCTATTTAGACCATTTGCAATGTAATAAGTCTCATGGGGTTAGTTTGAGTACATTTTATCATGTTTTGTTGCAAAAGTTGCTTTGCAACTTTACAATTTTGTCATTTTAGGAAGTTGAAGAGTCAAGTACATGAAGAGTCGATGGAAACTGTTGGTTTTTGAGGAAAAGCATGTAAATATGCCTGAAAAGGTTCGAAGCCAATAAACTTACACTGATGTTTCTATATTTTTTTATTGTTTTCTGTTGTTCCAAGAAGTTGTATAGCCCAGTACAGTATGGTCAAGGGCAAAAATGAAATGCATGTGGTAGATCTATGAATTGTCTTTCATTTGAGCTTGGTTTGGTCTTTTGTCATTAGTTTTGGAGTGAGTTAGAGTTCGTTTTGTGAAAACTATCAGTAAAATCTAATTAGCTAGGGTTTGAGAAGAAAATATGAAAATTTGAACCATTCCACCAGTGGAAAAATTTGAAAATTAGTGGAATGGAGGTATTTAAGTTGTTTTTTATGTTTGTAGGGTTTGCAGGAGTAGGGGATGGAGTTGGGGGTGAATTTGATGCAGCCCTAGCCTAATATCCCTATGTATTAGGCTTGTTTGTATAGCTAGAAGTGGGGTTTTTTAAAAAGACAAGATGGGTATTGCTCCAGTTAATGAAATTTGCATATTCAGACTCCATGTGATGTGAATAATGTCCTAAAGTAGAGTTTTGGGTTTTGGGTTTTGTTTTTCTCATACTTGCTTTGTAAAATAGGGCTAATTAGGCTTATTTGAGTTGTAGCAGTCAATTTTACAGGGCTTTGTTCCAAAGTAACCCTAGCCATAAATTGGATATGTTACAAAGGGCTCAAAAGAGTATCTGTAAAGGTGATTTGTTTTTGGGTTTGAAGCCTTCTCCAAAAGATATGTTGAATAAACCTTGTTTAGAGTGCTACAAGGCATGATGAAGGTTTGTGTGAGAAACCACCAAAGTTAGGGTTTCAAACTTGCAAATTGGGTTAATTGAAGTTGTCTTGACATACTCCACCCTTCTCTACATCGTAGTGGTATCAGAGCATAGGTTCTGATTGAGAAGTGGAAGAGAGGTTGACGTTTGAATAAGCAAAATTCCTCCAAAGAGCAATCCAATGGCCAGAGAAGTTAGAGAGTTGAAAGAACAACATGCCAAGGAGTTGATATGGGTAAAGGAGTCTTAAGAGGTTGTTCTAGCCAGACTTGTAGCTTTGAAATCTAACCAAAGGAGAGGTGTGGACAGTGGAGACCAAAGTGACCAAGAGGAAGAGGAAGAGGGTGAGAATGAGAACCCTCAAGAAGGAGTCCAAGAGGAAGAGGACCTTGATGAATTGAGAATGATTAAGATGCTGAAGGCTGTCAAAGGAGATGGTCTTAAGGTGAAGATAGAATTGCCCATGTATGGTGGGAAAATGGATAGTGAAGAGGTGCTTGGATGCCTTAGATAACTATTTTGATTATGAGGAGGTGGTAGAAAATTAGAAGGTGAAACTTGCTAAGACAAGGTTGAAAGGCCTTGCCTTAACTTGGTGGAATTATGTGCAGGAGGAGAGAGTGAAGAGGGGCAAAACAAAAATTAGTTCATGGGATAGAATGGTGGCTAAGGTGAAGAGTCAATTTCTACCTGTTGATTATGAAATTCAGACATTTAGAAAGCTGTAGAGCCTAAGGCAAAAGGAATTGGGTGTCATGGCTTACACTAAGGAGTTCCATAAGCTAAGCATTAGAAAAGGACATGTTGATGATGAAAGAGAAAAGGTAGCAAGGTACCTAAATAGACTAAGGTTCAATATACAAGATGTTGCCACACCTAGGATAGTTGAAGAGTGTTTTCAGTTGGCTGTTAAGGCAGAGGAAAAGATAAAAAGGAGACAAGAGCAGCAAGGTAGAGGTAGAGCGAAAAACTTCAGAGGTAGAGTTAACTTTGGAGGAAGAGGACATTCTCAAAAACAACAAGGAGAGACAAGAAAC
The DNA here is from genome assembly GCA_027924645.1 of Cunninghamia lanceolata. NCBI lineage: Eukaryota > Viridiplantae > Streptophyta > Pinopsida > Cupressales > Cupressaceae > Cunninghamia > Cunninghamia lanceolata. Next base: position 4,190,287 of record BSBN01001091.1, read on the forward strand.
CATCAAGAACAAGGCACAGATTAGAGAGGTGGTTTCAGAGGTAGGAGATCAAATGATAGAGGCAGATTTAGAGGACACAGTAGAGGTTTAAACACCTTTTTAGGGAGATGCTATCAATGTAGCCAATTTGATCACCAAACATGGAAATGCCCGGAGAAACAACCCTCAACATCACATGGAGGTGAAAGGAGAACATAGTTGGTGCAAGAGGAAGATAGTAAGAGTGTCAAACCTCCATCTCATTCTGTTGTTCCAAAAATCTGAGAGACATTAATGATGAGAAGAACATTACTAAAAGTCCCTGTGGTGAAGGAGCCTCCACAAAGAAAGTCATTGTTCAGAACCACTTGTAAATCTCAAGGCAAGGTATGTAAGGTTGTTGTAGATTGTGGTTCAATTGATAATTTAGTTTCTTTGGAGATGGTTGAAAAATTAAAGATGAAAAGGATTCCACATCCCACACCTTATAAGGTTTCTTGGCTAAATAAGGGTCAACAAGTCTTGGTTAATGAACAAACATGAGTTGAGTTTAATATTGGGGGGTATAAAGACAAGATATTCTGTGACATCATCCCAATGGATGTTTGTCATCTACTGTTAGGAAGACCCTTGTAGTATGATAGAAAGGCTAATCATGATGGACAAAATAACACTATTGTGATTGAAAAATATGGGGTCTCATTCACCCTTATTCCATTGCAAGATGAAGGGGTAGATGAACAAGTTGGGTGTAGTGTAATGCTGGTTAGGGAAAAAGAGTTATTGAAAACCATGAAAGAAGAGGGAGAAGAAGGATATGGCATTGTAATCAGACCTAAACCTATCATGATAGTAGTAGAAAAGATTGATGATGTGCCCAAAGAAGTGCAAACTTTGTTAAACAAGTATCAAGACATAGTTGTTGAGGAGCTCCCTAGTTCTTTGCCACCTATAAGGGATGTGAACCACCACATAGACTTTATACTAGGTGTAAACTTACCCAATAAATCTGCATACAAAATGACTCCTCAACAGAATGAAGAGATAAAGAAACAAATACAAGAATTGCTTGATAAGGGTCTCATAAGGGAAAGTTTAAGTCCATGTGTTGTCCCCACTGTTTTGGCACCTAAAAAAGGTGGAGATTGGAGAATGTGCACTGACTCAAGGGCAATTAATAAGATCACTGTAAGGTATAGGTTTCCCATACCAAGAATGGAGGATTTGATGGACTATTTAGGAGGAGCTTGTTACTTTTCAAAGATTGACCTTAAAAGTGGCTATCATCAAATCAGAATCAGAGAGGGGGATGAGTAGAAAACTGCTTTCAAAACCAATGAGGGGCTGCATGAATGGATGGTAATGCCATTTGGGCTTTCAAAAGTACCAAGCACTTTTATGAGACTAATGAATGAATTTTTGAATCCTTTCATAGGAAAATTTGTAGTTGTGTACTTGGATGATATTCTTGTGTTTAGTAAGACTAAAGAGGAAAACTTGTAGCATTTGGACATGCTGTTGAAGAGGCTGAATGAAGAAATGTTGATGATCAATTTGAAAAAGTGTGAATTCATGAAGGAAGATTTGGTCTACCTTGGGTTTGTGATTGCAAAAGGCACTTTGAAGAAGGGTCCTGCTAAAGTAGAAGCAATTCTCAGTTGGCCTACTCCTACATCAGCAAGTGAGGTAAAACATTTTCATGGTCTAGCTACTTTTTATAGAAAATTCATTAAGAATTTTAGTCACATATGTGTTCCCATCATTGTCACAATCAAAGGAGATAAGAGAAAAAGGTTTGTATGGACTGATGAGGCAGAGAAAAACTTTCAATATTTGAAAAACAGAGTAGCCCAACAACTAGTCCTAGCATTGTCTAATTTCAACAAGGTCTTCACAATAGAATGTGATGCAAGTGGGTATGCAATTGGGGTAGTCTTGAGTCAAGAGGGAAGATCTATTGCATTTTTTAGTGAGAAGCTCAATGAGGCAAAGAAGAAGTATTCCTCTTATGATTTGGAATTATATGTAATGGTTCAAGCATTGGAAAAGTGGAGACACTATCTCCTTCCAAAGGAATTTATTGTTTTTACTGACAATCATGCTTTGAGTTTCTTGAACAACCAAGACAAGTTGAGCCACATACATGTGAAGTCGATGGAGTACCTACAAAGATATAGCTTCACAATCAATCACAAAAAGGGGCAGTCAAAGAAGGTAGCAAATGCCTTAAGCAGAAGGTCAATGTTGGTGCAAGAAATTCAACTCCAAAGTGTGGGAATAAATGCCTTGAAAGGTATGTATGAAGAAGATGATGACTTCAAAGAGGTATATGTTGTTTGTGATTAGTTAAAGGTGTTTTTCATGATGAATATTCTAATTTTCTATTGCAAGATGGATTATTGTTCAAGGGTGCTTAGTTATGTATTCCCAAGTGTTCCATGAGAACTAACCTGATAAAAGTGAAACATTGTGGTAGCTTAGGAGGTCATTTTGGTGTAGATAAAACATTAGAGTAGGTAAGAAGATATTACCATTGGCCAAAAATGTAAAGTGACATCAAAAAATTTGTTGAAAGTTGTGTAGTTTGCCAAAAAGCAAAGGGTTCAAGCACTAATCCAGGTCTTTATTAGCCTTTGCCAATTCCTTATAGGCCATGGGAATCCATCAACATGGATTTTGTCTTGGGTTTGCCTAAAACTCAAAGGGGATTTGACAGTGTGTTTGTTGTTATTGATAGATTTAGCAAAATGGCTCATTTCATACCATGCAAATGTACAAATGATGCTTCATATATTGCTAGGTTAATTTTTAAGGAAGTAGTGAGAATTCATGGATTACCATTGACCATTGTGTCTGACAGGGATAGCAAGTTTGTAGGTCACTTTTGGAGGACTCTTTGGAAGAAATTGGGAACCAATTTGACATTTAGCTCTGCCTATCATCCACAAACAAATGGGTAGACTAAAGTGGTTAATAGATCTCTTGGAAACCTTCTGAGATGCCTCACAAAGGAGCATGGACAATAATGGGATCTGATCCTTCCATAGGCTGAATATGCCTATAATGACTCTGTCAATAGAAGCAATGGGAAAATCCCATTTGAAGTTGTCTATGGATTGAAACCTAGAGGTGTGTTTGAGCTCAGGGATCTAAGTGGAATGGAGAAAAGGAGTGCTGAAGGAGATGAATGTGCAGTTGCAATGAAGGACATACATCAACAAGTTAAGGAAAATGTTCAAAAGAGTGTGGAGAAGTATAAGCAACATGCAAGTTTGAAGAAGAGGGATGTTCAATTCAAGGTGGGAGATTTGGTCCTAGCACATTTGATGAAAGAAAGGCTACCAAAGGGGAAATATACAAAGCCGCAGATGAAAAAGATTGGACCATGTAGGGTGGTCCACAAATTTGGTGCAAATGCCTATGAGATAGAACTCCCTCTGAGAGTTGCTATCTCTCCAATTTTTAATATTTATGACCTTTATCCTTTCAAGGGATCTGTGATTGTAGTTATAGGGGCTAATACAAATGTTGTTGATGAAGATTGGGTCAAGGATTTACCACCTAGTCATCCATTGAAGCTTAAAAGCATTTTGGACACAAAGGAAGCAAAAAGGACAAGGCATAAAGTGTACAATGAATATCTAGTCAAATGGCAAGGCCTCCCTCCTGAAGATGCAACATGGATGACATAGGAGGACATTAAAAGACATGGCACAATAGTCCAAGATCTGATCTCAGGTGGAGCCTAAGATTCTTTTCTCCCCGGGTGTATGGTGCAGGGGCACCTAGTTAGATTTTGTAAATATGGTCAAATGATAGATTTTTCAGTGTTTTGAGTCTTGTGTGTTGTAATAAGGTCTATTTAGACCATTTGCAATGTAATAAGTCTCATGGGGTTGCTTTAAGTACATTTTATCATGTTTTGTTGCAAAAGTTGCTTTGCAACTTTACAATTTTGTCATTTTAGGAAGTTGAAGAGTCAAGTACATGAAGAGTTGATGGAAACTATTGGTTTATGAGGAAAACCATGTAAATATGCCTAAAAAGGTTTGAAGCTAGGTTTTGAAGACATTTTTAAGGAAAACCAATAAACTTACACTGTTGTTTTTGCATTTTTCTATTGTTTTCTGTTGTTCTAGGAAGTTATACGGCCCGGTACAATATGGTCAAGGGCAAAATGAAATGCATGAGGTAGATATGTGAATTATATTTCATTTGAGCTTGGTTTGGTCTTTTGACATTAGTTTTGGAGTGAGTTAGAGCTTGTTTTGTGAAAACTGTTAGTAAAATCTAATTAGCTAGGGTTTGAGAGGAAAATATGAAAATTTGAGCCATTCCATTGGTGGAAAAATCTAAAAATTGGTGGAATGGAGGCATTTAAGTTGTTTTTTATGTTTGTAGGGTTTGCAGGAGTAGGGGATGGAGTTGGGGGTGAATTTGATGCAGCCTAGCCTAATATCCCTATGTATTAGGCTTGTTTGTGTAGCTAGAAGTAGGGTTTTGTAAAAAGACAAGATGGGTATTGCTCTAGTTGATGAAATCTGCATATTCAGACCCCATGTGTTGTGAATAATGTCTTGAAGTAGAGTTTTGGGTTTTGGGTTTTGTTTTTCTCATACTTGTTTTGTAAAACAGGGCTAATTAGGCCTATTTGAGCTGTAGTAGTCAATTTTAGAGGGCTTTGTTCCAAAGTAACCCTAGCCATAAATTGGATATGTTACAAAGGGCCCAAAAGGGTATCTGTAAAGGTGATTTGTTTCTAGGTTTGAAGCCTTCTCCAAAAGATATGTTGAATAAACCTTGTTTGGAGTGCTACAAGGCATGATGAAGGTTTGTGTGAGAAACCACCAAAGTTAGGGTTTCAAACTTGCAAAGTGGATTAATTAAAGTTGTGTTGACATACTCCACCCTGCTTTGCATCACTTCTCAAGCAACCAGCCCCTTTGCCCTAGGGAACCGGTGCTCCCTATCAGTGGTAAGAGCTTCGGGTGCCAAATATAATTGAAGGATAGAGATTAAAAGATCTTGTTGGCATGAAAGCAGATCAAACAAATGAAATTTAATTTCTTTTTGAAGTTTAACTGTCACACTTTCTTTCTAAATTTGATGTGCAGTATGATATAAGAGGCCTAAAACTAGATTTTTGAAGGACTATTCGACTCAGAGGGCCAGCAAAATTGATTTTTTAGTCTATATGGTTTATAATGATATGAGACTTGAATGGATAGATTATGGGAGGTGATCTCTATCTGCTCATATTGAGATTATGCAATTTTGTTAAGAGAGATAAGGGCTTTGAATAGTTTAGAGTTGAAGAATGATGAATACATAGGTTTATGTACTAGATTAGATCATCAAAGATATTCACATCCATGTTTTAGTCATGCAGAGAATTGAGATACAGAGAATTCATAAGTGATTGAGAAAATTTCTATTAGTTAAGGGTTTGTTTGTGTATGTGATATAGAGGTAGAATTTTAGCAAATTCAACATAGATTTGTGAAGGACCTGATAGTTTGTAATCATGGAGATGATCATTAGGGTGAAGTGATAATTGAACAAAACCCTCTACATCTATTTGATTGTCCTACTAAGAAGAAGGTATTGTTATTGTTCATGATGTTGTTGTACTCTAAGCTTCTTGTATAAGCCATATGACTTCATTGTAATGTTCTTTTGTATTAATTTTATGATGATCCTGCAAAGGGAGACATAAGGTTTTGTACTGAAGAGAAATAGAGTGTCCCTCTATATGTTTATCTTCATTTTAATCTGTAATGAAAAAGTTTTGCCAGTGAGGTAGTTGTAAAGCTAGTGAGACTTTCTTGGTCAGTAAAACATTAGGGGTTGGTGTTCCTTGAAGTAGGTGCTTCTAAACTAAGTGGTTAGTGAGGCCTTGAGTGATTGGAGTGGGTGCTTCAATATTTGATTGGGAGTGGGTGCTCCTATACTTGTAACCAGTGAGGTTTTTGTTGGAATCATTTGTAGTTGCACTAAAAGCTTGAGCTTTCAATGCTCACTACAAATGCCAGACTTAACCCAGATCCACGGGAGGCTCACTGCCATGTCATGAATCTCGAGGTCAGCTTTGAATGCCTCACTGACAAGGGAGTAGCTCACTGCCAACAATCCCCCCTCAACGTAACCCAAGGGATTCGAACCCATGACCCATGGCTCTAATACCAATTGTTGGAATCATTTGCCATTGTGCCAAAAGCTTGAGCTTTCAACGCTTGCTACAAATGCTAGACTTAACCCAGATCCACGGGAGGCTCACTGCCATGTTATGAATCCCGAGGTCAGTGTTGAATGCCTCACTGACAAGGGGGCAGCTCACTGCCAATAGTTTTTTATTAAGCCAGTGAGGCATTTTCTGAGTGGTTTTTCATCCTTATGAGGGTTTTCCTCTCATGAAATTCATTGTGTTATGGTTTCATTTGATGTGTGGTTTCTTTGGTCTTGATTGTTATTTAGTATTTGAATTCTTACTTTGATAAAGCTTGCTAAATTGATTAGTTGTTGTCAGCATCATTTCATGCACACAAATTGGAAGAGAAGTAATTGAATTGTTTTTTAATACAACACTGATTCACCCCCCCTCTCAGTGTTGTCCATACTGCAACAATTGGTATTAGAGCGAAAGGTCACGGGTTTGAATCCCCACAAGTAATGCTAGGGGGGTGGGGGAGTTAATTTGCAAATGGTCAACCCTCCCCATGAGATTCGTGACATGGACTAACCACCTCTTGTGGATTCATTAACTCTGGCATTTGTATCAGAAATTGAGAGGTTGACCTTTTAGTTTAACGGTAATCGTGGGCCAATAGTCTTTTTGTGCATGCATTATATGGTTGGTTCTTTTGAAAGGAATATTGTATATCTCTTTTCTATAGTCATTGACATGACATGAAGGAAATGTTTTTGTTGCATTTTGAGCATTATTTATACATTGGCTTCTTTTAATGCTCTATCTTGTGTTTATTTGTCATGGCTAGGGTTTTATAGAAACCCTCTACTCATTCTTACTGAGATGAAACAACATACATATTTGGTTTCTTGTTAAAACATGAAGGAAAATGAGATATTTGACTGTATTGTTCTGTATTTCATCTCTGAGCAATGAAAGGAAGAATGCTTGTCATTCCTGGTATCATTGTTGTCCTATCATATACATGTTTATTTGGAAAAAATTAGCACAAAGCACTTGCTCTGATACTTGATGCTCCTCTATGGCTTTTGCTTTAAGTAACTAGCTTTTGTTCATTATTGCTCCTGTGTAATACTACCCTTTTGTCATTGTACTATAGTGATACCACTTATCACTGCTCTTTATCTTGTACTGGACAATGTCTTTGTTCCTTTACAGTGACAAAGGTCACTATGCCTTGATTTTATTGACAACTACTCACTGTGATACTTCTTACCATGCATTTACTAACTTTGACAATGAATATTAGGTGTTCTCATCTATCAGTGAGCTTACTATGTCTTTGGCATTCATACACCTTCCATTGCTGCTCTTTGGCTGCATCAGTTCATTGTGTAATGATAATTGCCCTAATACATGTTTTTGTGCAATTGTGACATCTAAGTATAAATGAAACATCTGAATGTGACCTACCTCACTAGAACTGCACATTATCCTTGGCTTCTGATAATGAAATACATCACTATTATATTATGCTTTAGCCATCATCAATATCTCCTTCGGCACAGTCTTCTACAGTGAAGGACCTCACTGTCATCTTCTTTGTCACCTATAGTGCTCCTCACTGTATATCTCGTGGCATCAATCTGCTTGACCACTAAGGTCACGGCTTTAGCTAGATTGCAAGGAGTGTGATCTTATATGGCTAGGATTCTGTAATGATTATGACTGTCATGACAGTCTTCATGACTGTTCCTTTCTCAATTTGCTACTCTTTACACTTGTATGCTACTTGATAACACTAGTATGCTACTTGATGACTTTTTTGGATTGTGTCAAACTAATGATTATAGAATCTCCATCAACTCAGAGTCTTTTCTTTATATAGCCTTGAATTCCTCTAGAGGGTTTGTAACTCTTCACCATGCACACTATCCTCCTCACCTCTATAATACCCTTGACCTCTACATTAAAAGTGTTTGTCTCCATCTTATTTTAGGATTGTTCTTCCTCTTCACCCGTGTTTCCCTTTTAGGACTGCTCTCTACTTGGAAAACAAGCTAGCTATCCATCTTTCTTCACCTCTATTTCTAAATATTCAATATATTCTTTTTCTAGAGGCTTCTCCCTTGACTTTGGTAATGGGTCAGCACATCCTTCACAGGCAGACAAGCAGATGACCATAACAATGATCAAAGAATAGTTCTAAAAGAACCACTATGACCTCACACTGATGAAACTGATGGACAATCCATTGTTTAATGTAATCAGTGAAACAAAACACTACTTATTCTATCTCTACCTCTTCTCCTTACCATGTTAAGCTTCTTTGACTCATTGTATGTTCAACCTTGTACCAATTGAGATCATTGTTGCCTTAACATGTTGCTCCTTGATCATTATGGTTTCATTGAGTAAGTATTTTTCATTTATGACAGTGAAACCATCAACTCACTACCATGAGTGATGAGTACTTGCTCATTGTAAATAAGTGTGGTGATTTTACTCTTATCCCTCTCAAAAAGCCAAGAGGGAAGCATGCTGGGCTCAACCCTTATGGGAGCCCATTTTACTCCACATGCTATGATGTCAAAATGAAAAATGGTTTGACAATGAAAATTTTACCTATACCTGCACAATGAACAAACATGTTAGATAAAATAATGAAGCCAAAAGCTTCCAATGATGCTCATGATGATTGATGTTACTCCTCTACTTTTCCTGATATCTGTGATGTTGCAAAATTGTTTCAATGCCTTAGGAGAATTAACTATATATTTGTTGGTATGGTATATGCAAGGAATATGGGTCCCGAGCTCTAACACAACTTTTCCCATCCCTTGCAAGCATTTCAAGCAGTAGCAGATCAACTTCTAGAGCAACCCAGCGAGAGGGACTGAAGAAAGGATGCAATAGTTCAACTTGGGGTTTGTCATTAGTAACATGGCAATGACGGATCCCTACTCTTTCCATATGGCTTTTCTTTTCTCTTTTATTCAAATGTATAGTTTATTTTCATATTGCATTGAAAAAGTTATTCCCACGGCTTGTGTGGGACACCATACATTTATGATTATCAATAAAAGACAACATTTATGTAGAATTTGTGCAATTTTTCTCTTGTATACATTTGCACAATGAACTGTAATTTATTTGATAATACTTCTGTGCATATGAATGAAACTTTTAGCATAAAATAATGTGTACCAAGTTTTATCTTTATTTTGTAAACAAACTATCTCAGCTTTGTTGATATGCACCAGACAACTGAGAGGTGGGGTGAATCAGTCGTCACAAAAAACATAAACACTTTATGTAATTAAACATTCATCACTTATCCACAATTATTATGATTTAACAATGAGTTCACGAAATCAGAAACTTAACCACAGATACAACATCAAACACAAGAGACACCAGATTTTACGTGGAAAACCCCAAGGTGGGGAAAAACCATAGAGAGGATTAGCTCTCAATATATAATGCAATCTTGAAATAATTATGTTCAGGCTTGATCACTCCATGGGCCTAAACATACTGGCTCACTGCCATGAAGAACAACTAGGTCTAGCAGACTCACTGCATTAACCCTAAACCTAGCAAGATTACAATAAGGGCTATTAAACCTTGAGGGATGTTAAAACCTACTAGTGGCTCATTGCCAGACTCACTACCACAATCAACACCTTTCTATATTTGTGAATAAAGTACAATAATTCCTCTGCTCTGTTCTTCCTCTTCTTTCCTCTACCTCTTTTCTGCTTTGCCTTTTGGACCTTTCTTAATAGCTTTTCATTTCTGCTCAAGTACAACTTATCATGACTCAACTACAAGTATTTATACACTACAACAACCTTGGAATGATCATCAAGGTCAGCATCACAATCATCAACCATTGGAACAATCTCCAAGGTCGGTATTACAAAAATTTACAAAATAGGTCCTAACCTATTACAACATTATGCAAAGGAAATGAAATGTGGATCATTCCATGACTTAGCTAGGAGTCAAACATGATATTCCATGCCACAACATGCTTCCACAATTTTCCACAGATCTCTGCAATCACTGGGATTAACTAGGTCAGCCAAAACTGGTTACACATTACACTATCTGGGAACAATCTTTGAACATGATCTCAGATCCTTAACGTGGAACAATATAAAGATAGGAACATGATTAGGAGACATCCACAAGCATGTTATAATCATCAAGAGCAACCACACGAAACTAACCACTTTATCCATAGGAATCTTCTCACTGAAACACATGAACTTTATTGTCTTCAACTGTCATAAAGGAAAGATAGCTTGTAGACCACCAAACCACAAACCATTGCAACTGTAGGCACTTATCATTATCCCAGAATTCATTCTAGAACCATAGAGAAAAATACTTTATTACAGAGGAATACAAAGTAAAATACTTTCTCCTTGTCACAACTGAACTTACAGAAAAAGTAGGTTTCACTCTGGTGAACACAACTCACTCAAATCTTCATGCGAAGGGCTCAAATCTAGAATGTAGCATCCTTAGTCATACCTCTAACTTACTTCCAATCCACAGACCACAATCTTCAAGCATAAATAAATGCGAAGCAGTTTACTGGACTGTTCTACAACATACAACTCACTGTCTATACTACTCTTCTCTGTAACTCACTTGTTCCTTTCAGAGGCTAATTTTCTCAATATCCTCAACATACAAGTCTTCTAAACAAGTAATAGAATAAGATACAATTGACACTAATGACAACAAGGATATGTTGACATCAATGACAACACCGATTAGGCACATACTTGGAATAATCTCCCCCTTTTTCATTGATGGCAACATATGATGTGAAAAACTACAACAACCATCAAGACAAGATTCTCCCCCTTTGTATTTACACACCTACACTCTTTCTTTCTCCTTGAAGTTCTCCCCCTTTCTCTTACACATCTGTACTCTAAGTTTTTCACATGACTTCTCTCCCCCTTTGACATCAATGGAAAAGTGCACATACTTGCAGTCTTCTACTCTCATCTAATCTCTCTTATGAACTCTCTGACTACTCCCCCTGAGAAGCAGCCCTAAAAAGCATCAATCCAGACTTCTAAGCACCTTGAGACTGATGCATTATTGTGCATCTTAGTTTAGAGAAGGAGGGGTGATAACCCCTAACTTTTCTCTGAGACCCTCAAAAATATCCTTAGGTAGAGGCTTGGTAAAAATGTCTGCAATATGATCCTTGGTAGAAACATACTCCAACTTGACTTCATTCTCTGTCACCTTTTCTCTCAGAAAATGATACCTGATGGATATGTGCTTTGTCCTTGAATGCATCACTAGATTCTTTGATATGTTTATGGCACTTGTGTTGTCACAAAAGATTGCAATGGGATCTTCATACACAGTTTTGATGTCCTTCAAAGTCTACTTCATCCATAACACTTGAGTGCAACTGCATGCTACTACAATAGATAGGGCTATTGAATCTTGTTTCTTGCTCAACCAAGATACTAATCTTTTTCCCAAGAAGAATGCACCTCCACTTGTATTTTTTCTATCATCCACATCTATGGCCCAATCTGCAGCAATATATGCACTGAGAGTAATGTCACAGTCCTTAGGGTACCACAAACCATAATCTATTGTACATTTTAAATATCTCAAAATTCTCTTGACTACCATCACATGTGATTCCTTGGGTTCTGCCTGAAATCTTTCCACAAAACGTACTACATGCATTATGTCAGGTCTGGTTTGAGTCAAATAAAGTAATCCTCCAATCATAGATCTATACCTTTTCTGGTCTACCATGGGTGAGTTATCATCTTTACTTAACTTACAACCAGTTATCATAGGTGTGCATACTAGTTTAGAGTCTTCCATCGCAAATTTATTTAACAACTCTTTCACATACTTAGACTAAGAAATGAAGATACCTTTATCTGATTGACTTATTTACAGACCTAGAAAGAAGTTCATCTCTCCAAACATAGACATTTCAAATTCAATTTGCATTTCTCCAGTAAAAACTAAGCACATACCTTCATTTCCTCCAAAAATAATATCATCAACAAACACTACAACAATCAGGGTTTGTTCATCATTGATCTTGAAGTAGATATTTCTATCTGTAGTACCTTTACTAAACCCTATCTATATTAGGTACCTATCCAACCATGTATACCATGCCCTAGGATCTTGTTTTAATCCATACAAATCTTTCTTCAATCTGCATACCATGTCACCCTAATCTGATGACTAAAATCCTTCCACTTGTTCTATATAGACTTCCTCTTCCAACTCTCCATTTAAGAAAGTAGACTTTACATCCATTTGATAAACCTTGAAATCTTTATATGTTGCAAAAGCCAAAACCATCCTTATTGCTTCAATCCTTGCCACTAGAGCAAAAGTTTCTTCAAAGTCTATTCCTTCAACTTGAGCATATCCTTTGCATACCAACCTTGCTTTGTTTCTTACCACTTCACTATTCTCATTCATCTTGTTTCTAAAGACCCACTTTGTAGCAATTACATTCTTGTCTGCTGGTCTAGGAACAAGATCCCATGTTTGATTCTTCTCTATCTACATCAATTCATCTTCCATAGCCTTTATCCAATTCTCATCTTTGCAAGCCTCATTCATAGTTTTAGGTTCAATCTTGGAAATTAGATAGAAATTTACTTGTTCTTCTGCAGCTTTTCTTCTAGATAAGATCCCTTTGCTCTTATCTCCTATGATTTGATCTTCAGAATGACTAATTCTTACATATCTTAGAGTTTTGGTAGCACTTACTAGAGCTTGTTCTTCTTCATCTGGGTTGTCTTCATGCTGCACCACTTCTGAACCATCTAGATCATCTGACTCATATTCACTTGATTATGAAGACCTTTCCTTACATTCATTAACTTTAACATTTGCACTTTCAATGATCTTATTCAACCTCTTATTATAGCACTGGTAGGCCTTGCTCTTGGTGGAGTAACCAAAGAAGATTCCTTCATCACATCTAGCATCAAACTTGCCTAAATCTTTTTCTCTTTTGATATAACATTTACTACCAAAAACCTTGAAATATTTCACAGTAGGAACTCTACCATGCCACAATTCATAAGGAGTCTTTGAACTATTACCTTTTAATTGAACTCTATTTAGGATATATACAGCTGTGTGAATTGCCTCTCTCCAATATGCTTTCAGAAGATGAGCTTCCTTCATCATTGTTCTAGCAGCTTCTTGACCTATTCTATTTTTCCTTTCAACAACTCTATTTTGTTGTGGAGTTCTGGGCGTAGATAGTTGTCTCTTTATTCTAGGTTATTCACAAAAGAAATTGAATTCATTTGATGTGATCTCTCCTCCTCTATCAGACCTTAAGCATTTAATTCTCAAATCCATCTCATTTTCAACCATTGCCTTAAATGCCTTGAATTTATCTAGAGCTTCAGGTTTCTCTTTCAAAAAGGTGACCCAAGCCATTCTAGAATAATCATCAATGAACAACATGAAATACTTGTCTCCTTGCAAACTTCTTTGGTAGGTCCACACAAATCTATATGCACTAGCTCAAGTAGTCCTCCAACTGATTGGTCCTTGCTTTTGAAACTTGTTCTTGTCTGTTTCCCAAATTGAGACTCCTTGCAAATAGAATTAGTAGGCTTCACAAGCTTAGGCAAACATCTAACAACCTGTGTAGTACTTATCTTCATAATATTATCAAAATTTATGTGACAGAACCTTCTATGTCATAACCAACTCTCATCAGTCTGAGTCAACAAGCAATAGTTCTCAGTTCCTATTAAGTGATAGATATTACCTTTGGTCTTCTTACCAGTTGCAATGATTGTTCTAGAGCTTTCCTTGATCTTGCATCCATTGTCCTTGAAGCTTAAATCATAGCCCTTATCACACATCTAACCCACACTCAAAATATTGTGCTTTAATCCATTCACATACAAGACATCTTCAGTATTGTGCTTGCCATCAAAAGAAATAGATCCTTTCCCACAAATCTTACCAGCTGTATCATCTCCAAACCTAACCAGTCCACTATCATATCTTTTTAAACTTACAAACTTACTTTTGTCACCAGTCATGTGGTGAGAGAAACCACTATCAATGACCCATTCATCCTTGTCCTTAATGACCTGAGCAGCCAAAGCACTTTCCACTGGTTTTTCTTCCTTCATACAGCTAGTAGAATTAGTAGACATGGGATCTTCCTTAATAGCAATAAACAAGCAATAATTTGCAGAGGAACTAGCATTATCTGGTTCACCATTATCTAATACTCCTTCATCATCATCAAAATCTTCAACATAATAACACTTCTTTTGGGTCCTAGGCCTATTCTCATATCTTCTTCTATTTCTTTTAATTCTTTTAGGATGTATGGAAGCAAAATGACCTACTTTACCATAGGAAATTTTTTTTAAAGGTAATTTGCCTTTATACTTACCAGATCGGTTGATAACTGAGAGGGGGGGGGGGTGAATCAGTTATCCTAATTATTTCCCTTATTGAACTTTCCTTTTAATTGAAGCAGCATAAAATTAAACACAAAACATTAACCATGAAGTAAGAAACACATGACACAGTATTTTTGACGTGGAAACCCTGTTAAGGGAGAAAACCACGGGGTGATTAACCCAAGAATTATTCTCTGTTAGAAGAATAGGAAATTACAAAAATGGCACTTGCCAATTAGGGCTCACTGCCCGAGCACACTGCTCACAAGAGGCCCACTGCCTACAAGAAGACACATTGTCTACAAAGTGATGATAATCACAGTCTTGAACTGATTGGAAGCATCTGCATATGCTGGAGTTCAGTTCCGGTTAGGCTCAGTACACTGATCTGCTGCACTTCATCTTTCCTCTGTTCTTTGTTCTGCTATCTTTCACATACCGGATCCTTTTTGCTACCTCTGCACTTTCTCTGGACTTATTCGCATATCTCACTACTTCCACACACACTTCACAACTAAATCCATCCTCTATATATATCCGCACAAGTAGTTTCATCACCTTTCTAGTCGGCATCCGGAACAGTCTTAGTTTCTTACAAACTCTCATTCTGTCGGCTGAATCCTTCCTCACCAAGCAATGCGGATCAAGCATATACTTGTAGATATCATTAATCATGTCGGCCAAACATGATTCATGCCTTCACAACCTCTGTCATCAACAGTAACCCATCCGGAAAGTAGTCTGATACTCTGCCAGTCAGTTCTTCCTCTGTTTTCACTGTCTCTCAGGAATCCGGTACTCAACCATTCATATCTTTTTCTTTGTCCATCACCGGAGGCTAAATCCTTGGAATATACCACTCAAGGTAGTCCTCTTGACTTCCCCAAATCCGCACTGCACCAAGACACTTCCTCTGAGAGGTCCGGACCAATCTGTCGGACCTTGCCACATGCTCTGTTCTTCTTTACCGGACCACAACTTTCTTTATTCTGACTTCCGGTAGAGACACATCATGACTTGCGGATATGTGGGATGACCTTTGTTGCCATCAATGACAACAACCATGAATCCATATAGTGTCTCTTGCCAACAATCTCCCCCTTTGGCATTGATGGCAACACTTAGTGAAAAATGACTAAGTGTTTTCACTATGCTCCCCCTTTGCTGATGCTCTGTCTTTATATACAATTTCCGGAACTCCCCCTTAGTTGGATTCCTCATTTTTCACTGCTCCTCACTCCCCCTTTGACATCAATGGCAAAGGGTAGGGTCCGCATATCAAAATTTTCAAAAATTTCTTATACTTAGCCGCATATTTACATACTCAAATATATTGAAGAATGTCTGCAAAGGATGTCTGTAATTGAATCATTTCGGTAGCCCAACTTTGCTTTATTCTGTCCAAAATTGAAATGTGACCACTTAACAAAAATGCAAATGCTTCTGCCCGCTTGAGATCTGTCGGATCTTTTGTTTGGGCGGTGGTCCTAGCATCACTGATGGCCTCATGCATGGTTTCCAACTTAGGGATTATAATCCTTCTAAGTTCTCCCATCCGGTTGGTGATGTTCTTCCTTTCCTTCTCAAGATTCTTTATTTCGTTCAAGACTGCAATAGTCTGACATTCTTGATTTATTATGGAGGAAGAGAGAGGATCAAAACTTTGAGATAAGCTTTGTAGCTTATCCTGTTCCTCTTTTATTTTCTTGTCAAATGCTGCTGTTGCCTTTGACCAGGATATACAAAATTTATAGATATCACCGCCATCCTTAAGAGCATTCTCTAAGCTCTTTATTCCAATGCTTACAATCTTTTTGTCTTTAGAGATTAATTCTAATATCTCTGAAAATCTCTTATCCAAAAATTCCTTCCGGACCTTTTCTTCAGCTGATTTTTCTAAAGAATCAAAATGTGTATCAACACTGCTGACTAAGGTTTTTAGATTACCAGAAGTGGAGGCTGTCAGATCTATCTGGATTGATGGCATGATCTTTACAAGTATTCTGGAAGCAGCCTCTATCAACTCACAGTCTTCCATATGAGACTTCAGGAGCTTTTCATTTGCCTTGGCATTTGCAAATGAAGCTATCTTCATTGTTTGTACCGGAGAGAGAGAGTCAAAATCAAATGGACCTTTGAGAAGCTCCGGTTCATCAATCTCTAGAGTTTCTTTACTCAAAAATTGTTGAACAGTTTGTGTAGTGTCTCTTGCCGGAGACAGATGTTTCTTTTCTTCTGCAGTCTTAGAACTATCAACCTCTTTGTCTTTCACCACTGCTTCCTTCTCCTGTAGTTGCTCTTCTTCTTTGGATCCGGAGACTGTAGGGGAAACTGGAGGAGAGATGCTAACTTGTTCATGGGCCACTTCTTCTTGAGCAGAGGGTCCCAAGTCCTCACTTGTCTGTTCAGGGCTCACTTCTTCCGGAACAGAAGATTCCAAATCAGCAGCTGTTTCTGCACCTAAGTCCTCTACAACAGGAAGATTGAACCTTTTGAAGGCCTTCCGGAGGATCTCTTCTGTTTCTTGGGCCACTTTGTCAGTTTCACCAAGCATGAGTTGATTCATCCTGGCTTTGCTTCTGAACTCATCTTTACATTCCTTGAAGATAATGTTCATTGTCTTGGGATCAATTTGAGGATATAGCTGAATAGCTATCTGCTCCCGGATCTCAAGATCTTTAGCATGAGCATTATTTTTTCTCACTTCCATTTCCTTTTCTAGGATTTTAGGAATAAGAGATATTATTTCAATGAAAGCCTTATTATATATGTTAAGATATTTCACTGTGGCCTCCTGCAGAGTCTTTTGGTCGGCCTCACTGAAGTCATCATATGATTCAGTCATTGGTTGAAGGTTTCCATCCACCGTGACCGACTTGATTATGCTCTCTAGTGACAGAGTGGGCTTTTCAACAGTTACCTCTGCCATTTCCTCCTTGTCTTGGCCTATGGAGGGCTTACCGGATCCTTTCTTTTTCTGTTTCTTTGCTTCTCTTACTCCTTCATCTGATTCTGTTTCCTCTTCATCCTTTTGGCTTCCATAAGCCCTTGTGGCTTTTGCCTTTGATCTCTTACCGGATGCCTGGACTTCCGGTTTTGAACTTTTGGTTGAGGGAGGTGCAGATCTCTTTGTTGATCTGGTCCGGGTGGGAGCTCCAACCGGAGCACTTTCTTTGCTTTTCTCTTCTTCCTCGGCCTTCCTCCTCTTTTCCCGGCTGGCATCAAGTGCCTCCTTTGAGATTCCAAGACCTTGAGCAATGTGCTCTACTTCTTTTCTCACTTTTCTTTTGATCTCAGGTTCCCTGAGTTCTACATGTAACTTTATACTCAGCTCCTCAAAGGTTCCAAACCTTTCTGCCTTAGGATCTTTGGGTTGACTTAGCATGTGTTGAACATGCAGCTCCACTATCTGTTCATCAACTTCGTACCCCATGGGCATGATCCAGACAGTCCTTGGCTCCACTGCCTCCATCAGGCACTGATCAGTGTCAACCATAAAGCACACTGAGTCCTTGTATTTCTCAATGAGAGACTGGGGAATTCTCTCTCTTGCTTGCATCATGCTCTGAAAGTTTTTGAAGTATCCCCATAGAGCTGAATTTCTCACTTTTGCATCCCCAAGTTCATGCAAGTAGTCTCTTATCTGGACTGCAACAGGTTTGTCATTCTGCCATACCCATCCACTTGTTTCGGGTAGCTCATTCATGAAGTAGAAGAATAAACATACAATAAGAGTACCATACTTGAAGGAATTCTTCTTATCCTTCTTGATTTTCTGTATATTTTCCATTAATTGGCTTAGCAGTAGTTCGCAGAGGTCATATTCTGCATTTTTCCTTAGCATTTCAAAAGCAGTGTATACTGCAGTTCTGGATACAGAATTCTCCTTGCTGGAGTGATAGATCTTGTATCCTATTATCATTGATGCATATTTGATATCCGGATCCGAAATATCTTCAATGGTCATTGCCCTCTTGTCAAATTTTGATCCGGTGGCCTCAGTTACAATGTTGTTCTTGACAGATTTAAGGATAGGTACTCCTCCGGAGGAGTATAGGCCAGTTACTGCTCTAATTGCCTCTTTTGTGATCTTGCAGGGTCTATCTAGCCATAGAAAGTTGTCATGCATCCTGCTCAGTACATACCGGACCCATTCATCCTCTTCAAAACAGGGGAAATGAATAAATTGCTCAAATTGTTTCTTCTGAATATCCTTATACTCTGGTTTAAGCTCAAAAGCATTGTCAATCAGCTGCTTGTGATAGAGGTCTCTTAATTTGAAATCCCCAAATTCCTCAATGTTTGCATGTATGTAAACCCTAATGTCTTCGGTGTGTAAAACTCCGTGAGGAACACTAGAGAAGGCTCCTAGTGGGTCAACCTCCAATGATTTGTAGGGATGTTTCTTGAATGAGGGGCGAGGTCTATCGGAGATCTTAACTATGTTTGGAGTAGCCATTCTTCAAAGATTTGCAGTGAGGTAATGAAAAACGGAGAATACCTTATGCGCCTTCGGTTTGCACGGAGTGGTTGGATTGATTTCTTTATCCAATAGCTTCGGCAGGAGATCCTTGGTGTGCTTGAAGAACCTTGTTGCAGAGCTCCACTTTTCGCTTCTTCTCGAGTGCAGAATGAGCAAATGACCTTTGAGAAATCCCTTAAATTGCTCCGCGAACCCTAATACCTGTCTGCAATAAATGCTTCACCTACATCATTCCGGTTTGCCTTGTCTGGATAGCTTGGAGTATCCCGGATTAGTCCTGATCTATGGATATCATCCGGATCTATCAATCATGAATAAATCGAGGTGGCATATTACAAGATCATCTCAAACACTCTGTCCAATCCGCAGAACAAGATAGTGCATTTCCGGATCTTTCCGGACCTTTTTGTAATCCTTTATCATACCGGAGCATTTCCCTGAACAGGTCTTATTTGATCGATCATAGCTTCTTCATAACTCCATGCGGACCTCTGAAAACTTGACTGAAGTATCTCAAGACTCATATTTACAAACCCTTTGATCCGCATCTTGTGCAACATCCGGCACCACTTGTTTGGCTGGGGGAACAAGATTTTCTTTGAGTCTCCCCCTGAGCCAGAGCTCACTTTTAATTTCTGGAAGAAATATCAGCACCAGAGTCTGGTGCGGATCCAACCTCTACATTCTCTGAACTTTTCTTCACCCAAATCTTGCTCATCTGATTCCTAACCTCATCCGCATTCATCTTTTGTTTACCCTTGTCTTGATTCTGATTATACACCGGACCTCTTTTGTCCTGATTCTTGTTTCTGCAGACTTTAGCATTATGACCGGACCTATTGCAGATTTGGCAAATAACATTCCTTTGCATATTTGACTGATATCCTCTTGATCTGCATTGATTAGCCCTATGACCTATTCTATTGCATGTGAAGCATCTACCTTTGAATGATTTGTTTACTTGCATAATTCTACATTCATGGGATTTGTGTCCATACCTTTTGCAGTTGAAGCACTGTCCGGAGAAGGATGAATTATTCTGATTCATTCTCATTCTGCACTGATTAGCTTTGTGACCAAAGTGGTTGCAGCTGTGGCAGTATCCATTGAAGGATGGATATCTTTGAGCATTTGGCTGTCTTACCGGAGGTCTTCTAGGCCTGCTCCTTGGATTTTCTGATCCAAGATTCTTCTGACCGGATCCGGAGCTTTCTCCTTTCTCATATCCCAAGCCATACTTGTCATCTGTCCTCTTTTGACTTCCAAGAAGAACTTCAAGTTGAGCAGAACTTATCTTGAATTTCTCTTTATATTCATTTGCTGTTTGAAGGTCTCTTTTGAGAGAGGCAATTTGATCCTCAAGTTTTCCTTCATTATCTTTGGCATCTTCAAGATCAGATTCAAGGTGTCTGATAATCCTGTCCATCTGGTGGCATTCTTCTGATTTTTCTTTAAGAGATTGTCTTAGATTGTCTTCAGCCTTTCTTTTTTCTTCAATCTCTTGAGTAAATTTTATAGTTCCTGATTCCATTTCATGTCTTAACATAATGACTTCTTTTGATAACTTTTCACATAACTTGGTTTGCTCAGTCAATTCCTCATTTGTATTGCTTTCTTCACTTTGTCTTGCCAACTGTTGAAGCAGCTCCTTTCTCTTTTTCATAGAGAGACTTAATTTGTCTTTTAATTCTCTCATGAATTCATCAGCCTGTTTGAGTCTTTCCTTTAATTCACTGACTTCAGAATTTGACTGTTCAAGATCCTCAAGGGTAGTCTTGAGTTGCTCCCTTAAACCATATGCATCCATTTGAAATCCCAGATCTTCCTCAAGCTGTTAGGCTCTATTAGGAGGAACTTAGCTCTGATACCAATTGTTGATAACTGAGAGGGGGGGGGGTGAATCAGTTATCCTAATTATTTCCCTTATTGAACTTTCCTTTTAATTGAAGCAGCATAAAATTAAACACAAAACATTAACCATGAAGTAAGAAACACATGACACAGTATTTTTGACGTGGAAACCCTGTTAAGGGAGAAAACCACGGGGTGATTAACCCAAGAATTATTCTCTGTTAGAAGAATAGGAAATTACAAAAATGGCACTTGCCAATTAGGGCTCACTGCCCGAGCACACTGCTCACAAGAGGCCCACTGCCTACAAGAAGACACACTGTCTACAAAGTGATGATAATCACAGTCTTGAACTGATTGGAAGCATCTGCATATGCTGGAGTTCAGTTCCGGTTAGGCTCAGTACACTGATCTGCTGCACTTCATCTTTCCTCTGTTCTTTGTTCTGCTATCTTTCACATACCGGATCCTTTTTGCTACCTCTGCACTTTCTCTGGACTTATTCGCATATCTCACTACTTCCACACACACTTCACAACTAAATCCATCCTCTATATATATCCGCACAAGTAGTTTCATCACCTTTCTAGTCGGCATCCGGAACAGTCTTAGTTTCTTACAAACTCTCATTCTGTCGGCTGAATCCTTCCTCACCAAGCAATGCGGATCAAGCATATACTTGTAGATATCATTAATCATGTCGGCCAAACATGATTCATGCCTTCACAACCTCTGTCATCAATAGTAACCCATCCGGAAAGTAGTCTGATACTCTGCCAGTCAGTTCTTCCTCTGTTTTCACTGTCTCTCAGGAATCCGGTACTCAACCATTCATATCTTTTTCTTTGTCCATCACCGGAGGCTAAATCCTTGGAATATACCACTCAAGGTAGTCCTCTTGACTTCCCCAAATCCGCACTGCACCAAGACACTTCCTCTGAGAGGTCCGGACCAATCTGTCGGACCTTGCCACATGCTCTGTTCTTCTTTACCGGACCACAACTTTCTTTATTCTGACTTCCGGTAGAGACACATCATGACTTGCGGATATGTGGGATGACCTTTGTTGCCATCAATGATAACAACCATGAATCCATATAGTGTCTCTTGCCAACAAGATCCTCTTTGTAGTCTATCCACGAAGTTGGCTTCAACTTCATCAAACTCATCATCGAATTCTACCTTGTACTTTTCTGATCTAGAAGTACTTCCAGGAGTACTAACTTTGAAGGTCGTCTCAACTTTCAGCAGAGCATCACCAAACTCTCTCATTTCAAAGGCAGTAAGCTTATCAAGAAGCTGATCCCTATCAACCATTTTTACTTGCATGAATTCTTCAATTGTGGCTACCTTGTGACAATATGACTTGGGCAGAGATTTGAGAATTTTCATAACAACTTCCTTTTCATCGAGAGTTCTGCCTATGGATTTTATTCCTATAACAAGTTCATCAACTCTTTGCATAAAGGCTGATATGTTTTCATCATCATTCATCTTCAAAATTTCATATTTCACTTTCAGACTTTGTAACTTGGCTTCCTTCATAGAATCATCTCCTTCATATAGATTTTTCAACTTTTCCCATACCTTATTTGCAATTTCAAGATTCACAACTTTCATCAATATTGAGTCAGTTAATGAGCTTAGCAGAGCATCCTTTGCCTTCATATCTATCTCATATTCTTTGATTTCATCTTCAGTCGTCAGACCATTTTGAGGTATGGTGTATTATGTTTCTGTAGCTTTCCATACTTTGTAACCAAGAGAAAGAAGATGGATTTTCATCCGAGCCTTCCAGAGAATATAATTCGTTCCATCAAAATGTGGTGCTTCCTTCTTGTAAGACATTTGGATCTTCTTGACGCTATTAAAATTTCTTTAGAGGAACTTGGCTCTGATACCAATTGTTGATATGCGTCAGACAATTGAGAGGGGGGTGAATCAATTGTCACAAAAACTTAAACACTTTCTGCAATTAAACATTCATCACTTATCCACAATTATTATGATTTAACAATGAGTGCATGAAATCATAAACTTAACCACAAATACAACATCAAACACAAGACACACCAGATTTTACATGGAAAACCCCAAGGTGGGGAAAAAACATGGAGAGGATTAACTCTCAATATATATTGCAATCTTGAAATAATGATGTTCAGGCTTGGTCACTCCACGGGCCTAAACATACTGGCTTACTACCATGAAGAACAACTAGGTCTAGCAGACTCATTGCCTTAACCCTAAACCTAGCAAGATTATAATAAGGGTTGTTAAATCCTACTGGCAGCTCATTGCCAAACTCACTATCATGATCAACACCTTTCTATATTTGTGACTAAAGTATATCAATGTTTCTACTCCGCTCTTCCTCTACTATGTTCTTCCTCTTCTTTCCTCTGCCTCTTCTCTGCTCTGCCTTTTGGACCTTTCTTAATATCTTTTCATTTCCACTCAAGGACAACTTATCACGACTCAACTACAAGTATTTATACACTACAACAACCTTGGAATGATCATCAAGGTCGGCATCACAATCATCAACCATTGGAACAATCTCCAAGGTCAGTATTATGAACATTTACAAAATAGGTCCTAACCTAATACAACATTATGCAAAGGAAATGAAATGTAGATCATGCCATGCCTTATCTAGGACTCAAACACAATCTTCAATGCCACAACACACTTCCACAATCTTCCACAAACCTCTGCAATCACTAGGATTAACTAGATCGGCCAAAACTGGTTACACGTTACACTATATAGGAACAATCTTTGAACATGATCTCAAATCCTTAATGCGGACCAATATCAAGATATGAACATGATTAGGAGACATTCACAAGCACATTATAATCATCAAGAGCAACTTCTTTATCCATAGGAATCTTCTCACCAGAACACATGAACTTTACTATCTTCAACTGTCATAAAGGAAAGATAGCTTGCGGACCACCAAACCACAAACCATTGCAACTATAGGCACTTATCATCATCCCAGACTTACTTCTAGAACCGCAGAGAAAAATACTTTATTGCAGAGGAATGCAGAGCAAAATACTTTCTCCCTATCCCAACTGAACTTATAGAAAAAGTAGGTTTCACTCTAGTGAACACAACTCACTCAGATCTTCATGCTGAGGGCTCAAACTTGGAATGTAGCATCCTTAGTCATACCTCTAACTTACTTCCAATCTGCAGACCATGATCTTCAAGAAGAAATAAATGCGGAGCAGTTTACTAGACTGTTCTACAGCATACAACTCATTGTCTGTATTGCTCTTCTCTGTAACTCACTTGTTCCTTCTAGAAAGGCTAATTTTCTCAATATCCTTAACATACAAGTCTTCTAAACAAGTAATAGAATAAGATATAGTTGACACCAATGACAACAAGGATATGTTGACATTAATGACAACACTGACTAGGCACATACTTGCAACAAGCTCTACTTGATTGAGCTAGAAACTAAATTAGGTAACATTTTTGGTGACATATACTATATGTTTGCCTACTAAACATTTTGACCAGTTGCTTGAACTTATCCATTAGGCACGGAGTCAAAAGGAACTCAACAAGTCTTTGAGAAAACATCTTTCACTATTGCTGTAACTCATCCAAAACAGTGTATAACAACTTCAAACCTTACTCCATCTACCGAAACTCAGAGCAAACTAATTGTGCAAAACTACACTTGGAGGAAATGAAACTGCATCTAAACTATGTGCAACATCACTTATTGAATCAAAACTTCTAAACTAATATGTACAAAGTTGACCATACCTCAAAATAGAGTTTAAGGTGTATCCCATTGACTAGGATAGGCAGTAACTCACCATCCATTTTTTACAGTTGGAAAGCATTGTGTTATTTGCACTCTACAATGATGAACAAGCCACTCCACATGTTGTCAAACTTAGTGTGTTTTCCAGGCCTGCTCTTTAGTTCATCCCACTTAAGCACTACATCTCCTTCCTTGAACACTCTTGGTGTTGCTCTCTTGTTAGAAACTTTCTTCACTAGAGTTGGTGAAACTCCATGGTTTTCATAGCTTTGTCTCTCACTTCTTCAAGCTCCATGAGTTGTGCATATCTAACTACCATTGGATCCTCTTCTTCAAACATTTCAAGTTGGTTCACAATGTCAAGTGCTAGAATCTCAGTAGACAAGGGTAGCCTTGCTTCTTTTCCATATACCAACAATAAGGG
The DNA here is from genome assembly GCA_027924645.1 of Cunninghamia lanceolata. Taxonomy (NCBI): domain Eukaryota; kingdom Viridiplantae; phylum Streptophyta; class Pinopsida; order Cupressales; family Cupressaceae; genus Cunninghamia; species Cunninghamia lanceolata. The sequence goes on from BSBN01001091.1 coordinate 4,215,424, forward strand.
GAGTTTCTAATGGACCTCTTTGGTGTTATTCTATCTGTCCATAATGCAGATTTTAACTTGGCATGTCAAGTTCTTTGGTTATCTTCAATGGTCCTCTTAATGATCTTTATCAAATTCTTATTTGATGACTCCACCAAACCATTACCCTAAGGGTAATAGTTTAATGAAGTGTTCAAATGGATACCATTCCTGACAGCCCAGTCAGTCAACATGATTCCAACAAAAGCTAAGGCATTATTAGAAACTGTAGACTCAGGTACACCAAACCTTGTTAAGAAATCATCATAGAAATTCAAAACAACACTTTCATTGGTTTCTTTTAATGCTACCACCTCAGTCCATCTAGTAAAATAATCTGTGGTAGTGAGAATCCACCTATGACATGCATTAGAAGGTGGATTAATAACTTTTATAAAATCAATACCCACCTCATAAAGTGTTGCTCAACCTATATGGGCTTTGTCAAAAACTTTCTTCACTGGAGTTGGTGAAACTCCATGGTTTTCATAGCTTTGTCTCTCACTTCTTCAAGCTCCATGAGTTGTGCATATCTAACTGCCATTAGATCCTCTTCTTCAAACATTTCACGTTGGTTCACAATGTCAAGTGTTGGAAGCTCAGTAGACAAGGGAAGCCTTACTTCTTTTCCATAAACTAGCATATAAAGGGAGTTTCGAATGGACCTCTTTGGTGTTATTCTATCTGCCCATAATGTAGATTTTAACTTGGCATGCCAAGTTCTTTGGTTATCTTCAATGGTCCTCTTAATTATCTTTATCAAATTCTTATTTGATGACTCCACCAAACCATTACCCTGAGGGTAATAGTTTGATGAAGTGTTCAAATGGATACCATTCCTGATAGCCCAGTCAGTCAACTTGATTCCAACAAAAGATAAGGCATTATCAGAAACTATAGACTTGGGTACACCAAACCTTGTTAACAAATCATCATAGAAATTCAAAACAATACTTTTATTGGCTTCTTTTAATGCTACCACCTCAGTCCATCTAGTAAAATAATCTATGGCAGTGAGAATCCACCTATGACTTGCATTAGAAGGTGGATTAATAGCTCCTATAAAATCAATGCCCCACCTCATAAAGTGCTTCTCAACCTGTATGGGCTACAAAGGAAGAGCTGGCAGCTTCTCTTTGCATGAAAACATTGCACACTTAACACATTTTCTTGCCCATGCATGGGCATCTTTGAAGAGGCTTGGCCAATAGTATCCAACCCTCATAATTTTCTAAGCTATGGTCCTTGGAGCAAAGTGTCCACCAGTTGTTCCATCATGAAACTCATGGAGTATTTTGTCAATCTGATCAGTATCTATGCACCTTAGTAAAACTCCATTATGATCATTCCTAAACACAATACCATTAACAATAACATAGGGAATGGACTATAACCTGAAGTACCTCCTCTTTGCTTTGTCCAAACCAAGTGGATATTCACCAGTCTACAGAAAATAGACCATTTCTTACAGCCAACTTGCACCCAATGCTGGTCCAGTTGTTTGAGGCTCATCATTGGTAACAAGGACAACTTTCTTTTGAGTTTCTTGGTCAGTTTCTGACCTTGCTGCTAGCTGTTCACACAGCCCCTTACCTCTAACTAGCTTTGTGACTATGATATCTATATCATATTCCATGACTTTAGTAATCCATCCTGCTCTTTTCTCATTCAAATATTTACACAAAAGAAACTCCTTGACACTAGGATGGGCAACCATTAGATGAACTTTTTTATTAGAAATCAAATGCGTAAACTTCTTCAAACTTCTAATTACAGCCATCACATGTTTTTCAATGAAAGAGTATCTCTGTTCATAATCTTCTAAGGCTTGACTGAAAAATGCTATTGGCTGTACCAAATTATCATCATTCTGTTGTACTAACATGGTAGAAATAATATCTATGCTACCAAAAGCATAAAGGATGAAGTCCATTTTAAAGTTAGGATTTACCAATGTGGGATCTATTGTTAATGCTTCTTTGATAGCCTCAAAACTATGTTTTCCCTCTCTTGTCCAGCTGAAACTTGCATTCTTTTTCAACATTGTAGTTAGAGGTTTTAAGAGATTGGCTATGCCTGGTATAAACCTTATTATGAAGTTAATTCTACCAAGGAAACTCTACAACCCCTTTTTATGACTGGGCAAAGGTAAAGCAAGAATGGCACTCACCCGTTCTAGATCAATTGTTATTCCCTATTTTGAGACCACATGTCCAAGGAGCCTGCCTTCATGAACAAGAAAAACACATTTTTTGAGGTTAAGGGATATGCCAACCTCCCTACATCTTTCAAATACTTGCCTCAACTAAAAAATATGTTTATCAACATTTTTAGAAAACATTGTTATATCATCAAGGTAAATGAGCACTAATTTGTAAATTAAACCCTGAAATGCCATGTCCATTGCCCTTTCAAAGGAGGCACCAACATTGGACAAACTAAAGGGCATTCTTTTGTAAGCCATTGTTCACCATTTCATGGTAAATTTTGTCTTATACTAATCCTCCTCCTTTACTAACACTTGATTATACCCAGAGTAACCATCAAGTAGGGAAAATCTCTTTGAACCTGCAACAACTTGTAGGATATGCTCCATAGAAGGTAGTAGGTAATGGTCTTTGAGTGAGGCCCTATTCAAATCTCTAAAGTCTACATAAAGCCTTATCTCTTCATTTTTATTCCTAACTGGGACAAGGTTAGAAACCCATGAGGTATGCTTGATTGGAAAGATAATATATTACCCTCAATCAACTTAGTCAACTCTTTTATCATGAGAGGTTCAAGCTTGGGATTCAAAGGCCTCTATTTTTGCCTAACTGGTTTTGCCTTTGGCTCAAGTTCAATGGTGTACTGGGCAATTTTAGGATCAAAGCCTTTTAAATCAAAATATTCCCATGCAAAGATATCATGAAATTCTTGACAAAGCAAAACAAAAGCTTCTTTATCTTCTTGAGAACAAAACTTACCAATCCTAAGAATCTTACCTTTGAAAATTTCTACCTCTTCATAATATTCTTCCTTGATCTGCATACTATTTTTCCCCTTTTTAAGATGATCATCAAAACTAAAAATAGATTCCAAGGTGACCAAACCCTTAGGTAACTTATTTGTCCTTAATTGTATAATTTGATCACTATACTGTTGTTGAAGCTTTTCTTGATTTTCCACTAAAAACTCAGCTTCCTCAAGTAAAAAATTAAGCACCTTCTCGTCACTTTCAAAAACTTGCCAATCAACATTGTTGTCAGGAATAGATGGCCTCACCACAACTTTAATATGTTGCTATACCTTACCCTTTTTAGTATCATTTGGGATGTCAAACTGAGTACCTACAACAACTAGTCTATCAACATGCTTGTTTTGACTTCTAGGTATGGATAGAAGATTGAAAGCATCAAATTCCTCTATCATATCCCATACCCTATACTTATAGGACTTAAGAAAATCATTTTTAGTTATATGTAAACCTCTTACCTAATTTAAAATCAGCTCACTGTCACCAAACACCTATAGGCAGCTTATCTTTCTTTTCCTTGCCCATTCCAAACCATGTATAAGACCCTCATATTCAGTTGTGTTGTTAGTACAACTAAAAGTGAAATGAAAAGATGAATAGTACTTGTCACCTTGTGGAGATACTAGCATAGCACCCCCACCAGCTCCATTTCTGGCTCTTGAGCTATCAAAAAACATTTTCCAAACTTCATTTTGATGTTGTTCATCCTTCTTTTCAAGGTTAGGAATAACAAAATCTGGCTCATGCATCATATAAACACCTAAGCCTACCTCTTCAATGTTTTCTTCTGCCCATGCATCCAAAATGATATCAAGAATATTCTCAGTTTGTGTATTTGGCTCTTGGACAATAGTATGTTCATCACTATAAAAAACAACACAATTGGCATTGATGACACTTGGTACATAAGGTTCTATATGATCTTTTTCTATTGACTTAGACTTAATGGTCACTTTAGTTCCATACCTTGTCCTAAACAACATATGAGACCAATCTGAAGATAAATAACCACCCACTTTAGCAGTAAAATCTCTTGAGAGACAAAGGGCAAAATATAGTGACAAGTCAATAGCAAATATGTCCTATGGAATGGAAAAATTGGGGCAAGCATGCAAAGTAAGACTCAAATATTTAATAACCCCCACAGTACTGACGATTGTTCCATCAAGATGAATAACACCCTTTTCAAGAGGCTGATATTTCAAACACAACTTATCAGAAATTTGCTTGGGCATAACATAACTACTAGCCCTCGAATCAATCATACAATTATGGACTAGTCTATCTCCTATTATCAAAGACACAGAAAGGTGGAGGTTTGACTTCTGGTTTGACCTCTTTACTTGTCTGTTCACTACTTTTTTGAGGTCTATTAGTGAGAACAACCTTATCTTGGCTGACTGGAACTTCATTTGACACATTCAAATCTGATAATGCAGATTGCAATAAATCTCTTTTCCCTGGTATGGACAAAGAATGTCACATGGACATAGTAACATTTGCTTTCTTCATATACTCAAGAATATTAAAAGGTACACCAGTTACCTTTTGGTGAGTCTTTAGGCCAACAAGATCTGCTTGCAATTGTGTTGGTTGAGGTGATTCCCAAGCTACTCTTTAGTAGTGCCTTACAGATTCCTTTGGAGTATATTTGGTACATGAGAGGTAGACGAACCAACACCCTCTTTTTCTGCTATGGGATCTTGATAAGGCTCTTTATTTGTTGACTGTCCAATCTCAAAATCTCTCTTCTTGGCTCTTGTATTACCTGCTATAGGGGAATCATCCTAATTAACCCCAAAAAATTCCTCTCCTTGCCAATTTAGGAGAATAACATTACTGGGAGAAGACTCCTGCTGCTATGAGGAGTCATCAAGAGGTAACTATGTTTGTGTACTAGACACATTTTGTACCATCAAGGCTTCGTTAATCACCCCATTTGAGCAAGTGGACTGGTTATGGGGTTGATTAGAAGGGTAACACCATTCATAATCTTGTGTAAGATTGTTTTAAATAAGAACTAATTCTTTAGATGAGCTAGGTACATTTGGATTGTATGGTTGAAAAGGCCTTGGGTTTAGTGCTTGCCTTGGACCTTGATTATTTGCTTGATAAGGTAGCCTATTTGCTTGATAAGATTGACCTTGTGCTTGGTTTTGAGGTTGGAAAGTCCTGAAACCTTGAAATTGATGCTTCTTCATATTCACCAACTCATTTCCAAATGACTGAAGCAATCCCTTTATCTCTTGTAGCTCAAGAGATTGGGTTGGGACAACTTTTTCTTGACTTAACATCTGGTTATTTGGTGTTGGTAACACTAGAACAGCAGGAATAGTAGCCAAAGGTGGTATTTGTAAAGGCATGGAAGGCTGAATTTCTAGGAAAATGGGCATAGGTAGTCTAGGTGCTATCTTACCCTCTTGAATAAGACTGTTTTCAGCCCTCACCGCAATATCAAATGTAGCTGATAATGAAGTACCTCCCATAGACTGTATCATTATAGAAATGTCATTGTTGAGAGCCTTCAAATAATACAAAAAAGTGTGCTCTACAGAAGGTCTTACTGTGGCTGGAATTCTATTCCATGTTTTCTGAAAATGGAAATTAAAGTCTGTCATTTGCTCTTGAGGAGCCCTCTTGATTGTAGTCAATTGTTCAACTAATGACAAGTGATTAGACTTGTCTTCAAATTGTCTAGTTAATCAATCTCCCAATTGATCCCAAGTTGTAATAGAGCCAATTGCTAATCCCCTAAACCACTGAAGAGCTTTCCCTTTTAGTGAAGCAGCTAGCAACCTAATTGCAACATTTGCTTCAGTAACGTGGTGGACTCCACATAATGAGGCCACATCCCTAATATGCTCAATGGGAGTTGTTTGATCCTCTCCTATGAAATATGGTAAACTTTTTAGGGCTGCAAGTGGGATGTCATCATGTTGAGAAAGGTTTAATGGGCTGCCCCTATTGAATGGCACAAATGCAAACTGTCTTGCCATTGGATTAGTTTGAACTAGATTACCAGGCACAAAAATTAAAGGTGTAGATTCACTTGTTACTACTGGTATGAAACTAGGAGGTGTTTATTAAACTCTTTTTGATGAAATAAGAGTTCTTTTTGTTGTTCTTCCACCTCTCCTAGGTGGTGACAACTACAAATATTTGAAAGGAAAAGGACATCCTCTTGTTTGTATTCTTTTCATAAGCTATTCTACACTGGTTTTCACTAAATCAAATCTTCAGAGTCGCCAGGTCTGTATTTAAAACACCTCAAAAGATAGAAATCAACGGTTTTACACACTAAACAGTAGTGGATTGATGTATAAAAAGAATTAAACACTAGTTCAGATCCCATCGGGCATGCCAAAAACTGTTATCACTCAATATTGCACCCTTGTTAAGTTGCAGAACTTAGCATATTGGTGAAACATGGGAACTTTTTCTAAGGATGTGGGTTACCTAAAGTAGAAAAGAACCTCCAGAGTAAGTTGGCTCTTATGGTAATCACCTAAAATTATTTTCTTGTTTGAAAAGGATAGAAATACTACATAAAATAAAACCTATGACTAAGGGTGATGCACCAAAATTGATATCTAAAAAATGCACTACTTTGCACACACAGTTTCAATCAACAACAAAACTTGACTTGCACAACTCAATACTCATATGCTTTTTCATAAATATTTCATAAGAAGGCTTTAATGTTCACAATCCTAGAAGGAAAATATATTTTTCACAACATGAATTATTTGCATTCAAACACAACTCACAACCTGCAAAATTACATATACTTTCTGCACAAAGGTGCTACTAATGAGACACAAAAACAAGGAATGAGATAACTTCACAAGTAATTGCATCAATCATTCAAATGCACACAATAGAACAAAAAATTGAGAAGGCAAAATGCTTATCTTCATTGATCTCCAAGGTGTAAACTGCTATACATGTCTATAAAATGAGTTACAAATGCTATCTCCTATTGAAAGAACTCCAAAATGAGTTACAATACCTGCTTAAGAATGAAAAGAACTAACTCCAAAAATGATAATTGAAGTTACTATATGCTTTCCCAAAAGGTTGCACAAAAATAGGGACTACAAATCCCCTTGGTCGTGCACAACAATAAAAACTAATTTTAAGCCCTAAAAAGACTCTAAAAAGGCTTTAGAATGAAAAAAAGGTCAAGCCTTGACCTCTCCTATCATAAAGGCATCATAAACTGCCCCTAGATGCTCTCATTTCCCTCCAAAACCAAGTCAAAGCAACCCCTATATGCTATCCACATGTTTTTCAACTTCCTCTAACCTCCCATATATGCTTGGCACTAGTCATCAACCTTCAACTAGTTCTCTTCCTTTTGACTTAATCTTGAAAACCGACGCCTCTTATCTTGCATTTCATAACATGTATTAAAGTGATTTATAATTCACCACTTTAATAATGTCTTACATTTCAAATTTGTTTCAACTCATGCATAAATAAAGGTATACGACCATGCTTAGAAAAGCATATACAAAAGGGACACTTGTTTTTTTGCTTTACAAAATATGCAAAAGGAGACTATAAGGCATGGGCATTAGTTTATGAGGAAGAAAAAATAAAACAAAGGCAAAAAATGCCTTTTGCTTATAGGCCACTTAGGGTTTCAAAACCCTAACACAAAAGTCATGGCCCAAACATCCACTTCACATTTTATTTGCATCTTCATTTTTCTGCTTTCTAGGCACTGCCAAGGGTTTCAACCTAAAGGTTTCATAGAGGTTTGGACTGCATTTTTCATAAGAAATCAACAGAACAAGCTTGGGTGAGCTCTCTGTCATTGTAAAATCTATTTTTCTTCATCGACATGAATGAATAAAATGCTTCTTCTCGAGCTCTTTTTTCCAAAATGATGAATGTATTTTGTCTTTCTGTGCATGCATTATATGCTTGGTTCTTTTGAAAGGAATATTGTATATCTCTTTTCTATAGTCATTGACTTGGCATGAAGGAAATGTTTTTGCTACATTCTGAGCATTATTTATACATTGGCTTCTTGTAATGCTCTATCTTGTATTTATCTGTCATGACTAGGGTTTTATGGAAACCCTCTACTCATTCTTACTAAGATGAAACAACATACATATTTGGTTTCTTGATAAAACATGAAGGAAAATTAGATATTTGATTGTATTGTTATGTATTTCTTCTCTGAGCAATGAAGGAAGAATGTTTGTCATTCTTGGCATCATTGTTGTCCTATCATATACATGTTTATCTGGCAAAAAGTAGCATAAGTACTTACTCTAATACTTGATGCTCCTCTGTGGCTTTTGCTTTAAGTAACTGGCTTTTGTTCATCACTACTCCTGTGTAATACTTCCCTTTTGTCATTTTACTATAGTGATACCACTTATCACTGCTCTCTATCTTGTACTGGATAGTGTCTTTGTTCCTTTACATTGACAAAGGTCACTACGTCTTGATTTCATTGACAACTACTCACTATGATACTTCTTACTGTGCATTTACTAACTTTGAAAATAAAGATCAAGTGTTCTCATCTATCAGTGAGTTTATTGTGTCTTTGGCATTCATACACTTCCATTACTGCTCTTTGGCTACATCAGTTCATTGTGTAATGATAACTGCCCTAATACATGTTTTTGTGCAATTGTGACATCTAAGTATAAATGAAACATCTGAATGTGACCTACCTCACTAGAACTACACATTATCCTTGGCTTCTAATAATGAAATACATCACTATTACATTGTGCTTTAGCCATCATCAATATCTCCTTTGGCATAGTCTTCTATAGTGAAGGACCTCACTATCATTTTCTTTGTCTCCTATAGTGCTTCTCACTGGATATCTCGTGGCATCAATCTGCTTGACGACTAAGGTCACGACTTTAGCTAGATTGCAAGGAGTGTGATCTTATGTGGCTGGCATTCTGTAATGATTATGATTGTCATGATAGTCTTTATGACTGTTCCTTTCTCAATTAGATGCTCTTTACACTTGTATGCTACTTGATGGTTTTTTGGATTGTGTCAAACTAGTGATTATAGAATCTCCATCAACTCAAAGTCTTTTCTCTATGCATCCTTGAAGTCCTCTAGAGGGTTTGTAACCCTTCACCATGTACACTATCCTCCTCACCTCTATAATGTTGGCAAGAGACACATTGAAGCTTCATGATTGTTGTCATTGATGGCAACAAAGATCATCCCACACATCCGCAGGACATGGTGTGCCTATACCGGAAGTCAGATTGAAGAGTGTTGTGGTCCGGTAAGCAAGAACAGAGTATGTGGCAAGGTCCGACAGTCAGGTCCAGATCTCTTAGAGGAAGTATCTTTGGAAAGTGTGGACTCGGGGAAGTCAAGAGGAGTACCTTGACTGATAGATTTCAGGAATTGAACCTTCGGTGATGAAAGAGTAAAGAGATATAAGCATTCAAGTATTAGGGTCCAGTTTGATAGAACGGATAGAGGAAAAATTGATAGGCAAAACATCAGAAGTTATTCCGGATGAGATGTTGATGGTGATAAAGATTCCTAAGGTATCTTTCTTGATTGGCCGACTTATTAGATGACTTCTATAAGTTTCTTTTTGATCCGCTTCACTTGGAAGCAAGGATTCAGCCGACAGACTAAAGTTTGAGATAATATTGACTATTCTGAATGCCGACTAGAAAAGTGTTGAAATCACTTGTGCGGATATATATACAATATGGATTTAGATGTGAAGGTGTGTGGTGTGAAAGAGTTGAAGTGCGAGAAAAAGAAGAACAGTACTAAAGGCAAAAAAATAGGTTCGAAATGTAAAAGGATAGTAGCACTTAAGGAGAGTAAGAATGAAGTGCAGCAGATTAGTCTATTGAGCTTAACTGGAACTAAACTTCAACATGTGTGGATGCTTCTCATCAGTTCAAGTTTTCCTTGTGTATACAAGAAGTCTTTTGTAGGCAGTGAGCCTCTTGTGAGCAGTGTGCTCGGGCAGTGAGCCCTAATTGGCAAGTGCCATTTTGTAATTCTATTCTTCTAACAGAGAATACAATCTTGGGTTAATCACCCCATGGTTTTCTCCCTTAACAAGGTTTCCGTGTCAAAAATATTGTGTCATGTGTATTTCCATTTCATGGTTATGTTTGCTTGTTTGAATTGATGCTGCACTAATTATTAAGAAAGTTTAGAAACTGAAATAATTAAGATAACTGATTCACCCCCCCTCTCAGTTATCAACAATTGGTATCAGAGCCAAGTACCTCCTAACAAAGCCTAACAACTTGAGGAAGATCTGGGAATTCAAATGGATGTATATGGTATAAGGGAGCAACTCAAGACTGCCCTTGATGATCTTGAGCAGTCAAACTCTGAAGTCAATGAATTAAAGGAAAGACTCAAACAGGCTGATGATTTCATAAAAGAACTAAAAGATAAATTGAGTCTCTCTATGAAAAAGAGAAAGGAGCTACTTCAGCAACTGGCAAGTCAAGGTGAAGCCAATGATACAAATGGAGATCTGAAGGAGAAAACCAAGTTATGTGAAAATTTATCAAAAGAAATCATTATGGTAAGACATGAAATGGAATCAGGAGTTATGAAGTTTACCCAAGAGGTTGAAGAGAAAAGAAAAACTGAAGATGATCTAAGACAATCTCTCAAGGAGAAATCAGAAGATTGCCACAAGATGGATAGAATTATCAGACATCTTGAATCTGATCTTGAAGATGCTAAAGATAATGAAGAAAAACTTGAGGATCAAATTGTCTCTCTTAAAAGGGATCTTCAAACAACAAATGAATATAAAGAGAAATTCAAGATAAGCTTTGCTCAACTTGAAGTTCTTGAAAGCCAAAAGAGAGTAGATGACAAGTGTGGCCTGGGGTATGAAAAAGGTGAAAGCTCCAGATCCGATCAAAAGAATTTTGGATCAGAAAATCCAAGGAACATGCCTAGAAGACCTCCGGTAAGGCAGCCTAATGCTCAAAGATATCCATCCTTCAATGGATACTATCACAACTGCAATAACTTTGGTCATAAAGCTAATTAGTGCAGAAAGAGAATGAATTAGACTAATACATCCTTCTCCGGACAGTGTTTCAACTATAAAAGGTATGGTCATAAATCTCATGAATGCAGAAATATGCAAATAAACAATTCATTCAATGGTAGATGCTTTGCATGCAATAGAATGGGTCATATGGCTAATCAATGCAGATCAAGAGGATATCAATCAAATATGCAAAGAAATGTTGTTTGCCAAATTTACAATAGATCCGGTCATATTGCAAAATTATGTAGAAGCAAGAATCAGGACAAAAGAGGTCTAGTATATCATAATCAGAATCAAGATAAGGGAAAACAAAAAGTGAATGCAGATGAAGTTCAAAGTGAGATGAACAAGATTTGGGTGAAGAAAAGTACAGAGAATGTAGGGGATGGATCCGCACCAGACTTTGGTGCTGATATTCCTTCCAAAAATTAAATAGTGAGCTTTGGCTCAGGGGGAGACACAAAGAAAACCTTGTTCCCCCAGCTAGTCAATTGGTGCTGAAACTAGCACAAGGGGAGTTGCAGATTAAAGGGTTCATAAGAGAAACATCTAAATAAACTATGGTTTAGATTTGGAAGATCCGCAAGATGTTTAAGATCAAAATTGATCCGATTCTTCAAGTCATCCGAATAAGGCAAACCAGAATGACTTAGGTCGAGCATTTATTGCAATTTGATATTAGGGTTTGCAGAGCAATATAAGGGTTTTCTTATTAAGCATTTGTTCATTCTGCATTCAAGAAGAAACGAAAAGAAGCTCTACAACAGAAATTCCTCAAGCCCATCAAAGATCATCTGCAGAATCTGATTCATCCAGCAATTGATCCGGCTCACTTCGTGTAACCTAGAAGCGCAAAAGGTATTTTCCATTCTCAATATCTCTCTGCAAATCTTTGAAAGATGACTACTCCAAATATAGTGAAGATTTCTGATAGGCCATGACCTAAATTTAAGAAGCATCCATATAAATTCCTTGAAGTTGATCCCCTTGGCACTTTTTCAAGCATTCCGCATGGGGTTCTGCATGTAGAAGATGTTAGGGCATATATTCATGCAAATATTGAAGAATTTGGGGAATCTAAGCTGGCTGATATCTATCACAATTAGTTAATAGATGATTCTTTTGAGCTCAAACCTCAGTTCAAGGCCATCCAGGATAAGCATTTTGCACAGTGCATTCATTTCCCCTATTTTGAAGAAGATGAATGGGTCTGGTATGTGTTGAGCAGAGTACATGATAACTTCCTATGGTTGAATAGACCATGTAAGATCACCAAAGATGTAATTAGGACAGTAACTGGTTTGCATTCATCCAGTGGGATACCTGTTCTCAAATTTGTCAAGAATCAGACAGTGAGTGATGCAACCGGATCAAAATTTGACAAGAGAGATATAACAATTGAAGATATCACTGATCCGGATATCAAATTTGCATCCATGATAATTGGTTACAAAATTTATCACTCCAGTAGGGAAAATTTAGTACCAGGAACTGTAGTTTATACAGCTTATCAGATGCTAAAAGAAAATGCTGACTATGATCTGTGTGAACTTCTTCTAAACCAACTATTGGAGAATCTACAGAAGATCAAGAAGGATAAGAAAAATTCCTTCAAGTATGGTGGGCTGATATTGTGTCTATTTTTCTACTTCATGAGTGAGCTGCCTGGATCAAGTGGTTGGGTTTGGCAGAATGACAGACCTGTTGTAATCCAAATCAGAGACTATTTACATGGGCTTGGAGAGGCCAAGACAAGAAATACAGTTCTGTGGGGTTATTTCAAGAACTTCCAAAATTTGATGCAAGCAAGAGAGAGAATTCCCAAATCTCTATTTGAAAAGTATAAGGATACAATTTGTTTTATGGTTGAAACTGATCAGTGCCAAATGGAAGCTGTGGAACCAAGGACAGTTTGGATCATGTCGATGGGGTATGAGGTGGATGAGAAACTTGTGGAGCTACATATCCAACACATGCTTAGTCAACCCAAGGATCCCAAAGCAGAAAGATTTGGAACCTTTGAAGAATTGAGTATAAAAATTCATGTGGAACTTAGAGAACTGGAGGTAAAGAGAAAAGTGAGAAAAGAAGTAGAGAATATTGCCAAAAGATATGGCATATCAAAAGAAGCTCTTGATGCCAACAGAGAAAAGGTGGAAAGGGCAGAGAAAGAGAAGGAAGAAGCAGAAAAGGCAAGTGATCTGGTAGAAGCCCCCTCTTGGACCAGATCCTCTAAAAGGGCTACACCTATCTCTGATAAAAGCTCAAAGACATCAAAACTAGAAGTCCAAACATTCAGAAAAGGAGAAAAGAGAACAAAGAAAAAGGCAACAAGATCCTATGTTAGCCTGAAGGATGATGAAGAAACTGAATCAGACGAGGAGGTGAAGAAAATGAGGAAAAAGAAGAAGATATCCAGTGAAACCAAGGAGGCAGAAACAAAAGAGTTTGTTGAAAGGACCACCCTATCCTTAGATGATATAGTTAAGGCAATCATTGTGGATGGAAATCCGAAGCCATTAACAGAATTTTATGATGAATACAGTGAATTTGATCAAAAGATTCTGTAGGATGCCACAGTTAAGTATCTAAACATTTACAACAAGGCTTTCATTGAGATTGTATCTTTAATTCCTAAAAGCCTTGAGAAGGAACTTGAATTGAGGAAGAATAATGCCAAAGAGAAGGATACGGAGATCCAGGAATAGTTAGCTATTCAGTTTTATCCCTCCATCACTCCTAAGTAGAAGAGTATGATCTTCAAAGATTGTAAGGATGAATTTTGGAGCAAAGTTAGAATGAATCAGCTTATGCTTGGAAAAACTGATGAAGTAGCAAAAGAGACAGAAGAGATCCTCTAGAATGCATACAAAAGATTCAACATTCCTATTATAGAGGACTTAGGTGATGATCCCTTGGTTACAGATATTGAAGAAGAAGCTACTGAGATAGTAGCAGAAGAGGTTAAGGAGACAAGGGAAGATAAAGGTAAGGACTTGGAATCCTCTACTCTGGAAGAGGTGGCCCATGAACAAACAAATATCTCTCCTCTGGTTTCCCCTACAGTCTCCGGATCTAAAGGAGAAGAAAGAATAGAGGAGAAAGAAGAAGAAGTGAAAGGAAGAGAAGAAAGTCAAGCTAAGAAGAACATAAGTGACAGTGCAGAAGAGAAGAAATCTCTGTCTCTGGCAAGAGACACTACAGAAATTGTCAAGGACTTCTTGACAAAAGAAATGTTGGAGATTGATGAACTGGAGTTACTTCAAGGTCCATTTAACTTTGACTCTCTCTCCCCAGTTCAAACAATGAAGATAGCTTCATTTGTGAATGCGAAGGCAAAAGAAAAACTCTTGAAGTCTCACATGGAAGACTGTGAGCTAATAGAAGCTGCATTTGGCATTTTAGAAAATATCATGCCATCTTTTTAGAAGGATTCCTCAGCCTCCTAATCCGGTAATCTCAAATCTCTAGTCAATAGTGTTAGCACACATTTTGATTCCCTAGAGAAGTCAGCAGAAGATAAGGTTCGGAAGGAATTCTCGGCAAAAAGATTATCAGAGGTACAAGGGTTAATAGCTAATGATAGGAGAAATATCAATATTGGGATAAAGAGCTTGGAAAATGCTCTTAAGGATGGAGGAGATGTATACAAATTTTGTATATCCTGGACCACAGTAACAACGGATATTGAGAAGAAAGTAAAAGAACAGGAGGACAAACTGACAAATCTATCAAAGAATTTTGATCCTCTCTCATCTTCCATAATAAATCAAGAATGTCAGACTATTGCAGTCTTGAATGATCAAGAAGCTGGAGAAGGAAAAGAAAAATAGAATAAGTAGGTTGGGTGCACTCAGAGGGATAATTATCCCTAAGTTAGAGGCCATGCATGAGGCCATAAAAGAAGCCCAGATCACAGCCTGGACTAGTGATCCAACAGATCTAAAAAGGGAAGATGCATTTGCATTCCTATTAAGTGGTCATATATCAATTTTGGATAGAATGAAGCAAAGTTGGGCAATAGAATTTGTCTAATTGAAGACAACTTTTGCAGACATTCTTCAGTATATGTAAGTATGCCATATGTATATACTTATGTGGCCAAGTATAGTTGAAATTTTGAAAATTTTGGTGTGCGGACCCCACCCTTTGCCATTGATGTCAAAGGGGGAGTGATGAGAAGTGAAAAATGTTGTATCTAGCTAAGGGGGAGCTCCGGAAAATGTACATAGAGATAGAGCATCAGCTAAGGGGGAGTATAGTATAACACTTAGTCATTTTTCACTAAGTGTTGCCATCAATGCCAAAGGGGGAGATTGTTGGCAAGAGACACATTGGAGCTTCATGATTGTTGTCATTGATGGCAACAAAGATCATCCCACACATCCGCAAGACATGGTGTGCCTATACCAGAAGTCAGATTGAAGAGTGTTGTGGTCCGATAAGCAAGAACAGAGTATATGGCAAGGTCCGACAATCAGGTCCAGATCTCTCAGAGGAAGTATCTTTGGAAAGTGCAGACTCGGGGAAGTCAAGAGGAGTACCTTGACTGATAGATTCCAGGAATTGAACCTCCGGTGATGAAAGAGTAAAGAGATATAAGCATTCAAGTATTAGGGTCTGGTTTGATAGAATAGATAGAGGAAAAACTAATAGGTAGAACATCAAAAGTTATTCCAGATGAGATGTTGATGGTGATAAAGATTCCTAAGGTATCTTTCTTGATTGGACAACTTATTAGATGACTTCTATAAGTTTCTTTTTGATCCGCTTCACTTGGAAGCAAGGATTCAGCCGACAGACTAAAGTTTGAGATAATATTGACTATTCCGGATGCCGACTAGAGAAGTGTTGAAATCACTTGTGCGGATATATATATACAAGATGGATTTAGATGTGAAGGTGTGTGGTGTGAAAAAGTTGAAGTACGAGAAAAAGAAGAATAGTACTAAAGGTAGAAAAATAGGTTCAGAATGTAAAA
The DNA here is from genome assembly GCA_027924645.1 of Cunninghamia lanceolata. Lineage (NCBI taxonomy): Eukaryota > Viridiplantae > Streptophyta > Pinopsida > Cupressales > Cupressaceae > Cunninghamia > Cunninghamia lanceolata. The sequence continues at coordinate 4,231,483 of BSBN01001091.1, forward strand.
GGACAACAGCACTTAAGGAGAGTAAGAATGAAGTGCAGTAGATCAGTCTATTGAGCTTAACTGGAACTGAACTTCAACATGTGTGGATGCTTCTCATTAGTTCAAGTTTTCCTTGTGTATACAGGAAGTCTTTTGTAGGCAGTGAGCCTCTTGTGAGCAGTGTGCTTGGGTAGTGAGCCCTAATTGGCAAGTGCCATTTTGTAATTCTATTCTTCTAACAAAGAATACAATCTTGGGTTAATCACCCCGTGGTTTTCTCCCTTAACAGGGTTTCCACGTCAAAAATATTGTGTCATGTGTATTTCCATTTCATGGTTATGTTTGCTTGTTTGAATTGATGTTGCACTTATTATTAAGAAAGTTCAGAAAGATAAAATAATTAAGATAACTGATTCACCCCCCCTCTCAATTATCAACATATAATTCCCTTTAACTCTGCATTAAAAGTGTTTGTCTCCATCTTATTTCAGGACTGTTCTTCCTCTTCACCAGTGTTTCCCTTTTAGGACTGCTCTCTACTTGGCAAACAAGCTAGCTGTCCATCTTTCCTCACCTCTATTTCTAAAGCTTCAATATGTTCTTTTTCCAGAGGCTTCTCCTTTGATGTTGGTAATGGGTTAGCACATCCTTCACACGGATACAAGAAGATGACCATAACAATGATGAAAGAAGAGTTCCAAAAGAACAACTATGACCTCACACTGATGAAACTGATGAACAGTACATTGTTCAATGTAATCAGTGAAACAAAGCAGTACTTAATGTATGTCTACCTCTTCTCCTTACCATGTTAGGCTTCTTTGACTCACTACATGTTCAACCTTGTACTAATTGAGATCACTGTTGCCTTAACATGCTGCTCCTTGATCATTATGGTTTCATTAAGTATTTATCATTTATGACAGTGAAACCATCAACTCACTACCATGAGTGATGAGTACTTGCTCATTGTAAATAAGTGTGGTGAATTTACACTCTTATCCCTCTCAAAAAGGCAAGAGGGTAGCATGCTGGGCTCAACCCTTATGGGAGCCCATTTTACTCCACATGCTATGATGTCAAAATGAAAAATGGTTTAGCAATAAAAATTTCACCTATACCTACACAGTGAACAAACATGTTAGATAAAACAATGAAGCCAAAAGCTTCCAATGATGCTCATGATGATTGATGTTACTCCTCTACTTTTCTTGATATCTATGATATTGCAAAACTATTTCAATGCCTTAGGAGAATGAACTATATATTTGTTGGTATAGTATATGCAAGGAATATGGGTCCCGAGCTATAACACAACTTTTCCCATCCCTTGCAAGCATTTCAGGAAGCAACAAATCAACTTCTGGAGCAGCCTAGCGAGAGGGAATGAAGCAAGGATGCCACAGTTCAACTTGGGGTCTGTCATTAGTAACAAGGCAATGACAGATCCCTACTCTTTCCATATGCCTTTTCTTTTCTATTTTCTTCAAATGTATAGTTTATTTTCATATTGCATTGAAAAATTTATTCCCACAGCTTGTGTGGGACACCATACATTTATGATTATCAATAAAAGACAACATTTATGCAGAATTTGTGCAATCTTTCTCTTGTATACATTTGCATAATGAACTATAATTTATTTGATAATACTTTTGTACATATGAATGAAACTTTTAGCATAAAGTAATGTGTACCTTTTATCTTTATTTTGCAAACAAACTATCTCAGCTCTACCTGATTGAGCTAGAAGCTAAATTAGGTAACAATACACAACAAACACAAGTGATGGAAGGAGATTATTGCTAAGTCCCACCATCTAAAACATGCCAAACACACTTGACGGTTGATCTACACTACCACAACCACCAAATACATTTTTAAGGGAGGATGACTCAAGATCCGACCCTACCTCCACAAAGGACTTTGTATAAAGGGATGTGCACTAGCTCAAGAGATACACCATCCTGCCTCGTGATGAAGGATTTTTGTAAAAGGATGCACACTAGCTCAAGAGATATGTCATCCCTCCTCACAGATAGGGTATTTTTCTTTTTATAAAAGGATGTGTACTTGTGCCAGAGATACAACATCTCTCCTCATGGAGAGGGAAAAAAACATGCTTTGTTAGTTTAAAATAATCAAGTAGATACCATTATATATGCCCCCATCTTAAGGTGGTTGATACCACTTACCAATATCAAGCACATTAAGGTAGAGAGAAAACATGCAAGGGAACATGAGCTTTTGCAAAGTCCATGCCCCCAAAGGTGCTATGTGCCATGATCGTCGAATGTTCCCACAAACACATTGATAAGATATGCTAAGATAATCAAACAGAGATAAGGTTAGAACATCTTACTCTAAGATAACAACCAAATCAAATCATGAAATCTATGCATGGATCACAACAAAGACCAAGGCTAAACTTATGGGTTTGGATCCAAGTATAGCCGTTGGGCTTATACTCTAGGTATCTCAGGACCGAGTGTAGCAACAAGGTGAGATACAAAACCATCCAAAGTGCACGGAGTAGATTGAGAGTATTGCAAAAAATTTGTTAAGAGATATGACAATATGATGCATCACATGGAGTGATTCTACTAGTCAAGTGTCAGATATATATATATATATATATATATATATATATATGATGCATCACACAAAGTGATTCTACTAGTCAACCATTATATATATATATATATATATATATATATATATATATATATATTTCATTTAAGAGAAATTCAAACTTGCAAACATCTTAGAGAGTTGCTCCATCAAGTGTGACAAATTGTGTGAGAAGTTCATACCTGATTGATTCTTATTTCCAGAATGATCATGTAGTGCTTGTTTCTCAAGACCCTATATGTTGAAAGTATTTTGTAGCTTATGACGTGGGGAATCATTGCTATTTCCCATCGATGATATTCACCTTATTATTTTCTAATTCTTTGATTTCTTGTTTTGATTTGCTTGATGAAGGAGCCTTTCATGATGAAATGGAATAATTTCCATCATGACAACTTTTTCTTGCTCAATATTATCTTGTCGAGGTTGCTCAATTTTTGTCACTGATGCATTATGGTTGCCTCCCAATCCTTGAAGGGATAATGATAGAGGAACCTTAGCATAGATACCTTTACCGCATGGATGAGGTGAGTCTTCAATCTTCTCCTTATCCACTTCTATCATGCCAATTATTTCATCATAATCAAGTTAGTCATTGGTTTGCTCCATTGTATTTTGTTCTACCATATTGTTGTCACTATGCTTAGGAAAAGGATTAGTGATCTCAAAATTCTAATTTGGAGGGGAAACTAATTTATTTCCATTTTCATTCACACTAGTTACTTGTATTATGTTAGAGTCGATGAGGTCTTGAATTTCATGTTTAAGACACATACATCATTTGGTGTCACGTCGTACTGAGCGGTGATACTAAAAAAAGGCATTAGCATCAAATGATGCTCCTTGTATCCTATTTCTATCAAATGGTTTAACAAGAGGAAGCTTCAAACGATTGTTGCTTACTACTTGATTCATAATTGATTGAAGAGAGTTAGATAATGGAGTAAATTGTTGATGTTGTCTAAATTGAAATGGTACCCATTTAGGATTACCAATAGTGGACACTTATGATTGAAAATTATTCGCATGTTGTCCATTGATCTTGATGAAACTCTTGTTATTCCTATTAAAGTTTTTTTTAGATGGTCTAGCCATGAGTTGACCAACTTGAACTGATAAGTTTTGATTCTCATATTGACTAGATGAAAGCTAGTAATCATGAAGAGTTGTGCATAAATGTTGAAAAGAGCTATACTTCATCAAGAGGATTTTATCACAGATGTTAGGTTGTAAATTTGTAATGAATAACTTTTGAAGATCTTCATCTTTAATTAGATATTGTATTTGCAAGATGAGACCTTGATATCAACTGATGAACTCTGTTAATTTCTCTTTCAAACCTTGTTTATAATGAACCAAATCAATCAAAGAGACAGTAGGTCCAATGTTTGCTTGAAAATGTTGTAAGAATTGATCAACTAGCTATGCGAAGGACATTATTGAATTAGGAAGAAGAGAGAAAAATCATTCCAAAGAAGTATCTTTGAGAGATCATGGGAAGAGTTTTGCTAGCAAGTCCTCTTTGAAAAAGAAATCACTACACATCATTGTGAATGTTGTCACATGAGTATTAGGATCACCTTTACCACCATACTTTTCAAAGCAAGGAGTCTCAAATTTTTCAAGCACAAGAGTTCTTAGGATTGCATAAGATAAAGGACTATGAGCATGATATGTTGGTAAAGTAGGTTGAGAAGAATTAGTCAAGTTTGTTACCATTTGTTGTAAAGATGTCATGCTTTTCAAGAGTTGGTTTAAAAGGGCATCATTAGGTGATACAGTTTGTTGGTGAGAAGAATTAGAAGATGTGGTCATGAAATTTTAAGGTGATTGATTGTGAGTGGTGACAAAAGGTGGTTTGGAGCAATTCTAAGTGAAATTTGGTTGGGAATGAGTGGAATGGAGAGGTGGTTGAGAATGATTATTCATATAGGAAGACACTTGAGGTGATTGGTTTTCATAATTGAATCCCACAGCCTTGTAATTCTGTGAATTAGTACCATTAGATACTCCCATACTAGTGGTAGCATTACTACAAGCTTGTGCATTAGTAGTAAGGATTGATGATGTAAAAGTAGATATCCAGTTGTGTGTATAGGTGCCGAAACCTATGTATGAATCAATGATGACACATTGATAATGATATTCATGCAGGTAGGGCCTGGCATAATGTTGTTACCCACTATGTGAGCTACCCCACAGAGTATGTTAACACCATCTTGTCCTTCTTCTAATAACTCTCTTAGATTATGAACAACAGGTATGGCTTCTTCTACTAGCATTTATTTTTCCACAAATGCTTGAAATTCAGCTAGTTCTCTATCTAGCTTGTTAATTTACTCATCAGGTACATGTGCTATCACTTCAATTGCTTCTTTAAAATTATGAAATTTTTGTTCTTCTAACATATTTAAATTGTTGATGTTTGGATAAGATATTGTTTCACCTTGTGTGAAGTAGTGAGAGAGTGGATTTTCCAATGTTGGTACACCGTTGCTATCAGGAGCACTAGAACCCATTAGTTAAAGACTTCTTCTCACAAAGGTGTTTGTTAAATTAGGGCAGCGAGTTACAACACTCATGCAAAATTTTATAACACAATGCACTAATAAAAGAAGCAATGAATGATATTACTAAGATATGTATGTTGAAATACACAATGTGTAATTGCAAAAAGTGAAAGTTTCAATGCTTGGATGCAAAAGTATGCACTATATCCAACACTACACTTTAAAATCAGATTTGAATGAATTTTGAAAAGGAGTAGCAAAATCTGAAAATGAAATTTTGACTACAAACCCTAGTTTTTTGCAAAAACTAGGCTATTTCAAAAATGCAACTTTTTAAGCAAAACCCTAGCAAATGAAGATTTTAAATGCAAAATTTTATATGAAGCAATGATGAATTACTATAATAAATATCATATCTGATGCAAAAATCACAAAATTAAATCTTTTTATGATATGCACCACAAAATATGGAAAACTATGTCTTGATGCAAGCCTAGAATGCTTTTTTTTTTTCAATTTTTTCGAATATATGGAAAAAATTTTCAATGCAAGATGGTTAATATGATATGAATGAATGCAAAGACTAATTACAACACTCAATAAGATGCAAGTTTAGTTAAAACATGGGTTCACCAAAATGTTAAATGTGAAAATGTGGGAAAGATGGAAGATAGTGTTAAAGGTGTCCAATCAATCCCAGCTCCTTTCACAATAAAACTCAAGGACAACAACTGAGCCAAGTCACTATAGATGGAGAGAACTTAGCTATAGGTTGATGTACTAAGGAATGATATGGAAAGATAGATTAGATTAAGAGATTTGTCAAACCCTAGATTCAATAAGCTTCAAATGCTAATTGTAATGAAATCAAGTACAGATGAATAAACTGCTACAAATCACCAAATAGGAAGACACTTAGGAGGGATCAGAAACATACCAAAAGTTAGATTTTTAGAATTGATGACTTTGTGGACTATGCGACAGGTACCCTAGTCTGATAGGATAGTTTTTCTGTAAATTTGGAATAGTAAGCAATCTCGGATGATGTTCAGCTCCTAAGTTTCTAGAGATTCCAGTCGAAAGGACTACGAGGCGGGTGCCCTAGTCCAGTAGGGTAAAGTATCATCAAGTTTTCTTTAGATCTTGAATCCCTATCCTCTGAATAGATTCTCTGCACCTGCACATTGCCAAATCCCACACATGTAACCTACAATCACAAAGAGAGGGGTTTGGGGGGTTGTGGTGTTTAGGAGCTTGCCTTGGTCAAGCCCTGGAATGACATTCAAGTCTTCCAACACCATTGTTAGATAGAGTGTGTGTCCTTGGAGGATAGAGGCCAAATTAAATGATGAAATAGATTGATTGAAACACAAATAGATGTCACCTTAGAGGTGAAGCCCTCATGGAGATGAAGATTTTTCAAATCGTGAGAAGATGGATTGATGAAGCCAAATCTGCAACAAACAAACACAATAACAACACAATTCTACTCTACAACACAATGAATGCTTTGGAATCCCTTAACTCAATATCACAAGTTCACATTATCCATCTAGGTGTAAAATGAAGACATAAACTCACTTATGTATGCTCTGCTAACTTTTGTAATTCAAATTGGAAAGGTTGACAGAGGAAAAACTTTTTAAAGGTCCTATGCCAACACATTTAAATTTGGGTCCCAGAAAATTAGCCTGGACTTGGGTGCAGGTGACCAAGTCCCAAGGCCAATTTGGGTCTTGATTAAACATTTAAAACTGGCCCCTAATTCCCATTTGACATGGGTTTCGGGGGAAATTGCTCCAAGATGAGAGTTAAGCTTGCATAATGTAAATGAGGGGACCTAGGAGCTAAACTAGGAGGTAAAAAGGCATGAGGTTACTTTTTACTCCATAACATGATGTTTGTGAAATAGTAAAATAGAGTTCAAATGAGGGGTCTAACAAGGCAAAAGATAATAGCAAGGGGAGAGGGAAGAGAAAATCCCTTGTAGCAATTGCTTTACAACCACCCACTTGGGTTCTTTATTTGGGTGCTTCACACCACAAGGCTTCATCTAAGGATGAAATTGCATCTTTGGAGCCTTGTACTATGCCTACTATTTTGATGGGTGATGACACTCCTATTGAAGTGTGTGGAAGAGGGTATGTTGATGCGAAGGATGACACATTCCATGATGTTCTTTGTGTTCCCTCACTATCAACTAATCTCTTATCATTTTATCAGATCACTCCCATCGGTTCAAGCAAGCGAGTTGAGTTTACTCCTGATTTACTGGTGATTTGTGAGTTGCACAATAATTCTATAGTTGTAGTTGGGAGAGCAGCTCATCAATCATGGCTTTATATATTTTATCACTTTGTTTCTGATCCTCCTTTGTTTATTTTGCTCACTCATTCCAATGATGTGAATAGATTATGGCAGAGTGGTTTGGCCATCTTAACATCTACTACTTGCAGTAGCTCAACTAGTAGAGCATGGTCATAAGGTTGCTTTTCGTTTAGTTTTCAAGTGGTGTTTTCTAGGGTTGTATTCTTCATAAGCATGTTAAAGAAAAAATTGACAAAGGTAAGGCATGGAGAGATTCAAATATACTAGAGTTAGTTCATAGTGATTTGGTTGTTCTATTCCAACATCCTTCCTTTAGAAAATCCAAATATGTCCTAACATTTATTGATGACTTTTCTCAATATCCTTGGGTATACTTTCTCAAATATAAGTCTAAGGTATTCGATCATTTTCAATACTTCAAGACTTTTGTAGAGAAGCAATTAGGGAAATCCATCAGGGTTTTGTACACTAACAATAGTGGCAAGTATGTCAACCATCATTTTGAGTAGTTTTGCACTTTAGAGGGGATTCATTTGTAGCATTTAGTTCCATACAATCCTTAGTAGAATGGTGTTGCAAAATTGAAGAATATGTCCTTGAAGGAAATGGTGAACTGCATGATTCACTCCAGATCTCTTGCACCACAGTATTGGGTAGAGGCTATTAACTATGTTTGTTATATCCAAAACCATATTCCTCACCAAGCCTTGAAGGGAGTCACTCCTTTTGAAGGTTGGAGAAATAAAACCATTAGTTAAGCAAGTTTTCAAGTTTTTGGTACTCCTACATGGGCCCACATTCCTATAGATAAATGCAAGGCCATGGATTTGCAAAGAAGGTCTTGCATATTTTCAGGCTATCCTAATGGTATGAAGGGTTATCAGTTGCTCTACCCTACTACACATGAGTTGTTCATCAAGAGGAGTGTTCATTTTTAGGAGGGATCTTCGACATCCACTCTTGTCAATTCTCCACCTCCTTCTACATTGACATTGGAGTCACTTGGGCTACATGTCTGATCTTTTGATAATTCAGATTCAGTTGAGAATATTCCTAATGATGAGGAGTCTTCTTCCTCTCCTTCTGATACTAAGAGTGATTCTAAGGATTCACCTTCTTCCTCTCCTAGTCATCATTCAGAGGTTGATGATTCTCCTCCATACTCTCTAACTTCAATTCCACTTTGGGCTTGACAAGCATTGTAGTCTACAAGCGATTTGGTTGGGGATCCATCAGACACCAGGTATACTCATCCATAATTCCATGGTTCTCCACATGTCTTCATTGCTACTACCTCTAATCCATAGTCCTTTTGAGAGGCTTATGGTATTCTTAAGTGTGATACAACTATGCAGGAGGAGTATAGTTTCTTGATGAGGAATCACACTTGGGATCTTGTCCCTCTTCCTAAGGGAAGAAAAATTGTTCAATGCAAGTGGATCTATCAAAAAAAATGCCACAGATAGGTTAGCTAAAGGATTCTCCTAGGTTCCTGGGATTGACTACTGTGATACTTTTACACTAGTTTCCAAAATGAACTCCATTCAACTTGTTCTTGCTATTGTTGTAGCCCATCACTGGGAAGTTCACCAGATGGATGTGAAGAGTGCTTTTCTTCATGGTGACCTACAAGAGGAAATATACATGGATTAACCACAAGGGTTCATATAAGATCCTTCACTTGTTTGTTGTCTTCAAAAGTCTCTTTGTGGCCTCAAATAGGCCCCTCAGGCCTAGTATGCCAAGATGGACTCCTTACTTCTATCAACTAGGTTCACTAGGTGTCATTGTGATCTAAATGTTTACATTCTATAGTAAGATGATACTCTCACCTTTTTTCTCTATGTTGATGACTTATTGTTGATAGGGTGTTCATCATCCATCCTATAGATTCACTTGGTGGGATACACAGATTCTGATTAGGCAGGTGATTCTTAGGATTGTAAGTCTACTTTAGGTTATAGATTCTCACTTGGTTCAGGTCCTATTTTTTGGTCAAGCAAGAAGCAGTATGATATTTCTCTATCTTCTACTGAGACCAAGTATCAAGGGGTTGTGAATACCACCACTAAGTCCATTTGGCTTTAGAATCTTCCCACTGAGTTTGATATCTAGATTAGATAACCATCAGTCATATTTTATGACAACTAGAGTGCTATTCATATCTCACAAAACTTGATCCATCATCAACAGACCAAACACATTGAGGTCCATATGCACTACATTTGAGGACTCATTCATGGATGTGTCCTCAATCTCTACTATTATCTGAATCCTGACTAGGTTGCTGCTATCTTCACCAAACCTTTTACAGAGAGAAATTATCTTCATCTGTGAGCTTTTCTAGGGGTGCGGCAAGCTTCACCTTTGAGGGGGCTTCTTAGTCCTTCCACTAAGAGTCTTGATTCTTTCTACTATGAGGGTTCTTTTCTCTCTCTATTTGGGGGGCTATCCTTTCTTTTCTAGGGGTCTTCTTCTCTTTGAGGGGGATTTGGATGTGCATTGGTGCACCTCATCAGGATTCATTTACCAAGACCCATCTTTTCACCCACCTAAGTTGCACTTAAGGTGGTGTGTTAGTGTAGGTTTTCATTTTCCTAGTGGGTTATTTATTTTCCTATTTCCTAGGTTTTTCCTACACTTCTAATTAAGCTTTAGTAAGATTAATAATGTGAGAATTATTGTGAGTGGGTGCAAGGTGTTAGCATCTTCCTTGGGAGTTACACTTTCCTATTTTAAGTTATTGTGGTAAACTCTTCCCATTGATCGTATTTGCCACTTCTCCCCTCTCTCATATTCTATATATACTCACCTCCTAGCTAGTCTTGTGGTGATTGTATTTTATAGCTATTGGCTTTTACATTCCTCTAATGTTATTTTACTCTTTGATCATTTGCAATTTCTCTCTTGGAGACTAACTCTATCTCAATATTTTGATCTTGTATCATTTTCATTCATAGTTTAATATCTATTCATTTGCACTAAGTTTTCTAGGTTATTCATCTTTTCAAATTATAACACATCTAACTATTTTAGGAATGTCCTCTTTGAATCCAATTTAGTGGTAGCTTGATAGTAGATATGACTTAGTAAAAATTTTAGACCCAAAAAACTCATCCAATAAATCATCAATGACTAAAATGGGAAACTTATCTTTTATGGTCAACTTATCAAGTTCTTAAAAATATAAGCATGTCCTCCATCCTACATCTTTCTTATAAACCATCATAACAAGTGAAAAGTATGGAATTGTAATAGGTCAAATTACATTAGCCTCTAGTAACTCAACCTTTTTATTTTAATGGGTCAAATTTTAAGTATTGCAACCATTAATTAGTAACTCAACCCTTTGACACTTAATGTAGTTAATGGGTTTCCATGTTTGGAGAGAAGAGAAATCAGTGCATGAATGAAGATGTGAGCATCCTCTATTGACTCTCCTTGAATACCCCTTTGTATCATTGAGCACCCTTGCAAAATAAATGAGATAAAACATATATTCTCTACATTAATGGAATTTCCCATTTTCTTAATCATAGTTAAAATAGATTCCCTTGGCCTTCTCTACTAGCTCCTCTAGTGATAACTTATGAATAATAGTAGGCTTGTTCCCATTATCCCTAGTGTCCTTCCTTGATTGGGAGAACTAAGAAGGGAGTCCACAATTTTTAACCTTGAGTTGAAGCAAATTTTAAGAGCTATATCCAACATTCCCTATGTCAAATTTGAAACTCTCTCTAAGTTGGTGATGTAGTTAGTTATTATTCCTATCTAGATGAGCTTGAAAATCTTGCTTTCTAGTTCATCATAGATGCCTAGTTCAAATCTAGCTAGAATTTTTTTAAATTATGTACATGTAGACATTCTAATATGAGACCTGTATTCCAAAGATACCACTAGAATGTAGCTCCTAGAGAAAATATAGCATTAGTGACACACTCATTATCATGAACTTTATTAAATGTTGATTTAATGTTCTACCCTTCTTAATTGTGTGCTTACTCCTTCACCACAAAATTTAGGTATATCAATCTTTGCGGGCTTTAGGTGGCCCCAAAATTAATTTGAAGAACATTTTTGATTAGAGGAATTACACTATCCTAAACCTCCACTAGCCAAACAATTAAGTGTACAACTCAACTATTCAATGTCTACTTAACTTATAATATGCACAAGTTGATCAAATTATTGTTGTATTTAGAAAACAACATTATGGGGGTCTTGTATTTTAGTTTTGATCTTTGGGTCTCCCTTAGGTGAAATTTTTATTTAGAGTAATTTTTTGGGTTACCAAAAATGTCAACCAATTTGATCAATGCATCAAGATGATTGCAATGAGATGGGTCATCTACAAGGTCAAAAACATTGTTTGACACTTTTCAAGGTTTTCACATTTTTTGAAATTCTCTCTCTCAACATATATTCACATTTGAAAATCCCACCAATGAATTTTAAAAATCCTACCATTGAATTTTAGAATCCCATAAATGAGTTTTAAAATTCTCTCCAACGACTTATGTTCCCACCTATAGGAAAATCCTCTAGGAAACTATATATGCAAATCTAGAGCTATCAAAATTTTCATTGAGTAACTAGGCCCCCAAAAATAGAGTTCCTATAGAGTTTTAAGGAAAATATTACTAGTTGCAAAGGTTGTTTGAATGAGTACTACTCTCTAGGTACTAATATTTTTCTTTCTAGGGTAGTCACTCTTTATATTCTAGCCACAAATTTATATCCTAGCAACAACTTGTATATTCTTAGGGTAAATAATCTAGTAAAATATAGGGTGTGTTACATTGATAGTTTTCATTGGAAAAATTGCCTTAGATTCTAGCTACTTAGGGTTCCAAGGGTACTCCTCATAGTCAATTTTTAAACTAATTCTAGCCCTAATAATTCACCTAGTTAAGCAATTGGGGCTCGCACCTAATCTTGCAAAGGCTATTAAGATATTACAAGTGATTATTTACATTGTCCTAAAAAGAGATCATAAATTGCTAAGAATTGTTGTTGCTATAGTGAAAACATGGAAATTGTATTTTGTAAATGTAAGCCAAGGGAGAGTGTAAGGACCACACTCGGTCTTTAATTAATTTATCCAGTTATCTATTTAATAATGTTGTAGTTTTTTTATCTAAATACTCAGGGAAGAAACATCTATTCAAACATAATAGGCACATGTCTTACCAAATGGTATAGACAACACATCTTGATAGACTACATCTCCCTATTGGAGATGCACTAAGGTCAATGTCTATCAATACAATATTCAATTATGTTTGCAACCCACCTAAAAATTTAGCTTAAGCCTCAAGGATACAAAAGTTCACCCCAAACTCTTCTGAGTATTAGTGCTCCAAGATGGATTATCATATGTTAATAGTGCAAGTTGGTTTGATAATTCACTAAAATGCACCTGAAAACCTACGTACTGAGAACATTCTTCATTCCCCAGACTGCCTACATACCCACTTCCAAAGTGGATCAAGGTTTAATATATATGTAGTTTTGTTTTCTAATCTAGGTTTAATGTGAACTATTAATTGTGGGTATGTAACCCTTTCCATGGCCCTTTTTCCCTAGATAGTTCCTCTGCAACTGCTACCCACTAAGGGAAGCATAAAAGATACTTAGTAATCTTGACTAAGACTTGTTTTATAAATATTCTACAATCCTAATCCTAATGAGTACTTAGTCTTTTCGACCAAGATTTACTTTCCAAAACATAAGTAATTTTGAGAATAGTTCCCTACTTTTTAATTTTGATGAAAAGTAACTATGATTAATTCAATTATCTTTTTAGTGTTTGACTATCATTCATTTATCTGAGGAAGATTTCCTATGTGCTTAGATTTATTAACAGGATGATCCTTATTACTCCCTAGCAATTTATAGGGACAATGGCACAAACATCATTGTTGCAGCTGTGTTACGCGAGTGGTTGCAATAGTTGAAGCACAACATCATTACCCATAAATGTGAACCAAAGGCATCATTATAACCAAACATTGCGAATGGTTTTCAGTTCCACATCTTGTTTAAGGTTTATCTAACTAATTGAATGAAAAGGAACTAGAAAATACAATAGTAAAATTTGCAAGTCATTAAACTAATCATTTTTACTAGTAACAAAATTCCATCACTATGTGAATAGATGTATGATCTAATACAAAAGAAGAGACTTGATGAAAGAGGTAAATCATAAAACACACAACAAAAAAAATTGCACACAGAAAATAGAATTTTCTTTTATTGATTTGGACAACTCATTACATTATAGAAGTTCAAATACAATCAGAGGTTGAATCCTCCACATGCTGCAACACATTACAACTCCCTATCTCAAGACTATGGAATCTTCTACCTTATTTAACCCCAAATCAGCTAGGGTTTCTATTTTCCCGCCTATTATTGAATCTACACTTTCCCCCTTAACTCTACTACTACCTAGGGTTCCCAAAAAAATAGTCATAAATAGCCCTTTTTTGGCGGCCTCCAGCTAAATTTCAAAATTTGCAACTCCCTCCAAAAGTAGATCAACTTCTGAGAAGCAGAACTTTTGATCCAAGTGTCTGATTGACAGATTGTTTGAAGCGCCAGAAAGCTCACGAAGTGAACTATCAAGCCATAAATCTATAAATGGATTTTTGTCAACTTTTCAGGATGTTATGGGACGTTTTAGTGCCTCATATCTAATTTCAGAAATTTTTAGGGGTTTTTCAGAAAACAAAAACTTTAATATCTTTCATCTCACAAATGATCTTTGCATGATTCCTTCACCAAAGGTCTTATATTTCATTTATGAAGCTTCCTATAAATTTTTTCTTCCATCTGTGTGCAAATGCAAACTTTCCAAAAATAGTAGTTTGGAAAAATTGAATGTCCTACATCATTATTCAAGTGATTATGGAACTGGAAATACTAATTATGGAAAGAAATGAAAATAACTTCAATGATTTTGAATCAACATCTTTTTGGGTGATGCAATATTGCCCTTACACCACTGGATGCTCCAGCATCAGACACCCAGGGTAATTTGAGAGTGACCCTGTCACGTCTTAGGTGTTTGTTTGAGGAAAACCCAAATGATCAACTTCTTCCTTAGACAACCAAGAAGAATCTTCAATAGGCCTTCCTTTCCATTTCACTAGATATTCTTCATATTGCCTATTCCAAGTACTTCTTCTGACATGGCTAGATCCAAGATCTCTTCTATCTCCTTTGTTGAAGTAGATGCCAGAATACTCCATTGTTCTTCTGTTGGTCCATCCTCTGTGCCACCTTCATGATATTCTGTTAAATCAGAAGTGTTGAACATAGGTGAGAAGTTCATCTCACTCAGCAACTCTACCTCATATGCATTTCCTGAATCATGTTTCTTCAGAATCTGGCATGGTCCAAATTTCTTCATTTTTAACTTATTATATGTTCCAATTGGGAACCTCTCTTTTCTCAAGTGAACCATGACTTCATCTCCAACCTGAAATTCCTTATATCTCCTCTTCTGATCTGCCTTATCCTTGTATTAAATATTCATCTTATTAATGTGCTTTCTCACCTCTTCATGCAAATTCTTCAGGTGTTCTGTAAAGTCTTCAGCTTTAGCACTTATCTTTTCTCCCTTGTCCAGCTTCCTTAATTCTAAAGCATTTCTTGAACTACTCCCATAAACAATCTGGAATGGTGTTTTACCTATGCTCCATTTGACAGAATTATTGTAAGCAAATTCTACCTATGGTAAAATCAAATCCCATCCCTTGGGTTTATCTCCTACTAAGCATCATAGCAGGTTACCCAAACTCCTATTCACCACTTATGTTTGTCCATCTGTCTATGGATGGTGTGCAGAACTAAACTTCAAATCTATTTTCAACTTCTTCCACAATGTCCTCCAGAAATAACCAACAAACTTGGTATCTTGATCCAAAACTATGCTCTTAGGTAGACCATGTAGTGTCACCACCTCCTTGAAAAATAACTATGCAATATGAATAGCATCATTTGTCTTCTTACAAGGAATAAAATATGCCATCTTCGAGAATCTGTCCATCACCACAAAAATGGAATCATGTCCTCTTTGTGTCCTTGGTAAACCAAGAACAAAATCCATACTAATATCATCCCATATCTTCTCTAGTATAGGTAGTTGTTGGTATAGCCTTGTATTCTGACTTGTTCCTTTTGCCATCTAACACACTCTACAACTCTGCACAAATTTCCTCACATCCTATTGCAACTATGGCCAAAAATAATTCTCACCAACAATAGCAATGGTCTTATCTTGACCAAAGTGTCTAGCTAATCCCCCACTATGCTTCTCCTTAATCAGGTTCTCTCTCATGGAACTCCTCGAAATGCACAACTAGCTTCCTTTAAACAACATGCCATTTTGGATTATGAAATCCAACAATTTTTTCTTGTCCAAAGTAACAGTCTACAAAATTTGGATCTTCAGGATACAAACTTTTGAGCTCATCAAACCCAACAACCTCTATCTTCATTTCTGTCAACAAATTTTGCCTTCTGTTCAAGGAATCTGCAACTCTGTTGGACTTCCCACTCCCATGCTTTAAAAAAAAAGTATAACTCTACAAAAACTCAACCCATTTTAAGTGCCTTTAACTTTCCTTGACTATTAAGATATTGTAAAGCCTAATGATCAGTATATAAAACAAACTCTTTTGGCAACAAATAATGTCTCCATTTCTTCAAAGCTTGAACTATTGCATAAAACTCCTAATCATAAACAAAATACTTTTTCTTGACATCATTCAACTTCTCACTAAAATACACAATGGGCTTACCTTCTTGACTCAAAACAGCTCCTATAACACTACCACTAGCATCACAATCTACCTGAAATACCTTATTGAAATCTAGAAGTACCAAAATAGGTTGCTCTCTCACTTTTTGCTTCAATGTATCAAAACTCTTATTTGCTCCTATGGTCCATTTAAACTGTTTTCTATCCCCTCTCATTGTCTTAGTTAGGGGTGCACAAATGCCACTAAAATTCTTAATAAATTTTCTATAAAAACTTGCCAAACCATGAAAAGATCCTACCTCTATAGCACTCCTTGGTGTGGGCCATTCAATGATAGTCCTTACTTTTTCTGGGTCCATCTTAAGACCTTCCTCTGAGACCACAAATCCCAGGTATACCAACTCCTTTGCAAAACTACATTTCTTCAGATTAATCAACTTCTCCTCCCTCAACTTCTCTAAAACTCTTTTGATATGCATTAGATGTTCATCCCAAGTCAACCTGAAAATCAAAATGTCATCTAAATAAAGAATAACAAAACTTCCCAAAAATTCTTTCAATACCTCATTCATGAGCCACATGAATGTGCTCGGTGCATTAGTTAGCTGAAATGGCATGACTAATCATTCATACAAACCTTCTTTTGTCTTGAAGGTTGTCTTCCTTTCATCTTCTTCTTTGATTTGGATCTGGTGATACCCACTCTTTGGGTCAATCTTCGTGAAGTACTTGGCTCCACTCAAACAATCCATTATGTCATCCATTCTTGGCAATAGAAATCTGTACTTGATCATGATTTTATTGATGGCTTGGGAATTTGTACACATTCTCCACTCTCCATATTTCTTTGGTGCTAGTACTATAGGTACCGTACATGGACTTAGGTTCTCTCTTATTAGTCCCTTTCTTAACAACTCCTGAACTTATCTGTTCAGCTCTTCATTCTCTGCAGGGGTCATTCTGTGGGCTGCCTTATTCGATAAACTAGATCCTGGTATCAAATCCATTTGATGACTTATATTCCTCACTGGTGGTAAACCTTCTGGTACATTATTAGAGACAATATCCTGAAACTCTTCCAATAGATATGAGACTTCTACTGGTACATCTTAACATTTCTCTTGACTGATCTTAGGAATCAATGCAAAGTAATGATGCTCATGCTTCATACCCTCCAAAAATTTTCTACCATCTACCAAGCAAATTCTAGTAGTGCTACATACCTTTTCTTCCACCTCCTTAAAGGGCTTGAACTTATGATGAACTCCATCCTTTGTTAGGGAATGTGTGTTTGCATGGCCATCATCGATAGCACACCTATCATACTGCCATGTCCTTCCCAATAACATATGACATGCATCCATCAGTATGATGTCACACATCACCTCATCATGGTAGTCACCAATCTTGAACTTGACTAAACACTGCTCATTGACCAAAGCTCTATGGTCCTTCTGCAACCATGCGATCCAATATGGATGTGGATGCCTTCTCCTTGTCAACTTCAACTTGTTAACCATCTCCTCTGAAACAAGATTATCAGTGCTTCCACTATCAATAATAATATCACAACACTTACCTTCACATTTACACCTTGTGCAGAATAAACTCTTCCTCTAATCTGGTTCTTTCTCCTCATTCAACAAGGTTATTCTAACAACTAGCGTTCCCCCCTTTTTAGCATCTTCAGAATGTTCAGACTGTGCATCTTCATCTACATGTGCAACGCATGCATTGCCTTTAGGTCTTCTATTCGTCCTTCCTTGATGTTGCAGACACTCGTATGCTTGATGCCCTTCTTCTCCACATTGGAAATAGATTCCTCTGAAACCTCCTCTTCTAGGTCCTTTCCCAGGTCAGCCTCTCCCTCTTCCTCTTTGTTCACCATTATTCTGGTCATGAGGGCAGTAGGCATTATCTCCTCTTTGATTTCGACTGGTGCCAGTTTCTTCACTTTTCTTTTGATCTTTATTTTGGCCTCCATACGATCTTCCACCAGTCCTTCTGCCTTGACCTCTTCCTCTTTTATTTCTTTCAAATATTTTGTTTAGCTTCTCTTCCACCTTCAGGGAAAACTAGTACACATCTTCTATGGTGGTCATTCTGACCAGGCTCAGCTCCTCTTGAATACTTGGCCTTAACCCATTAATGTAACGGGTTACCTTCTCCTTGGCCTCTGCATGGCATGTCCTAATAGTAATCTTATAAAACTCTTCTGTATACTCCTTAACAGACTTGTTACCTTGCTTCAATCCTTACAGGTTCTTCAGCAACTCCATCTCATAGTCCACAAGAATGAACTGCTTCTTCAGTTTCTCCACCATCTGATCCCATCTGGTGATCTTTCCTTTTCCTCTCGTATTTCTTTCTAACTGGACCTCCTTCCACCAAATACTGGCATGGCCCTTCAACTTTGTCTTTGCAAACTTGACCCATTCTAGATCCTCCACATCATCATACTCAAAATATTCCTCCATGTCATTGATCCAATCAAGAAGCTAGTCTAGATTCAAATCTCCAAAATAGGTAGAAAGATCGATCTTGGGCCTCTTTCCAATCTTTGAAATGGCCCTCAACAACCTAACTTATGTAGGATCTCCTGCAGCTTCTTGTTCTTCTTCAAATAGCTCTTCTTCAGCTTCATCTTTGCTTTCTTCTCTTGTTCTTGGCTCAAACCCTCTTCGCAGCTCCTCTTGCAATGCATTGATTTGCCTTTGCAGGGCTCTAAAACCCTCTTCTGTCAAAGCATTTCTCCCAACACAATTTCTTCATGGAGGCATGTTGATCTCTATAGTAAACCCACAACCTTAGGTCCTGGTGCAAACTACCTCACATTCAATAATCTGTCTACACACTTAGGAACCCTTGCTCTGATAGCATTTGATGGAGGTAAATGGTGTAGGGCACCATAGCTCTTAAAGTGAAAATGTTACAAAGAGTTAGCTCTTGAGTCTTTTGGTTTGTAATAATGTCTATAAGACTATTTCCTATGTTTTAAAGTTATTTTTAAGTTGTCTTAGGTTATTTGAAGTCAATTTTGTAAAGATTGTAAAAGTTGCAAAAACAAGTGCAAAAAAGGGAATATGAAGAGTCATTGGTGGTTAGAAGGTATTTTAAATGGTTGGTAAATCAAAATTTAGTTGGAAAATGGTGGAATACAGTTAGAAGATGCTTTGTGAAGACTAAGACATTGGTGGAAGTGGATTTTGATGAAGAAAAAATAATAGCAAGTTTGTTTTTCTTCTTTTTTCCTATTTTTTCACTGTTTCAGCTTCCTGTACGACCTTGTACGGCCTGTAAGTGCACAATTTTGAATTGGAATTGATGGAGTGTTGAGTTATATTCCTTTTGGTTTTTGTTTCATTGATTTTTATCAAGTTTTGAGGATTTTACAGTAGATTTTCTAAAACTGGTTCAGAAACCCTAGTTGAAGAGGGTTTGATTGGAGAAAATGAATTTTGACCATTTCATCGGTGAAAAAGGTCTGGTAATTGATGAAAATGGTATGTACATACCCAATATGATGTGTTTATGAATTTATAATGAAGAATAGAGGTTGAGGGAGTGTAAAACCAATAAGTGCCTTGTTAAATGAGCCTAATTAGGCCTTATGAGTAACATAGCAGTCCAATTTTGAGGGTTGTGTTCCAAAGTAACCCACTTTGCAAATTTGATATGTTGTAGAACTCCCAAATGGGTGTATAAAACAACATTTAGATTTTGGGTTGAAGGTTTGACATGGAAGTTATGAGAGAAAAATAGGGTTTGATGTCTTAATTAGGCCTAACTTGAACTGTAACAGTCCAAATTTGAGAGCTTCATTACAAAGTAACCCCACCTAAAATTGAGGTATGTTGTGTAAGGGGATAAAGGGTATCTAAAACTGTGATTAGTTTCTGGGAATGAGGTCTAGTATGGATATTATGTCAGAAAAACCCCATTTGCTGTCTTACTAGAGGAATTGGAGAATTGTGAGAGAAACCCACCAAATTAGGGTTCTAAGTTGGAAAGTTTGATTTGTTTGAGTTAGTTTGAGGCCCTCCACTTTACCTCTACATTATTAAATCATAAAGCACACAACAATAGAAATTGCATACAGAAAATGGAATATTCTTTTATTGATTTGGACAACTCATTACATTACAGAAGCTCAAATATAATAAGAGGATGAATCCTCCACAGGTTGCAACACATTATAGCTCCCTATCTCAAGATTCTGGAATCTTCTAGCTTTTGTAACCCCAAATCAGCTAGGGTTTATGTTTTCCCGCCTATTCTTGACTATACACTTTCTCCCTTAACACTACTACTACCCAGGGTTCCCAAAAAAGTCATAAATAGCCCTTTTTTGGTGGCCTCTAGCTAAATTTCAAAATTTGCAACTCCCTCCAAAAGTAGGTCAACTTCTGAGAAGCATAACTTTTGATCCCGGTGTCCAATTGATGAACTGTTTGAAGCGCTGGAAAGCACACGAAGTGAACTATCATGCTGGAAATCCATAAATGGGTTTCCATCAACTTTTTAGGGTGTTATGGGACATTTTAGTGCCTCATATCTGATTTTAGAAAATTTTTAGGGGTTTTTTAGAAAACAGAAACTTTAATATCTTTCAGCTCACAAATGATCTTTATCTGATTCCTTCACCAAAGGTATTATATTTCATTTATGAAGCTTCCTGTAAATTTTTGCTTCCATCTGTGCCCAAATGCAAACTTTCCAAAAATAGCAGTTTGGAAAAAATGAAAGTCCTACATCATTATTCAAGTGATTATGGAACCAAAAATACTAATTATGGAAAGAAATGAAAACAACTTCAATGATTTTGAATCAACGTCTTTTTGGGTGATGCAAGATTGCCCTTACACCACTAAATGCTCCTGCATCAAGACTTAACTTTTTACTCTAGTATAATTACTTTCTTATTCAATTCAAACAAAGAATATAGAGACTCTCATACGATATTAACTTCTACCATCGATACTGTTCAATTACATTCTACCACAAAGACCATTACAATTATAAGATTTTCAGCTATAAGGAACCCAAGACCATTTGCATTTACAACATGATGGAAAAAGGAAATTAAGATCAAACATTTTAAAATAAAACATTTTCACAATATAACTATGTCCTAAAATTTTATAAGCCTTTCTGGACAATACAACCTTCTAGAAGTTAACTATCAAAACTCAAGTCAAATAGGTATTATTCTATTAACTAAAAAGTCTTCTCAACTATTGTCTATGAATGCTTATGAATTAATATAAAATGATGAAATTAATTAAATTAGATGATATCCATGTTCTACATGCTAGGTTGATTCTATTGACCGAAGTCTTCTCACACTACTATCTATGAGTACATAAAATGAGATGAGGAAATAAATCAAACTCTATACTTAATCATCTCTACTCTGAGCTTAAGTCATACACATAGTAATTTACTACAATAATAACTACAATTAAAATTCTAATATTAATCACTAAGATAAGTTCAACTTTATAAAAGGTTGGAATTAAGGTTTTGGGTCAAAGTGTTTAAACACCTAACTATAAGTTCTTACTCAGTCCTTACATTATTGTGATAGATTCCCTAACTTGTGATAAAAGGGCTTACTCATATAGAAAGGTTCACAAGAGTTGATGTTGTCTATCTAGGTAATAAAAGAACATTAATTGGAATTATGAAGTTGTCCTAATTTATTAGTACATGCAAATCCTAAGATAACTCACTCCAGAGAATAGACTTTCATTAATAATTTTGATCTAACCTAAGAGTTTCTTTAATAGCTCTACTTTAGATAGTAGGTTTACTAACAAACAAGGTATAATAGTTATACCTAGAAGACCTCATCTTAATAAAATTAAGTGCAATGACAATATTTGTATTTTTTTAGACACATCAATATTAGCAAATCAATATGGAGTGGAGCCTCCTCCAAATTCTATTTATCCTTTATGTTGAATTATTCCACCTCATTAACTTAGGTCAAATTATTAATTACTCAAATTAATTGTAGAGCGTATCTTTTTACCCAACATTGGTAAATTCATTTTTTTTTAATGATTTCTAATCTAAGAATAAACTTATTATATATAATAAATCTCAACTATACATTAGGTTTACAAAAATTACAATTTTGAAGAAAAGAATTTCAAATTGAAACAACCTATTACTTGTACTACTAAAATGCATACATTATAACAATAAACTGAAATATTGGATTTTACTTTGTTACAAGATTGATTGGTTTCCAACAACTTGAAGGAGGCAATAATTGCTATTTTGTTGACTTAATAACTTTTAATACTTCATGTGTTTGAATTTAAGAACTTTAGTTGAATACATAGAAGGGGAATTTAAACTACTTTGCACAAAAGAATCAACTTCATAAACATTGCTAAAATTAGAGTTACCAACTTGGCAATACAATTCTAAATGAGTAACTGGTTTTGGATTTATAGGAAGGAAAGTTTGTATACATTCCAAAATGAGTAGTTGGTTCAGAGAGAACAAAAGGAAAATATATATAAACATTCTAAATGAGTAACCAATTTAAAATATGGCAAAGAATTCTAAATGAGTAACATAATTTAAATATAGAAGGATTCTAAATGAATAAGCTCCCTATCTCAAGACTCTGGAATCTTCTAGCTTTTGTAACCCCAAATCAGCTAGGGTTTATGTTTTCCCGCCTATTCTTGACTATACACTTTCTCCCTTAACACTACTACTACCCAGGGTTCCCAAAAAAGTCATAAATAGCCCTTTTTTGGTGGCCTCTAGCTAAATTTCAAAATTTGCAACTCCCTCCAAAAGTAGGTCAACTTCCGAGAAGCATAACTTTTGATCCCGGTGTCCAATTGATGAACTGTTTGAAGCGCTGGAAAGCTCACGAAGTGAACTATCATGCTGGAAATCCATAAATGGGTTTCCATCAACTTTTTAGGGTGTTATGGGACATTTTAGTGCCTCATATCTGATTTTAGAAAATTTTTAGGGGTTTTTTAGAAAACAGAAACTTTAATATCTTTCAGCTCACAAATGATCTTTATCTGATTCCTTCACCAAAGGTATTATATTTCATTTATGAAGCTTCCTGTAAATTTTTGCTTCCATCTGTGCCCAAATGCAAACTTTCCAAAAATAGCAGTTTGGAAAAAATGAAAGTCCTACATCATTATTCAAGTGATTATGGAACCAAAAATACTAATTATGGAAAGAAATGAAAACAACTTCAATGATTTTGAATCAACGTCTTTTTGGGTGATGCAAGATTGCCCTTACACCACTAAATGCTCCTGCATCAAGACTTAACTTTTTACTCTAGTATAATTACTTTCTTATTCAATTCAAACAAAGAATATAGAGACTCTCATACGATATTAACTTCTACCATCGATACTGTTCAATTACATTCTACCACAAAGACCATTACAATTATAAGATTTTCAGCTATAAGGAACCCAAGACCATTTGCATTTACAACATGATGGAAAAAGGAAATTAAGATCAAACATTTTAAAATAAAACATTTTCACAATATAACTATGTCCTAAAATTTTATAAGCCTTTCTGGACAATACAACCTTCTAGAAGTTAACTATCAAAACTCAAGTCAAATAGGTATTATTCTATTAACTAAAAAGTCTTCTCAACTATTGTCTATGAATGCTTATGAATTAATATAAGATGATGAAATTAATTAAATTAGATGATATCCATGTTCTACATGCTAGGTTGATTCTATTGACCGAAGTCTTCTCACACTACTATCTATGAGTACATAAAATGAGATGAGGAAATAAATCAAACTCTATACTTAATCATCTCTACTCTGAGCTTAAGTCATACACATAGTAATTTACTACAATAATAACTACAATTAAAATTCTAATATTAATCACTAAGATAAGTTCAACTTTATAAAAGGTTGGAATTAAGGTTTTGGGTCAAAGTGTTTAAACACCTAACTATAAGTTCTTACTCAGTCCTTACATTATTGTGATAGATTCCCTAACTTGTGATAAAAGGGCTTACTCATATAGAAAGGTTCACAAGAGTTGATGTTGTCTATCTAGGTAATAAAAGAACATCAATTGGAATTATGAAGTTGTCCTAATTTATTAGTACATGCAAATCCTAAGATAACTCACTCCAGAGAATAGACTTTCATTAATAATTTTGATCTAACCTAAGAGTTTCTTTAATAGCTCTACTTTAGATAGTAGGTTTACTAACAAACAAGGTATAATAGTTATACCTAGAAGACCTCATCTTAATAAAATTAAGTGCAATGACAATATTTGTATTTTTTTAGACACATCAATATTAGCAAATCAATATGGAGTGGAGCCTCCTCCAAATTCTATTTATCCTTTATGTTGAATTATTCCACCTCATTAACTTAGGTCAA
Organism: Cunninghamia lanceolata; assembly: GCA_027924645.1. Classification (NCBI taxonomy): domain Eukaryota; kingdom Viridiplantae; phylum Streptophyta; class Pinopsida; order Cupressales; family Cupressaceae; genus Cunninghamia; species Cunninghamia lanceolata. The sequence goes on from BSBN01001091.1 coordinate 4,256,114, forward strand.
ATTATTAATTACTCAAATTAATTGTAGAGCGTATCTTTTTACCCAACATTGGTAAATTCATTTTTTTTTAATGATTTCTAATCTAAGAATAAACTTATTATATATAATAAATCTCAACTATACATTAGGTTTACAAAAATTACAATTTTGAAGAAAAGAATTTCAAATTGAAACAACCTATTACTTGTACTACTAAAATGCATACATTATAACAATAAACTGAAATATTGGATTTTACTTTGTTACAAGATTGATTGGTTTCCAACAACTTGAAGGAGGCAATAATTGCTATTTTGTTGACTTAATAACTTTTAATACTTCATGTGTTTGAATTTAAGAACTTTAGTTGAATACATAGAAGGGGAATTTAAACTACTTTGCACAAAAGAATCAACTTCATAAACATTGCTAAAATTAGAGTTACCAACTTGGCAATACAATTCTAAATGAGTAACTGGTTTTGGATTCATAGGAAGGAAAGTTTGTATACATTCCAAAATGAGTAGTTGGTTCAGAGAGAACAAAAGGAAAATATATATAAACATTCTAAATGAGTAACCAATTTAAAATATGGCAAAGAATTCTAAATGAGTAACATAATTTAAATATAGAAGGATTCTAAATGAATAAGCTCCCTATCTCAAGACTCTGGAATCTTCTAGCTTTTGTAACCCCAAATCAGCTAGGGTTTATGTTTTCCCGCCTATTCTTGACTATACACTTTCTCCCTTAACACTACTACTACCCAGGGTTCCCAAAAAAGTCATAAATAGCCCTTTTTTGGTGGCCTCTAGCTAAATTTCAAAATTTGCAACTCCCTCCAAAAGTAGGTCAACTTCCGAGAAGCATAACTTTTGATCCCGGTGTCCAATTGATGAACTGTTTGAAGCGCTGGAAAGCTCACGAAGTGAACTATCATGCTGGAAATCCATAAATGGGTTTCCATCAACTTTTTAGGGTGTTATGGGACATTTTAGTGCCTCATATCTGATTTTAGAAAATTTTTAGGGGTTTTTTAGAAAACAGAAACTTTAATATCTTTCAGCTCACAAATGATCTTTATCTGATTCCTTCACCAAAGGTATTATATTTCATTTATGAAGCTTCCTGTAAATTTTTGCTTCCATCTGTGCCCAAATGCAAACTTTCCAAAAATAGCAGTTTGGAAAAAATGAAAGTCCTACATCATTATTCAAGTGATTATGGAACCAAAAATACTAATTATGGAAAGAAATGAAAACAACTTCAATGATTTTGAATCAACGTCTTTTTGGGTGATGCAAGATTGCCCTTACACCACTAAATGCTCCTGCATCAAGACTTAACTTTTTACTCTAGTATAATTACTTTCTTATTCAATTCAAACAAAGAATATAGAGACTCTCATACGATATTAACTTCTACCATCGATACTGTTCAATTACATTCTACCACAAAGACCATTACAATTATAAGATTTTCAGCTATAAGGAACCCAAGACCATTTGCATTTACAACATGATGGAAAAAGGAAATTAAGATCAAACATTTTAAAATAAAACATTTTCACAATATAACTATGTCCTAAAATTTTATAAGCCTTTCTGGACAATACAACCTTCTAGAAGTTAACTATCAAAACTCAAGTCAAATAGGTATTATTCTATTAACTAAAAAGTCTTCTCAACTATTGTCTATGAATGCTTATGAATTAATATAAGATGATGAAATTAATTAAATTAGATGATATCCATGTTCTACATGCTAGGTTGATTCTATTGACCGAAGTCTTCTCACACTACTATCTATGAGTACATAAAATGAGATGAGGAAATAAATCAAACTCTATACTTAATCATCTCTACTCTGAGCTTAAGTCATACACATAGTAATTTACTACAATAATAACTACAATTAAAATTCTAATATTAATCACTAAGATAAGTTCAACTTTATAAAAGGTTGGAATTAAGGTTTTGGGTCAAAGTGTTTAAACACCTAACTATAAGTTCTTACTCAGTCCTTACATTATTGTGATAGATTCCCTAACTTGTGATAAAAGGGCTTACTCATATAGAAAGGTTCACAAGAGTTGATGTTGTCTATCTAGGTAATAAAAGAACATCAATTGGAATTATGAAGTTGTCCTAATTTATTAGTACATGCAAATCCTAAGATAACTCACTCCAGAGAATAGACTTTCATTAATAATTTTGATCTAACCTAAGAGTTTCTTTAATAGCTCTACTTTAGATAGTAGGTTTACTAACAAACAAGGTATAATAGTTATACCTAGAAGACCTCATCTTAATAAAATTAAGTGCAATGACAATATTTGTATTTTTTTAGACACATCAATATTAGCAAATCAATATGGAGTGGAGCCTCCTCCAAATTCTATTTATCCTTTATGTTGAATTATTCCACCTCATTAACTTAGGTCAAATTATTAATTACTCAAATTAATTGTAGAGCGTATCTTTTTACCCAACATTGGTAAATTCATTTTTTTTTAATGATTTCTAATCTAAGAATAAACTTATTATATATAATAAATCTCAACTATACATTAGGTTTACAAAAATTACAATTTTGAAGAAAAGAATTTCAAATTGAAACAACCTATTACTTGTACTACTAAAATGCATACATTATAACAATAAACTGAAATATTGGATTTTACTTTGTTACAAGATTGATTGGTTTCCAACAACTTGAAGGAGGCAATAATTGCTATTTTGTTGACTTAATAACTTTTAATACTTCATGTGTTTGAATTTAAGAACTTTAGTTGAATACATAGAAGGGGAATTTAAACTACTTTGCACAAAAGAATCAACTTCATAAACATTGCTAAAATTAGAGTTACCAACTTGGCAATACAATTCTAAATGAGTAACTGGTTTTGGATTCATAGGAAGGAAAGTTTGTATACATTCCAAAATGAGTAGTTGGTTCAGAGAGAACAAAAGGAAAATATATATAAACATTCTAAATGAGTAACCAATTTAAAATATGGCAAAGAATTCTAAATGAGTAACATAATTTAAATATAGAAGGATTCTAAATGAATAAGCTCCCTATCTCAAGACTCTGGAATCTTCTAGCTTTTGTAACCCCAAATCAGCTAGGGTTTATGTTTTCCCGCCTATTCTTGACTATACACTTTCTCCCTTAACACTACTACTACCCAGGGTTCCCAAAAAAGTCATAAATAGCCCTTTTTTGGTGGCCTCTAGCTAAATTTCAAAATTTGCAACTCCCTCCAAAAGTAGGTCAACTTCCGAGAAGCATAACTTTTGATCCCGGTGTCCAATTGATGAACTGTTTGAAGCGCTGGAAAGCTCACGAAGTGAACTATCATGCTGGAAATCCATAAATGGGTTTCCATCAACTTTTTAGGGTGTTATGGGACATTTTAGTGCCTCATATCTGATTTTAGAAAATTTTTAGGGGTTTTTTAGAAAACAGAAACTTTAATATCTTTCAGCTCACAAATGATCTTTATCTGATTCCTTCACCAAAGGTATTATATTTCATTTATGAAGCTTCCTGTAAATTTTTGCTTCCATCTGTGCCCAAATGCAAACTTTCCAAAAATAGCAGTTTGGAAAAAATGAAAGTCCTACATCATTATTCAAGTGATTATGGAACCAAAAATACTAATTATGGAAAGAAATGAAAACAACTTCAATGATTTTGAATCAACGTCTTTTTGGGTGATGCAAGATTGCCCTTACACCACTAAATGCTCCTGCATCAAGACTTAACTTTTTACTCTAGTATAATTACTTTCTTATTCAATTCAAACAAAGAATATAGAGACTCTCATACGATATTAACTTCTACCATCGATACTGTTCAATTACATTCTACCACAAAGACCATTACAATTATAAGATTTTCAGCTATAAGGAACCCAAGACCATTTGCATTTACAACATGATGGAAAAAGGAAATTAAGATCAAACATTTTAAAATAAAACATTTTCACAATATAACTATGTCCTAAAATTTTATAAGCCTTTCTGGACAATACAACCTTCTAGAAGTTAACTATCAAAACTCAAGTCAAATAGGTATTATTCTATTAACTAAAAAGTCTTCTCAACTATTGTCTATGAATGCTTATGAATTAATATAAGATGATGAAATTAATTAAATTAGATGATATCCATGTTCTACATGCTAGGTTGATTCTATTGACCGAAGTCTTCTCACACTACTATCTATGAGTACATAAAATGAGATGAGGAAATAAATCAAACTCTATACTTAATCATCTCTACTCTGAGCTTAAGTCATACACATAGTAATTTACTACAATAATAACTACAATTAAAATTCTAATATTAATCACTAAGATAAGTTCAACTTTATAAAAGGTTGGAATTAAGGTTTTGGGTCAAAGTGTTTAAACACCTAACTATAAGTTCTTACTCAGTCCTTACATTATTGTGATAGATTCCCTAACTTGTGATAAAAGGGCTTACTCATATAGAAAGGTTCACAAGAGTTGATGTTGTCTATCTAGGTAATAAAAGAACATTAATTGGAATTATGAAGTTGTCCTAATTTATTAGTACATGCAAATCCTAAGATAACTCACTCCAGAGAATAGACTTTCATTAATAATTTTGATCTAACCTAAGAGTTTCTTTAATAGCTCTACTTTAGATAGTAGGTTTACTAACAAACAAGGTATAATAGTTATACCTAGAAGACCTCATCTTAATAAAATTAAGTGCAATGACAATATTTGTAATTTTTTTAGACACATCAATATTAGCAAATCAATATGGAGTGGAGCCTCCTCCAAATTCTATTTATCCTTTATGTTGAATTATTCCACCTCATTAACTTAGGTCAAATTATTAATTACTCAAATTAATTGTAGAGCGTATCTATTTACCCAACATTGGTAAATTCATTTTTTTTTAATGATTTCTAATCTAAGAATAAACTTATTATATATAATAAATCTCAACTATACATTAGGTTTACAAAAATTACAATTTTGAAGAAAAGAATTTCAAATTGAAACAACCTATTACTTGTACTACTAAAATGCATACATTATAACAATAAACTGAAATATTGGATTTTACTTTGTTACAAGATTGATTGGTTTCCAACAACTTGAAGGAGGCAATAATTGCTATTTTGTTGACTTAATAACTTTTAATACTTCATGTGTTTGAATTTAAGAACTTTAGTTGAATACATAGAAGGGGAATTTAAACTACTTTGCACAAAAGAATCAACTTCATAAACATTGCTAAAATTAGAGTTACCAACTTGGCAATACAATTCTAAATGAGTAACTGGTTTTGGATTCATAGGAAGGAAAGTTTGTATACATTCCAAAATGAGTAGTTGGTTCAGAGAGAACAAAAGGAAAATATATATAAACATTCTAAATGAGTAACCAATTTAAAATATGGCAAAGAATTCTAAATGAGTAACATAATTTAAATATAGAAGGATTCTAAATGAATAAGCTCCCTATCTCAAGACTCTGGAATCTTCTAGCTTTTGTAACCCCAAATCAGCTAGGGTTTATGTTTTCCCGCCTATTCTTGACTATACACTTTCTCCCTTAACACTACTACTACCCAGGGTTCCCAAAAAAGTCATAAATAGCCCTTTTTTGGTGGCCTCTAGCTAAATTTCAAAATTTGCAACTCCCTCCAAAAGTAGGTCAACTTCCGAGAAGCATAACTTTTGATCCCGGTGTCCAATTGATGAACTGTTTGAAGCGCTGGAAAGCTCACGAAGTGAACTATCATGCTGGAAATCCATAAATGGGTTTCCATCAACTTTTTAGGGTGTTATGGGACATTTTAGTGCCTCATATCTGATTTTAGAAAATTTTTAGGGGTTTTTTAGAAAACAGAAACTTTAATATCTTTCAGCTCACAAATGATCTTTATCTGATTCCTTCACCAAAGGTATTATATTTCATTTATGAAGCTTCCTGTAAATTTTTGCTTCCATCTGTGCCCAAATGCAAACTTTCCAAAAATAGCAGTTTGGAAAAAATGAAAGTCCTACATCATTATTCAAGTGATTATGGAACCAAAAATACTAATTATGGAAAGAAATGAAAACAACTTCAATGATTTTGAATCAACGTCTTTTTGGGTGATGCAAGATTGCCCTTACACCACTAAATGCTCCTGCATCAAGACTTAACTTTTTACTCTAGTATAATTACTTTCTTATTCAATTCAAACAAAGAATATAGAGACTCTCATACGATATTAACTTCTACCATCGATACTGTTCAATTACATTCTACCACAAAGACCATTACAATTATAAGATTTTCAGCTATAAGGAACCCAAGACCATTTGCATTTACAACATGATGGAAAAAGGAAATTAAGATCAAACATTTTAAAATAAAACATTTTCACAATATAACTATGTCCTAAAATTTTATAAGCCTTTCTGGACAATACAACCTTCTAGAAGTTAACTATCAAAACTCAAGTCAAATAGGTATTATTCTATTAACTAAAAAGTCTTCTCAACTATTGTCTATGAATGCTTATGAATTAATATAAGATGATGAAATTAATTAAATTAGATGATATCCATGTTCTACATGCTAGGTTGATTCTATTGACCGAAGTCTTCTCACACTACTATCTATGAGTACATAAAATGAGATGAGGAAATAAATCAAACTCTATACTTAATCATCTCTACTCTGAGCTTAAGTCATACACATAGTAATTTACTACAATAATAACTACAATTAAAATTCTAATATTAATCACTAAGATAAGTTCAACTTTATAAAAGGTTGGAATTAAGGTTTTGGGTCAAAGTGTTTAAACACCTAACTATAAGTTCTTACTCAGTCCTTACATTATTGTGATAGATTCCCTAACTTGTGATAAAAGGGCTTACTCATATAGAAAGGTTCACAAGAGTTGATGTTGTCTATCTAGGTAATAAAAGAACATCAATTGGAATTATGAAGTTGTCCTAATTTATTAGTACATGCAAATCCTAAGATAACTCACTCCAGAGAATAGACTTTCATTAATAATTTTGATCTAACCTAAGAGTTTCTTTAATAGCTCTACTTTAGATAGTAGGTTTACTAACAAACAAGGTATAATAGTTATACCTAGAAGACCTCATCTTAATAAAATTAAGTGCAATGACAATATTTGTATTTTTTTAGACACATCAATATTAGCAAATCAATATGGAGTGGAGCCTCCTCCAAATTCTATTTATCCTTTATGTTGAATTATTCCACCTCATTAACTTAGGTCAAATTATTAATTACTCAAATTAATTGTAGAGCGTATCTTTTTACCCAACATTGGTAAATTCATTTTTTTTTAATGATTTCTAATCTAAGAATAAACTTATTATATATAATAAATCTCAACTATACATTAGGTTTACAAAAATTACAATTTTGAAGAAAAGAATTTCAAATTGAAACAACCTATTACTTGTACTACTAAAATGCATACATTATAACAATAAACTGAAATATTGGATTTTACTTTGTTACAAGATTGATTGGTTTCCAACAACTTGAAGGAGGCAATAATTGCTATTTTGTTGACTTAATAACTTTTAATACTTCATGTGTTTGAATTTAAGAACTTTAGTTGAATACATAGAAGGGGAATTTAAACTACTTTGCACAAAAGAATCAACTTCATAAACATTGCTAAAATTAGAGTTACCAACTTGGCAATACAATTCTAAATGAGTAACTGGTTTTGGATTCATAGGAAGGAAAGTTTGTATACATTCCAAAATGAGTAGTTGGTTCAGAGAGAACAAAAGGAAAATATATATAAACATTCTAAATGAGTAACCAATTTAAAATATGGCAAAGAATTCTAAATGAGTAACATAATTTAAATATAGAAGGATTCTAAATGAATAAGCTCCCTATCTCAAGACTCTGGAATCTTCTAGCTTTTGTAACCCCAAATCAGCTAGGGTTTATGTTTTCCCGCCTATTCTTGACTATACACTTTCTCCCTTAACACTACTACTACCCAGGGTTCCCAAAAAAGTCATAAATAGCCCTTTTTTGGTGGCCTCTAGCTAAATTTCAAAATTTGCAACTCCCTCCAAAAGTAGGTCAACTTCCGAGAAGCATAACTTTTGATCCCGGTGTCCAATTGATGAACTGTTTGAAGCGCTGGAAAGCTCACGAAGTGAACTATCATGCTGGAAATCCATAAATGGGTTTCCATCAACTTTTTAGGGTGTTATGGGACATTTTAGTGCCTCATATCTGATTTTAGAAAATTTTTAGGGGTTTTTTAGAAAACAGAAACTTTAATATCTTTCAGCTCACAAATGATCTTTATCTGATTCCTTCACCAAAGGTATTATATTTCATTTATGAAGCTTCCTGTAAATTTTTGCTTCCATCTGTGCCCAAATGCAAACTTTCCAAAAATAGCAGTTTGGAAAAAATGAAAGTCCTACATCATTATTCAAGTGATTATGGAACCAAAAATACTAATTATGGAAAGAAATGAAAACAACTTCAATGATTTTGAATCAACGTCTTTTTGGGTGATGCAAGATTGCCCTTACACCACTAAATGCTCCTGCATCAAGACTTAACTTTTTACTCTAGTATAATTACTTTCTTATTCAATTCAAACAAAGAATATAGAGACTCTCATACGATATTAACTTCTACCATCGATACTGTTCAATTACATTCTACCACAAAGACCATTACAATTATAAGATTTTCAGCTATAAGGAACCCAAGACCATTTGCATTTACAACATGATGGAAAAAGGAAATTAAGATCAAACATTTTAAAATAAAACATTTTCACAATATAACTATGTCCTAAAATTTTATAAGCCTTTCTGGACAATACAACCTTCTAGAAGTTAACTATCAAAACTCAAGTCAAATAGGTATTATTCTATTAACTAAAAAGTCTTCTCAACTATTGTCTATGAATGCTTATGAATTAATATAAGATGATGAAATTAATTAAATTAGATGATATCCATGTTCTACATGCTAGGTTGATTCTATTGACCGAAGTCTTCTCACACTACTATCTATGAGTACATAAAATGAGATGAGGAAATAAATCAAACTCTATACTTAATCATCTCTACTCTGAGCTTAAGTCATACACATAGTAATTTACTACAATAATAACTACAATTAAAATTCTAATATTAATCACTAAGATAAGTTCAACTTTATAAAAGGTTGGAATTAAGGTTTTGGGTCAAAGTGTTTAAACACCTAACTATAAGTTCTTACTCAGTCCTTACATTATTGTGATAGATTCCCTAACTTGTGATAAAAGGGCTTACTCATATAGAAAGGTTCACAAGAGTTGATGTTGTCTATCTAGGTAATAAAAGAACATTAATTGGAATTATGAAGTTGTCCTAATTTATTAGTACATGCAAATCCTAAGATAACTCACTCCAGAGAATAGACTTTCATTAATAATTTTGATCTAACCTAAGAGTTTCTTTAATAGCTCTACTTTAGATAGTAGGTTTACTAACAAACAAGGTATAATAGTTATACCTAGAAGACCTCATCTTAATAAAATTAAGTGCAATGACAATATTTGTAATTTTTTTAGACACATCAATATTAGCAAATCAATATGGAGTGGAGCCTCCTCCAAATTCTATTTATCCTTTATGTTGAATTATTCCACCTCATTAACTTAGGTCAAATTATTAATTACTCAAATTAATTGTAGAGCGTATCTTTTTACCCAACATTGGTAAATTCATTTTTTTTTAATGATTTCTAATCTAAGAATAAACTTATTATATATAATAAATCTCAACTATACATTAGGTTTACAAAAATTACAATTTTGAAGAAAAGAATTTCAAATTGAAACAACCTATTACTTGTACTACTAAAATGCATACATTATAACAATAAACTGAAATATTGGATTTTACTTTGTTACAAGATTGATTGGTTTCCAACAACTTGAAGGAGGCAATAATTGCTATTTTGTTGACTTAATAACTTTTAATACTTCATGTGTTTGAATTTAAGAACTTTAGTTGAATACATAGAAGGGGAATTTAAACTACTTTGCACAAAAGAATCAACTTCATAAACATTGCTAAAATTAGAGTTACCAACTTGGCAATACAATTCTAAATGAGTAACTGGTTTTGGATTCATAGGAAGGAAAGTTTGTATACATTCCAAAATGAGTAGTTGGTTCAGAGAGAACAAAAGGAAAATATATATAAACATTCTAAATGAGTAACCAATTTAAAATATGGCAAAGAATTCTAAATGAGTAACATAATTTAAATATAGAAGGATTCTAAATGAATAAGCTCCCTATCTCAAGACTCTGGAATCTTCTAGCTTTTGTAACCCCAAATCAGCTAGGGTTTATGTTTTCCCGCCTATTCTTGACTATACACTTTCTCCCTTAACACTACTACTACCCAGGGTTCCCAAAAAAGTCATAAATAGCCCTTTTTTGGTGGCCTCTAGCTAAATTTCAAAATTTGCAACTCCCTCCAAAAGTAGGTCAACTTCCGAGAAGCATAACTTTTGATCCCGGTGTCCAATTGATGAACTGTTTGAAGCGCTGGAAAGCTCACGAAGTGAACTATCATGCTGGAAATCCATAAATGGGTTTCCATCAACTTTTTAGGGTGTTATGGGACATTTTAGTGCCTCATATCTGATTTTAGAAAATTTTTAGGGGTTTTTTAGAAAACAGAAACTTTAATATCTTTCAGCTCACAAATGATCTTTATCTGATTCCTTCACCAAAGGTATTATATTTCATTTATGAAGCTTCCTGTAAATTTTTGCTTCCATCTGTGCCCAAATGCAAACTTTCCAAAAATAGCAGTTTGGAAAAAATGAAAGTCCTACATCATTATTCAAGTGATTATGGAACCAAAAATACTAATTATGGAAAGAAATGAAAACAACTTCAATGATTTTGAATCAACGTCTTTTTGGGTGATGCAAGATTGCCCTTACACCACTAAATGCTCCTGCATCAAGACTTAACTTTTTACTCTAGTATAATTACTTTCTTATTCAATTCAAACAAAGAATATAGAGACTCTCATACGATATTAACTTCTACCATCGATACTGTTCAATTACATTCTACCACAAAGACCATTACAATTATAAGATTTTCAGCTATAAGGAACCCAAGACCATTTGCATTTACAACATGATGGAAAAAGGAAATTAAGATCAAACATTTTAAAATAAAACATTTTCACAATATAACTATGTCCTAAAATTTTATAAGCCTTTCTGGACAATACAACCTTCTAGAAGTTAACTATCAAAACTCAAGTCAAATAGGTATTATTCTATTAACTAAAAAGTCTTCTCAACTATTGTCTATGAATGCTTATGAATTAATATAAGATGATGAAATTAATTAAATTAGATGATATCCATGTTCTACATGCTAGGTTGATTCTATTGACCGAAGTCTTCTCACACTACTATCTATGAGTACATAAAATGAGATGAGGAAATAAATCAAACTCTATACTTAATCATCTCTACTCTGAGCTTAAGTCATACACATAGTAATTTACTACAATAATAACTACAATTAAAATTCTAATATTAATCACTAAGATAAGTTCAACTTTATAAAAGGTTGGAATTAAGGTTTTGGGTCAAAGTGTTTAAACACCTAACTATAAGTTCTTACTCAGTCCTTACATTATTGTGATAGATTCCCTAACTTGTGATAAAAGGGCTTACTCATATAGAAAGGTTCACAAGAGTTGATGTTGTCTATCTAGGTAATAAAAGAACATCAATTGGAATTATGAAGTTGTCCTAATTTATTAGTACATGCAAATCCTAAGATAACTCACTCCAGAGAATAGACTTTCATTAATAATTTTGATCTAACCTAAGAGTTTCTTTAATAGCTCTACTTTAGATAGTAGGTTTACTAACAAACAAGGTATAATAGTTATACCTAGAAGACCTCATCTTAATAAAATTAAGTGCAATGACAATATTTGTATTTTTTTAGACACATCAATATTAGCAAATCAATATGGAGTGGAGCCTCCTCCAAATTCTATTTATCCTTTATGTTGAATTATTCCACCTCATTAACTTAGGTCAAATTATTAATTACTCAAATTAATTGTAGAGCGTATCTATTTACCCAACATTGGTAAATTCATTTTTTTTAATGATTTCTAATCTAAGAATAAACTTATTATATATAATAAATCTCAACTATACATTAGGTTTACAAAAATTACAATTTTGAAGAAAAGAATTTCAAATTGAAACAACCTATTACTTGTACTACTAAAATGCATACATTATAACAATAAACTGAAATATTGGATTTTACTTTGTTACAAGATTGATTGGTTTCCAACAACTTGAAGGAGGCAATAATTGCTATTTTGTTGACTTAATAACTTTTAATACTTCATGTGTTTGAATTTAAGAACTTTAGTTGAATACATAGAAGGGGAATTTAAACTACTTTGCACAAAAGAATCAACTTCATAAACATTGCTAAAATTAGAGTTACCAACTTGGCAATACAATTCTAAATGAGTAACTGGTTTTGGATTCATAGGAAGGAAAGTTTGTATACATTCCAAAATGAGTAGTTGGTTCAGAGAGAACAAAAGGAAAATATATATAAACATTCTAAATGAGTAACCAATTTAAAATATGGCAAAGAATTCTAAATGAGTAACATAATTTAAATATAGAAGGATTCTAAATGAATAAGCTCCCTATCTCAAGACTCTGGAATCTTCTAGCTTTTGTAACCCCAAATCAGCTAGGGTTTATGTTTTCCCGCCTATTCTTGACTATACACTTTCTCCCTTAACACTACTACTACCCAGGGTTCCCAAAAAAGTCATAAATAGCCCTTTTTTGGTGGCCTCTAGCTAAATTTCAAAATTTGCAACTCCCTCCAAAAGTAGGTCAACTTCCGAGAAGCATAACTTTTGATCCCGGTGTCCAATTGATGAACTGTTTGAAGCGCTGGAAAGCTCACGAAGTGAACTATCATGCTGGAAATCCATAAATGGGTTTCCATCAACTTTTTAGGGTGTTATGGGACATTTTAGTGCCTCATATCTGATTTTAGAAAATTTTTAGGGGTTTTTTAGAAAACAGAAACTTTAATATCTTTCAGCTCACAAATGATCTTTATCTGATTCCTTCACCAAAGGTATTATATTTCATTTATGAAGCTTCCTGTAAATTTTTGCTTCCATCTGTGCCCAAATGCAAACTTTCCAAAAATAGCAGTTTGGAAAAAATGAAAGTCCTACATCATTATTCAAGTGATTATGGAACCAAAAATACTAATTATGGAAAGAAATGAAAACAACTTCAATGATTTTGAATCAACGTCTTTTTGGGTGATGCAAGATTGCCCTTACACCACTAAATGCTCCTGCATCAAGACTTAACTTTTTACTCTAGTATAATTACTTTCTTATTCAATTCAAACAAAGAATATAGAGACTCTCATACGATATTAACTTCTACCATCGATACTGTTCAATTACATTCTACCACAAAGACCATTACAATTATAAGATTTTCAGCTATAAGGAACCCAAGACCATTTGCATTTACAACATGATGGAAAAAGGAAATTAAGATCAAACATTTTAAAATAAAACATTTTCACAATATAACTATGTCCTAAAATTTTATAAGCCTTTCTGGACAATACAACCTTCTAGAAGTTAACTATCAAAACTCAAGTCAAATAGGTATTATTCTATTAACTAAAAAGTCTTCTCAACTATTGTCTATGAATGCTTATGAATTAATATAAGATGATGAAATTAATTAAATTAGATGATATCCATGTTCTACATGCTAGGTTGATTCTATTGACCGAAGTCTTCTCCCACTACTATCTATGAGTACATAAAATGAGATGAGGAAATAAATCAAACTCTATACTTAATCATCTCTACTCTGAGCTTAAGTCATACACATAGTAATTTACTACAATAATAACTACAATTAAAATTCTAATATTAATCACTAAGATAAGTTCAACTTTATAAAAGGTTGGAATTAAGGTTTTGGGTCAAAGTGTTTAAACACCTAACTATAAGTTCTTACTCAGTCCTTACATTATTGTGATAGATTCCCTAACTTGTGATAAAAGGGCTTACTCATATAGAAAGGTTCACAAGAGTTGATGTTGTCTATCTAGGTAATAAAAGAACATTAATTGGAATTATGAAGTTGTCCTAATTTATTAGTACATGCAAATCCTAAGATAACTCACTCCAGAGAATAGACTTTCATTAATAATTTTGATCTAACCTAAGAGTTTCTTTAATAGCTCTACTTTAGATAGTAGGTTTACTAACAAACAAGGTATAATAGTTATACCTAGAAGACCTCATCTTAATAAAATTAAGTGCAATGACAATATTTGTATTTTTTTAGACACATCAATATTAGCAAATCAATATGGAGTGGAGCCTCCTCCAAATTCTATTTATCCTTTATGTTGAATTATTCCACCTCATTAACTTAGGTCAAATTATTAATTACTCAAATTAATTGTAGAGCGTATCTTTTTACCCAACATTGGTAAATTCATTTTTTTTAATGATTTCTAATCTAAGAATAAACTTATTATATATAATAAATCTCAACTATACATTAGGTTTACAAAAATTACAATTTTGAAGAAAAGAATTTCAAATTGAAACAACCTATTACTTGTACTACTAAAATGCATACATTATAACAATAAACTGAAATATTGGATTTTACTTTGTTACAAGATTGATTGGTTTCCAACAACTTGAAGGAGGCAATAATTGCTATTTTGTTGACTTAATAACTTTTAATACTTCATGTGTTTGAATTTAAGAACTTTAGTTGAATACATAGAAGGGGAATTTAAACTACTTTGCACAAAAGAATCAACTTCATAAACATTGCTAAAATTAGAGTTACCAACTTGGCAATACAATTCTAAATGAGTAACTGGTTTTGGATTCATAGGAAGGAAAGTTTGTATACATTCCAAAATGAGTAGTTGGTTCAGAGAGAACAAAAGGAAAATATATATAAACATTCTAAATGAGTAACCAATTTAAAATATGGCAAAGAATTCTAAATGAGTAACATAATTTAAATATAGAAGGATTCTAAATGAATAACTGAATTTAAATATGGAAATGATTCTAAATGAATAAGTGAATTTATATATGGAAAGAGATTTAAAAGAATAACTGAATTTATATGGAAAGAATTTAAATGAATAACTGAATTTAAATAGCAACATTAATGATTATTTTTACCAACTAAACTAAACTAGAAGATAACAATTAACAAAATATATGTTAATCCTTTTTTTAACAATATATATAAAAAAAATTTAACAACATATATATAAAACAATTTTTTTTTTTGCTTGGTAAGGAAGCACAACATCATAATATTATATTAAAATATAGAGTTTTTACATAGAGGGGTCCACAAACCAAGATATTACAAAGATGAGCATAACCAAAAAGGCTTATGATATAATAGATATAAGATAGAGCCATGCCAAACTAAAAAAAAATCCACCAACTAGAACAGGGCATAATTAAGGATTCATAGTGTTTAAATCAGTAACTTTGAAACCATGAAAACCCATAGACTCATCTTCACCATCATTTAGATTGATACCATCTAGAGAAAACAGAGCAGGGGGATGGAAGTGTAGTAAGAAACTCCAAGCATTGTATACATCATCAAACTTATCCTTTCGGGCATAACCAATTTGCTTTTTATGAGCTTGTAAAGAACAGTCTAGGGAATCAAAACTATTGTTCTGCAGACTAAGAACAAAAGCCTAATAAACACAATTAATATGTGGTTTATCCATAATTTCCTGACAATTAAAGAGACCTCCAATATCTGTTGTACCTGAATGAAAATCATAGGCAACGAAACCCACATGAAGCTTATTAGTAGGCACAAGGCAATCATGTATGTAAATAGTAGCTAATCCCTTAACAAGATCGACATTTTGGATGAGGGCCATACCATTCGACAAGAAACGAGAAGCAAGCTGCCAGGCATAACAAACTTTAGAAAGAGAAAGGAAGCCCTTTCCATAGACCTCAATAAGGGCTACTTCAACATCTGCATTATGGATTTTGAATGCTCTTGAAAGACCTCCAACATTGATACAACCATGAAATGGTTGCTCCCATATTTGAACCGGCAAAAGAAGTCTAGAATTTCTTGGAATTACTACCATCATCCAAAGCAGAATACAAATAGAGAAGAAACGAATGTGAAAGTCAACATCAAAGAGTGGTATAAAATCTAAGTACACACAAGCCATCATCAAATAAGCTATCCTCGATGCAGTCCTTGTAGCCAGGGAAGATTAAATATCTTCACAGAAAATCAAGAACCTCAAGAAAATAGACATAAAAATCTATATCTCCACATGCTTGACATAAAGAAATTGCAATTCCCCCAAAGTGAAATGAATAGAGAGCCAACATCATTAGCTTAACATATGATCCCAAGGATGTACCACACAGGAGAATGACATAATCCATGTGCCCGAGAGTACAAGAAATCAAAAGAGATAGAAAGATACACCACCTTGTCAAAAAGAAAAAAACATGTTAGCAAGCTCTCTCACATGGAGAGAAAAATTAATCTTTTTTCCCTCTTTCAAAAGCTCCAATAGCAATGGAAATTTGGAACATGAAACTTGACCAATGTGAATAGAGCCTTCAGGAATACAATAGGCTAGATTTGCAAGACAATCTACAACTTTATTTCCTTCTCTGAGAGTATTAAGGATTTGAAAATCTTCAAATTTCTCCATTAATCTCCAGGCATACTATAGAATATAACTAAATCTCCAATTACTAATATTTTCCTTCTAGAAAGCTTGAATGATGACTTTAGAATCTCCTTCCACAATTATGTTTTTGATACCCAAAGACACTACTGTTCTTATGCCAAGCAGAAGAGCCAGAGTTTCTGATATATTATTTGTTCCATCTATTATTCTCTCAGCTTTACCACAAATAATTTTGCCCTAATTATCTTTAATCACACATCCAATACTTGAAATCCCTGGGTTTCCTTTAAAGGTGCCATCAAAATTGACTTTGAACCAATTTGGAGAAGGGGGTATCTAATGCATATACTTACGATCATTATGTAGAGAAGAAGAAGATTTGTTTGATAAGCATCCTCGATTGATTAACTTAATCATTTTCCATCTAGATAACATCACATCATCCCACTGAGTAAAAAATGCAACTTTTGTTTGAGTCTTAACAACCTCTGAAATAAAGCTTTCAACTTTGAATAAAACATCATTTAGATGAAGAGATTATTTTCTAAAGATCCTCCTATTTCTTTCCAACTATATATTCCAAATCAATATTGAAGAAGATACAGCCCATAACTCTGACAAAATGGGTTTTTTGTAAAGGAGAGGCCATCTTAAAAATAAATTGATGAGGGAATCTAGAAGAGGAGAGTACCAGTGAAGTTTTTGAAATAACCAGCTCCAACAATTCCAAGAAAAAGGGCACAACAAAAGAAGATGATTCATGGTTTCATCTTGAGAACCACACATAATGCATTTGAAGGAGCTTGCAAAACCAAGTTTTACCAATCTATCACTAGTTAAAATTTTATTTTTCAGGGCTAACCAAGAAAAGGCTCCAACCTTAGGTAAAACAGATTTTCCCCAGCATAGATAGTTTGGCCATTCACATTCATTTCTTTTAGCTGAGGTTAGAGATAAATAACCTTTTTTAATAGAATAAGATCTAGATTTTAAGGGCACCAAATTAGTTTATCAGGCATAGAAGAGAAAAATACTATTCTTGAATTAAGAATATCTGTGAGAGTACCTTTCTGATCTTGAGGGAAATCAAGATTCATAAAATCTTTCCATTTAACTAGATACCCAGAAAAAGAGTCGGATACAATAAAGTAATCTTTCACATGAATACCCCATTGAAAAGAAAGAACTTTTTTAGCATCTATTAGACCTTGAAAAGCATCCATTTTAGGAAATCTATTCCACGAGTCCTCCCAAAAGCAGGCTCTTTCACCATTATGTACTGTCCAAGAAAGATAAGGGATAATAACTTCTTTGCTTCTTAAAATAAAATTCCAAACCCAAGATCCTAGAGGGGGATTAGCCATTGTAAACATTCTTTTCGGCTCCTGTGTATCTAAATATTTGTTTTACATAATCTTACACCACTTAAGATGAAGTTTCTCATACATCTGCCAAGCTAATTTTGCTCCCAATGAGCTTCTAGATTTAGAATACTAGTACCTCCTTTTTTTGGAAAACAACATTTCTCTAAAGAGATTAAAGGAAGGACCTTTTTCCCTAAAGTATCCAAATTGCCTTTCCATAAAAAAATTTGAATAATTTTCTACAAAGCCACTAAAATCCCTTTAGGCATATTTAGAATAGACATAAGATAAACTAGAATGGCTATCAAAATAGATCTAATCATAGTAAGTTTCCTTGAAAAGGTTAGACATCTATTTTTCCAAGTAGAAATCTTGTTTCTTATGGAATCCAAGACTTTGAGCCAGAATTCATTTTTATTATCTCTAGAAAAGAGTGGAACACCCAAATGTTGAGAAGAGAGAGTTCCCAATTTAAAGCCCAAAATATTTTAGATCTTTTGCTGAATAGAAGCTTTAGAAAAGAAGAAAAAAATATGAGATTTTTGTGGATTAACTTTTTAACCAGAGACATTGCAATAAGAATCAAGAACTGATTTTATACTTTTATCTTCTCTCAAGGAAGCTTTTCCAAAAAGGAGAGTATCATCTACAAAGAGAGAGTGAGAAACCAGAGAAAGAAATGTTTACTTCTCAAACCAATCCAATCATCTCTTGAGGCTGCCGCTTGAATATTCCTACTCAAAGCCTCAACCATAATTATAGACAAAAAAGGAGAAATAGGATCTCCTTGGTCAATCCCTTGAGAAGTTATGAAAAAACCATAAATTTTCCCATTGAAGATAACTAATTAGAAGCTAGGCCCAAATATACATGCAGAAATCCATTTACAGAATGCTTTAGGGAAACCAAATCTTGTAAGGACTTTCAAAAGAAAATTCCAGCTAACTCTATCATAAGATTTTAGCATAGCAAGTTTCATCATCATGGCTTTCATCTTTTGTTCAAAAATAGAACGTAAAATCTCATGAGCAAAAATAGATCCCTCTGAAGTCTCTTTCGCTGGTACAAAACCCCCTTGTTCCTCAGATATAATATTAGGAATAATTGTAGCCACTCTCAAAGTGATAGCTTTAGTAATAATTTTGTATAAGGTATCACACAAAGCTATAGGTCTAAAGTCAAGGAAAGAGGGGATTTTTCTTCTTAGTAATAATAGCTAGAAAAGTGTTG
The DNA here is from genome assembly GCA_027924645.1 of Cunninghamia lanceolata. Classification (NCBI taxonomy): domain Eukaryota; kingdom Viridiplantae; phylum Streptophyta; class Pinopsida; order Cupressales; family Cupressaceae; genus Cunninghamia; species Cunninghamia lanceolata. The sequence goes on from BSBN01001091.1 coordinate 4,275,537, forward strand.
TTAAGCTCTTTGAGAATGTATCTGGTTTTTATAGCTTCTTCCACAACTTGCCATACTTATTTCCCAATGAAATCCCAAGATCTCTAAAAAAATAAAGATGTAAAACCGTTAGGGCCTGGATCCTTATCTGGAGCCATAGAAAAGACAACATATTTGATTTCCTCCAAAGAGAAAGGCTTAAGGAGAAAATTATTATCCTCCTCAGAGATTAAAGAAGGAATGTTACTAAGAAAAACTTCCTCAGAAACATTAAAAGAACCAACAGAGGTGGACAACAATTTTTTATAAAAAAAACTGCTTCATCTTGAATTTCCTTTTCAGTAGTCAAAATTCTACCATCAATTGCATTAATGCTAAGAATAGAGTTTTTGTGACTTCTAATCTTAGTAGAAGCATGAAAAAATTTAGTATTTCTATCACCTTCTTTGAGCCATAACTCTCTTGACCTCTGTCTCCAATAAGCCTCTTCTCTAGCAAGAATATCTTGAAGTTAAATTCTCAAAGAGGTTTCCATTTCAAAACCACTTTTTGTTCATCTAAACAACAATAATTTGTTCATTCAAAATCTTTAACTCTTCCTAGATTCTTTTTTTTTTCAACAAAATGTTCTTGAAATGCTTAGAATTCCATATTCTAATTTGGGATTTCAAAAATTTGAGTTTTTTTGTGAACTTAAACATTTTAGAGCCCAAAACATAAGGAGCTTTTCTCCAAGTTTATTCTAAAAAAGGAAGAAAATTTTGATCTCGAAACCACATAGACTCAAATTTGAAAGGGGCCTTACATGAAGAGGCTAAAATTTTATCAAAACAGAGATCAACTGGATAATGATCATATCTAGAGTAAGGAAAAATAGTGGAAACCAGATTTAAAGAATTGAGAAACCATACCAGAGAAACAAAGAATCTATCAAGTCTTTCTACAATTTGACAAAAGTCTTTCCTTCTGTTAGACCAGGTATAGGACCCATTCTTAGGAATGCAGTCAACAAGCTAATTTTTTGTAATGAAATTACTGAAATCCTCCATTGTTTTCAAATGAGGTGTTATACCTCTAGACTTTTCATCAAGAGAAAGAATTGCATTAAAGTCACCAGCCACAATTAAGAAGTCATCTTTGATTGGAGCAAGAATAGAGGAAAGACTACACCATAATAGTTGCTTATCAATGGTAGAGTTAGGACCATAAATGTTGCACAGCTAAAAAGAGAAATTAGATTGAATGCAATGAACCTGCAGGAGCATGCAATTTTACTGAGAAGCAACAAGGGAGATAGAAGAGGTATGCATATTTGAAAAGATTGCCAAACCACCACAAGCACCAGAAGAGTCCACCACTGAAAACTTCCATTTAGTCCATTTAGGAAATAAAAGTTCTCCTATTGAGGCAGAAAGCTTCATTTCTTGTAAAAGAACAATATATGTACAAAAAGAATCAACTTGATGCTTTATCAAGTGTCTTTTGTTAGGAGCATTAATGCCCCTAACATTCCACATAAGGATCGTCATTGCTCACGAGGAGAGCAGGAAGCCCTCCTTGATCTCAAATGCATGTCTAGAGTGCATTGAACACCCAAATCTATCTCTTCTTGAGTTTTCTTACTTTTAGACTTTCTACCCCATTTATACTTTGGAGTAGATTCCTCAATAGATAAATCTATCTGAGAAACTGCTTTATGCTCTAAAAAATCAAAAAGGTCTTCTTCATTCATAACCTCTTCTGCAATATTCTCCATAAACTCATTCCCAATCTTATTCATGATATCATTCACCATTGATTGGATATCTTTATCTTGTAGATCCAGCTCATTATTATCTGGAAGATCCCCTAAAACAATTTTTAAAACCATTTATAATACAAATTTTAACAATATATAATGCAAGGGTGTAATATAGAGGGTGTGGCTTGTGTGGCATAGGCCACAACCTTTTGGGGCTGCAACCTGTGCCACACAGACCATACCCCTCTCAAGGCCTACGACCTTGAGGTAAGGCCGATAGGGGGATTTGTGGCCTGTGTTGTACAGGTCATGTCCTTATAAAGGCTGTGACCTGTGCCTCATAGGCTACAACACCATTACTTATATAAAAATCATTTTATTATATATATATTTTTAAAAACTATATATATATATATGTAAAAGTAGATATATTCACATTTATAATATAAATTTTTTTTGAGTAGCTTATGAATACAATTTATTCACTTATGTTGAACATGAATAAGTAGAAGACGAAAGAAAAAGATATTTCCTGAATGAATAATTATTAAGGAAAATACTTACTCTATGGATTTACATGAACCGTTACATTTACAAACAGACATAATGTATTGTAATACATAGCTATGAATCCTTGTAACCTTGAAAATACAAATCTAATATTCAAAAATAACTTTTCAATGTTGCAAATATCAGGTTTAGTCCACTTACCCATGGTCTAGCTATCATTCTTCAACAATTCCTGCTTGAATGATTTGAGATAATTTTCCATGGTCCAACTATCATTCTTCAACAATTCCTACTTGAATGATTTGAGATAATTTCTTGCAAAACGAATCTTTTCAATTCACTAGACACCCCCTTCTTTGAAACCCTTTACATCATGATTTGCTTTTAAAATATTCATTCATATTTATCGACATAATTTGCTTTCTTATCTTGCCTTTTCTTTTATCCTTATCCTTGTTCTATTTTTATCCTTATCTTTGTTTCTATCTTTAACTTTATTTTATCTTGTTTTCATCTTTATCCTTACCTCTTCTTCTTATAAAAATATCCTTTCTATTTTCTTTGCTTTATTCTAACTTTGTATTTGTTTTTATTTTATTTTTTAAATTTTGTTTTAAATTCTAATTTGCTTATTTATTATTTTAAATTTATCCAAATAACTTCCAAAATATATCTTAATTAAATATTAGCATTATTTTCTTTTATTTATGTATTTTTCAATTTTATTAATTATTTTATTTACCATTGCTATAGTTGGATAATTCATAATTTTAATAATTCATTCAATATTATTAAATGCAAGTACTAAGCATGGAATTAGGGTTTCTTCCCAATGAATTAAAATGATGAGAAGAGGGTCGTGATAGAGAGATTTGATACCACATGCAAGAAACCTACAAATGTGAATGAAGATCTTACAAAATATAGTAAGAAATAACAAAACAAATAATAAGCAATTCAAAAATATAATAGAAACTATGAGCAAGGAAATGGTTTTGCATTAATGTTTCCACAATGTCACTTCAAGGGGGCAAACCTTCAAAAGAGCAAGTGTAGGTCCAATACAATATTCTCAAGATAAGTATTGCTTGCATATGCACCATAATATATAACACTCAACTACCTATGTAACTACTCCTTCCTCACACATGTGGAATAAATAATTTTATTCTAATTATATTTTGGGTCAACTTACAAAACATATGTGTCAAATCCTTTAATTATTAATTTACCTAATACATACATTAGAAGGATTTTCCTAACACTTTTTTTCCTTTTTTATTTCTTGTTAAAAGTATATAAAACTCAAAAATCTCCATCATACAATTGAGCTTACCCTCTCAAAATAAGTGAAATCATCCACTTCATAGTGATTTTTATGTATTTGTTGCACTTTCTAGAATTGGTTGTGATTTATCATAATGTAGAAAGGGTTCCAATGATAGATTAATGTGCTAACAATATTTGGAAAGTTTATTGGAGAATAACAAAGGGGCATCTATTGTTCATTGCAATCATAACATGGTATTGGTTTCCTTTGTTCCATGGGGTAATTGCCTTGGACCAATGGAATTGAATTAGTGTAATGATATTCCTTTAGGATTGAGGAATACATTCTCAATATTTTTGGAGATGGTTGTTAAACTCCAAATAAACGCATTTGGTATTTCATTGTTGTATGTTGAGTCTTAAAAGTTTCTCATGAAGTCATCTTAGTAAGGATCTTTGTTGAGTCCCTTGTACAAGTTTTTATTGATTGGTTTCAACATCTAAATGATGGATGTGTTGTAGACTATGTAATGCCCACCCTAGTTCTTACGTGGTGTGCTTTTTGATTCTTATGAGATATGTTGTATTGAGTGTTTCTATAGTGTATGATGTGATTCTTGTGATTATGTGTCATTGCACCGAACTTGCCAATGAGGTTGTTTTGCCATCGAGGTATTTTGATGGTGTAGTCTAGATGCTTTGTGAGATGTTTTGTTTGACCAATGAAGTGTTTCCAATGAGGTTATGTAATGAGATTGATATGTATTGGTGTTTCAGCTTCACTATTTTCATTTAAATGATATGTACTTAGGTGGGTAGACCTAGTTCCTTTAGTGTTATGATTTTATATGATTAATTTCACCTTGGTCTTTTACTTAGAAGGATGATTTAATTAAAATATGACTATTAAATAATTATGATTTAATTGTGTAATCTGATCATTTGCTTCAACTATGGTTATGTATTGGGTAGATGCACGTGACATTTGAATTGAGTATGCAGAAAAATTATAGGTGTTTGACCAATGAGTGAAATATAGAGAATGTTGACATGAGACACTTAGACATCTCACCTTTATCCTTGTGTTGTCAAAACCCATGAAAACCTATATGAGTTGATTACTATTCTGGATCCCCTTGTGTTGGACCCATCAGTTTGTCTTCTTAGGTGTGTTTGTTTATCACTTGTGCGATTGTGCATTTGCTTGATATGTGTGAAAATAATTTATTAATGTTTCTTGGAAATCATTAGTCATGCTCTATATTCCTAGCATACAATATAAGAAATTAATTGATTTATTTGGTTGTGAAATTATTTAATTTTGAAAAGACATTGTATTTTATTTAATTATGTTTCAAAAATATTATGTTTGTGAGAAATGCATTCTAATTTGATTATTAGGAATGTTTTCCATGAGTTGGAATTATTTCCTTAAGATAGGAATGTTGCAATTTTGTGGAAAGGAATTATTTAAATTAAATTTTTTATATGTAATTATTTTTTATTACGGTAAGTTGCAAACAAGGGTACAAATCCATTTAACAAAAAACCCCAATGGGCAAAAAATGGGCCCAGTAGGCCACCAACAGTTGACAAGAAGCACACTAACAGTGACTAAGTATATTAAAGTCCATACAGAATAAATAGTACCATAACCAAAAACAAACACCAAAATAGAAAGGAAAACTACTAGAAAAGTTGGCTCCAATCATCCTTAAGGAAGCCATACATTTCATCATAATTCACAAAGGTCTTCAGATCCATGCCATGCTTCTTCACTTCAAAGTCCTAGAGAACTACCAGAGTAGTGGCAGCTCGATGCATAACCTTCAAGCTCAAGGTAGCCATGACATTCATCTTCCCCTCAGGGCGTCTAATCTCCTTCTCAGTTCTGCCATTTCACCTTTGACCTGGTTACAGTTCCCACACTCTCTCTACCCAGGAGTGGTCTTCTCAACCATTTCCACTTCATCCCATTCCATCTCGGTTTCCTCTTCATCAATATAATAGTAGGAATTATTAAGTTCATTGAACAAGATAGCACCATCATGGAAATCAAATTGATCATGAGTGAGTTTGATTTCCTGAATTTCAACTTCTTCTTTAGGGTCTAAAACACTAGAATAATCCACAATTTTGATAGCAAGGGTTTGCATGCCAGCAAGCCTACTGGAGAGATGAATGCTAGGCATCCTAGAAGCCACACCACTATTCTTCTTCATACCCATTGTTTTGACTGTGCCCTTCTCCTGATAAATATCCCCCTCCACTCTCTCCCTATCATCACCAGTGCCATTCTTATGAATATCTTTAGGAGCAATTTCCTTAGACTCCATCTCCTTAGCCCAAGTCACAACACACTTTGGTTTCTTGGTCTTGGCCTTCTTCGAAGCCTCAGTCAAGCCACAATTATTCCAATCCCTCTTCCTATCCCCAGACTGAGTGGGACTATTCTTTAGGTTACAGAGACCATCGACAACATCCTTTTGAGGGGAATTACTAGGTGTACCAGCTAGGGTGCCAATAACTGGGGGAGGATTTAACAACAAGGACCTCGAGGGTGATCACTGAGCTCTTCACAATTAGGGGAGTTTTCACAATTTTTTCTTTTTATTTTTCGATCAAGACATCAGGATTTCAAAAGTATGGGCCTTAGAATCAGGGGGGACCTAGTAATAGTAGGGGAATTCTTCACAAGGGACCTACCAATGGAAATCTTATAAGGAATATACTCATCTTTAAGAGTAGGATGCAGAGCTTTCTCACCTAACTGCTCATCATGCACAATCTCTACCAGAAAGGCTCGGATAGGTTTAGGAGGGCATAGGGCAAGGTGAAACTAGTAGAGGCATAGATTTAATCCCTAGTGAAGGGGGACATCTATGATACTAGGGTTACTAGCATGATCATCTTTAACAACTTTAACTAAGGATTCAACAGAGGACAACAGATAAAATGGAAAGCTAATGAGAGCTTTGTGTATGAAATGGTTCACCAATGCAAAGTGATAGTGATATAAACATTTATAACAACCCTTAAGGGTCACATAATTCATCAATAGGAAACATACCTTGTCCCATGAAGACTCTAGGATATCTCTTTTAAATCCTCCCTGCAATATGATGGGCTTTTCTCCTTCCTTGAAAAATGGAGCCATGCTTTTGTTATCTTTGACTTTGCTTTGCTTCTTCAATTTCTTTCCTTTGTAGGATAAACCCGTGGGCTAGGCTATGGTTTCCTCATTGACCTCAAATTGCACTCCACCAACTTGAAATACCCTCAAGTCCCAGGACATGGTGAATTGCATAGAAAGGTTCTCATCAAACCTGTCGAGGCATTCTAGAAAAGAGGTGATGCCCCTTCATAAAAAATGCTCCATAACATATTGTCGGCTCTGAATTCCTCACAAGATATGGCCTTGATTCTCACCATGTCACCCCCCCATATTAAACCTATTCCAATCCCAGTAAAGAATCTTACACAGCTATTGCAGGAAAAACCAAAAGCTTCTAATAGATTTAGTGATCTTTCTAGATTTTATATTCAACTGAAAGGCTTTGCATTTATTGTTTTTACTTTGATAGCTGTACACATTACTTGATTTGTCCTTGCTAGTCCCTTCCCATTCCAACTCATAATTACCATAATTATGATCCATGTGTGGGAGATCATTGGAAGGATGTGCCACCAAAATTTAAACCTACCCCATAGTCCAATTCATCAAAGGCCATGTGAACTAGATGATCTAGCAAGAGATGATGTGGTTCTCTTCTTTCCATCTTGTCCTAGTAGACATCAACTTCTTACTCATGAGACCAGCTACCCCATATCCAGATATTATTCCCCCTCTTATCACATGATAAGGTTTGTTTTCAAGGCTAAGATTCCAATGGATATATAGAATATGCATTTAAATATATTCCACAATAGAATAAGTGCAATTTATGTTATCGATTAAGTGGGTAGTTGTTGAGCCTCCAAGCATAGGAAATCCTTAATGTTTCTAGGGAGATTATTAATATTTCTCCAACATCTCTTAGGATTCAGGTTAATCCCCAAGTTGGCCATTGCATCAGAAATACCATTACCCTCCCTGTATATAAGCCTTAATTCAAAGTATCCAATCCCAAGAGGAGGTGTTTAATTCTTGAATGATATCAACAACCTCTCATCCCACTCTAGCTTTCTCTTGAACAACATCAATAATGAGATTTGAGTCTCCTTCTATCAAAAAATTTTTTATACCTATGGATAAGGCAACCTTCAACCACCATAGGAGAGCCATCACTTCCACCACATTGTTGGAGTTCTCTCCTAGCCCCCCAGCATAAGCAACCACTAGCTCCCCCTTATATGATCTTAGGACCCCCCCACTCGCCACCCCAAGGTTTTCCTTAGCAGCCCTATCAAAGTTAAGTTTTGTCCATCCTTTAATGGGGGTTCCATTTAGTATTTCTGTGAGCAAGCTTTTTATAATTATCCACCTTGCAGATGTGAAGTGAAACATTCCACTTTCTAAGGATATTGATTTCTTCATTCTTGGGTTGGGTCTCTTCAACCTTCAGAGTGTTGTTGGAAACATTCTTAACTAGTAACTTGGAGAAGATACAAAACACTTCCTAAGAAGACTTGGAGATATCCCTGAAGATCTTGTTATTACACTCCTTCCATAGGCACCAAGTAAGAAGAGGTAGGATTTGATACCACAATTCCTTACAGATAGGGTGGGAGAAAGGTGTAATCTAGCTATTTATGAAAGAGGTCAAATCTTGATTCATAATCTAATAGATACCAATGTTTTGGTAGGCTAGACTCCATACCTTCATAGAGAACTCATAGTGGAGAAGAAGGTGAGAGATAAATTCCTCCTCCTGATAAAGAACACACCTGTTAGGGATTTAGATCCCCCTAATTTTTAGGTTATCTTGGGTTAGGATCTTGTTATGGATAGAAAGCCACCAAAAAAGTGCACTTCAGGAATAAGATTGTGGTTCCATACCTTTCTCCAGAAGCTATTATCTTCAGTTGAGTCTAATAATAGATTGTAATCTAATTTTATAGAAAAGGTACCCATTTTATCTTTGGCCCGAAGAAGTTCATCCATAGAAGGGAATAAAGGGATTCTACACCTTTGGAGGTCTTGTTGCAGCGCATCAACAATTTGGTAAAGGTCACTGTGACCCTAATAGTAGTCTGACAACTATTTCCACTAGAGAACTCCACCCTCTTGGAGCATGTAATCAGAAGCCAAAGCCCCAAAAAAGTTGGTCACTAGATGAACAACTCTCTTAAAATTTTGCTAACTAGAAAGAGGTTGATCATTCAACTAGTTATCATCCTAGAATCCAATAACTCTCCCATTGCCTAGTTTCCACTTTATCCCCTTCTAGAGGAGGGATATAGTTTTAAGGACATTGTTACATGTCATAGATCCTTTGGGGACTCTAGTGGAAGCAAGAAATTGATAGGGAGTCTCATTAGAAAGGTATTTAGATCTCATGATGCCACACTCATCCTTACTGTTAATCCGAAAGTTCCAACCAACCTTCTCCATAAGAGCTTTATTAGTCAAGTGAAATTTCCTTAATCCCACCCCTCCTTTAAGTTTAGGTAGACAAACTTTATCCCAACTTATGAGAGTTATCCTTTTCTTCTCTTCCACCCCCGTCCAAAGAAAATTTCTCTGGATTTTTTCAAAATTTTCAGCAATGTATTTGGGGATTTTAAAAAAAGATAGGAAGTATATGTGGATCCCCTAGAGAGAAGATTTTAGGAGTTGAAATTTATCAACTTGGCTTAGCAATTTACCCTTCCATCTGGCCAACTTCTTTTCAATCTGTTCAAGAATAGAATTCCAATACATGGGAGAAATTGTTGCAAGTATGTGCTTACCGATGTTGTCATTGATGTCAACATATCCATGTTATCATTGGTGTCAATTGTGCTCTTGTTTTGATTCTTAATTATATTGAGTTAGTTTCTTTGTATTGGCTTATATAAGTGTTGAAGATAATGAGAAAGTGTTCCTGGTATTGAGTTTCCAAGTGCTTTTGAGAAAATTTGCTCTCCTAGTGGAAATAATGTGTTGTAGAGTCTCCTAGCTTGCAGAAGTACAGTGCAATTCTGTATACTAAATATATTTGTCTACAGATTGGAAGTTATGTTAAAGGATGTCTGTAGTTGCTATGTTTCAAGTTTGAGCCTCCGGTGTGAATATTTGAGCGAGTTCTGTTCACTGGAGTAAAAATTGTTTTTCTATATACTTAATAGTGACAAGGAGAATGTATTCTGCTCTACATTTGAGTCTTATAGCTTGTAGTTCTAGAATTAAGTTTGTAATGATGTTGTGTGCCTTCAGTTAATACTAGTGCAAATGAGTTCTTGTTTATTGCTATTAAAGAAGAACCTGTGTCTACTAATCCTACTAGCCGTGTGAAGGAAGAAAAGCTAGTGGAAGAGAGTGCTTTGTCTATTCAGGTTGAGAAGGATGAGGATGAATGGATTATTGACAGTGGATGCTCACATCACATGACTGGTGACAAAAGTAAGTTTATAAGTTTGGAAAAGTATGATGGAGGAATGGTTAGGTTTGGAGATGATGCAGCTGGTAAGATTTGTCGAAGAGGATCTATTCCTTTTGATGATAAGCATAACATAGATGATGTTCTATATGTGAAGGGTTTGAAGCACAATCTTTTAATTTTTGGTTAGATGTGTGACAAAGGGTATGATATGAGATTCAAGGATAATGGTTGCAAGATCATGGAAAGCTCTGGAACAGTGATTACTACTGGTAAGAAGACTAGAGGTAATGTTTATCATTTGAGAGGAACTAATTATTGTTGTTTGTTGGCTCAGATAAATGAGAGTTGGTTGTAGCATAGGAGGATGTGTCATATCAATTTTGACAACTTGGTGAAGATAAGTTTAGTACAAGTTGTGAGAGATTTGCCTAGCCTTGTGAAGCTTGCTAATACTATTTGCAAGGAATGTCAATTGGAAAAAATAGACAAGGACAAGTTTCAAAAATAAAGAACAATTTTCTGCTGGACTGCTTGAGCTGGTGCATACAGATTTGTGTGGTCCTACAAGAACAAGAAGTTTGCAAGGAGACATGTATTTTATGTTGCTTGTTGATGATTATTCTAGAATGACTTGGGTTACTTTCTTAAAGGATAAATTAGAAGACCTAGACAAGTTTAAGGTTTTCAAGGTGATGGTTGAGAATGAGTTAGGTTTGAGGATCAAGTGCTTAAGGTATGACAGAGGAGGAGAGTTTACATCAAATAAATTCAATACCTCATGTGAAGAACATGGGATAAAAAGACAGTTGTCTGCTCCTAGAACTCCCCAGCAAAATGGAGTTGTTGAAAGAAAGAACATGACAGTTCTAGAGGCTTCTAGGTCCATGATGAAGGAGGCAAATCTACTGGAAGTATATTGGAGAGAAGCTATACATACTACTATCTACATTCAAAATAGAGTTCAAGTCAAAGGTAATGGTACCAAAACTCCTTATGAATTGTGGTATGGAAGAGTTCCTATAGTGAAATACTTTAAAGTTTTTGGAAGCAAATGTTATATTAGAAGAGATGAGGAGTTAGGCAAGTTTGATGCTAGGTGTGATGAAGGAATTTTCCTTAGATACTCCACTAAGAGTAAGGCCTACTAGTGCTACAATAAGAGATTGAGAAAGATCATTGAAAGTACAAATGTGAAAGTTGATGAAAACAAGGAAACAATATCAGATCTAAGTGGCTATGAATCAGATGAACTTGATACTACAATGAATGAAGAAAAAGTTGAACAAAAGGATAGTAAAGTTGAAGAAAAAGATCTGGAAAGTGATGTTGAAAATCCCAAGTATGTAAGGATTAACCATTCTAAAGATCAGATTATTGGTGACAAAAGCAAAGGGGTATTGACAAGGAAAAAAGCTGTTGAGGAATAGGTGAACTACTGTTTACTTTCACAGATTGAATCAAAGACTATAAATGAGGCTTGTAAAGATGAAAGTTGGGTAAAATACATGGAAGAAGAGCTGATGCAGATAGAGAAACATCAAACTTAGGAATTGGTTCCTAGACCTGCTGATAAGAATGTGATTGGAACTAAATGGGTGTTCAGAAACAAGATGAATTAAAATGGAGTGGTAAGAAACAAAGAAAGATTGGTATGCAATGGATATTCGCAGGTTGAAGCATAGATTTTGAAGAGACTTTTTCTCATGTGGCAAGGATTGAAGCAATAACAATGTTCCTGGCATTTGCAGCACACAAAGACTTCAAAGTGTACTGGATGGATGTGAAGTTTGCATTCTTGAATGGAGAGTTGGAAGAAGAGGTTTACATTGAACAAATAGATGGATTTCAATCATCAGACCAAGGTGACATGTTGTGCAGATTGAAGAAAGCCTTGTATTGATTTAAGCAAGCTCCTAGAGCCTGGTATGCAAGATTGGACAAGTATTTGTTGCAATTAGGGTTTAGTAAAGGTACTGCTCATAGAAATCTCTATTTCAAAATCAATGATGATCAAATTATGATTATTGTAGTCTTTATTGATGATATTATCTTTAGAGGAAATGAAGGTATGTGTAAGAGATTTGTAGAGGAAATGCAAAAAGAATTTGAGATGTCTATGTTTGGTGAAATGGATTTCTTTTTATGACTATAGATTAATCAATCAGAAAAAGGAATTTTCATTTCTCAGTCCAAGTATGTGAAAGAATTGTTGAAGAAGTTTGGAATGGAGGATTCTAAGCAAGTATGTACTCCTATGGTAACTGGTTGCAAGATGAGAAAGAATGATGAATCACCTAAGACTGATCATAAAAAGTATAGGTCTATGATTAGAGGACTGCTCTATCTAACCCATACCAGACCTGACATAATGCATGCAATCTGTCTTGTGGAAAGATTTCAAGAAGATCCCAAAGAGTCACATATGATGGCAGTCAAGAGGATCATGAGGTATTTAAAAATCACTTCAGACTATGGATTGTGGTATCCCAAAGATACTGATTTCACCCTTAGTGCTTATACAGATGCAGATTGGGCTTGAGATGATGATGACAAGAAGACTACAAGTGGAGGTGCTTTCCTCTTAGGTAACAAATTGGTCTCATGGCTGAGAAAGAAGAAAGAATTAGTTTCTTTGTCTACTACAGAAGTAGAATATATTGTTGTAGCATGTTGTTGTACTCAAGTGCTTTGGATGAAGCAAACATTGAAGGATATAAGAGTTGTGTATAAAGAACCAATTTCAATCTTTTGTGACAATACAAGTGCTATAAACACTTCAAAAATATAGTGATGCACTCAAGAACAAAGCATATATCTATAAGGTATCACTTTCTGAGAAAAAAGTAACAGAGAATGAAGTAAAGATGGAATATGTGTCTACAAAGGATCAAATTGCATATATTTTCACAAAGCCTCTACCCAAGGACACTTTTGAGTATCTCAAAGAAAAATTAGGGGTTATTACCCCTCCTACTCTAAACTAAGATGCATGAGAAGTGCATCAGTCTAGTGATGCCAAAAGCCTTATTCTTTAATCTGGATTGATGTTTTGAAGCCTATCTCTCAGGAGGAGCAAGTAGATGTTGTTGATATGAGTTCTTGATAAAGAGAAGTAAGTATTTAATAGTTGCTGATAGAGTAATTCTAGTTTGATCAGAGTAGTAGTTTGCAAGTATGTGCAGAGAAAGAAGAAGTGATGTCCTTTGCCATTGATGTCAACGGGGAAGAGAAAATCATGTGAAAAAACTAAGAGGAGAAAGAGTTCATATGTGTAAAGAAAAAGGGAGAGAAAGTAATCAATGTAGATTCTCATCTTGATGGTTCTTACAATTTTTCACATCAATGTTACCATCAATGATGAAGGGGCAGATTGTTGCAAGTATGTGCTTACCGATGTTGTCATTGATGTCAATGTATCTGTGTTGTCATTGGTGTCAACTGTGCTCTTGTTTTTATGCTTAATTGTATTGAGTTAGTTGCTTTGTATTGGCTTATATAAGTGTTGAAGATAATGAGAAACTATTCCTGGTATTGAGTTTCCAAGTGGTTTTGAGAAAATTTGCTCTCCTAGTGGAAATAATGTGTTGCAAAGTTTCATGGCTTGCAAAAGTACAGTGCAGTGTTTTTCTCTGCATATTCTGTATACTAAATATTTTTTCTTGTGGATTGGAAGTTATGTTAAAGGATGTCTATAGTTGATACATTTCAAGTTTGAGCCTCCGGTGTGAATATTTGAGTGAGTTATGTTCACCAAAGTAAAAACTATTTTTCTATATACTTAATGGTGACAGGGAGAATGCATTCTGCTCTGCATTTCTCTGCATTTGAGCCTTATAGTCTATGGTTTTAGAATTAAGTTTGTAATGATTTTATGTATCTTCAGGTCAAATAGTTCATGGTTTGGTGTTCCACAAGTGATCTTTCTTTTATGACAGTGACCGACAGTAATGTTCAAGTGCTCTGGTTTCAATAATCTTATGGATAAAGTGTAATCGTGTATGAAGCGTGTTCTTAAAGGACTTAGTGTCAACATCAGTTTTGGCCGACTTAGTTGCTTTCACTACTTGAGATTATACTTTGGAGTTTGTGATAGAGTGTTGGTGCGTAGAAGATTGCATTTGAGTCTTAGCTAAGGAGTGGTTTGGTCTACATTCATTTTTTCTCTTTCATTAATCTATTTAGGTCCAGACCTATTCTAATGTATGTATGTTTGTTGACCTTGGAGATTGTTCCAATGGTTGATGATTGTAATGCCAACCTTCATGATCATTCCAAGGTTGATGAATTGTATAAATACTTGTAGCAAAGTCGTGAAAAACAGATCAATATGCGAAGATGAAAAGAAAATTGTGAAGCAAAAAAGTAGAGCAGAGTAGAGGATGTTTATTGTGCTTCAATGGAACTGAACCTTGGCATAGTGTAGATGCTACTATCTCAGTTCACCAACTCTAGTAGTGAGCCACCCACCAGCAGTGAGCCACCCCATTGGCAGTGAGCCTCTTCTTTTATAGTGAGCCCTAAGGCAATGAGCCTCTAATTTTTCATATTTTTATTACATATTATATTGTGAGCTAACACTCATTGTGGTTTTTCCCTTATTGGGTTTTCCATGTAAAAATCTAGTGTCTCATGTGTTTAAGTTTTTGATTTCATGCTTTCATGGTTAAAATACAATAATAGAGATTAAGTGGATGATGTATTAATGGTTTTGAAGTATTGGTTAAACTGATTCACCCCCCTCTGAGTTGTCTTGTCCTTTTCAACAAAAACCTCCTTAATAGATAAAAGGAGACCTAGATAGGTCCCAGGAAACTTAACTCTAGTACAAACCAAGATGCCCTTGATTTTCTACCATAAATCAGACCTTGTGTTGAAGTAAATTTGACTTTTCTCATAGTTGATACATTGGCCTGAGATAGCAACATACTCATTCAACAATCTCTTCCATTTATGAGCCTCAATCATAGAAGCGGCCCCCAAAAGTATTGTATCATCAACAAACTATTGTACAACAACATGGCCCACTGAGGTGGCCAATTTAATGCCTTTGATATCTCTAGCCCTCAATAAATTTGTTATATTTCTATTAACACTTCAACCATCATTATGAAGAGGTATGGGGATAGGGGGTCACCTTGCCTTATCCCTCTCCCTGCATTAAAGAACCTTCTCGGGATACCATTCACCAAAATAGAGTACTTGATAGTAGTGACACAAGCCTTGATCAAATTGAGAGATTTATCTTAGAAACCAACCTTCCCAAGGACTCTGAAGAGAAATTCCCAAGCAAGCCTATCATACGCCTTAGAGATGTCAAGTTTGAAGACCATACCAGGGAGATTACTTTTGTCCATAGAATGAATAATTTCATGAGTTGAAATGGAAGCATAAAGTATTTGTCCTCCTAGGACAAATCCTTTTTGGCTCCTACTGATCAAATTGTCCAACATAGGTTGAAGCCTAAAGGCCATAATTTTAGAGAAGATTTTATAGACCATGTTGCACAAGCTTATGGGTTTAAAATCTCCCATAGAGATTGGGTCGTTCTTCTTGGGGACCAAACCAATAAAAGTGTTGTCCAGTTCTTTCAGGATCTTCCTAGTTCTAAATAAGTCTTTAGCAGCTTCAGTAACATCATGACCAACAATATCCCAGTATTCTTGGAAGAAGGTTGGGGGGAAGCCATCTAGCCTTGGGGGTTTAAAGGCAGGTCCATGCAGAAGAGACTAGCTTTAACTTCTTCCTTCAAAACTGGTTTAGTAAGGAGCTCATTATCTTCCTTATATAATTGGGTGGGGATGTTTTCCAATAGCTGATCATTCATTTCACCCATCTTAGAGGATCCTTGGTAGGCTAAGAAATTCTAAAAAAATCTAGAAGCCACTTGTCCCACTTGGAACTTGATGTTAGCTTCATTCGTTGTTCATCAATTAACCTTATTATGTTGTTCCTTTTCCTATGTCTCATTGTAGATTGATGGAAGATGGCCATGTTCCTATCACCCTCCCATAGCCATTGCACTCTAGATTTCTATTTCCAATAGATTTCCTCCCTTTTCAACATTTCAATCCATTCCTTTCTTAAAGAGTCTTCCTACTAATAAGTTGCTTCTGAAGTGTCACCTTGGGCCATCTGTAGCTGAATATCAAAGAGTTTGGATGAGATCCTTTTCATATGCTTGAAGATATTCCCAACTGCACTCTGGATTTCTGTTTCCAATAGATTTCCTCCCTTTTCAACATTTCAATCCATTCCTTTCTTAAAGAGTCTTCCTACTGATAAGTTGCTTCTGAAGTGTCATCTTGGGCCATTTGTAGCTAAATATCAAAGAGTTTGGATGAGATCCTTTTCTTATGCTTGAAGATATTCCCAAAAGTGAACTTGTTCCATTCTTTCACTTTGGTTTTAACAATGATGAGTTTTTGGGCCAGCCTGTACATGGGAGATCCTTGTACAAGGGGTACTCCACTAGCTAGAAAGGTGATCCTTGAAACTTTGGTGATGAGTCCACATTATTTTGAATCTGAAAGAGTAAAGACCTTTACGATCCCTATCTTTCCAAGATAGAAGCATAGGGTTATGGTCTGAAGTTGTTCTAGGAAGGGCTTCCAGGAGGTAAGAACTGATATGCTCCCAATTAGTTGTGACCATGAATCTATCTAGTCTAACTTGAATCATGTTATCTCCATTTCTCCTATTGGTCCAAATGAACAACTATCCTTGGAGGTCTAGGTCCATAAGACCAACATTATTGAAGGTCATCCATGCTATCCAAATAGTCCATGATGCCTCCAAGTTTCTCCAAAGGGTATAAAGGAGAATTAAAGTCTAGCCAGCATTCACTGATCATTCTCATTGTACCCTACGTAAGAGGTTAACTCTTCCCACAATTCCTTCCTAGAATTACTCTGATTAGGGGCATATATATTAACAATGTTCTAGAATTTATTATGGGAAAAGAACTTCATGCTCAAACTGCACTTAGTTTGAGTGAGGAATTCTCCTTTGATCACATTCTTATTCCACATCATGACAATTCCTCTAGAAGCTCCAATAGTGTCACTGATGCAAAATCTAGCATTAGGCCATAGGCCTTTAGCAATAACTTGAAATTTGTATGCCCTCATCTTAACCTCTTGTAACAAAAGAATGTTGATTTTGTAATATAAAATACAGTTCTTGGCCAAGAATTATTTTTGAGGAATATTCAATCCTCTGATGTTCCATGAAAGGATTCTCATTTATGAACTTTCTGGAGGTGGCCTCCAACATCCTTTGTCTACCCATGGCTATATCCTTGTTAACTTCCCTTTGCCTAGTTTCTCTTTGGGAAGGCCTACCTGTTTTTGTTTCATCCCCCACATCTGCTATCTTTTTCCCTGGGTTCCTCCCTTTCTTCTTAGCTATTGTCCAACCATCCAATTCCTGATCAATAGTTGATCTACTTGTTCCTACTCCTAGGGTCATGTTGAAGGGACTATTCCTTGGAGAAGAAATTCCCTTTAGTTTACTTTTAGTTTCCAATCTAACCCCTAGGCTGTTAATCTGCTTGAAAATAGGGCCCAAACTAGTAGTTGACTCTATCTCAATAGCCAAGCTTCCCCTCTGTCCAGAAATGGAAATTGTAGTGCAGGCGATTTCCCCTTCTTCCATATCTTTTTAGGGTGTGTGTGGGTTTTCCTCCTACTGGAGCATAGACTGTTCTGAGCCCTACTGATCAACCACTATGAGATGCCTGTTGATCTCACCCTATGAACTAGGTTCTACTTCAGATTGGTGTTTGTCTACGGAATGGCCCATGATGCTGTTGGTTTCCTTTGGTTCTCCCCCTTCATGACCCTTCTGAGGAGAGTTGATGATATTAAGAATATCCTCCCTGAAGGGGTCGTCTTCTTCATCTTTCTTCTCATGAACCCGAATATTAATACTATTCTTTTGAGGGGCTTTGCATTATGTTATCATATGTCCCTTTTTAGCATAGTTTTGATGGAACACTATTGAATTTTCATACTGAATGGTTTGGGTCCATTGACCATACTTAGACTCTAGAGTTATAGATTTAGGTAGGGTTTTATGAATATAAACACTAACACAAAAGCGAGAAAATAACCTAGATTTGGCTTTTGTAGTGTTGTCCAAGGCAATAAAATGCTCAAAAGTGTTGGCTATCCAAGTGATCACTTCTTTGTCCCAATATTCCAATGGTAGCCCCAGTAATTTTACCCACACTAGGGTTGTCTTATTGAGGTCTACAGCAGTGTCAAAGCCTGACCTCCATTTGCAGAGGGATAGATTGTGCTTGCCATACATCCAAGGACCTCTAGCAAGAACAGAAATAAGGTCTTCCCTAGTAGTAAATTTAAACAGAAACAATCCTCCCTCCATAGCACTAACAGACACACTTCCCTTCAGTCTCCATTTAGCCGCCACCCATCTTCAGACTAGATCAATGTTTGGCCTAAAGGAGAAGAATTTACTCACCAGATCTTGCTCCATTGAAGAGACTATCTTCTCCACTGTAAGGTATGGGAGTTTTAAGGTAGACCTGTTTTTTGTCTCTAGTAGCTCTGGGACAAGAGGCAGGTTCACGTGATCATTGTTCCTCAAGAGGACATTCTTCCAAGCTTTAGAAACTGAAGGGTCCACCTGAGACATGAATTCAAAAGGACAACCCAAGGCTATACTAGAGTCAACCCATACCAAATGGGAGAGGGGTGGTGGGTTAGGGCCCCCCTAGATCCCCTGTGTCGATGACCCAAGAAATTCAAAAAGTAAAAGAGTAGGAATTTGCAAAGAAACTATAGCATAGAAGTAACATTATTATATTTAATTGTTGATGCTTGGAATTAGTTTAATTTCCATTTGATAGAAATATCTAATTTTAGGATATTTGTTTTGAGTAATATTGTTTTGTGGAAAGAATGAAAAAGTTTTAGCTAAATTGTAATTAGAGGTTTATATTCATAAAATATTTTAATTCAATGGATTATGCATTGTTTGAAATGGGAGAGCAAAAATAGAAGACAATGGATTTTGGGCTATGCTTGAAGATTGCTTGGCTGGATCAATTTTCTTGTAGAGAAAAATATTCATCTCGCCATTACCTTCAAATTGATTGAGGTATTTCTCCATTTGGTTTGTGATTTAAGAATTTTTATTTGAATTTTATTGTTGTAGGAAAATAATTTAAGAAATTTGATTTTTCTACCCAAACCCTAGAAAATTTTTCTAAAAATGTGATTTGAGTTGAAAAGTGTGTTGTTGGATTGGCATAAGAGGGTATATTCACATTTTTATTTTTCGCATTTTTAGTAAAACATGAAAAATATGTGAATTTCTTTTTTTTACCCTATTAGATTTTGTCAAAAAAATTATGTGATGTGAAAATTATGTTGTTGGGCTATTTTAGGACAAGAGGGTATTTTTAGATTTTTGAATCTCTTTATTTTTTTAAAAGTGAAATTTGGGGATGGATTTTGGGAAGGATGCTTCAAGATTCATTAATGGTGAACCTTGGATAATTTTAAAAAAATATTTTATTTTATTTTAGTAGAATTTGAAAAATTCTAAAAAGTGCATAATATGTGGAGTAGTGAATTATCCCATATGTTTTAATTTTTATGTGCATTGGGAAGTGTTTTTTAAGGGAAAACCACTCTTTTCCTAGTTTTCAGGTTCCTTGAAGAAGCTTGACTCTAATTTGTGTGGGATAGGGAGATACACATAAGATGCTTGGGATGGTTAGTTTCCCAACTTATCAAATGAGGTTGTATGTAAGTGTTGTGTGGTTACACAACACACCCCATTTTGCCTTAACAAAACAAGGACCCAACTTTTCTTTCTTCTTTGGGAAGTTTGGTAAAATCACTCATACATGTAACCTTGTAAGGGGGTGGATTGGCCACTATGAGGAAGTCAGTTGTCAAATTTAGGAGTTCCCATTATTAACTTCGTGGTTGGAAAGTACACAAAATTCCAAGCAAGTTTGTCTTTTAGATCACCCCAAAATTGTTTAAGGCAAGAAAGTTATGTTGAGTCAAAGTTTAGTCAAACTTGATATCACAGGCGAGGGGTCATATTTCTAACATCAGTCATATTTGATAAGATCACCTAGATATAGGATCATCACCTGATAATCACCAAGTGTGTGATGCACAGATGTCAAATTTAAATAAGAGTCGGCATCTACCTATCGGAAGACTTTGCATATCCCATGAGGGGTCATATTTCTAACATCAGTCATCTTACAAATATCACCCTATTTGCAAATATCACCCTATGTCAATATGACGGTGACGTCATCTGATTCATGTGAAAGAAGGAAATCACCCTGATGATGACATCATCATTCCATCTGAACCACAGGGGGTTATGTATTCGATACCCATCATATTTCATAATATGACAATGACGTCATTAAAACATAATAATTAAACAACGTCGATGACATCTTGATGTCACCCTGATCTTTTCTAAGGAAAAGAGGGGTCATATTTTAGATACCCCTGATCGTAGTTCCATGACCCAATATACATTATGGTCAAACATTGACCATATCACCTGATTCTTTGCATCCAGTTATCTCGCGCAAAAGTGAAGAGGGTCATATTATCCAGAGGGGTCATATTTCTAAATATCACCTGATCTTTCTAAGATCACCCCCCCTTTTAACATTAAATGAAATTAAATGCGGTAGATGAACTCTTGCCGATTACAAATACAAATTGAACACTTGGCAACATCTACGGATTCCCTACAGATGATCAACAAGTTTTATCAAGACAATGCATTTTTACCCTAATCTGTCCTTATAGATCTATTTTAAAGGTAAGATTCAAAGGTCATTTTCATTCACCTTGTGATAAATCAAGAAATTATAGAGCTCCGAAGTCAAACCCTCAACAACTACCTGTCAACGGAACGGATACTTCAACGTAATGGAATGGGTGATCTTGCACCTTTACAATCTTTCCCATAATCACTCATCTAATCTAAAAGAAAGCATTGTCAGTTAAGTAGTTGTAAACCCTCTCGTTGTTGTTTTATGTAATTCCATGTAGAGTTTTTGCCTTTATTAGGGTATGGTCTTGTGATAATGTGCAGAAAGGTAAAATAAAGAGTAATATACATAATAGACATGATAGAGGTACATGATGTTGTAAGAATACATATGGACACTATAGGGTAAAATATATCATGTTTATTGCAGGAATCCATGGCAGATCTTAGGTGAAATAGGTCTAAGGTGGAGTTTCTCAAGCCCATGTTTGTGTAGCCTAAGGGAGTACAGTTCAAATATAGAGTAATTGGTGATACACACCAGGTGGATACGGACCAGGTAGTATGGTTGAGAAGATTAGACACTAATAAGGATAATCCTATTCTAGATGGGGTGTTTGTCACTGGTATGTGGCATGCGGCTGGTTTTCCCTATGCTATGGATGCTCTAGAATTCGTAGTGGAGTGTGCAAGAAATTACAACCCTAAAACCAGGCGAGTAGAGAAGCATGGAAGGATATACACTGACTTTTCAGTCAAGGACATTATTACCACTTTTAATTTGCCAGTTGGGAAAAAGATAGTAAATGTGGACTTGCGTAAATGGGAAACAGAGTATAACAATAACAAGAAAAATGTGAGGAATGGGATGTACCAATGGAGATCAAAGAGTTGTGCATATACTGCCTCAGCCAAGCTACCCATGCATTTATACAAGTTTGATTTTGATGATGAGTACCAATATATGATTGCCCTGATGAGTAGGATAACTGGCAGGCCTCATGCTAGAAATTTTGAGAATTAGATGTTTAGGATCATCCAAATGGTCTTATATGCAGACAACCAACCCCTATGGGCTAAGATCATTAGTGACTCATTGGATGAAGGAATGAGGAGCCTGGGAGGCCAAACATATTTATTTTATATGACTTCATATGTGGTATATTCTTGTGTATATAAAGGAACATTTGACGCTTTGAAAATAGTAGGTAAGGCTAGTAGTGATGTTGATGATGCTCACATATGGGATCATTATCTCTAATTGCAAAGGAAGGTATACCTCCAGGACTATAAACTAGTAAATGATGCATTCTCTATGCATCTAGTCAGAACTATGGAGGAGGATTGGACTAAAAGGCTAAGCATGGAAGCTCAAGAAATTATCTATTGGCATGGAGCGTGGTTTATCCAGTTTGCTACTTTCTCATATATAAGGATCGAGGGATTTGAAGGATAGCCTCTCATGTTGCCGAGATACCCCACTGATTGGGTCATCTTGATGGAATTTGTTAGGTGGGTATCTACCATAGTTGAAGCCTATAAGGTACAGAAGAAGATACCTCCATTTTTGTTTCCAGTATCCATGGGCTAGTACATGTGCCTAGATTTAGAGTATAAAATATGTCATCAGGGGGTTGAAACTAATGTATCTACAACCATTTCCTCTAGCCAGATCATATGATCCTTATGGCAGGATGCAGAGGGTACTAGGAAAACAAATACATCAAAAGCATCTAGAGGACTTGTGGACTGATTGTGATGATGAGGCTGAGGTGAGGAGAAGGAAATATCAAAGACTCACCTTGAATCATATCAAAACCTTTGACTATATCCCGGTGCCAGCACAGCTACGTAAGGATGATGGGAAAATCATGGCCAATGAATATGAGGACAAAAGGTGTAAAATGACACCATATCGGCCCCAGATCTTACACAACCAGAGGATGCATCCCTAGATCAGCTGATGAGGGGGGTGATCCAGCTAAACTAGGATTGGGTAGATGCAGAGATATCCAGACTAAAGAAAAAGGGTGTTGCCCTTACGGTTGATGCTAAGAAGAAGAGACAAGAGGTGTTTGATGAGGAATACGATGATTTCCTCACCGAAAAGAGAAAATCCAATGGGGAAAGATTACCTATAGAAAAACAAAACAGGATTCCCCATAGGGGTAAGAAAGGTGAAAATGAACCAAAGGGGGTGATAAGAGAGAGGATTACCACTACAGCTATAGGTACGTCTACATCGGCTCGGGCATCTTCATCATCGACACTACCTTTGACAGAAAAACGAAAAACTAAGAGAATTTTAAAGCCTACTGTTGAAATTACAGAGATGTAGGTGGAAGGCCAAACCCTGCAACATGAGGTGGATGAGGGAAACCCCTTGGAAGAGGAACAATTAAATAAAGAACCTAAAGATGATGGCTTGCTGGTAGCAAGCAAGAAGAGGAGAGAGATACCACTGATGTCACCGCCTAAGAAACAAAGAACAAACATGAGGGGAGATGTTCATTCTCACCCCATCATGTTGAGAGGAGTAGGTGGTGAAGTGTTTAGGAAGAAATTACAGCATGATGTTCCTCTTCCCACCATAATTAAATTCAAAACTGAGAAACCGGAGGAGCAAACAAGAGAAATGCTGAGGACAAGTAAGGGGGTTCCTTTTTCCTTAGATGACACAGTAGATTTATTTGATGATGAGGTGGTCCAAGAGGTGACCTCTCAATAGATGGAAACTCTAGTTGCCAACACCTAAGTGACTCCTCATGGAACTCCATTAGCCCAGATGAGGGTGTTGGAGGAAGTAAAGAAAATAGAGGAAATAAAATAGGTTAGCCCAAAAAGGGCAGCCCAACAGATAAGGCTGGACAATTTGGTTGATCAGGTTACTAATCTTGCAGCCATAGACATAACGTATAGGGTTGATATAAGCTCAAGCCAAGATGAGGGTGCACCCAAGGAACCTATGAAGAAAAGAGTGGAAGAGCATAAGGAGAAGGATAGTACTGCTCTTGATCAAGGTCAGCAACAGCATGAGACACCCACAGAACCAAAAATATCAGAAGTCCAACAGAAGAATGGGGGTGATCAGGATATATCAGACACTGGTGTTTCTTAGGCTCATAGAGGTTCAACGTTATGCCAGGATAAAAAGGATCAGGAGGTGTTACTTAGAGAAGTCCCAAGAACAAAAGACAAATCAGGTCAGGAAGACCCCAAGCCACAAGATATCAATGCATCAAGTGGAGAATAGGAAATGACCCATGATCAGGCTGATCCTCAAGGGAAAAATACATAGGCCTCCCAAGTGGTTAATATGTCATAGGATGAGAAGGATAACAAAGTAGATGAAAATCGAAAAGAGGGACCACAGGATGAAGCACAGGATCAAACTGTTGAAATTCCACAGGATCCTCCTTTGCAGGAGGCAACCCCCCAACAAGAAGAACTCCAATAAGATCCCCCTCATGATGAACTTCATGAGGAAGAAATAAAGAAGGTGCCTTCCCCACCAAGGATAGAAGATAATACTAGGGAGCTGGACAACCATGATATAAACAAGGGCCTCCAAGAATCTAGAGGTGATGTACCTCATTGCCTAGAAAAAGAAATATATAAAAAGCAAATGTCAGAAGTTCAAGAGCTTTATGTCTCTACCTTATTTGTTGAGAACATGATGAAACCAAGGAGGAAGGCTAGATTAACATCTTCTATAAAAAGAGATCCTACCATAGGTAGAAGGACCACACAGATAGACCTTCCCACAATTGAAAAGGAAAAAGGCAAAATAAGCCTGGAGGAATTCCAAATCACAAATGTTGATCTGGGTTTTGCTAATGAAGACCAAGAATGTCAAGAGGGGAAGGATATTATTGATTCTTTAACCCAAAGGGTGAAGAAGGAAAAGGAGAAAAATAAAGTACATAAGGAGTACATTGCTCAATTGCATTGTTTCATAAAAGGGTTAATTAACCCTGATCATACACCAGTTGATCCTGTAGTCCCATTGACTGTTATATCACAAGAGGAGGTTACCAAATTGGACTTAATTAAACATGAAGCAATATTAATGGAAAAATGGATGTTTTCAGCGCTCACTGGGGTTGAGGATGTATTGAGAACCTCTCTGTAGAGGTGGAATTTTTTGAGTAGCCTAAAGAGAAAGGTGGACAAAATGCAGAATGATACAGGAAGAGGGTCATTTCAATTGGAAAAGGACCTAAGTGCTCTAAGTGAGATGAAAAGAATAGATTCATAGATTCTGATAAGTAATAAGGTATTAGATAATAATACTGCCCTGCTAACAAATATACGGTATGAAGATAACAGGTTTGAGTGTGACATCTTGAAGAAGTGCAGTGACAAACTCGGGGATATTAGTGTCAAGCTACATAGCATGATGGCATATGAGATAGAAATCCTGGAGGCCTTGGAACGGAGAATAGAAGGTAAAATTGAGAATCAAGATGTAGATTTTTCTATTAAGGCTCTGCATGATAATTTCAAGCCAGTAGCAGATGACCCTCTCACCCATTTGACCGAAGAGGTAATGAATAGAATTATGAGAATAAGGATTAAAGTGGAGACATACAATGAAACATTAAATAGCAGGAAAGGTAAATTAGAAGCTCTCAAGGCTAAGTTCCAATCTCATAAACATGCAATAGCAAAAGTTAAAATCCAGGACAGGGGAGAGGTTGATAGAATAGTGCAAGCATATGAACACATTAGGACAACAGTAAGGGTCCACATGAAAGATAATGTTTATCAGAGTGATGGTGATAATGAAAGTGATGAGGATGAAGAGAACGATGAGCAAGAAGAAAATGAAGAGGAAGAACATGAAGAGTAAATGTAGATGCATCACTGAGTGAACATATGCATGGGGTACTTATAAATAGTGAGTCATACAGATGGTTGCCAGCTGGCGACCTGTGCCAGTTGAGAAAAGTTGACTAAGTTATAGAAGAATTATCAACCATTGATCCAAATTGATAAATATTAACCGTTGGTCAGATGTAACTACCTCCTCACCTTATTATATAAAAGGTGCAGGGGTGTAATCTTTTAGTCATTCGAAACTTAATTGAAATCTGATTGCTGAAGACTTCAGGACTTATTTCAAAGTTATTGTGAATATACATGTTTTGCATACTTAATGAAAGAGAAGCTATTTTGATTAAAAATCATTGTAAGTCTTGAGTACTATGTGATTGGAATCTGGATATATGCATTGATTCGCTGTGTCCTTTGGAGTGCTTTTCAGTTTGCATATATTGTTTTCATTCCTTGTTCCTTTGAAGTTAGCATCAACCATGCCTAGCTGTGGAACAACCTGGTGACTTATGGTTTGATTTCTTCTCTCCATGAATGTATCTTATGTGTATGTGATTCAATAACTAAAGGTTTACTAAAATTAGAAGTATTATTTTAATTTTCTTTGAATTTTATTACAGATCATCTCCATAATTACAAATAACATACAATCAAAAGCAAATAAACACGAAATATGCCGATATCCAGTAGGCAATTAAAAATATAGAGCATATTTTGGATGAAAGCATGTCAAATTCATAAATATCATGCAAATTTAGATAAATATCCATGAAATACACATAAATATCCACTTATAGACACATCATTTAAATAAATATGCAGTGTAGAAGAAGGTGTAAGTTCATAATGATCAATGATGAGAAGAATTGATCAAACTTACAAATATCACAGTAATCTCTGGAAATAGAGTAGAATTAACCTTTCTGTGGAGTGAATTTACATAATACAGTACAATACCAATCACCTAAGTGAATGTAAGACCCCTTGAAATGGAAAACAACATGTCACATCAACCTCTGAGTAACATCAGACGATCATGACCTGATCAACGGAGACTTGGAGTCATTAACTTATCTTAAGATGATCATACTTTACAAGTTAATAAAGGTTTGTTGTGCAAACTTTTATGCATGTTGTTATGACTAATAATCATCATCAACATAAATTGGTGCTAGAAGGAGGGCCATCTTCTCTGCCTAAGGGTGATTCGGTGACACAGAAGAAAAGGTAATGCTCATGCAGCTTCGTACTTTAAGTTTTATGCAAAGATTTGTTGTGTTGAGTCTGTTCATGCCTATCCATCGCAAAGGTTTCAAAGTTGAGCATAAATATTCTAGGCTTTACAGTCGATTGTTGTGATCCTTGAAAGATAAGTTCTCTTTCAAGTCTTCTTACTAAAGCTTTGAAGTAATTCACTTAAGATACCTGATATCTTGATACATGTGTCTAAAAGTTTCACATCACCCCATATTTGCTTCATTTCTGCAAATATTCCATAAATATCCAGTCAGTTTTAGATTCTGATCATAAATACATCCTTTACATGAGTGTTTTAGTTGACCTTTACAGTAAAAAAGCCAAATTTTCTTAAATTGTAGAAATCTTGGCTCTCAGGCCAAATACCAAGTCCAGATCTAATGGACTCTTTAAGGAATTGCCTATCCAGGGACTCAGACCTAGAACAGTAGATATTCATCATTCTCCTAATTCTAGTGCGTCGGGAGCTTCACCAGAACACACTCTAATAACTACTATCAGGTTACAAGTAACTACAGAACCACCTGTCACGTCACCAATCCAACCTCCACCAGTTACAATGTCATTCTTTACTACAGAGTCACCTCTGACTTTCACTGCATATCATCATTTACCTAAAAATCCTGACAAGATTTGTCCTAAATATCATCCATATTAGGATGTTGATGATCACATTAGAACATTCAAGGAAGCTTGTTGTAGAGCAAGAATTGAACATCAGGATGTGGTATGTAGATTATTTCCATTTTCCTTAGGGGAGGAGGCATATAATTGGTATATCAGTCTTAGTCAAGGTTCAGTTGGTTAATGGGCTACCTTAGAGAAAGCCTTTAAGGATAGATTCAAAATACCTATAGATCCTTTAGTGAATTATCATTTGTTTTCCACAATCAAGAGATTTGAAGGAGAACCTATTGCTAATTTCAATGCAAGATTCCAAAAGATGCTCTCAAAGCTAGTTGCTCCCTATACTATAGCAGATGAAGCTGCTAGGAGTATATACTACTTTGCATTAGATCCCATGACTTCCATGTTTATTAGGATAACACATCCTGGTATCACAACCTTGGCAGGAGATTTTGAGGAAGCTGTAAAAGTCAGTCAACAGTTGATTCCTGCTCCCAAACCTAATATTACATTTCCTACACTTCCTACTTATCCTACATATCTTGCTCAACAACAGACCAATGGAGCTATGATACCTCTAGCTATAATGCTAAGCCCTTTACAGGTACCTCCACTTAGTATCATGCCACCTCTAAATGGAAATGGTCAAATGGTGCAGTATCTAGGACATACATAGGTACCTCAAGTTGTAGAACAGACTAATAACAATAACAATGGCTCTTCTTTATTCAAACCCCAAACAGAGAACGTGGTGTAGGAGCACCAAGAAGACCATTCATCTTGCTTTGATGTTCAATCTTTTTGTTCAATAAGGTCCTAGAAGACCATTCATGGAATACGGACTATGTCCAAATATCTATTGTTGTCATGGTATGATAGAGTAGTTTTAAGATGTGATAGGCAGTTTGCAATAAGTTATATTTGTAAGCCTTCATATGTTATTTATTTTTAGTTGTTGTTGTTCAGTTTGTAACGAACCAGTTGAGAAACAGTTGGCCTCCCATAGTAGTGGGTTAAAAGCATAGCAGAACGAACATTGGCGTAAGGGTTTTATTTTGTGTCCTGTTGTGTGTTCATTTCTGGAAGTATGTATGAATTGTGTTGAAGAACAATAAAGCTCTGTTCTATCCCCTTTTATGTTTTCTTGTTCTTAAGATTTAAGGATTTTGTAATTGTGCTTAGTAGATTCCTTTTTTTTGTAGTCTGTTGCAAAATGGCTTCATTGTACAAGTATTTGTTTTTGCTTTCTATTTTGTTTCCTTGTTCAGCAGCGTGAGGACCAAATTGCAGTGTCTTGCACAGTAGATCACCTAGCATCTCCATGTGCTAGGGTTTGGTTGAAGAGTAGATGAACCACAGAGTCAAAGAGACACAGAGGTCATCATTGGTCAGATCAGGACCATCAGGGAGTAAATCAGCCATCAGACCAACAATGGTTGTTTGACCGAAACGAGGAGATGGAGAGATTTCTATCAGCATGAGTTTTGTCTCATTTCACTGAAGAAAGTCCCAAGTGAGCCATCGGTGTGTCTCGGACTAGCGGAGTGAGTTTTGGGGTTCTGGCCGACAGTGATTTTCTTGCCGATAGTGGCATCAACGTATCGCCAGAACCAATGGCTGAGTCCCACCGAAACCGTGGTGTTTTACCAAAGTCAAAAAGAGTCAAGGTGACAATAGTATTGGTGTATTAGCCAATGGAAGGTTTAGTTCATCGATGGTATTAAGTCTCACTGACATCAAGAGTGGTCTTATCGATGTATCGGCCTAGCGAAACGGGAGTTCGTCGATAGAGTTGAGTCTCACCGAACTTGAAGTCAGAATGCATCGACACATCAAAAATAACAAAAAGAGATTTACTGATAGTATCGAGTCTTACTGAAGATAAATGCCATCGGTGCATCGGGAGACAAGTTCAAAGTTTTGCCGATAGAAGTGAGTCATACCAACATAGTCACGCTTAAGACAAAAAGGGATATCAGTTAAGGCATCGGGGCATCGCTGAAGGATAGAAGACTTCACCGATAGAAGTAAGTCTCAACGAGGGAAGTTTTGTGGTCACATCAGTGTAAGTCTGATCATGGAGAGACTTAAGAAAGTCATTCTGACTGACGGTTATCTGACCGATCGAGGTGTATCGGTGGCCAGTAAGTAGAGTCTTGCCGATAGAAAACAAGTTTTGATTTTGTCTGCATTACCACTGCACACTCCCCATCAGAATGTAGTAGCCAAAGTTTAGGAAGAAAAGAAAGAAATTAAAGAGATATCAACACAACTGAGGAATCTCACTACTGAGATCACTCATCTAACGAGTCAGAACTTCTATTCTCAACCAAATCAAAATAGAGAATATGCCATTGATAGATCTAATTATCCTAATAGGGGATATAATAACAACAATAATAACAACAGTATTAACAATAATGCCCTTAGACAACCTAGAGTGTGGAACACTAGACCAAACAATGGTTCTCTGCCATCACCCCTAGATAATCAGCCCTCTGGTGAACCTAAGCAGACTACTAGAGTGAACCTGGTAGAAGTAGCCCTTACAAACTAGTGTAGGATACATAATACCAATGCTCATGTAGAGTTGGATTATTTGCAGTTTAGGATCACCGGTAGTATATTCCAAGCTGAGGTGTCTAATACTGCAGGTAATCTACCTTATGTTGAAGGAAATGAAATTGTCCCCTATGGATATGATTCTGCTCTTGTATTAGAAATTTTCATCAATCGTCCTCATCAGTAGATAATGTCACCTCATGTGAATTACACCTTAGCATGTGAAGAGTCAGCTATGGGTTTTGAAACCAATTATGTTTTTCCATTTGAAGATGAAAATGAGCCATTAGTGGAACATGAAGAGGTGCATTCTTATCAGCAGTAGTATCAGGGTCGACATAATTACAACCTAAGGAATAACTCCAATAGACCTACTCATCCTTTGACTACATCGTTGACTCCAAATAATTTTAACACTCCCCCTGATCCTAAGGAAAGCAATAACCCTGGATTTCCTAAAGTTAATGCTCAGTACATAGCACCACAAAATGCAGTGCCAAAAACTGGTAATCAGTCCCCTGAATTTGAAAAATTGGTCACATACTTAGTAGATGAAATGAAAAAGATCAAAATCAATTTGTCATTGTCAGAACTACTAAAAAACCCAGCATTTAAAAAATCCTTCATGAAATCCTTAGATGATCCTGCTCTAAAAGAGGACAATCATACCTCAAATTAGACTTTGAATAAAGATCATGCCACTAAGGATATTAGTGTTAAGCACAAAATTCCAGCCACTATTCAAGCTACAAAAACTTCACACATGACTCTTTACAGAGATAAAACTAAATCACCTCCTTTTCTCCTTACCATAAGGATGTTTAGTAAGAATTTGCATAATTGCTTAGTAGATTTAGGTGCATCTACTAATGTAATGCCTTTATCCATATGTAACGTCTTAGGGTTACATCTTGCGAAGTCACTGAAGAAGGTAACACGGTTAGATAAAATAGAGGTGAGTGTCATAGGAGAATTGACTCACATCCATATGTAGTTAGCATCAGATCCAAGAATTCAATACTACATCGATATCTAGGTAGTAGATATACCAGACATGTATGGGATGTTACTCAGTAGGAATTGGTCAAAAACACTTAATGAATACATGTCCACTGATTTTAGTCACATGTGGTTACCTTGGAAAGGAATACCTAACCAAATAAGGATAGCTGTTGAACCTCGCATGAAACATATGATCACTGAGTACAATAAAACCAATGAGATCATGTATGTAGATGTTGAACCTGGAGTCTATACCATCAGACCATAGACCATCAAGATAGAGGAGATCCTTATGTATGATGTTCATGTTCATAATGACAATCTTCAAGATAATAGAATAATTACAGAGTCTGATTGTAGTTCTGAAAATGAGATAGAAGAAGATCACTTTAGGAACTTTGAAATGCACTTGTCCAAAGAGGTGTAACATTGCCAATTGTTAAAAATGTCTATTGAAGATGTTCTAATTGAGGGATGGTGCAGCTTACATGATGAAGCACATTCTGAAAAGACCTATGATGCTTGCTTAGATATGATGGAATTGAAATGAGCATGCAGTGAGGAAGCGTCATCATCATCCATGGTAAGCTTTACAGATAGTGACAATGATACTAATTCTTGTCTGTCATCTGCAGAAATAGAAGAAATCACATATCATGATGAAAGTCCTATTAAGAAGATAGAAGAGATATTGGTGTGCAATGAGAGTAGTTCTAAGAGTAACAAGAATATCACCCCAGGGACTGATTGTTTGGTTAAATCAGATTATGAAATATCTAATGAAGATATAGTAGTTTGACCAAGTTTGAGGAAATCTTATACAAACAAATTTAGAAGATGATACAACAGCACACTTCCCCACAAGATGATCTAATTGAGGGATGGTACACATTACATGAAGCACCACATTCAGAGACTACTTGCTCATTATGTTTGCATATTCTAGAAAAGCAGATGGTGTCTTGTTCAAAAGATCTTCTTTCTGATGACAAAGAAGAAAAAGGAATGTGAGCCTCACATCAGTTAGATAAGGTGAAGTTTGAGAAGATTGAAACACCTAAATTAAGATGGATATCAAGTGGTGTAGCTGCTAGAGCTAAAAAGAAAAGAGAAGGTCCAGATAAACCTTTAACTGAAGATAAGACATGGATCCTCAAGTTTGATGGATCCAAATCAAAACAAGGGGCAAGAGTAGGAATAAACCTTATTGATCTAGCTGGTAAATCCTACTTGGCAACGTATAGATTACAATTCCCATATGAAGCTCTAATTCATGGGATATTGTTTGCAATAAGAAAGAAAGTAAAGATTCTGCATGTCTATGGAGACTCAGAATTGGTGGTAAGACAAGTGAGAGGCATATATTCTTGTAATTACAAGTTGTCTAATTATATACATAGGGTATGGGATTTGATAGAAGATTTTGATGCATTTAGCATCACCCATGTCCCTAGAGAATAAAATCATAGAGCAGATGCATTGGCCCAAGTCGCGAGTACTTTGGAGCCATTATCTATATCTGGTTTGAAGAGATTTTTAGTTGAATTAGTGTCAGTACCCTCTATACTAGATAGTGTCATTAATCTTCAGGTATTTGATGATGACCAACACATTTTAGACTTCATATCCAATGATGCAGGAGCATCCAGAGGTGTAAGGGCAATCTTGCATCACCCAAAAAGAAGTTAATTCAAAATCATTGTAGTTTTTCTCATTTCTTCCCATAATTAGTGTTTTTGGTTCCATAATATCCAGAATAATAATGTAGGACTTTCAGTTTTTCCAAAACTGCTAAAAATAGCGACCTGCCTATTTAGGAAAGTGTACCTACTATTTTTAGAAAGTTTGCATTTGGGCATGTAATGAATCAAAAACTTCCAGAAAGTTACATAATGGAAATATAAGACCTTTGGCGAAGGAATCAGGTAAAGATCATTTGTGAGTTGAAAAATATTAAAGTTTTTGTTTTCCAAAAAGCCCCTGAAAATTTACGGAACGAGATATGAGGCACTAAAACTTCTCATAATGTCTCAAAAAGTTGACAAAAATCCATTTACAGATTTCTAGCGTGATAGTTTACATCACGAGCTTTCCGACACTTAAAACGGTTCGTCAATCGGACACCCAGATCAAAAGTTATGCTTCCTAGAAGTTGACCTACTTTTGGAGGGAGTTGCAAATTTTGAAATTTAGCTGCAGGCCGCCAAAAAGTGCTATTTATGACTATTTTGGGAACCTTGGGTGGTAGTAGAGTCAAGGGGGCCAGTGTGGAGTCAAGAATAGGTGGGAAAATAGAAACCCTAGCTGATTTGGGGTTACAGAAGGCTGAAGATTCTAGAGTCTTGAGGTTGGGAAAGCTGTAATGTGTTGCAGCCAGTAGAGGATTTATCCTCTGATTGTAATTGAGCTTCTATAATGTAATGAGTTGCCCAGTTCAATAAAAGAAAGTTCTATTTGTTGTGTTCAGTATCTGTTATTGTGTGTTTTGTGATTTACCCCTTCATCAAGTGGTATAAGAGCAAGGGTTCTTGAGTGTGTAGATAGATCGTCGACCGTGAGGCAGTTTGCACTAGGACCTGAGGTTGTGGGTTTGCTGTGGAGACCAAGATGCCTCCATGAAGAAATCATGTTGGGAGGAATGCTTTGCCAGAAGAGGGTTTTTGAGCCCTACAAAGGCAAATCGATGCATTGCAAGAGGAGCTACGAAGAGGGTTTGAGCCAAGGACAAGAGAAGAAAGTGAAGATGAAGCTGAAGAAGAGCTATCTGAGGAAGAACAAGAAGCTGCCAAAGATGCTGCAGAAGTTAGGTTGTTGAGGGCCATTTCAAAGATCGAAAAGAGACCCAGGATTGAAGTTTCTACATATTCTAGAGATTTGAATCCAGAACAGCTTATTGATTGGATCAATGACATGGAGGAGTATTTTGAGTATGAAGATGTGGAGGACAAAGATCGGGTTAAGTTTACAAAAACAAAGTTGAAGGGCCACACTAATATTTGGTGGAAGGAGGTCCAATTAGAGAGGAACAGAAGAGGAAAAGGAAAGATCTCCAGATGGGATCGGATGGTGGAGAAACTAAAGAAGTAGTTCATTCCTGTGGACTATGAGATGGAGTTGCTGAAGAAGCTGCAAGGACTGAAGCAAGGTAACAAGTCTGTTAAGGAGTATATAGAAGAGTTTTATAAAATTACTATTAGGATAGGCCATGCAGAGCCCAACAAGGAGAAAGTAGCCTGTTACATTAATGGGTTGAGGCCGAGTATTCAAGAGGAGTTGAGCCTAGTCAGAATGACCACCATAGAAGATGCGTACCAATTTTCCCTGAAGGTGGAAGAGAAACTGAATAAAAGATTTGATAGCAAGCAAAGGGGAAGAGGTCAAGGCAGAAGGACTGGTGGAAGACCCTATGGGGGCCGAAATGAAGATGCAAAGAAAAGTGAAGAAGCTGGCACCAATCAAAATTAGAGAGGTGACAATACCTACCGCCCTCGTGACCAGAACAATGGTGA
Organism: Cunninghamia lanceolata; assembly: GCA_027924645.1. Taxonomy (NCBI): domain Eukaryota; kingdom Viridiplantae; phylum Streptophyta; class Pinopsida; order Cupressales; family Cupressaceae; genus Cunninghamia; species Cunninghamia lanceolata. The sequence continues at coordinate 4,310,132 of BSBN01001091.1, forward strand.
GTAAAGAGGAAGAGGAAGAGGCAGACTTGGGCAAGGACCTGGAAGAGGAGCTTTCAGAGGAACTTGTTTCCAATGTGGAGAAGAAGGGCATCGAGCATATGAATGTCCGCAACATCAAGGAAGGATGAATAGAAGACCTGAAGGTAATGCACGAATTGCACATGTAGATGAAGATGCACAGTCTGAGCATTCTGAAGATGTTGAAAGGGGAGAAACCCTAGTTGTCAGAAGAACTTTGTTGAATGAGGAGAGAGAACCCAATTAGAGGAAGAGTTTATTCTGTACAAGGTGCAAATGTGAAGGTAAGTGTTGCGATATTATTATTGACAGTGGAAGCACTGATAATCTTGTTTCAAAGGAGATGGTTGACAAGTTGAATTTGACAAGAAGAAAGCATCCACATCCATATCAGATTGCATGGTTGCAGAAGGACCATAGAGCTTTGGACAATGAGCAGTGTTTAGTGAAGTTCAATATTGGTGACTACCATGATGAGGTGTTGTGTGATATCATACCGATGGATGCATGTCATATGCTGTTAGGGAGGCTGTGGCAGTATGATAGGAGTGCTGTCCATGATGGCCGTGCAAACACATATTCCCTAACAAAGGATGGAGTTCGTCATAAGTTGAAGCCCTTGAAGGAGGTGGAAGAAAAGGTATGTAGTACTACTAGAATTTTCTTGGTAGATGGTAGGAAATTTTTGGAGGGTATGAAGCATGAGCGTCATTGCTTTGCATTGATTCCTAAAATTAGTTAAGAGAAATGTGAAGATGTACTTGTAGAAGTTTTAGATATGTTGGAAGAGTTCCAAGACATTACCTCTGATAATGTACCTGAAGGTTTACCACCAGTAAGGAAGATAAGTCATCAAATGGATTTGATACCAGGAGCCAATTTGCCAAACAAGGCAGCCCACAGAATGACCCCTGCAGAGAATGAAGAGCTAAATAGACAAGTTCAGGAGTTGTTGAGGAAGGGACTAATAAGGGAGAGCCTAAGTCCATGTGCAGTACCTGTAGTACTAGCACCCAAAAAGGGTGGAGAATGGAGGATGTGTATAGACTCTTGAGCCATCAATAAGATAATGATCAAATATAGATTTCCATTGCCAAGAATGGATGACATCGTGGTGTTAGGGTTAGCCAGCAGAAGATATCAATTAAATGTAAATAAAGATTAAACAGAGAAATGGAAATACACAGAAATAATAATAGCGAGAGACAAGTTTTAACGTGGTTCACCCAAACTCAGGCTACATCCACCAAACAGACAGTCTAATATTATTATCCAGTAAATCAAACTGATTACAATCAACAATCCCTGCAACTCAATACCACTGCAAAATGCTACCATACAATTCTCAAAACCCTAACCCTTAGCCGCTTTTTATCAAGCTTTTTGTCAGTTACAAAATAGGGTTTTCTTATGTCGGTCAATGAAAAAATTAACTCCCGGTGCATTATAAAATAATAAAAAACCTTGTGAGGTTTCGGGGGCGTTGTCCCCGAGCCCCCACAGGGGTGCTGCCCCTCGACCCCGCCCTGTATCGTGATAGGGAACGCACCAGGGGTGCTGCCCCTGGACCCCACAAGGGGCGCTGCCCCTTGACCCCGTAGGAATTTGGGGGAAAACCATGCCGATAAAAGTGGGGTAAATATAACCTCCGAGTCTGATTAGGCTCCATATAACAACAATCTCCCACTTGGAGACTGACCAGACTCCACACCATATCATCTCCCACTTGGAGACTGATCATAACACCACTGACCCTATAGCTCCCACTGGAAATAAGCACCCTGGACTTTGCTATTCTATTTTTGTTGTGTTCAGTCTAGAAGACCAACCGAAGCTGAAGAGGAGCTCAGCTTCTCCCTTGTCACTGCCTTTGTAAACATATCTACTGGATTGTCATCTGTATGTATCTTTGCCAGCTGTAACTGTCCATCATCCAACACCGACTGAATGAAGTGATACCTCAACTGTATATGTTTGGTCTTTGAATGCAAGGCAGAATTCTTGGCAAGATGTATGGCACTCTAGCTGTCTGTAAACAAATAACTATTAACCTGTTGTGTGCCCAATTCATTCATGAAAGATTGCAGCCATATCATCTCCTTGCTTGCCTCTGTTGCAGCTACATATTCTGCCTCGGTGGTGGATAAAGCAACCACCTTTTGCAACCTGGAAATCCAACTTACCGCTGTTCCACCTACAGTAAAGACATAACCTGTAGTACTCCACCTGGTATCAATATCTCCTACCAAATCTGAGTCTACATTACCTGCTAAATCAGTATTAGAGCCCCCAAAACATAAGTGTTTATTGGATGTACCTCTCAAATACCTGAGAATCCATTTGACCGCATTCCAATGCTCTAATCTGGGATGACTCATATACCTGCTAATGACTCCTACAGCATGTGCAATATCCGGTCTCGTGCATACCATGGCATACATTAAACTGCCTACAGCTGAAGCATATGGTACCTTGGACATTTTCTCTTCCTCCTCTGGTGTCTTAGGACACATGTCCTTAGTCAATTTTAAATGACTAGGCAAAGGTGTGCTGACAGCTTTTGCATTCTCCATGTGGAATCTCTGCAACACCTTTTCAACATAAGCAGCCTGAGATAGAGTCAAATTTTTGTTCAGCCTATCTCTGCAAATTTTCATACCAAGGATTTGTTTTGCTGCCCCCAAATCCTTCATATCAAATGATTGTGCCAACTGTTGTTGTAACTCTCTTATGTGATCCATGTTAGACCCAGCTACAAGCATGTCATCAACATATAAACATAAAATAATGTAGCTGTCATTATCTAACCTCTTAAAATAAACACAATGGTCAGAATTACACCTACTGTAGCCTTGCTCAGCCATAAAACTGTCAAATTTCAAATACCATTGCCGAGGTGCTTGTTTCAGGCCATACAAACTCTTCTTCAATCTGCACACTAGTTTCTCCTTACCTTTGACCTCAAATCCTTGGGGTTGTTCCATATAGATCTCCTCCTCCAAATCACCATGGAGAAAGGCAGTTTTAACATCTAGCTGTTCCAAATGTAAATCTTCAGTAGCCACAATACTTAAAACAGTACGAATAGAAGTCATCTTGACAACCGGAGAAAATATCTCATCAAAATCAATGCCCTTTTTCTGTGCAAATCCTTTTACAACTAACCTGGCCTTAAATCTTTTCTTACCTCCATCTTCCTCTTTCAGCCTGTAAACCCATTTATTTGGTAAAGCCTTTTTACCTATAGGTAACGTACATAATTCCCAAGTCTAATTTTTCAGCAAGGAGTCCATTTCTCCTTTCATTGCAAGCGCCCACTGAACCTGTGTATCCACCTGCATAGCTTCATCATACCCTTCAGGTTCACCAGCATCTGTTAACAAAATAGAATACAAAGAGGGAGAAAACCTTTCAGGAGGTCTGCTGATCCTTGTTGACCGTCTAACATTCACTGGAGTTTGTGGTATTTCTGGTTGCTGTTGCGGAGCATGAGGAACCACTGGAACATCACTATTTGTAGTATCGTCCAGCACCACATAATCCTTTTCTTTCTTCTCATGCTGCTGCAACTGATCTTTGTACAACACCTTCTCATTGAATATAACATCCCTGCTTCTCACAATTTTCTAATTTTCAAAATCCCAAAGCCTATAACCAAATTCATCAATGCCATATCCAACGAAGGTACATTTTTTTGATTTCGCATCTAGCTTGGTTCTATTTTCAGAATCTATATGTGCAAATGCTTCACAGCTGAAGGTTTTCAGAAAAGAATAACTCACCTTCTTGCCTGTCCATGCTTCCTCTGAAATACCACAGCCTAAAAGAACTGAAGGACCTCTGTTAATTAAATATACAGCAGTGTTGACAGCCTCTGCCCACATGTTTAAAGGTAGCCCAACATGCAATCTCATGGTCCTTGCACGCTCCATTATTGTCCTATTCATGCGTTCAGCCATTCCATTTTCCTGTGGAGTCCCTGAAACCATTTTCTGCCTGCGAATTCCATTAAGGGAACAATAATCTTCAAATTCTTTGCTGCAATACTCACCGCCATTATCAGATCTGAGACATTTTAATCTTTTACCCGTCTCATTCTCAACCAAGCTTCTCCATTTCTTAAATGTTTCAAATACATCAGATTTCTGTCTAAGGAAATAAATCTAGACCTTCCTAGTTGCATCATCTATGAATGTAAAATAATACCGAGAGCCACCGAGAGAAGATACCTGAGCTGGTCCCCATACATCTGTATGCACAAGCTCCAATTTTTCATTTTTCTTTTGCTTCCCATCCTTGAGAAAACTGACTCTCTTTTGTTTTCCATACACACAACTTTCACAGAAATCCATATTAATACATTTCAGACCTGGTAAAACTTTCTTAGAATGAAGTACCTTCATACCTTTTTCACTCATATGCCCAAGTCTGTTATGCCACGGTGTTGTCTCAGAACCTGCAGCAACTTTTCCAGTCTCTTCCTGCAAACCTGCAGCAACTGTTCCTGAACCTGTTTGTTTTTTCTCTGTAACAGCTAAAGTAGAAGGAACAATATGACCTGTACAAAGATATAAGGTGCCTACTTTCACACCTTTTGCTACTACTAAGGCACTTTTTGAAACCTTCCAATTTTTATCAGTAAATGTAACAGTGCAACCTTGTTCAGTTAGCTGCCCTGCTGAAATTAAATTCCTACTGAGCCTTGGAACATGCCTTACCTCTTGTAGTAGCCAATGATTCCCATTCTGCAACTTAATTTTGATTCTTCCCTTTCCAACAATCTGACAGGGTTCGTTATCTCCCAAATAAACCAGCCCAAAATCCCCTTGGACATAATCAAGGAAATAACTTCTATGGGGCGTAGCATGAAATGAGGCCCTTGAATCTAAAACCCATGAATCATCAGCATTATCTAGGGAAAGAATCAAAGCATCATCTTCAGACTTATTGCTTACCACATTTGCTTCCTTATTGCCTTCTTGTTTGTCTCCTTCTTTATTTTTCTGAGACCAGCAATCTTTCTTCAGATGACCTGGTTTTCCACAGTACCAGCAATCCTTTTGTCATCTAGTTTAGGATCTTTTGTCCTTTGATTTTCCTCGTGACTTCCCATGACCTCCAGAACCTTTTCCTCTCTCCTTTGATCTGCCCCTGCTTTCTGTATTCAAAACACTGCCTGATTTGGATCCACCTGAGCTTTTCTTACGAATTTCCTCACTCAAAATAACACCAACAACATCATCAAATTTTAGGGTATTTGAACCAGAAACAGAGTTACTAACCGCCATTACCAAACTATCCCAGCTTTCAGGCAATGAACATAATATCAAGAGAGCTCTAACTTCTTCATCAAATTTTACATTTATAGAAGTCAATTGACTGACAATCGTATTAAATTCATTTAAATGACCTGTCACAGATCCACCTTCAACCATTTTCAAATTAAACAACTGCTTCATGAGAAATACCTTATTTGAGGCTGAGGGTTTTTCATACAATTTTGCCAAAGCTTTCATCAGACCATCTGTTGTCTTCGCTTCTGTTATATTGAATGCCACCGATGGTGCCAGGCACAACTGAATGGTTCCTAGTGCCTTTCTGTCAAGAAGATTCCAATCCTCATCAGACATTGTTGCCAGTTTCTTGGCTACTCCTTCCAACGGCCTCCATAAATCTTTTTGATAGAGGTAATCCTCCATCTGCATCTTCCATAACTGATAGTTCTGCCCATTAAATTTATCAACCTTCATTTTACCCTCGTCCGCCATTGCTCCCACTCAACCTGAGACTTTTCTGCAGACGATAATCGAACAAAACTCGCTCTGATACCACTTGTTAGGGTTAGTCAGCAGAAGATATCAATTAAATGCAAATAAAGATTAAACAAAGAAATGGAAATACACAGAAATAATAATAGCAAGAGACAAGTTTTAGCATGGTTCACCCAAACTCGGGCTACATCCACCAAACAGAGAGTCCAATATTATTATCCAGTAAATCAAACCGATTACAATCAGCAATCCCTGCAACTCAATACCGCTGCAAAATGCTACCATACAATTCTCAAAACCCTAACCCTTAGCCACTTTTTATCAAGCTTTTTGTCGGTTACAAAATAGGGTTTTCTTATGTCGGTCAATGAAAAAATTAACTCCCGGTGCATTATAAAATAATAAAAACCGTGTGAGGTTTCGGGGGCGTTGTCCCTGAGCCCCCACGGGGGCGCTGCCCCTCGACCCCGCCCTGTATCGCGACAGGGAATGCGCCAGGGGCGCTGCCCCTAGACCCCGCAAGGGGCGCTGCCCCTTGACCCTGTAGGAATTTGGGGGAAAACCGCGCCGATAAAAGTGGGGTAAATATAACCTCCGAGTCTGATTAGGCTCCATATAACAACACATGGATTGTTTGAGTGGAGCCAAGTACTTCACGAAAATTGACCTGAAGAGTGGATATCACCAGATCCGTATCAGAGAAGGAGATGAATGGAAGACAGCTCTCAAGACAAAGGAAGGTTTGTATGAGTGGTTAGTCATGCCATTTGGGCTAACCAATGCACCAAGCACATTTATGTGGCTCATGAATGAGGTACTAAAAGAATTTTTGGGAAGTTTTGTTATTGTTTATTTGGATGATATTTTGATTTTCAGTAAGACTTGGGATGAGCATCTGATGCATATTAGAAGAGTTCTAGAGAAGCTAAGGGAGGAGAAATTGCTAATTGATCTGAAGAAATGTAGTTTTGCAAAGAAGGAGTTGGTATACCTGGGATTTGTTGTTTCAGAGGAAGGTCTTAAGATGGACCCAGAAAAAGTAAAGGCTATCATTGAGTGGCCTACACCAAGAAGTGCAACAGAGGTAAGATCTTTTCATGGTTTGGCAAGTTTTTACAGAAAGTTTATCAGGAATTTTAGTAGCATTTGTGCACCCCTAACTGAGACAATGAGAGGGGATAGAAAAGACTTTAGATGGACTAAAGGAGTAGACAAGAGCTTTGACACATTGAAGCAGAAAGTCATAGAACAACCTGTTTTGGCACTTCCAGATTTTAATAAGGTATTTCAGGTAGATTGTGATGCTAGCGGTAGTGGTATAGGAGTTGTTTTGAGCCAAGAAGGTAAGCCCATTGCCTATTTTAGTGAGAAGCTTAATGATGCCAAGAAAAAGTATTTTGTTTATGATCAAGAGTTTTATGCAATAGTCCAGGCTTTGAAAAAATGGAGTCATTATTTGTTGCCAAAAGAGTTTGTTTTATATACTGATCATCAGGCTTTGCAGTATCTTAATAGTCAAGGAAAGTTAAATCAAAGGTACTTAAAATAGGTTGAGTTTTTGCAGAGTTATACTTTTGTTTTGAAGCACATGAGTGGGAAGTCCAACAGGGTTCCAGATGCCTTGAGCAGAAGGCAAAATTTGTTGACAGTAATGAAGATAGAGGTTGTTGGGTTTGATGAACTCAAAAGTTTGTATCCTGAAGATCCAGATTTTACAGAGGCTTGGAAAGCTTGTTTGGAACCTGTTACTTTGGATAGAACAAAATGGTTGGATTTCATAATCCAAGATGGCATGTTGTTTAGAGGAAGCTAATTGTGCATTCCAAGGAGTTCCATGAGAGAGAACCTAATTAAGGAGAAGCATAGTGGGGGGTTAGCTGGACACTTTGGTCAGGATAAGACCATTGCCATTGTCGGTGAAAATTATTACTGGCCACAGTTGCAACAGGATGTGAGGAAATTTGTGCAGAGTTGTAGAGTGTGTCAGATGGCAAAAGGAACAAATCAGAATATAGGGTTGTATCAACCATTACCTGTACCGGAGAAGCCATGGGATGATATTAGCATGGATTTTGTTCTTGGTTTGCCAAGGACACAGAGAGGACATGATTCTATTTTTGTGGTGGTGGAAAGATTCTCAAAAATGGCACATTTTATTCCTTGTAAGAAGACTAATGATGCTGTTCATATTGCAGAGTTATTTTTCAGGGAAGTGGTGAGACTACATGGTCTACCAAAAAGCATAGTTTCAGACCGAGATACCAAGTTTGTTATTTATTTCTAGAGGACATTGTGGAAGAAGTTGAAGACAGACTTGAAGTTCAGTTCCGCACACCATCCATAGACTGATGGACAGACAAAAGTGGTGAATAGGAGTTTGGGTAACTGTTGATCATGATGTTAGTCACGAACAAGCATAGAATAAAAGTACACATTAACCTTTATTCATCTTGAAAGATACTATGAATTCAAAGAATTCAGGATCCCAAGTCTCCGGTGATTAGGTCTTAATCGTTTGAAGTTACTCAGAGGTTAATGTGAGTTGCTGTTTCCATTTTGGGGCCTTACGTAGAAATTTATCATCATCATGTCATTCCTGCAGAAATTCTTTACAGAGGAGTCATATTATGTAGTTGTTTGGTGAAAAGATGCAGAAATACCTCAATCTTTGCATGATATTTTCAATTGTGCATGCTTTGTATTCAAATATGCTAAATATTTATGATTATTTATGAGATGTCTGCATATCTGTGTTATTTGCTTAAGATCATCAATTATTTGCAATTATGGAGATGAAGTGCTCTGAAATTTAAAAGAAATTGAAGAAATGCTTCTAATTAAAGTTGAACCTTCAACTTTTGAACCACATGTATATTAGATACTGTCATGAAGAGAAGAAAACCAAACCATATTTTCACCAGGACATTCCACAACTAGATATAGTTGATGCTAACTTCAAAGGAATATGTATGAAGACAACATATGTAAGTAGACATGCACTCCAAGGGATGCAGCAAATCACCACATATATCCAAACATCATATACTGATTACTCAAGATTTACTATGAATTGTAATCGACACAGTCTTCTCATTCATTAAGCATGCAAAAATATAAATGTATACAAAAACTTTGAAATGAGCCCTGAATGTTTCAGTAGATGGATTTCAATTAAGTTTCAAATGTTTACAATAAGGCATTCCACCACCTTTTATAGAATAAGGTGAGAAATCCGTTACAAAAAGATCTACGATCCTAATTTATCAATACAAATCTACGGTCATCATCCCTTGACTTTGTCAATCTTTACAAAAATGGCACAAGTTGCCAGCTGGCAACTATCTATACTGCTTATGCTTATATCTCCCTTATGATGTATCTTCATCATGTTCCTCAGCTGATTCATGTGGATCATCATCATGTGCATCACTTCCTGAACTTTCGCTATCCTGATGATGATGATGCTGCATATGGGGCTGCATTCTGTTCTGGATCTGTTCATATGAATGCACAACTTGATCTATTCCTCCGCCATCTTGAGTCTTTGCTTTGATGATGGCGTGCTTGTGTGCCTCATACTTATCTCTGTTGTTATCCAGCTTGTTTTTCCTGTCCTGCAATGTTTCATTGTATCTTTCCATCTTGACCTTGATCCTCATTATTTTATCTATAAGTTCTTCTGTCAAGTGGACAAGTGGACCATCTGCTTCTAATTGGAAGTTGCTGTGTAGAGCCTTGATGGCAAACTCTTCATCTTGATTTTCTATTTTACCTTCCACCTGGCCTTCCAATGTTTCTAATATCTCTACTTCTTCAGCCATTAAATCGTGTAGCCTCATGCTGATATCTCTCAGCTTATTATTGCATCTTTTGAGGACTCCGCATTCAAACTAAATGTCCTTGTACCAGATGTCCACCAACAATGCGGTATTACTATTTAGCATCTGCTTACTGATAAGCAGTTGAGGATTTATCTTCTTTATTTCTCCCAAAAGGCTTAGGACCTTTTCCAATTTATAAGACCTTTTCCCGGTCTGCATCTGCAATTTATCCACCTTAGTCCTAGAGTCACTTAGAATGCTCCACCTCTTCAAAGAAGCCTTCACTATTTCTACAGCATCATCCAATGTGGATGACATTCATTTTCTGATCACGGATGCCTCATGCTTCATGAGGTCCAATTTATTTACCTCCTCCTAAGAAATAGCAGTCAATGGGACTGCATGTTCAGTTGTAGTATCATCAGGATTGGTCAGCCCCTTTATGTAGGCATGCAACTGAGCAATGTGCTCTTTATGTTGCTTATTCTTCTCCTTCTCTCTTTTCACCTTTTGAATTAGAGAGTCAATAATGTCCTTGCCTTCTTGACCTTCTTGGTCCTCATTGGCAAAACCTAGATCTACTGTGCTAATTTGAAATTCATCTACAGTAATTTTACCTTTTTCTTTCTCCACCGCAGGTATGGCAATTTGTGCGGTCCTTCTCCCGGTTGCCAGATCTCTCTTGATGGCCGATGTCATTCTGGCCTTCCTCCTAGGTTTCATTATATCCACAAAGAACAAGGTGGAGACATCAAATTCCTGAATTTCAAGCTCTTCCTCAATATTTACTTCTTTTGCTAACCACGGAGGCACCTGATCATGTTTTTCAGCATCATCATGATGTTCACCCATATCTCCCATTTCTATCAGCAGATGTGGTGGAGATGGTGATTTTCTCATTTCTTCTTCTTGATGCTCACTTTGTTTTTGATCTTGCGGCACCTCCTCCTGTTGAGGAATTTCTTCTCCGGAGGAGCATCTTCTTGGTGTGGGGAACCTTGCGGTGCATCTATATGTTGATCATGATGATCATGATCTTTCTCCATCATTATTTCATCTGTTTTCAATTCTTCCCCTTGTTGTTTATCCACTGTACTAGATACTGGAGATTCTGCCTGAGGAGCTGGCATTTGTTCTGCAGCCATTATTTGTTTCGGGCCTGCACTATCAACCTCCTATGTCTTAGTAATAGGATCTTCTATTGTTTTCTCCTTTTCATCAGCCTTTATTTCTTGAACCTCTACTATAGTAGGTTCCACTGATGTATCTTGTGGATCTTGTTGGCCCAATTCAAGAGTATGGCCTTCTGACTCTGCCATCTCTATCTCTTCTATTGGGTGCCCTTTGTTAGGTGATCCTACTGGCTATTCAGGACTTGCATCTTGTTTCTCTGTCAGGTCTACCACTACAGGACTTGTCACCTCTGTGATTAATGTATCTAGCCCTATTTCTTGAGCTACCTGCTCTGGGCTCTTTTCTTGTTCCTCTTCCACTTGCTTCATCTCCTCAAATATAGTTTGAACTGGTGGAGGCTTGTGAGGTGTCATACTTATACCAGCAGCAAGTGTTTCCATCTTCTGTGTAGCCACATCCTGCATGACTTCATCATCAGATAGATTTATTGTCTCGTCTAGCAAGACATGTCCTTCTGCTTGTGTCTGGGAGGTTTCTTTCATTTGTTCTTCTGCAAGTTTGGTTTTGAACTTGACGATGGTAGGAAGTGGAACATTATGCTGAAGTTCCTTTGGTACTTCACTACCTACCCCTTGTAATAGTGTAGGGGGTTGGCTTATTCCACCTCTCATGGAGGTTCTTTGTTTCTTAGGTGGGGTGGACACCAGAACCTGTGGAGCTCTCCTCTTTCTCTTTATTATTAACGGAGCCTCTTCTTCTTCAGGCTCCTCCTCCATGAGGATATCCTCTTCTCCAGGTTTCCTTAAGGATTGACCCACTTTTAGGGTCTCAGTGATTCCAGCCTCTGTTGTCTTACTCTTCTTGGGCTTTTCTTTCTTTGGAGGGGATTCTGATTCTGATCCTAATCCTGATCCTGATCCTACTGCCTCCTTAGCTACAAATACTGCCCTGTCAATTATAACCCCTTTTGGTCCTTTATCCACCTTCTTGCCCCTTGGGGGTCTTTTGCTTCATTGTTGTGGTGGAAGGATTCTATCTCCCTTGGTCTTCCTCTTCTCAATCAGGAAGTCATCATATTCATCCCCAGGAATATCTTGTCCCTTCTTCTTGTTGTCCACCATAATGGAAACACCTTTCTTTTTCAATGCCTCCACCTGCTCATCAACCCAAGCTTGAGTTAGTTGTATGGTCCTAGCAATGAATGGGTCCAAAGATATGTCTTCCTGCATGGTGAGGTCAGGCGCAGAGATGGTGTCATTATATATCTTCTTTTGTTCATATTCATCTGCGATTATCCTGCCATCATCCTTCTTCAATTGTTGTGGGATGGAGATGCAATTAAAAGTTCTAATTTGGTTCAGAGTTAACCTCTGATACCTTCTTCTCCTGGCTTCTGCCTCATCTTCGCAGTTAGCCTAAAAATCCTCTAGGTGCCTCTGATGAATAGGCTTTCCTAGTATCTTCTGTATCCTGTCGTAAGGATCATATGGTCTTGTTATTGGAAAAGGCTGCAGATTCATTTTATTTAGGGTGACCATCACCTTCTTTATATTATCTGAGTCAGGGCACATATAGCTGCCAATGCTGACTGGAAATAAAATTGGTGGCAGCTTCTTGGCATCCTTATACATTTTTATTATTGTGGAGCCCTACTGGATAAATTCCATTAGTATCACTGCATCAGTAGGATACCTCGGCAGCATGAGGGGATGTTCCTCAAAACCTTCAACCCTTATGTAAGAAAAGGTTGCACAAACTGTATGTACCAGGCCCCATGCCTGTAGACTACTTCTTGAGCCTCCATGCTCAATCTTTTTGTTCTGTCCTCTTCCATGGTCCTTACTAGATGCATAGAGAATGCATCATTGACTAGTTTGTAATCTTTGAGGTAGTTGGTTCTCTACAGCTGGAGATGATGATCCTAGATATACACTGCATTTGTGCCTGTGAGCTTTCCATCTGTAACTAAGGCATCAAAAGTGCCTTTATAAGCACAAGAATAAACAATGTATGATGACATATAAAATGCACAATTTGAACCTCCCAGGTTCATCAGCTGCTCATGCAGAGCATCACTTATTATCTGGCCCCACAGTGGCTTGATGTCTAAATACAGACACATCATGATTATTCCATACATCCAATCTCTGAAACTACCAGCATCAGGCTGGCCTGTTACTCTATTCAGGAGTGCAATCATGTATTGGTATTCCTCACTGAAATCATATTTGAACATGTGCACAGGAAGTTTGGCTGCTGCAGGATATGTGCTGTTCTCAGCCTGCCATTGATACATGTTCTTCCTGGTGGATTTCTTGTTGGCCTCATACTCCTTTTCTAACTTCCTCAGGTCTACACTTTTGACCTTGCTACCCAGTGGCAATCCAAATGTCTGGGAGAGACCCTTGATGGAGAGGTCTGCATATACCCTCCCATGCTTTACCACTTGCCTTGTCTGAGGATTATAATTCCGGGCACATTCTATGACCAGCTCCAGAGATTCCATGGAGTATGGAAAACCGGCAGCGTTCCACATTCCTGACATGAACACTGTGTCCAGCACAGGACTCTTGTCATGCCCATTATTCAGCTTAGCTGACTAGGCTTCCAGATTGGTACTTCCCTAATGGGTGTTTGTAATTGCTCCATACTTAAACAGGACCCCTCTCTGAGAAGAGAACATGGGCCTACTGAATTCCTCTTGACACTTGACCAATCTCTTGTCAGCCATGAGTACCTGCAATTAACAAAATCCTATCTCACAACGGGTATACACTTGCATGCATATTGCAATTAAAATCACCATGTCTACTGAATTCCTCTCAACATTACTTGATCATATGGATGCATAAACCAGAACTTGCATCATCATACATGAACAATAATAACATAATGAGGGTTTCATTTACTTACCTGGTTATGCAGATTTCTCCTTTTATACCAGTAGACTGTTAACAGCGCTCTTAATTCAGCTGATGATCGCTTGCTTCCTTCTGTCTGTGAGCTCGAATCGTGCAACAATCGCCTGTATGAGGATATGGAAGCAGGTGCTCTGTAAACAATTTTATCGCAAGGTAAATGTAAAAATGATGGTTGAATTACCTTTTAACTTTGCAATTAGGGTAAATTTAGGGCAACTCTACACGCATTAAATGATAATGGCGGCAACGGGAGCGGGGGGATATCCATATGACAGGATATCATGAAGGCAGGATGATATTCACAAATATCGGGTCGAGTTTCAATATCATCCTCCTCCCTCATATTGGAATTATTATCGCGACAAGATTCGGGTGACAAAAGCACCCTTTGGTTATGTTTGGTACCTTAGGAGGATATTTCGATGTATCAGGTGATATTTCAAATATGATGATGATGAGACAAACCTACTCGCTTCTTTTTTGGAATATTGGGATGACGTCACCCTGATATTCGTTCTTTGTATCGGAAAGGCATCATGACGTCATCGTCATATTAGGCGAACATGATCATGTTTAGAAAATATCCTGTCGAAATGTAAATGTGGTGATGATGTCATCGTCATGTTTGTGTCTTCGTTTATCAGATTTGGATGATGTCATCAGTATATTAGCTTAGTGGTGATATTTCGCGTCAGGAGGATATTAAGAAATATCGGGTTACATTGAGAGATATGATCCTCGTGAAATGCATAAGGCTATTGACGGGTAAAAGCACTATCACCTAAAATTGACGTCCAGATATTTGGAGCACATGATTTATCGGGGGATATTTCAAATATGATGATGACGAGACAAACTTACTTGACTGAGGTTGTAAAAATATGATCCTCCTCTTGCGAATATCAGGTTTGACCAAAACTTTGACTGTTCATAACTTTCACATCCTGAGGAATATCAAGGTGATGTAAAAGGCAAATCTGCATGGATTTTAATGCTTTTTCTAAACATGAGGTCACAGAAATGAAATATGAATTTTGACAAATTGACCTCATAATGGTGACTTACCTCATCCTGACTCTGCATGATGATGCTCATGACTTACTTTTACCAAACCGCCAAAAAGCAAACAACACAAGCCAAGCTAAAAAGTTGGGTCCCTGTTTTGCCAAGTCAAAATGGGGCATGTTGTGTAACCACACAACAACTTGCCACCAAAAAAAATAAACAAATTCCAATGATTCAAGTGATGTGATCACATTCATCTATAGTATTTTAATTCTGTCTAAGCATAAGCATCATGATCCTCTAAATGATAAGACTTCATCATGGTAACAATGCTAACAAAGGATCATGTGTGTGCATATGATTAATTATCCTCATCTTGAAAGCGAGTTGAAAACATAAGTAACTGGTGTTAAACTACATAGTTGGAGATCATCCCTCATAGCCAACCTGGATAGAGCCTTGCTGCCAGTAGGAGTCTATAGCCCCGGCAAGGTTATCTATACAATCTCCCTAAGTAGAGCCCCACTGCCAGCAGGGGTTCATAGCCCCGGTAGAGTTACTTAGATGGCCTAATTTATTTCTTTTCTGATTTTCTCTTTAAAATTTGTATCTGATATCATCCTGTCAGCTCATTTGTACGAGGTACAGTCACTTGCAGCTTTAGGTTGGAGATTGTATTGGTAGCAAGGAATTCCCTTTAGATTTTTCACTTAACACCTATACTTGTGTGCTCAGCAAACCCAAGGCTGTTAGGTGTTTCATTGTGATTGATTCATTTTGACCAAGAAAAGGCACCCTGATGAAAAGATATCACAAACCTGATCATGAATACTTATTAGAATGAATCATAACCTATGTCTAAATGTGATCTCATCACTTGAATCTTAACAATTTAGTTATTTTCTGGGGTGATGAAGTGCATCATCCTGACTTACCAGAACAAGGTCAACCAACAAAACAAAACAAGCAAAACAAACAAACTGTACAAACAACTATACAAATATACAATATGATACATATGACTGTCATGGAGTCATTTAGGCCTGGAAATAATGCTTGAGGAACTGTCCATTGACTGGCAATGGGACATCCTCACCTGTCAGGTTCTTAAGCCTATAAGTGCTATCTCCTAGTATCTTAGAAATTTGAAAGGGACCTATCCATAATTTGTCAAACTTACCATGGTCACCTTTCTTCTCATGGGATCTATCCCACATCAGGACTAAATTAGATATCCTGAAAGCTTTAACTCTGGCTCTCTTGTCAAACCAACGTTTGACAACAACCTGATGTTTTGCAAATTGGTCAATTGCTTGACTCCTTTTTTCTTCCAGGTGCATCAACTGAAGCAACCTGACTTCTTGCTTATTGTCTATGCCTAGGTATTCTTGGGCAAATTGTAGGGTAGGAATTTTTAAGTTTATAGGGAGGATGGGATCCACCCCATATACTAGTTGGAAGGGCGAGTTTCCTAATGCAGTTTTCATTCTAGTTCTATCAACCCATAAGGCATACTTTAAAAATGAGTTCCATTCCCTGGGGTTTTTCTCTATTAATTTTCTTATGATACTCAGTAAATTTTTATTGGTGGATTCTGCTAATCGATTTCCCTGGGGATAATAGTTGGATGAAAACTTAAGTATAATCCCATGATCAAAAGCCCAACTTGATAACTTGGTGGAAATGAAGGCATAACCATTATCACTTACCAATGCATAAGGAGTTCCATACCTGGTGACAATGTTGCTCTCCAGAAATTTAATGACATCATCTGCAGTACAAGTCTTGCTGCTAACAGCTTCAGTGCATCTAGTACAATAGTCAGTAATTGTTAAGACATACCTATGACCTGAGGAGGACGGAGGATTGATTGGTCCTATGAAGTCCATGCCCCACTGTGCAAATGGGCGTTCTTCCATCACTGGCTGCAATGGTTGTGTAGCATATTTCTCTCTATTGGCAGCAACCTGGCAAACATGACAACATTTAACATGATTAGCTGTGTCTTTAAAAATTGTAGGCCAGTAATATCCTGCTCTGAGGATTACATGTGTTGTGGCCAAGGATGATCCATGTGACGTTCCAAACTTGTCATGTAGCTCTGACAGGACCTTATTTGCTTCTGACTTTTCTAAGCATCTCAGGTATATTCCTTCATAATTCTTCTTGAATAAGGTTCCTCCCTTCATCATATACTTTTGGGATCTTATCTTTAAGGCTCTTCTCTGTGAAGCTTGCATTCCTGATGGACATCTTCCAGTGATCAGGATGTGCCTGATATCTGAATACCACTCTTTATTGTCTTTTTCATTGATCACATATTGCTGACTAGTGATGTTTGGATCAATTTCAGATATCATTTGACTCAAAGCTTGTCCTCTTACCAGCTTCATTGGCATAATTTCCATGTCATACTCTTGTAATACAGTAATCCATTTGGCTCCTTTCTCACCAGGTTCACTTTGCATCAGTAGCATCTTCACTGCTGTATCTGGTACCACAGTAATTACTTTGCTTCTTAGTATGTAATGTCTAAATTTCTTTACTGCTCTGACTAATGCAAGTGCCTGTCTCTCAACATCTACATATCTCAATTCAGCATCCCTGAAAGGATAGCTCGTGAAAGCAATTGGTTTCTCTTCTTTCTCTTCATTTCTTTGAGTTAACACTATTGCAGAGGTATGTTCTGAAGCAAATGAATAGATGTAGAAATCTTTTGTGTAGTCTAGACTGATAAGGACCGGAGCATCCAATATGGCTTTCTTTATATCTTCAAATGCAGCCCTGGCCTCTGGTGTCCACTCAATTTTTACATCTTTTTTCAACATAGCATTTAGTGGTCTGACAATCTCAGCAAAGCCGGTGATGAACTTCCTCACAAAGTTTATCTTACCAAAGTAAGACTTGAGTTCCCTTTTGCTTCCTAGAAGTTGTAACTTCATGATAGACTCCACCCTGTCAGGATCAATGATAATTCCATCTTCTGTGATCAGGTGGCCTAGTAACTTTCCTGTTGTTACCCCAAATATGCACTTCTTGGGATTCAAAGATATTCCGTATTCTTCACATTTCTTCAGTACACTTCTGAGATCAGCAACATGATTCCCCCTTTCCTTGGAGAATACTGTCAAGTCATCCATGTAAATGACTATACATTTTCCTACTAAGCCTCTGAAGGCTATATACATTGCTCGCTGGAATGTAGCTCCAGCATTTATGAGTCCAAATGGCATACGTCTATATGCAAATATCCCCCACTTTGTGGTGAAGGCAGTTTTCAATCTGTCAATTTTATCAACCATTACTTGGTTGTATCCTGAAAATCCATCCAGGAAGGACATCATTTTGGCTCCATTTACAATCTGCAGAACTTCATCCAATGAGGGTAAAGGATAATTGTCCTTTTCTGATGCTCTATTCAGGTTCTTGAAATCTACACATAACCTGATGTCTCCATTCTTCTTTCTAACTGGCACGATATTTGCCACCCAAGTGGAGTGCCTCACAAGAAATACTATCCTGGCATTTAACAATTTCTTGACTTCTTCTAGAATTATTGGTTCGAGCAAGGCATTGACTGGCCTTTGCTTTTGTTGGAAAGGTTTAGCATCTGGCTTGAGAGGTATAGTATGAGTTATGACAAAGGTGTCATATGTCTTCAGCTCATCATAAGTCCATGCAATTACATGTATGTAATCCTTGAGGGCCTGAGTTATTCCTTCTAACTCTTCTGGTGTGAAAACCTTACCCATCAAGACATTTTTCTTGTCATCATCTTGTCCAATATTCACTTGTGAATACTGACCTCCATCTGCCTTGGGCAGATCCTTTTGTTTAAGCATATTATCCAAATCAAAATCTCTTTCCAATTCAATCATACCTTTGGGGATCCTGTTGCTAGGCAGCTCTAATATCTCATCTTCTTCCCAGACATGATCTTCCATACCATTCTCATCTATAATCTGAGCTTCAAAGATGTCTCTATTTGAAATGAAGTCCAGAATGTGCTGATCATCATCAAACACCTAGAGATTGGTCACATTATCAGGTACTGAAGGTATTGACACCAGTTCTACTGAAAATCTCTTCAGACCAGATATAGACAGTGGCTCCAATGTACTAGCAGCTTGGGCAAGTGCATATGCCCTATGGTTTTGTTCTCTTAGTACATGAGTGATATTAAAAGTGTCAAAGTCCTCAATCAGGTCCCACACACGATGTCTGTAATTGGATAGCTTTTTGTAGTTACAGGTGTAAACTCCTCTTACTTGCCTCACGACTAGTTCTGAATCTCCGAAGACATGTAGGATCTTTACTTTCTTCTTATGAGCAAATAGCATCCCATGAATCAGAGCCTCATACTCTGCTACATTGTTAGTATAGGGGAACTGTAGTCTATAGGCTTCTAAGTAGGATCTCCTAGTTGGATCAGTCAGATCAATTCCTACTCCCACACCTTGCTTGGATTTGGACCCATCAAACCTCAGGATCCAAGGTTTATCTTCAGTAGGACATTTAGCTGAACTTTCTTTTCTCTTTGCAGCTCTGGCTGCTGCTCCACCTGATATCCATTTTAACTTAGGGATGTCATCATCCTCAAGTTTCTTCTTTCCTTTTTCTCATGAGCCTGATGGTTTTTCTACTTTCTCTTTCACTTCAGCAGGAGGACAATCTTCTGGATCTACAACTGCATGATTTTTCAAAATGTGTAAACATAGTGATCAAGTTGTCTCTGAATGACGTGCCTCGTGTAACCTACACCAACCTTTAATTAAAACCTCCTGGGGAGATTTATGTTGTCGTGTCATCTTCTCTATTTCTTTTACTAGAAATTCTTTGAATTTCGTCAGGTCACTACCTTTGTCTTCATTAGACAACTCATAATCTGGTTCCATAAAGCAATCACTCCCAGGGGTGATCTTTTCTTTCCTCACATCATTTATCCGGTCAGAAACCAAGACTTCTTCTGTTTCCAGGATATGATCTTCATCATGATCTATCAACCCCTCTGTTCCTGCAGAAGACAGATAAGAATTAGTATCGTCATCATCATCAGATGTAGCATTTACCTCAGAATATGATGATGACGCCTCACTACTAGTCTGCTCCAGCATCATCATATCTAAGCATGTTTCACAAGTCCTTTCTGAGTGTGCTTCATCGTGTAATCTGCACCATCCATTAATCAAAATATCATTAGCAGGTATATTTAACAATTGACAATGTTTTACTTGATTAGACAGATGCATCTCAAAGTCTCTGAAGTGATCTATTTCATTCTCATTATCAGGATTATTATCAGGTTCTACGACTAGCATATCCTCCTGATGATCATCATCATGATGATGATGAAGATCAAGCATCAGGATCTCTTCTATTTTGACAATCTGTGACCTGATGCAGTAAACTCCAGGCTCTACATCTACGTACATGATCTCATTTGTTTTGTTGTACTCAGTGATCATATGTTTCATTCTAGGTTCAGCATCAATCCTGATCTGATTAGGTATACCCTTCCATGGTAACCACATGTGACTGAAATCTGTAGACATATATTCGTTAAGTGTTTTGGACCAATCTCGGCTAAGCAACATCCCATAAGTATCAAGTATGTCAACTACTTGAATATCAATGTAATATTGGATCCTAGGATCATATGCTAGTTGCATGTGGATATGAGTTAACTCTCCTACTACACTTACTTCGGTTTTGTCTAGCTGTGTCACCTTTTTTAGAGATTTAGCAGGATGTAATCCTAAGGCATTACATATTGACAAAGGCATAACATTCGTGGAGGCTCCTGAATCAACTAGACAATTGTGCAGGTTCTTGCTGAACATTCTTATGGTGAGGAGGAACGGAGGTGATTCAGTTTTATCCCTATACAAGGTCATGTGGGAGGTTTCTGTAGCTTGGACTGTAGCTGACACTTTAGGCTTGATAATATTATCCCTGGTAGCATGATCTTTGCCACTGGATTGACTTGAAAGATGGCCATCTTCTTTAGGAATAGGATCATCCGATGACTTCATGAATGCCTTTTTGATGGCAGGAGTTTTCAGCAACTCAGACAAGGACAAGATGATCTTAATTTTCTTCATTTCATTAGCCAGATAGCTGACTAACTTGTCGGATTCATGAGGTGCATTTACAACCTTCGATCTTGCATTCTGAGGAGACAAGTATTGAGCATTTACCTTGGGGAACCCAGGGTTATTGCTAGCTTTAGAATCAGGAGGTGTGTTGAAGTTATTTGGAGGTAGAGATGATGTCAATGGGCCAGCAGGTCTGTTGGCATTACTCCTCAAGTTATAATTATGCTTACCAGGATATTGCTGCTGATATGCATGTACTTCCTCATGTTCTCTTGCAGGTTCATTTTCATCCTCAAAGGGGAAAATATAATTTGTTTCAAAAGTTAAGGCAGATTCCTCACATACCTGGTTATAACTCTGATGAGGTTGATTAATGTAGGATTCTAGCACAAAAGCTGAGTCATATCCACAAGGAACAATCTCATTTCCTTCTGCCTGAGGTGGATTTCCAGAAGTGTTAGACACTTCAGTCTGAAAGATACTAGCAGCAATTCTAAATTGTGGACAGTCTAATTCTACATGTGCATTTGTATTGTGGATCCTACACCAATTAGTAAGAGTTGCCTCAGCAAGATTGACTCTAGTAGTCTGTTTGGCTTCACCAGTAGGTTGATTGTCCAAGGGTGATGGTAATGAACCATTATTTGTCCTAGAGTTCCATACTCTGGGCTGTCTCTGAGAATTATTGTTATTTCCACCACCATTATTGAAATTATTGGTGTTATATCCTCTGTCAGGATAATTTGGTCTATCATTGGAATAATTTCTATTCTGGTTTGACTGGGAATAGAAACCCTGATTCCTCAAGTGTGTTACTTCTGTGGTGAGCTTTCTCAATTGAGCAAAGATTTCTTTGATTTCCTCCTTTTCTTCTTGAGCTTTGGCCACCACATTTTCATTCTGAGGCTTGAAGAAAGAGGATCCATGGTTATTATTGGTCAGGTCAGTACCCTGAGGTGTCTGAGCTTGTGCAGGATATTGTGGCAATTGGCCATTTCCATTAGGAGGAGGCATAATGCTCAGTGGAGGTACTTGCAAAGGTGCAGGCATGACTGCTGGGGGTACCACTGCTCCATTAGGATATTGTGTAGGATACTGTGCAGTATATGATGCAGGATATTGTGAATGCATGCCAGGCAAGGTAGGAAATACCATATTTGGAGTAGGAGCAGGTATTAATTGCTGATTTACCTGTATGGCTTCTTGAAAAGCTAAGGCTAAAGTTGTGATCCAGGGATGTGTCCTCCTTATGAACATGGAAGTCAAAGGATCTAAAGCTGAATAATAAATGCTCCTTGCAGCTTTGTCAGACACAGTATAAGGAGTGACCACTCTGGACAACATTTTCTGAAACCTAGCATTGAAATTGGCGATAGGCTCATTCTCAAATCTCTTGATAGTAGCAAATAAATGATAGTTTATTGAGGGATCTACAGGAACCTTGAATCTATCAAGAAAAGATTTCTCTACTAAGGCCCAGGAATCAACAGAACCCTGACCAAGACTGATGAACCAATTATAAGCTTCTTCCCCTAAGGAAAAAGGAAATAATCTGCACACCACATCATGATGTTCTATCCTAGCTCTGCAGTAAGCTTCCTTAAAAGTCCTGATATGATCTTCAGCATCTTGATAAGGGTGATATTTTGGACAAAGTTTGTCTGGATTCTTTGGTAACTCATGATATGCAGTAAAGGTCAAAGGTGACTCTGCTGCAAAGAAAGACATTGCAACCAGAGGAGGTTGAGCTGGTGGTGCAGCTGGCTGAGGTTGGACTAAAGGTACACCCTGAGGCTAAACAGGAGGTGTCACAGATATCCCAGAAGGTATTTGTAAACCAATAGGAGTTACAGGAGGAGGTTTCGGTGAAGCTCTTGGTGCACTAGACCCTAGAGTATGATGAATGTCTACAGTCCTAGCTCTGAAACCTCTAACAGGCAATTCTTCAAAGATTCCGCTAGGTTTAGACCTGGTATTTATCCTGTGAGCCAGGATTTCTCAATTTTGAGGCAGATTGGCTGAAACTTTGCAAATATTGGCTGGATTTCACCAGATGAAGTGATATTTGCGGTCAAATGGCTGATCAGACTGGATATTTACAAAATATTTGCAAAGATACTGCAAATATGACTAGATATTTGAGGTATAATGATCCTTAGAATGAGATCTTAAATTTCTAAGGCCTAAATCCTTTAGGGCTTGAACAAATTTAGTTATCTTTGGTTGATATTAGTGAATTTAGAATGATCTACTGTAAAGCTTGCAATATTTATATGAGATCTGGAAATCTTTACACAGAATGAGCATATACGAGCTTCTTACAGTAAATATTTACGTAATATTTGAAATTCACCGACGATCCAAGGTTACCTTACTTTCTGCATTATCGAACCTGAAAATAATGATGACGAACGTAGTATTCCAGATTAGGGCCCTCCTTCTAGTGCCAATTTATGTTGATCATGATGTTAGTCACGAACAAGCATAGAATAAAAGTACACATTAACCTTTATTCATCTTGAAAGATACTATGAATTCAAAGAATTCATGATCCCAAGTCTCCGGTGATTAGGTCTTAATCATCTGAAGTTACTCAGAGGTTAATGTGAGTTGCTGTTTCCATTTTGGGGCTTATGTAGAAATTTATCATCATCATGTCATTCCTATAGAAATTCTTTACAGAGGAGTCATATTATGTAGTTGTTTGGTGAAAAGATGCAGAAATACCTCAATCTTTGCATGATATTTTCAATTGTGCATGCTTTGTATTCAAATATGCTAAATATTTATGATTATTTACAAGATGTCTGCATATCTGCGTTATTTGCTTAAGATCATCAATTATTTACAATTATGGAGATGAAACATTTTGAAATTTAAAAGAAATTGAAGAAATACTTCTAATTAAAGTTGAACCTTTAGCTTTTGAACCACATGTATATTAGATACTGTCATGAAGAGAAGAAAACCAAACCATATTTTCACCAGGACATTCCACAGCTAGATATAGTTGATGCTAACTTCAAAAGAATTTGTATGAAGACAACATATGTAAGTAGACATGCACTCCAAGGGACGCAGCAAATCACCACATATATCCAGACATCATACACTGATTACTCAAGATTTACTATGAATTGTAATCAACACAGTCTTCTCATTCATTAAGCATGCAAAAATATAAATGTAAACATTCGAAACTTAATTGAAATCCGTCTGCTAAAACATTCATAGCTCATTTCAAAGTTTTTGTATACATTTATATTTTTGCATGCTTAATGAATGAGAAGACTGTGTCAATTACAATTCATAGTAAATCTTGAGTAATTAGTGTATGATGTCTAGATATATGTGGTGATTTGCTGCGTCCCTTGGAGTGCATGTCTACTTACATATGTTGTCTTCATACAAATTCCTTTGAAGTTAGCATCAACTATATCTAGCTGTGGAATGTCCTGGTGAAAATATGGTTTGGTTTTCTTCTCTTCATGACAGTATCTAATATACATGTGGTTCAAAAGCTAAAGGTTCAACTTTAATTAGAAGTATTTCTTCAATTTCTTTTAAATTTCAGAACGTTTCATCTCCATAATTGCAAATAATTGATGATCTTAAGCAAATAACGCAGATATGCAGACATCTCGTAAATAATCATAAATATTTAGCATATTTGAATACAAAGCATGCACAATTGAAAATATCATGCAAAGATTGAGGTATTTCTGCATCTTTTCACCAAACAACTACATAATATGACTTCTTTGTAAAGAATTTCTGCAAGAATGACATGATGATGATAAATTTCTACGTAAGGCCCCAAAATGGAAACAGCAACTCACATTAACCTCTGAGTAACTTCAGACGATTAAGACCTAATCACCGGAGACTTGGAATCATGAATTCTTTGAATTCATAGTATCTTTCAAGATGAATAAAGGTTAATGTGTACTTTTATTCTATGCTTGTTCGTGACTAACATCATGATCAACAATAACCTTCTACGATGCTTAGTAGGAGATAAGCCCAAGGGATGGAATTCGATTTTACCACAGGTAGAATTTGCCTACAACAATTCTATCAATAGGAGTACTAGTAAATCACCATTCCAGATTGTATATGGTAATAGCCTGAGAAATGCTTCTAAGTTAAGGAAGTTGGACAATGGAGAAAAGACAAGTGCTGAAGCTGAAGACTTTGCAGAACATTTGAAGAAATTGCATGAAGAAGTGAGGAAGCACATTAATAAGATGAATATTCAGTACAAGGCTAAGGCAAATCAGAAGAGGAGGTATAAGGAGTTCCAGGTGGGAGATGAAGTCATGGTTCACTTGAGAAAAGAAAGGTTCCCAGTTGGAACATACAATAAATTGAAAATGAAGAAATTTGGACCATGTAGAATCATGAAGAAGCATGATTCAGGAAATGCATATGAGGTAGAGCTGTCGAGTGGGATCAATATTTCTCCTATTTTCAACATTGCTGATTTATCAGAATATCATGAAGGTGGAACAGAGGATGGACCAACAGAAGTGTAGTGGAGTATTCCAGCATCTACTTCAACAGAGGAGATAGAAGAGATTTTGGATAGCCATGTGGGAAGGAGCACTCGAAACAAGCAATACAAAGAATATCTAGTGAAATGGAAAGGAAGGCCTGTTGAAGATTCTTCTTGGTTGTCTAAGGTAGAGGTTGACCGTTTGGGTTTTCCTCACACAAACACCTGAGACGTGACAGGGTCACTTCTCAAATTACCCTGGGTGTCTGATGCAGGAGCATCCAGAGGTGTAAGGGCAATCTTGCATCACCCAAAAAGAAGTTAATTCAAAACCATTGTAGTTTTTCTCATTTCTTCCCATAATTAGTGTTTTTGGTTCCATAATATCCAGAATAATAATGTAGGACTTTCAGTTTATCCAAAACTGCTAAAAATAGTGACCTGCCTATTTAGGAAAGTGTACCTACTATTTTTAGAAAGTTTGCATTTGGGCATGTAATGAAGCTAAAACTTCTAGAAAGTTACATAATGGAATTATAAGACCTTTGGCAAAGGAATCAGGTAAAGATCATTTGTGAGTTAAAAAATATTAAAGTTTTTGTTTTCCAAAAAGCCCCTAAAAATTTATGGAACGAGATATGAAGCACTAAAACTTCTCATAATGTCTCAAAAAGTTGACAAAAATATGTTTATAGATTTATAGCATGATAGTTTACATCGCAATCTTTTCGGCACTTAAAACGGTTCGTCAATCGGACACTCGGATCAAAAGTTATGCTTCCCGGAAGTTGACCTACTTTTGGAGGGAGTTGCAAATTTTGAAATTTAGCTGGAGGCCGCCAAAAAGTGCTATTTATGACTATTTTGGGAACCCTGGGCAGTAGTAGAGTCAAGGGGGCTAGTGTGGAGTCAAGAATAGGTGGGAAAATAGAAACCCTAGCTGATTTGGGGTTACAGAAGGCTGAAGATTCTAGAGTCTTGAGGTTGGGAAAGCTGTAATGTGTTGCAACCAGTAGAGGATTTATCCTCTGATTGTAATTGAGCTCCTGTAATGTAATGAGTTGCCCAGTTCAATAAAAGAAAGTTCTATTTGCTGTGTTTAATATCTGTTATTATGTGTTTTGTGATTTACCCCCTTCATCATCCAATAGAGATGTGTTTGATACACAAATCATAAACGAAAGAAATGTGGAAGATAATACCTAGGAAGAAGAAGAGATCATGGAGCTGCCCAGTAACAAGATTCCAAAAGGAATGATAGAATTAGAAAGTGCATTTGATTTAGATAACATGCTGAAATAGAAAGATCTCCCTAAAGTAGACAGAGGAGAATATCCACTAGTCAACATAGGACATGATGAAGAAAAAAGGAATGTCCTGATTGGAAAAGTGTTTATAGAAGAAGAAATGGCATGGATAACCCAAGCACTTAAAGATTATATTCATGTTATCACATTGACATATGATGAGTTGAAAACTTATGATACCTCAATCATCACTCATACTATACCATTGAAGCCATATGTCAAGCCCTTTAGACAAAAACAAAGGCCTATTAATGCTTTATTGGAGCCCATTATTTTTTAAGAAGTGAAGAAATTGCTTAATGCCAGAATCATATTCCTTGTGAGACATTCTACATGGGTGGCTAACTTGGTCCATGTAAGGAAGAAGAATGGTGACATTAGGTTGTGTGTAGACTTCAAAAATTTAAATAGAGCTTCTGAAAAGGATAATTATCCTTTGCCTTCATTGGATGAAGTCTTGCAGATAGTAAATGGTGCAAAGATGATGTCATTTTTAGATGGTTTTTCAAGTTACAACCAAGTGATGGTAGACAAGATAGACAGATTGAAGACCGCATTCACCACTAAGTGGGGAATATTTGCTTATAGGTGCATGCCCTTTGGCTTGATAAGTGCTGGGGCCACCTTTTAGTGAGCAATGGATATAGCTTTCAGGGGGTTAATTGGTAAATGCATAGTCATATACATGGATGACTTGATAGTTTTCTCTAAAGAGAGAGGGAATCATGTAGAAGACCTCAAGAAAGTACTAAAGAAGTGTGAACATTATGGAATATCCTTAAACCCTAAGAAATGTATAATTGGGGTAACTGCAGGGAAGTTATTAGGTCACATGATAACAGAGAATGGGATTATCATTGACCCTACAAGAGTAGAATCAATCATGAAGATACAGCTTCCTGGGAGTAAGAAAGAGCTCAAATCTTATTTTGGTAAGATCAATTTCATTAGAAAATTCATTACTAGTTTTCCAAAGATTGTCAGACCATTGAATGTAATGCTCAAGAAGGATGCTAGAATTGAGTGGACACCTGAAGCTAGAGCAGCTTTTGAAGATATCAAAAAATCTATATCTGATGCTCCTGTTTTGATTAGTCCAGACTATACCAAATATTTTTACATATACTCATTTGCTTTAGAGCATACGTCTGCAGCAATACTAACACAAAGAAATGAGGCTAAAGAAGAAAAGCCTATAGCTTTCATGAGTTTCCCTTTCAGGGATGCAGAGCTTAGATATATGGATGTTGAAAGATAGGCACTTGCTTTGGTCTGAGCAGTCAAGAAGTTTAGAAATTACATCTTGAGAATCAAGGTAATTGCCGTAGTACTAGATAAATCAGTAAAGATGCTTTTAATGCAAACTGAACCAGGTGAAAAGAGAGCTAAATGGATAACTATCCTCCAAGAATATGATATGGACATAACACCCATGAAATTAGTAAGAGGGCAAGCCCTGAGCTAGATGATATCTAAAATTGATCCTAACATCATAAGCCAACAATATGTTATAAATACAAAGGAAGTTGGAGAATAGTATTTAGATATCAAGCATATCTTGATTACTGGAAGATGTCCTTCAAAGTTATAGGCTTCACAAAAGAGAGCCTTGAAGATAAGATCACAAAAATACATGATAAAAGGAGGAATTCTTTTCAAGAAGAACTATGAAGGGATATATCTTAGATGCCTAGAAAGGCAAGAAGCTGACAAAGTGTTAACAACATTACATGATAAGTTTGGAACCGCACATGGGTCGTACTTAGCTACTACTCATGCTATCCTCAGAGCAGGGTATTACTGGCCCACTATTTTTAAAGATACCGCTGAACACATCAAATGTTGTCACATGTGTTAGGTTGCTACAAATAGAGAGAGGTATGCTACTCATCCCTTGCAAACAATGATGGAGATGCGCCCATTTGCTCAATGGGGCATGGATTTCATAGGACCCATCGATCGTCCATCATCCTCAGGCCACATGTATGTGTTGACCATTAATGATTATTGCACTAGGTGGACTAAAGTTGTTAGTAGTAAGACATGTAATGTTGAGGATGTGATCAAGTTCTTGGAAAGCAACATAGTAACTAGGTATGGAGTTCCTTATGTGTTAGTATGTGACAATGAATCTGCCTTTGCATCGATAAGATTATCAAGTTGGGCTTTTGACCATGGAATCATTTTGAAGTTTTCTTCAAATTACTATCCTCAAGGGAATGGACTAGCAGAGTGTACAAATAAGAACTTGTTAAACATCATAAAGAAATTTATAGAGAAAAATCCAAGGGAGTGGAACACCCTATTAAAATACGCATTGTGGGTAGATAGAACCAAGATGAAGGGTGCATTAGGAAATTCTCCTTTTCACCTAGTATATGGGGTGGATCCTATCCTCCTTGTAAACCTAAAGATCCCCACATTGCAATTTGCACAAGAGTATCTAGGTATAGACAACAAACAAGAAGTTAGGTTACTTCAGTTAATGCATCTAGAAGAAAAAATAAATAGGTCAATTGATCAATTTGCTAAGCATCAAGCTATTGTCAAACGCTGGTTTGACAAAAGAGCCAGAGTTAAGGCTTTTAGGATTTGAGATTTAGTCCTTATGTGGGATAAAGCACGTGAAAGGAAAGGGGATCATGGTAAATTTGATAAACTTTGGATAGGTCCTTTTCAAATTTTAGCAATCTTAGGAGATAGTATCTACAGGCTCAAGACTTTAACCGGTGAGGATGTCCCATTACCAGTTAATGGATAGTTCCTCAAGCATTATTTTCAAGCCTGAAACAGTGTCATGAAAGTCAAATGTATCATAATGTGTATATTGTATAGTTGTTTGTATAGTTTTGTTTTGCTTGTTTGTTTGCCTGTTGAGTTTTATTTTGTTAGTCAAGATGATATGACTTATCGCCCTAAGAAAATAACTAAGTTGTTAGGATTCAAGTGGTGAGGACAAATTCCTATATAGGTTATGACTCATTTTGAGGAGTATTGGTGATTAGGTGTGTGATATCCTTTTCATCATGGTGCATTTTCCTAACTAAAGTGATTTTTCACAATGACTCACCTAACAACCTTGGGTTTGTGGAACACATAAGTATAGGTGTTAAATGAAAAATCTAAAGGGACTCCCTTGCTACCAATGCAATCTCCAACCTAAATCAGCAAGTGACCATACCTTGCACATTAAGCTTACATGATGACATCATATGAACAAAAGGAATAAATATTGAAAATCCCAAAGGAATAAAATTAGGCCATCTAAGTAACTCTACCAGGGCTATAGACACCTGCTGGCAGTGGGGCTCTACTTAGGGTGATTATATAGATAACCTTGTCAGGGCTATAGACACCTGCTGGCAGCAAGGCTCTATCCAGGTTGGCTATGAGGGATGATCCCAAAATATGTAGCTTAACATTAGTTACTCATGTTTTTGACTTATTTTCAAGATGAGGATAATTAATCATTTGCACACACTTGATCCTTTGCTAGCATTGTTGCAATGATGAAAATCCTATCATTCAGAAAGATCATAATACTTATGTTTAGAGAGAGCTAAAATGCTATGTCAGAGTATGATCACATCACTTGAATCATTGGAATTTGGTTATTTTATTTGGTAGAAAGTTGTTGTGTGGTTACATAACATGCCCCATTTTGCCTTGACAAAACAGTGATCAACCTTTTCTTTCTGCTTGTGGCTTGTTTGTTTTCTGCTTTGGGCAGTTTGGTAAAATCACTCATACATGTAACCTTGTAAGGGGGTGGATTGGCCACTATGAGGAATTCAGTTGTCAAATTTAGGAGTTCCCATTATTAACTTCGTGGTTAGAAAGTACACAAAATTCTAGGCAGGTTTGTCTTTTAGATCACCCCAAAATTGTTTAAGGGAAGAAAGTTATGTTGAGTCAAACCTAATATCACGGGTGAGGGGTCATATTTCTAACATTAGTCATATTTGATAAGATCACCCAGATATAGGATTGTCCCCTGACAATCACCAGGTGTGCGATGCGTAGACATCAAATTTAAATAAGAGCCGGTATCTACCTGTCGGAAGACTTTGCATATCCTGCAAGGGGTCATATTTCTAACATCAGTCATCTTACAAATATCGTCCTCTTCACAAATATCACCCTATGTCAATATGATGGTGATGACATGCAACTCCCATGAATGAAGGGAATCACCCTGATGATGACATCATCATTCCATCTAAACCACGGGGGGGTTATGTATCCAATACCCTTCATATTTCTTAATATGACGATGATGTCATTAAAACATGATAATTAAATGACATCGATGACATGACCATGTCACCCTGATCTTTTCCAAGGAAAAGAGGGGTCATATTTTAGATACCCCTGATCTTAGTTCTGTGACCCGATATACGTTATGTTCAAACATTGACCATATCACCCGATTCTTCACATCCAGTTATCCCACGCAAAAGTGAAGGGGATCATATTATCCAAAGGGGTCATATTTTTTAATATCCCATGATCTTTCTAACATCACCCCCCCTTTTTAACATTAAATGCAATTAAATGTGGTAGATGAACTCCCGCCAATTACAAATACAAATTGAACACTTGGTGACATCTACGGATTCCCTGCAGATGATCAACAGATTTAATCAAGACAACGCATTTTTACCCTAATTTGTCTTATTGATCTATTTTAAAGGTAAGATTCAAAGGTCATTTTCCTTCACCTTGTGATAAATCAAGAAATTATAGAGCTCCGAAGTTAAACCCTCAACAGCTACCTGTCAACAGAACAGATCCTTCAATGTAACAGAATGGGTGATCTTGCGCCTTTACAGTCTTTCCAATAATCACTCATCTAATCTAAAAGAAAGCATTGTCAGGTAAGTAGATGTAAACCCTCTCGTTGTCATTTTCTATAATTCCAGGTAGAGTGTTTGCCTTTATTAGGTATGGTCTTGTGATAATGCGTAGAAAGGTAAAATAATGAGTAATATACATAATATACATGATAGAGGTACATGATGTTGTAAGAATGCATATGGACACTGTAGGGTAAAATATATCATGTTTATTGCAAGAATTCATGGCAGATCTCAGGCGAAATAGGTCTAAGGCGGAGTTTCTCAAGTGCATGTTTGTGTAGCTTGAGGGAGTATAGTTCAAATACGGAGTCATTGGTGATACACACTAGGGGGATACAGACCTGGCAGTATGGTCGACAAGATTAGACACTGATAAGGATAATCCTATTCTAGATGTGGTGTTTGTCTTAGGTATGTGGCATGTGGTTGGTTTTCCCTATGCTATGGATGCTCCAGAATTGGTAGTGCAGTGTGCAAGAAATTACAACTGTGAAACTAGGCAAGTAAAGAAACATGGAAGGATATATGCCAACTTCTCAGTCAAGGACATTACTGGCACTTTCAATTTGCCAGTTGGGAAAAAGATAGTAAATGTGGACCTGCGTAAACTAGAAACAAAGTATAACAATAACAAGAAAAATGCGAGGAAGAGGATGTACCAATAGAGATCAAAGAGTAGTACATATACTGCCTCAACCAAGCTAACCGTGCATTTATAAAAGTTTGATTTTGATGATGAGTACCAATATATGATTGCACTGCTGAGCAGGATGACTAGCAGGCCTCATGCTAGAAATTTCAAGAATTGGATGTTTGGGATCATCCAGATGGTCTTATATGCAGACAACCAACCCCTATGGGCTAAGATCATTAGTGACTCATTGGATGAGGGAATGAGGAGCCTAGGAGGCCAAACATGCTTATTTTATATGACTTCATATGTGGTATACTCTTGTGCATATAAAGGAATATTTGATGCTTTGAAAACAGTAGTTAAGGCTGGTGGTGATGCTGATGATGCACACATATGGGATCATTATCTCCAATTGCAAAGGAATGTATACCTCCAGGACTATAAACTGGTAAATGATGTATTCTCTATGCATCTGGTCAAAACTATGGAGGAGGATTGGACTAAAAGGCTGAGCATGGAAGCTCAAGAAATTATCTATCGGCATGGAGCATGGTTTATCCAATTTGCTACTTTCTCATATATAAGGATCGAGGGATTTGAAGGATGGCCTCTCATGTTGCTTAGATACCCCACTGATTGGGTTATCTTGATGGAATTTGTTAGGTGGGTATCTACCATAGTTGAAGCCTATAAGGCACAAAAGAAGATACCTCCAGTTTTGTTTCCAATATCCATGGGCTGGTACATGTGCCCAGATTCAGAGAGTATAAAACATGTCATCAGGGGGTTGAAACTGATGTATCTACAACCATTTCCTCTGGCCAAATCATATGATCCTTATGGCAGGATGCAGAGGGTACTAGGAAAACAAATACATCAAAAGCATCTAGAGTACTTTTGGATTGATTGTGATGATGAGGCTGAGGTGAGGAGAAGGAAATATCAAAGACTCACCTTGAATCAGATCAAAACCTTTGACTATATCTCGATGCTAGCATAGCTGCGTAAGGATGACTAGAAAATCATGTCCAATGAATATGAGGAAAAAAGGTGTATAATGACACTATATCAGCCCCAGATCTTACACAATTGGAGGATGCATCCCTAGATCAACTGATGAGGGGGGTGATCCAACTAACCCAGGCTTGGGTAGATGCAAAGATATCTAGACTAAAAAAAAGGGTGTTTCCCTTATGGTTGATGCTAAGAAGAAGAGACAAGAGGTGTCTGATGAGGAATACGATGATTTCCTCACCGAAAAGAGAAAATCCAATGGGGAAAGATTGCCTATAGAAAAATAAAAGAGGATTCCCCCTAGGGGTAAGAAAGGTGAAAATGAACCAAAGGGGGTGACAATAGAGAGGATTGCCACTACATCTATAGGTACATCTACATTGGCTTGGGCATCTACATCATCGACACAACCTCTGACAGAAAAACCAAAAACTAAGAGAATTTTAAAGCCTACTATTGAAATTACAGAGATGCAGGTGGAAGGCTAGACCCTGCAACATGAGGTGGATGAGGGAAATCCCTTAGAAGAGGAACAATTAAATAAAGAACCAAAAGATTATGGCTTGTTGGTAGCAAGCAAGAAGAGGAGAGGGATACCACTGATGTCACCGCCTAAGAAACAAAGAATGGCCATGAGGAGAGATGTCCATGCTGACCCCATCATCTTGAGAAGAGTAGGTGGTGAAGTTTTCAGGAAGGAACTGCAGCATGATGTTTCTCTTCCCACCATAATTAAATTCAAAACTAAGAAAGCAGAGGAGCAAACAAGAGAAATGCTCAGGACAAGTAAGGGGGTTCCTTTTTGCTTAGATGACACAGTAGATTTATCTGATCATGAGGTGGTCCAAGAGGTGACCGCTCAACAGATGGAAACTTTGGTTGCCAACACCCAAGTGACTTCTCATGGAACTCCATTATCCCAGATGAGGATGTTGGAGGAAGTAAAGAAAATAGAGGAAATGAAACAATTTAGCCCCGAAATGGCAACACAACAGATAGGGCTAGACGATTTGATTGATCAGATTAGTAGTCATGTAGCCATAGACTTAATATATAAGGGTGATATAAACCCAAGAAAAGATGAGGGTGTACCCAAGGAACCTAAGAAGAATAGAGTGGCAGAGCATACAGAGAAGGATAGTACTGCTCTTGATCAAGGTCAACAACAAGATGAGACACCCACAGAACCAAAAATATCAGAAGTCCAATAGAAGAACGGGGGTGATTAGGATATATCAGACACTGGTGTTGCTCAGGCTCAGAGAGGTTCAACATTACAATAGGATAAAAAGGATCAGGAGGTGTTACTTAGAGAAGTCCCAGGAACAAAAGACAAATCAGGTCAGGAAGACCCCAAGTCACAAGATATCAATGCATCAGGTGGAGAATAGGAAATGACCCATGATTAGGGTGATCCTCAAGGGAAAAATAAATAGGCCTCCCAAGAGGTTAATATGCCACAGGATGAGAATGATAACAAAGAAGATGAAAATCCAAAAGAGGGAGCACAGGATCAAACTGTAGAAATTCCACAGGATCCTCCTTTGCAGAAGGCAACCCCCCAACAAGACGAACTCTAACAAGGTCCCCCTCATGATGAAATTCATGAGGAAGAAAAAAAGAAGGTGCCTTCTCCATCAAGGATAGAAGATAATACTAGGGAGCTGGACACCCATGATATAAACAACGACTGCCAAGAATCTGGAGGTGATGTACCTCATTGCCTAGAAAAAGAAATATATATAGAGCAAATGTCAAAAGCTCAAGAGTTTGATGTCTCTACCTTATTTGCTGAGAACATGATGAAACCAAGGAGGAAGGATAGATTAAAATCTACTATAAAAAGAGATCCTACCACAAGTAGAAGGAACGCATAGATAGCCCTTCCCACAGTTGAAAAGGAAAAAGGCAAAATAAGCTTGGAGGAATTCCAAATCACAAATGTTGATCTGTGTTTTCCCAATGAAGACCAAGAAGGTCAAGAGGGGAAGGAGATTATTGATTCTTTAACCCAAAGGGTGAAGAAGGAAAAGGAGAAAATTAAAGTACATAAGGAGCACATTACTCAATTGTATTCTTTCATAAAAGGGTTAATTAACCCTGATCATACACCAGTTGATCCTGCAGTCCCATTGACTATTATATCACAGGAGGAGGTTACTAAATTGGACCTGATGAAATATGAAGAAATGGTAATGGAATAATGGATGTTTTTAGCACTCACTGGGGCTAAGGATGTATTGAGAACCTCTTTGTAGAGGTGGAATTCTTTGAGTAGCATAAAGAGAAAGGTGGACAAAATGTAGAATGATACAGGATGACGGTCATTTCAATTGGAAAAGGACCTGACTACTCTGAGTGAGATGAAAAGAATTGATTCACAGATTCTGATAAGTAATAAGGTATTAGATAATAATACTGCCCTACTAACAAATATATGGTATGAAGATATCAGGTTTGAGTGTGATGTCTTGAAGAAGTGTAGCAAAAAACTCAGGGATATTAGTGTCAAGTTACATAGCATGATGGCATATGAGATAGAAATCCTGGAGGCCTTGGAAGGGAGAATAGAATGTAAAATTGAGAATCAAGATGCAAATTTTGCTATTAAGGCTCTGCATGATAATTTCAAGCCAGTAGCAGATGACCCTCTCATCCATTTGACCAAAGAGGTAATGAATAGAATTATGAGAATAAGGGTTAAAGTGGAGACATACAATGAAACATTAAATAGTAGGAAAGGTAAACTGGAAGCTCTCAAGGCTAAGTTCCAATCTCATAAACATGCAATAGCAAAAGTTAAAATCTAGGACAGAGGAGAGGTTGATAGAATAGTGCAAGCATATGAACATATTAGGATAGCAGTAAGGGTCCACATGAAAGAGAATGTTTATCAGAGTGATAGTGATAATGAAAGTGATAAGGATGAAGAGAACGATGAGCAAGAAGAAAATGAAGAGGAAGAACATGAAGAGTAAATGTAGATGCATCATGAAGTGAACATATGCAGGGGGTCCTTATAAATAGTGAGTCATACAGATGGTTGCCAGTTGGCGACCTGTGCCACGAGAGAAAAGTTGACTAAGTCATAGAAGAATTATCAACCATTGATCCAAATTGATAAATCTTGACCGTTGGTCAATTGTAACTACCTCCTCATCTTATTCTATAAAAGGTGCAGGGGTGTAATCTTTTAGTCATTCAAAACTTAATTGAAATCTGATTGCTGAAGATTTCAAGACTTATTTCAAAGTTATTGTGAATATACATGTTTTGCATACTTAATGAAAGAGAAGCTATTTTGATTACAAATCATCATAAATCTTGAGTAATCTATGATTGGAATCTAGATATATGCATTGATTAGCTGCTTTCTTTGGAGTGCTTTTTAGTTTGCATATATTGTTTTCATTCCTTGTTCCTTTGAAGTTAGCATCAACCATACCTAGATGTGGAACAACCTGGTGACTTATGGTTTGATTTCTTCTCTCCATGAATGTATCTTGTGTGTATGTGATTCAATAACTAAAGGTTTACTAAAATTAGAAGTATTCTTTTAAATTTCTTTGAATTTTATTACAGATCATCTCCATAATTGCAAATAACATACAATCAAAAGCAAATAAACATGAAATATGTAGATATCCCGTAGGCAATTGAAAATACAGAGCATAGTTTGGATGAAAGCATGTCAAATTGATAAATATCATGCAAATTGAGATAAATATCCATGAAATACACATAAATATCCACTTATAGACACATCATTTAAATAAATATGTAGTGTAGAAGAAGGTGTAAGTTCATAATGATCAATGATGAGAAGAATTGATCAAACTTACAAATATCACAGTAACCTCTGGAAATAGCGTAGAATTAACCTCTCTGTGGAGTGAACTTATAGAATACAATGTAATACCAATCACCTAAGCGAATGTAAGACCCCTTGAAATTGAAAACAACATGTCACATCAACCTCTGAGTAACATCAGATGATCATGACCTAATGAATAGAGACTTGGAGTCATCAACTTATCTTAAGCTGATCATACTTTACAAGATAATAAAGGTTTGTTGTGCAAATTTTTATGCATGTTGTTATGACTAATAATCATCATCAACATAAATTGGTGCTAGGAGGGCCATCTTCTCTGCCTAAGGGTGATTCATTGACATAGAAGAAAAGGTAATACTCACGTAGCTTTGTACTTTAAGTTTAATGCAAAGATATGTTGTGTTGAGTCCATTCATGCCTATCCATCACAAAGTTTTCAAAGTCAAATGTAAATATTTTAGGCTTTGCAGTCGATCGTTGTGATCCGTGAAAGATAAGTTCTCTTTCAGGTCTTCTTACTAAAGCTTTGAAGTAATTCACTTAAGATACCTAATATCTTGATGCCTGTGTCTAAAAGTTTCACATCACCCCATATTTGCATCATTTCTACAAATATTGCATAAATATCTAGTCAATTTTAGATTTTGATTATAAATACATCCTTTAGACGAGTGTTTTAGCTACCTTTATAGTAAACAAGCCAAATTTTCTTAAATTGTAGAAATCCTAGCTCTCAGGCCAAATACCAGGTCTAGATCTAGTGGACTCTTTGAGGAATTGCCAATCCAGGGACTCAGACCTGGAATAGTAGATGTTCATCATTCCCCTGGTTCTAGTGCGCCAGGAGCTTCACCAGAACACACTCCAATAACTCCTATCAGGTTGCAAGTACCTACAAGACCACGAGTCACATCACCAATCCAACCTCCACCAGTTGCAATGTCATTCTTTACTGTAGAGTCACCTCTGACTTTCATTGTATATCATCCTTTACCTAAAAATCTTGACGTGATTTGTCCTAAATATCATCCATATCAAGATGTTGATGATCACATTAGAACATTCAAGGAAACTTGTTGTAGAGAAAGAATTGAACATCAGGATGTGTTATGCAGATTATTTCCATTTTCCTTAGGGGAGGAGGCATATAAATGGTATATCAGTCTTGGTCAAGGTTCAGTTGGTTCATGGGCTGCCTTAGAGAAAGCCTTTAAGGATAAATTCAAAATACATATAGATCCTTCAATGAATTATCATCTGTTTGCCACAATCAAGAGATTTGAAGGAGAACCTATTGCTAATTTCAATGCAAGATTACAAAAGATGCTCTCAAAGCTAGTTGCTCCCTATATTGTAGCAGATGAAGCTGCTAGGAGTATATACTACTCTGCATTAGATCCCATGACTTCCATGTTTATCAAGAGAACACGTCCTGGTGTCACAACCTTGGCAGGAGCTTTTGAGGAAGTCGTAAAAGTCAGTCAACAGTTGATTCCTGCTCCCACACCTAATATTGCATTTCCTACACTTCCTGCTTATCCTACATATCTTGCTAAACAATAGACCAATGGAGCTATGATACCTCCAGCTATAATGCCAAGCCCTTTACAGGTACCTCCACTTAGTATCATGCCACCTGTTAGTGCCTGAATTGACTGACAGTTTTTGAGCAATTTCCATGCAGGCACTTTCCCTAAGTATCCAAAAAATGTTCTAAGTGTTCGACCTCCTCAGCATTTTTTCAGCTTCATCATCATATTTTCTTTGAAGAGGAGGTCATCATCATCATATTTCCTTTGATGGTGGTCGGCATCATCATGTTCTCCGTCGACCGGTTTCTCATCGTCATCATCATATTTCAATATCGGGTGATGTTTGGTTTTTATCCTGATCCTGCTGACGAGCTACAGTGCGCCCTGATTTGCTTGCGGGGGTGATTTCTCAAGTATCCGGTGATCTTCCAATTATCACCTTGCCCAAACATGATGATGATGTTGCCCTGATTTTCTGAAGGGGTTATTCTTTGAGTTGTTTCGACCTGACTTGTTCTTTCTTAAGGGTCGTCGTCATCATCATCATATTTCCAGTTATCACCGTGTTGCTCGCGGGGGTCATCATATTTTCTGCCTTCATGATATTTCGCCAGGGTAATATTTTTATCATCGGGTGATCTTGGTTATGATCATCCTGATGATGATGTTGAAGATTTCTAAGTGCGACCCGATATTCACTGGGGTCATCATATTTTGAACGTCAGGATGATCTTAGTCAATATCATCCTGATGATGTTGTATCACTTCATGTTCGTTGTTTTATCATCCTGATGATGCTGACGTCATTCTTATGTCAGGGTGATATCTATTTCTCTGTCTATCTGCATCATGATATTTCTGAAGGAGGGGGTGATATTTTCATATCACCCGGGTGTATGTTTGTTCCAGCGTCATGATGATGCTGATATCAAGGAGATATCCGCTTGCCGGCTTCGTGCATTATCTAGTGGGGGTGATCTTTTCAAGCATCATCATATTCATCTATCGCCCCGATCTTATAGTGAAGCTACAGTGCAACCTGATACTTGTGCATCAGGATGATATTTCCAAATATCTGGTTGTCTTCCGAATATCATCCTGATGTTAATATGATGATGACGTCATCGAGGTCCGGGGGGGTCATATTTCTAACACAGATCATCTTGTGGAGGTCCCCCGATATTTGCAAACATGATGATGACGTCATCCGGATATGAGGAGGTGCGCAGTAGGCAGATATGATGATGACGTCAGCAGGATATGATGATGACGTCATCAGGATGTTCATCGGCCAGACTTTTGGTATAAGCTCAGCAGGAGGATGTTCCTCCGATGGATCAGGTTGTGCCGATGAAGGCGATTATCATGCAGGTTATATTGCGATATGATGCTGATGTCAGGGTGATATTTCAAGCGACAGGATATCATGCTGCTGGAGGATGATGATGATGAAGTCTTATACTAGTGTCGTCAGGAGCAAAAGCACCGACATGATATATGCTCATGACCTAGTATATAAAGTGTTAATGAGGTTGCTGCGGGGTGCATGTGGGATTTTGATATCCTGCATTTTCAA
The DNA here is from genome assembly GCA_027924645.1 of Cunninghamia lanceolata. NCBI lineage: Eukaryota > Viridiplantae > Streptophyta > Pinopsida > Cupressales > Cupressaceae > Cunninghamia > Cunninghamia lanceolata. Next base: position 4,350,149 of record BSBN01001091.1, read on the forward strand.
ATATCATGATGATGAATCTCGGCGGGAAATGGTTGCGATTGACTGTTAGATGTTTTTCCCAAGGCCGCGGGTTGGTGCGCCATTAATGGCGAAGGTTGCAGAGGTATGGGCGGATCTGGTACCCGATTGAAGGTGTACATCAGCGGACAGTGGCGCAGGGCTCGAGATATCTTCCTGTCTCCTCCCCTACCTGCTGCATTCATGTTTGGGCGCCAATCTGGTAATGTGTTTGAGCGCCATTTTTATGATACTGTGTATCTGGCGAGATTTTTGGTCAACCTGGTAGTCAATGCTGAATACACCCTCCTGCTATATAATGCAGACGGTGTTATTCATTCAGGTTGTTGAAAGTTGAAGATTTTTGGCTCTGTAATTCATAACAAGCTGATCTGGTTGCTCTGTACAGCTTACCTGTGAGTTTATGTATCTCTTGTTGTATGTTTCTGGCATGAACCCACTGATTTCATGATTAATCTTATATGAGAAATGCTATCTTAGCATGTGTTGTGTTAATTCTGTCTCCAGTATTGCATGTATTCTTCTTATGAATCTGGATATTTGGGTAATGTTTAGATTCTAGAGCATAGAATTCCTATGTTGAATGTCTGATCTTTTAACTTCTGCTCAAGGGGTAGATTAAACTATTTTCAGGTTGAACATTAGGAAGGGTATACTGCAGTAGGGATGCCATAAGTAGAGATAACTTAACACTCTATATTGGGAGATATCTGTAAGGCAGATATCGCATATATCCCCTTGAAATCCAGTTTTAGCTGTTCATGCTGATCATTCACAGGTGTATGTCTACTGACTCCAGGCCCTGGATAGGCACCAATCTTGCTTTGTGTTTGTGTTACAACCATATCCAACTTTGCATCCAAACTTAAAATCCAAATCAAAATCTAAAACAACCATTAGGACATTAGAGTTAGTTTTAGGATCCTCAGTCCTCTGTCTACAACTACAAATAGGCCCAAAGCTAGCCCCTTTGCTCTTATCTTTCAGTTTTGGTCTACTTACAGGAGGATTTATCTGCTTTCTGTCAGCATCCCAGCCTTGTATGCATATCCTCATGGGTGTTGAGTAGGGAATACCCCCCTAGGTCTTGCAGAGCCTGAAGAAGAAGAGGAGATAAAATATAGAGTCTATCTCCTATACTGTTGGCCCCTGGCCCAGAGATCCTGTTGATCACTGATGGCTACCTTGTAGGGAAATCTGGGAATAAGCATCCAGTCTGGGAAAAAACCAACAGAAATTGACGACTCTGCTAGGGAATGTTGATGTAAAGTGATATCCTGCAGTCTCTGGTGAAGTTTTGCTCTGCTGGTGGAGTGAACCTGGAAAAGTAGCTTTCAGCTATTGAAGATTTTGTCCTCTCTGGAGAGGTGGCGACTCTGCAAAAAAGATCTAAATGCACATGAAAGATAGATGTATGTTATTGGTTGAAAGATGTACATATTTCTGCATCTGTATGAGAAAAGGTACCTTGTTACTTCCCCTTTATTTGTTGTTTTACTGCATAGGTTAGATGCCAGGGGAAGCCTTAGGTCTTAGACAGACAAAGGATGTCTAGGAGTAAGATTTTTGTGAATCCAAGTATGAATTATCCCATACTCAGTGGTGAGATGTTGAATAAAGGAATAGAAGAGATAAGAAATAGGTTGATATTCTTAGAGGCTGAGCAGGCCCAGTTAAGAAGCAGTAACCCTGTTGTGTCTGCCAGTCAAAAGGCTAAACCTCCTGTCAGCCCTTTTGATCCTTTGTATGAGCAACTGGATTTGTCATGGGTGGATTATAAAGTAGAAACTATGCCTGCTAGGATATACTGTCAGATGCCTAGATTTAGTGGTCACAATGTATGTGATGGGAATGCACATATCCAAAACTTTCACAGTTTTATGGGAAAATATTCATTCAAAAATGAGGACATGTGGATGAGGTTTTTTGTTAGGTCCTTTGATGCAAAAGCAAAAGACTGGTATTTGAGCTTTCCAAAGAAATCCTTTTCCTGTTGGGATGAGCTTGCTGACTGTTTCAAGGAAGAATTTGCAAAAGAACCGGCTGACCTTGTTGCAGAATTGATGAGAATCAGAAAACAAGATGAAGAGCCATGTGTTGATTTCAGTCATAGGTTTGCAATAGCCCTTTCACAGATCCCAGAAGTCTTCAGACCTGATATTTTAGCCTGTGTTGGCATACTCTTTGAAGCTTTTGAGGAGGGCTTTAGTGCAATACTGAGGGATTTCAAGGTGACAAGTATGCAGATGGCATACAGGTTCATAGAAAAGATAGAAAAAATTAGAAATGTGTACTTCCTGAAACCCCTGTCCCCAGGCCTTGGTGTGAGAAATTGTTGTGAAGCTGCAAATGACCAAATGATTATGGCATCATGTGCAGATGAAAATGAAAATAAAGGCATTAAGGTTGAGACTGCTGTGTTTGAACATAATGCTAACAATATTGCTCAACTGGATTGTTCACCAGTTGAGGATGCCAGTGAAAGGACTAATGAGGATTCCCATTGCAATGATGAGGCAACTGACCATGAAAACAATAACGAGGTTGTGGACAGCAATGAGCAATTTTTGGAATGGACCTGTGGAGAAAATTGTGAGTATTGTACTCAAGACAGAGAAGATATGAGCAAACAGAGAAGCAGTCCTATGTATGACCCATTGCCTACCTTTCAAACACATGGAGATCATGAAGAGCAGTCAGAAATTGAAATAAATGCTGGTTCAGAGCATGATTGTTTTTCATTTGATGGTTGTTTTGCTTATGACACACAGGCTGATACTCCTCCACAGAGTGAATCCATTGGTGATGAAGATGTGTGCTCTGCTGCCCATGAACAAATGGCATACTATGATGAAACTGATGCACCTGGGTCACCCATTTATGACACATATGGTGATGAGGATCTGTCTAAGTATGGTGAAGATCTAGACATTACTTTTGGCTTGGATTCTGTTTCTCATCCTGATGAAAGAGGAAACAACATACATCAGGTAAGTGACTGTGAAAATGTGCCTGATTTGAAAGAGATGCCAGAGCCTGATCTTTTCCAGCCTGGTGCTGCTGATTGTTGTGTACATGATGTGCACAGTTGTGATTTTGAAAGATTTTCTTTTGATGTGCCAGCATATAATACAATGAGCCCTGATCTTCCTAGTTGTGTGGTGGACTCTGAGTGTTTCCTATTTGCAGTCCAGCTAGGAGATCATGTTGCAATGCATGATGATGATATCGATGATAAGTGCTATATGCCATATGAATATGCATTGCCTGTTATATTCAACACCCACATGTCACATGATGCTGAAGCTTATCTGCACAGGTTTGATAATGACAAGCCAAATCAAAGGGTTGAATATGCAGATGACAAGGTTTGTTTGTGGGTGGATCTTTGTAGTATCTCCAAGCTTGACCCGGTGCATGCAGATGAAAACAAGATATTTGACAAAGGGAGATACATGTTTTTCTTTTCTTGGTGGCCTTAGGCCATCAAGTGTGTTTGGTGATGCAGGTCGGTGCAGTATTTGACTCTGTGCCCAATGGATAAGGGACTGGTCTGCATCCCAGAGATCTGGGGTTCTCGCTGCAGTCTTGCACCTGCACGTCCCCAGACAAAGCCACTGTTAGTGCCTGAATTGACTGACAGTTTTTGAGCAATTTCCATGCAGGCACTTTCCCTAAGTATCCAAAAAATGTTCTAAGTGTTCGACCTCCTCAGCATTTTTTCAGCTTCATCATCATATTTTCTTTGAAGAGGAGGTCATCATCATCATATTTCCTTTGATGGTGGTCGGCATCATCATGTTCTCCGTCGACCGGTTTCTCATCGTCATCATCATATTTCAATATCGGGTGATGTTTGGTTTTTATCCTGATCCTGCTGACGAGCTACAGTGCGCCCTGATTTGCTTGCGGGGGTGATTTCTCAAGTATCCGGTGATCTTCCAATTATCACCTTGCCCAAACATGATGATGATGTTGCCCCGATTTTCTGAAGGGGTTATTCTTTGAGTTGTTTCGACCTGACTTGTTCTTTCTTAAGGGTCGTCGTCATCATCATCATATTTCCAGTTATCACCGTGTTGCTCGCGGGGATCATCATATTTTCTGCCTTCATGATATTTCGCCGGGGTAATATTTTTATCATCGGGTGATCTTGGTTATGATCATCCTGATGATGATGTTGAAGATTTCTAAGTGCGACCCGATATTCACTGGGGTCATCATATTTTGAACGTCAGGATGATCTTAGTCAATATCATCCTGATGATGTTGTATCACTTCATGTTCGTTGTTTTATCATCCTGATGATGCTGACGTCATTCTTATGTCAGGGTGATATCTATTTCTCTGTCTATCTGCATCATGATATTTCCGAAGGAGGGGGTGATATTTTCATATCACCCGGGTGTATGTTTGTTCCAGCGTCATGATGATGCTGATATCAAGGAGATATCCGCTTGCCGGCTTCGTGCATTATCTAGTGGGGGTGATCTTTTCAAGCATCATCATATTCATCTATCGCCCCGATCTTATAGTGAAGCTACAGTGCAACCTGATACTTGTGCATCAGGATGATATTTCCAAATATCCGGTTGTCTTCCGAATATCATCCTGATGTTAATATGATGATGACATCATCGAGGTCCGGGGGGGTCATATTTCTAACACAGATCATCTTGTGGAGGTCCCCCGATATTTGCAAACATGATGATGACGTCATCCGGATATGAGGAGGTGCGCAGTAGGCAGATATGATGATGACGTCAGCAGGATATGATGATGACGTCATCAGGATGTTCATCGGCCAGACTTTTGGTATAAGCTCAGCAGGAGGATGTTCCTCCGATGGATCAGGTTGTGCCGATGAAGGCGATTATCATGCAGGTTATATTGCGATATGATGCTGACGTCAGGGTGATATTTCAAGCGACAGGATATCATGCTGCTGGAGGATGATGATGATGAAGTCTTATACTAGTGTCGTCAGGAGCAAAAGCACCGACATGATATATGCTCATGACCTAGTATATAAAGTGTTAATGAGGTTGCTGCGGGGTGCATGTGGGATTTTGATATCCTGCATTTTCAAATATCATGATGATGAATCTCGGCGGGAAATGGTTGCGATTGACTGTTAGATGTTTTTCCCAAGGCCGCGGGTTGGTGCGCCATTAATGGCGAAGGTTGCAGAGGTATGGGCGGATCTGGTACCCGATTGAAGGTGTACATTAGCGGACAGTGGCGCAGGGCTCGAGATATCTTCCTGTCTCCTCCCCTACCTACTGCATTCATGTTTGGGCGCCAATCTGGTAATGTGTTTGAGTGCCATTTTTATGATACTGTGTATCTGGCGGGATTTTTGGTCAACCTGGTAGTCAATGCTGAATACACCCTCCTGCTATATAATGCAGACGGTGTTATTCATTCAGGTTGTTGAAAGTTGAAGATTTTTGGCTCTGTAATTCATAACAAGCTGATTTGGTTGCTCTGTACAGCTTACCTGTGAGTTTATGTATCTCTTGTTGTATGTTTCTGGCATGAACCCACTGATTTCATGATTAATCTTATATGAGAAATGCTATCTTAGCATGTGTTGTGTTAATTCTGTCTCCAGTATTGCATGTATTCTTCTTATGAATCTGGATATTTGGGTAATGTTTAGATTCTAGAGCATAGAATTCCTATGTTGAATGTCTGATCTTTTAACTTCTGCTCAAGGGGTAGATTAAACTGTTTTCAGGTTGAACATTAGGAAGGGTATACTGCAATAGGGATGCCATAAGTAGAGATAACTTAACACTCTATATTGGGAGATATCTGTAAGGCAGATATCGCATATATCCCCTTGAAATCCAGTTTTAGCTGTTCATGCTGATCATTCACAGGTGTATGTCTACTGACTCCAGGCCCTGGATAGGCACCAATCTTGCTTTGTGTTTGTGTTACAACCATATCCAACTTTGCATCCAAACTTAAAATCCAAATCAAAATCTAAAACAACCATTAGGACATTAGAGTTAGTTTTAGGATCCTCAGTCCTCTGTCTACAACTGCAAATAGGCCCAAAGCTAGCCCCTTTGCTCTTATCTTTCAGTTTTGGTCTACTTACAGGAGGACTTATCTGCTTTCTGTCAGCATCCCAGCCTTGTATGCATATCCTCATGGGTGTTGAGTAGGGAATACCCCCCTAGGTCTTGCAGAGCCTGAAGAAGAAGAGGAGATAAAATATAGAGTCTATCTCCTATACTGTTGGCCCCTGGCCCAGAGATCCTGTTGATCACTGATGGCTACCTTGTAGGGAAATCTGGGAATAAGCATCCAGTCTGGGAAAAAACCAACACCACCTCCAAATGGAAATGGTCAAATGGTATCATATCCAGGACATACACAGGTACCTCAGGTTGTAGAATAGACTAATAACAATAACAATGGATCTTCTTTCTTCAAACCCCAAATAGAGAACGTAGTAGCCAAAGTTCAGGAAGAAAAGGAAGAAATTAAAGAGATATCAGCACAACTACAGAAACTCACTACTGAGATCACTCATCTGAGGAGTCAGAAATCCTATTCTCAACCAAATCAAAATAGAGGATATGCCATTGACAGATCCAATTATCTTGATAGGGGATATAATAACAACAATAATAACAACAGTGGTAACAATAATCCCCTTAGACAACCTAGAGTGTGGAACACTAGACTGAACAATGTTTCTTTGCCATCACCCATAGATAATCAACCCTCTGGTGAACCTAGGCAGACTACTAGAGTGAACCTAGTAGAAGCAGCCCTTACAAACTGGTGTAGGATAGATAATACCAATGCTCATGCAGAGGTTGATTGTCCATAGTTTAGGATCGCCACTAGTATATTCCAAGCTGAGGTGTCTAATACTGTAGGTAATCTACCTTATGTTGAAGGAAATGAAATTGTCCCTTGTGGATATGATTCTTCTCTTGTATTAGAAAGTTTCATCAATCGTCCTCATCAGTAGATAATGTCACCTCATGAGAATTACACCTTAGCATGTGAAGAGTCAGCTATGGGTTTTGAAACCAATTATGTTTTTCCATTTGAAGATGAAAATGAGCCATCAGTGGAACATGAAGAGGTGCATGCTTATCACTAGCAGTATCAGGGTAGACATAATTACAACCTAAGGAATAACACCAACAGACCTACTAGTCCTTTGACTACATCCTTGACTCCAAATAATTTTAACACTGCTCCTGATCCTAAGGCAAGCAATAACCCTGGATTTCCTAAAGTTAATGCTCATCACAAAATGCAGTGCCAAAAACTGGTAATCAACCCCCTGAATCTGATAAATTGGTCACATACTTAGTAGATGAAATGAAAAAGATCAAAATCAGTTTGTCATTGTTAGAACTACTCAAAACCCCAGAAATTAAAAAAGCCTTCATGAAATCCTTAGATGATCCTGCTCCAAAAGAGGACAATCATACCTCAAATCAGACTTTGAATAAAGATCATGCCACTATTCAAGCTGTAGAAACTTCACACATGACTCTTTATAGAGATAAAACTGAATCACCTCCTTTTCTCCTTACCATAAGGATGTTTAGTAAGAATTTGCATAATTGCTTAGTAGATTTAGGTGCATCTACTAATGTAATGCCTTTATCCATATGTAACACCTTAGGGTTACATCCTACCAAGTCACTAAAGAAGGTAACACAGTTAGATAAAACAGAGGTGAGTGTCGTAGGAGAATTTACTCACATCCATATGTAGTTAGAATGAGATCCAAGAATTCAATACTACATTGATATCCAGGTAGTAGATATACCAGACATGTATGGGATGTTGCTCAGTAGAGATTGGTCAAAAACACTCAATGGATACATGTCCACTAATTTTAGTCACATGTGGTTACCTTGGAAAGGAATACTGATGCAGGAGCATCCAGGGTGTAAGAGCAATCTTGCATCAACCAAAATAATAATAATAATAATAATAATAATAATAAATGTGTTGTTTCTTTTCAATAAGGGCTAAATTTGGCAGGGTTGCTATTTTTAGTAAGTTTGCATTTGTGCACGGTTGGATACAAAATCTTACACGGACCTCCAGAATGGTGAATTGAAGCTAATGGTGAAGAAATCACTTCAATATCATTTGTCATTTGTGAGATATTAAAATTTCAAATTCCAAAAATCCTATTGAAATATTCAAAGTCAAATTTGAGGCACTTAGAGGCTCCGGATGGGCCCGAAATTTGGTGGGAAACCCAAGTAGTCTACCTATTGGTTCTACTTACTCTCCATCTAATTTTCGAGAGATTTCCAAAAAGGTATTATAATTGAAAATCCAACGATCGGATTGAAAGTTATGGCCCCACAAAGTTGACCTATTTTTGGAGGGAGATGCAAATTTTGAAATTAAGCTGGTGGTCGCCAAAAAGGGCTATATATAACCATTTTTGGGAACCCTTAGGGTAGTAGTGTTAAAGGGGAAGGTGTAGAGTCAAGAAAGGCGGGAAATTAGAAACCCTATTTGATTTAGGAATTACAGAAGGCTGAAGATTTTAGAGTTTTGAGAGAGGGAGCTGTAATGTGTTGCAGCATGTAGGGCATTCATCCTCTGATTGTATTTGAACTTCTGTAATGTAATGTTTTTCCCATATTAATAAAATATCATTCTATTTTCTGTGTGTAATTTTTGTTATTGTGTGTTTTATGATTTACCCCTCTTCATCAAGTGGTATCAAAGCAAGGGTTCTTGAGTGTGTAGACAAATAGCCGACCATGAGGCAGTTTGCACCAGGACCTGAGGTTGTGGGTTTGCTGCATAGATCAAGATACCTCTATGAAGAAACCGTGGTGGGAGGAATGCTTTGATGGAAGAGGGTCTTAGAGCCCTGCAAAGACAAATCGATGCATTAAAAGAGGAGCTGCGAAGAGGGTTTGAGACGAGAAGGAGAGAGGAAAGTGAAGATGAAGCTGAAGAAGAGCTATCTGAGGAAGAACAAGAAGCTGCGGGAGATCCTGCAGAAGTTAGGTTGTTGAGAGCCATTTCAAAGATCAGAAAGAGGCCCAGGATTGAAGTTTCTACCTATTCTAGAGATTTGAATCTGGAACAACTTATTGATTGGATTATTGACATGGAGGAGTATTTTGAGTATGAAGATGTGGAAGACCCTGAACGGGTCAAGTTTGCAAAGACAAAGTTGAAGGGCCATGCCAGTATTTGGTGGAAGGAGGTCCAGTTAGAGAGAAATAGAAGAGGAAAAGCAAAGATTACCAGATGGTATTAATGGTGGAGAAATTGAAGAAGCAATTCATTCTTGTGGACTATGAGATGGAGTTGCTGAAGAAGCTGCAAGGATTGAAGCAAGGTAACAAGTCTGTTAAGGAGTATACAGAAGATTTTTATAAGATCACTATAAGGATAGGGCATGGAGAGGCCAACAAGGAGAAGGTGGCCCGTTACATTAATGGGTTGAGGCCAAGTATTCAAGAAGAGTTGAGCCTGGTCAGAATGACCACCATAGAAGATGCATACTAGTTTTCCCTAAAGGTGGAAGAGAAGCTGAATAAGAGATTTGAAAGCAAACCAAGGGGAAGAGGTCAAGGCAGAAGGACTAGCAGAAGACCCTATGGAGGCCGAAATGAAGATCCAAAGAAAAGTGAAGAAGCTGGAACCAGTCAAAATCAGAGAAGAGATAATACCTACCGACCTCATGACCAGAATAATGGTGAGCAAAGAGGAAGAGGAAGAGGTAGACCTAGAAGAGGAGGTTTCAGGGGAACATGTTTCCAATGTGGAGAAGAAGGGCATCGAGCATATGAGTGTCTACAACATCAAGGAAGGATGAATAGAAGACCAAAAGGTAATGCACGAGTTGCACATGTGGATGAAGATGCACAGTCTGAGCACTCTAAAGATAAAAAAAGGGGAGAAACCCTAGTTGTCAAAAGAACTTTGTTGAATGAGAAGAAAAAACCCAATCAGAGGAAGAGTTTATTCCGCACAAGGTGTAAATGTGAAGGTAATTGTTGTGATATTATTATTGACAATGGAAGCACTGATAATCTTGTTTTAGAGGAGATGGTTGACAAGTTGAAGTTGACAAGAAGAAAGCATCTGCATCCATACCAGATTGCATGGCTGTAGAAGGACCATAGAGCTTTGGTCAATGAACAGTGTTTAGTGAAGTTCAAGATTGGTGACTACCATGATGAGGTGTTGTGTGACATCATACCGATGGATGCATGTGATATCTTATTGGGGAGGCCGTGGCAGTATGATAGGAGTGCTCTCCATGATGGCCGTAAAAACACATACTCCCTAACAAAGGATGGAGTCCGTCATAAGTTGAAGCCCTTGAAGGAGGTGGAAGAAAAGGTATGTAGTACTGCCAGAATTTGCTTGGTAGATGGTAGAAAGGTTTTGGAGGGTATGAAGCATGAGCGTCATTGCTTTGCATTGATTCCTAAGATCAATCAGGAGAAATGTGAAGATGTACCAGCAGAAGTCTCAGAAATGTTGGAAGAATTTCAAGATATTGTCTCTGATAATGTACCAGAAGGTTTACCACCAGTGAGGAAGATAAGTCATCAAATGGATTTGATACCGGAGCTAGTTTGCCAAATAAGGCAGCCCACAGGATGACTCCAGCAGAGAATGAAGAGTTGAATAGACAAGTTCACGAGCTGTTAAGGAAGGGACTGATAAGGGAGAGCCTAAGTCCATGTGCGGTATCTGCAATACTAGTACCAAAGAAAGATGGAGAGTGGAGGATGTGTACAGATTCTTGAGCCATCAACAAGATCACAATCAAGTACAGATTTCCATTGCCAAGAATGGATGACATAATAGATTGTTTGAGTGGAGCCAACTACTTCACGAAGATTGATCTAAAGAGTGGGTATCACCATATTCGAATCAGAGAAGGAGATGAATGGAAGACAACCTTCAAGACAAAGGAGGGTTTGTATGAATGGTTAGTCATGCCATTTGGGCTAACCAATGTACTGAGCACATTAATGCGGCTCATGAACGAGGTACTGAAGGAATTTTTGGGAATTTTTGTTATTGTTTATTTAGATGACATTTTGATTTTCAGTAAGACTTGGGATGAGCATTTGATGCATATCAAAAGAGTTTTAGAGAAGCTAAGGGAGGAGAAGTTGTTGATCAATCTGAAGAAATGTAGTGTTGCAAAGAAGGAGTTGGTATACTTGGGATTTGTTGTCTCAGAGGAAGGTCTTAAGTTGGACCCAGAGAAGGTGAGGTCTATCATTGAATGGCCTACGCCAAGGAGTGCTTTCGAGGTAAGATCTTTTCATGGTTTGGCAAGTTTTTACAGAAAGTTAATCAGGAATTTCAGTACCATTTGTGCACTCCTAACTGAGACAATGAGAGGGGATAGAAAAGAGTTTAGATGGACTAAAGGAGCAGACAAGAGCTTTGATACATTGAACCAGAAAGTCATAGAACAACTTGTGTAGGCACTTCTAGATTTCAATAAGGTATTTCAGGTAGATTGTGATGCTAGTGGTAGTGGTATAGGAGTTGTTCTAAGTCAAGAAGGTAAGCCCATTGCCTATTTTTGTGAGAAGCTTAATGATGCTAAGAAAAAGTATTTTGTTTATGATCAAGAGTTTTATGCAATAGTCCAAGCTTTGAAGAAATGGAGACATTATTTGTTGCCAAAAGAATTTGCTTTATATACTGATCATCAGGGTTTGCAGTATCTTAATAGTCAAGGAAAGTTAAATCAAAGACACTTAAAATGGGTTGAGTTTTTGCAGAGTTATACTTTTGTTTTGAAGCACAGGAGTGGGAAGACCAATAGGGTTGCAGATGCCTTGAGTAGAAGGCAAAATTTGTTGACAAAAATGAAGATAGAGGTTGTTGGGTTTGATGAACTCAAAAGTTTGTATCCTGAAAATCTAGATTTTGCAAAGACTTGGAAAGCTTGTTTGGAACCTGTTACTTTGGACAGGACAACATGGTTGGATTAAATAATCCAAGATGGCATGTTGTTTAGAGGAAGCCACTTGTGCATTCCGAGGAGTTCCATGAGAGAGAACCTGATTAAGGAGAAGCATAGTGGAGGATTTGCTCCACACTTTAGTCGAGATAAGACCATTGCTATTATTGGTGAACATTATTACTGGCCACAATTGCAGCACGATGTGAGGAAATTTGTGCAGAGTTACAGAATGTGTCAGATGGCAAAAGGAACAAGTCAGAATACAGGGCTATATAAGCCATTACCTATAACACAGAAGCCATGGGATGATATTAGTATCGATTTTGTTCTTGCTTTACCAAGGACACAGAGAGGGCATGATTCTATTTTTGTGGTGGTGGATAGATTCTCAAAGATGGCCCATTTTATTCCTTCCAAGAAGACTAATGATGCTATTCATATTGCAGATTTATTTTTCAGGGAGGTGGTGAGACTACATGGCCTACCTAAGAGCATAGTTTCAGATCAAGATACCAAGTTTGTTGGTTATTTCTTAAGGACATTGTGGAAGGAGTTGAAGACAGATTTGAAGTTCAATTCTACACACCATCCACAGACTGATGGATAGACAGAAGTGGTGAATAGGAGTTTGGGTAACCTGCTACGATGCTTAGTAGGAGATAAGCCCAAGGGATGGGATTTGATTTTACCACAGGCAAAATTTGCTTACAACAATTCTGTCAATAGGAGCATAGCTAAATCTCCATTCCAGGTTGTGTATGGGAGTAGCCCAAGAACTGCTTCCGAATTGAGGAGGATGGATAAGGGGGAGAAGAGTAGTGCCGAAGCTGAAAATTTTGTTGAGCACATGAAGAATTTGTATGAAGAGGTAAGAAAGCATATCCATAAGATGATTTCTCAGTATAAGGCTAAGGCAAATTAGAAGAGGAGACATAAGGAGTTTCAGGAGGGTGATGAAGTCATGGTTCACTTGAGAAAAGAAAGATTTCCAGTTGGTACATATAATAAGCTGAAGATGAGGAAATTTGGACCATGTAGAATCTTGGAGAAGCACGATTCAGGAAATGCATTTGAGGTAGAGTTGCCTGATGAAATCAATATTTCAAAGTGTTCAACATTTCGGATCTAACAGAGTATCATGATGATGGACTTGATAAAGGAACACAGTGGGACATTCCAGCATCTACTTAAGAGAAGGAGGAGATAGAGGGCATTCTGGATAGCTGTGTGGGTAAAACTACAAGAAACAGGCAGTATACATAATACTTGGTCAAATGGAAAGGAAGGCCTGTTGAAGATTCATCATGGGTATCTGAGACTGAGGTCAATAGTTTTGGTTTCCCTCTAACACATGAGAAGTGACAGGCTCACTTTTCAAATTACCCCGGGTGTCTGATGCAGAAGCATCCAGGGTGTAAGAGCAATCTTGCATCAACCAAAAAAATAATAATAATAATAATAAATGTGTTGTTTCTTTTCAATAAGGGTTAAATTTGGCAGGGTTACTATTTTTAGTAAGTATGTATTTGTACACGGTTGGATACAAAATCTTACACAGACCTCCAGAATGGTGAATTGAAGCTAATGGTGAATAAATCACTTCAATATCATTTGTCATTTGTGAGATATTAAAATTTCAAATTCCAAAAATCCTATTGAAATATTCAAAGTCAAATTTGAGGCACTTAGAGACTTCGGATGGGCCCGCAATTTGGTGGGAAACCCAAGTAGTCTACCTATTGGTACTACTTCCACTCCATCGTCTTTTCGAGAGCTTTCCGAAAAGGTATTATAATTGAAAATCCAACGGTCGGATTGAAAGTTATGGCCCCACGAAGTTGACCTATTTTTGGAGGGACATGCAAATTTTGAAATTAAGCTGGTGGTCCCCAAAAAGGGCTATATATAACCATTTTTGGGAACCCTTAGGGTAGTAGAGTTAAGCGGGAAGGTGTAGAGTCAAGAAAGGCGGGAAATTAGAAACCCTAGTTGATTTGGGAATTACATAAGGCTGAGGATTCTAGATTTTTGAGAGAGGGAGCTGTAATGTGTTGTAGACTGTAGGATTCATCCTCTGATTGTATTTGAGCTTCTGTAATGTAATGTTTTTCCTATATTAATAAAATATCATTCTATTTTCTATGTGCAATTTCTGTTATTGTATGTTTTATGATTTACCCCCCTTCATCAAGTGGTATCAGAGCAAGGGTTCCTGAGTGTGTAGACAGATCGCCGACCATGAGGCAGTTTGCCTTAGGACTTGAGGTTGTGGGTTTGCTGCATAGATCAAGATGCCTCCACGAAGAAACTATGGTGGGAGGACTGCTTTGACGAAAGAGGGTTTTAGAGCCCTGCAAAGACAAATCGATGCATTGCAAGAGGAGCTGCAAAGAGGGTTCGAGCCGAGAAGGAGAGAGGAAAGCGAAGATGAAGCTAAAGAAGAGCTATCTGAGGAAGAACAAGAAGCTGCGGGAGATCTTGCAGAAGTTAGGTTGTTGAGGGCCATTTCAAAGATTGGAAAGAGGCCCAGGATCAAAGTTTCTACCTATTCTGGAGATTTGAATCTGGAACAACTTATTGATTGGATCAATGATATGGAGGAGTATTTTGAGTATGAAGATGTGGAAGACCCTGAACGGGTCAAGTTTGCAAAGACAAAGTTGAAGGGCCACGCCAGTATTTGGTGGAAGGAGGTCCAGTTAGAGAGAAATAGAAGAGGAAAAAAAAGATTACTAGATGGGATCGGATGGTGGAGAAATTGAAGAAGCAGTTCATTCTTGTGGACTATGAGAAGGAGTTTTTGAAGAAGCTGCAAGGATTCAAGCAAGGTAACAAGTCTATTAAGGAGTATACAGAAGATTTTTATAAGATTGCTATTAGGACAGGGCATGGAGAGGCCAACAAGGAGAAGGTGGCCCGTTACATTAATGGGTTGAGGCCAAGTATTCAAGAAGAGTTGAGCCTGGTCAGAATGACCACCATAGAAGATGCGTACCAGTTTTCCCTAAAGGTGGAAGAGAAGCTGAATAAGAGAATTGAAAGCGAGCAAAGGGGAAGAGGTCAAGGTGGAAGGACTAGCGGAAGACCCTATGGAGGCCAAAATCAAGATCCAAAGAAAAGTGAAGAAGCTGGAACCAGTCGAAATCAGAGAAGAGATAATACCTACCGCCCTCGTGACTAGAATAATGGTGAGTAAAGAGCAAGAGGAAGAGGTAGACCTAGAAGAGGAGATTTCAGGGGAACATGTTTCCAATGTGGAGAAGAAGGGCATCGAGCATACGAGTGTCCACAACATCAAGGAAGGATGAATAGAAGACCTGAAGGTAATGCACGAGTTGCACATGTGGATGAAGATGCACATTCTGAGTGCTCTGAAGATGCAGAAACGGGAGAAACCCTAGTTGTCAGAAGAAATTTGTTGAATGAGGAGAAAGAACCCAATCAGAGGAAGAGTTTATTCCACACAAGGTGCAAATGTGAAGGTAAGTGTTGTGATATTATTATTAAGAGTGGAAGCACTGATAATCTTGTTTCAGAGGAGATGGTTGACAAGTTTAAGTTGACAAGAAGAAAGCATCCGCATCCATACCGGATTGCATGGATGCAGAAGGACCATAGAGCTTCGGTCAATGAACAATGTTTAGTGAAGTTCAAGATTGGTGACTACCATGATGAGGTGTTGTGTGACATCATACCAACGGATGCATGTCATATGTTATTGGGGAGGCCGTTGCAGTATGATAGGAGCGATGTCCATGATGGCCATGCAAACACATACTCCCTAACAAAGGATGGAGTCCGTCATAAGTTGAAGCCCTTGAAGGAGGTGGAAGAAAAGGTATGTAGTACTACCAGAATCTGCTTGGTAGATGGTAGAAATTTTTTGGAGGGTATGAAGCATGAGCGTCATTGCTTTGCATTGATTCCTAAGATTAGTCAAGAGAAATGTGAAGATATACCAGCAGAAGTCTCAGAAATGTTAGAAGAATTTCAAGATATTGTCTCTGATAATGTACCAGAAGGTTTACCACCAGTAAGGAAGATAAGTCATCAAATGGATTTGATACCAGGAGCTAGTTTGCCAAATAAGGCAGCCCACAGGATGACTCCAGCAGAGAATGAAGAGTTAAACAGACAAGTTCATGAGCTATTAAGGAAGGAACTAATAAGGGAGAGCCTAAGTCCATGTGCGGTATTTGCAGTACTAGCACCAAAGAAAGATGGAGAGTGGAGGATGTGTATAGATTCCTGAGCCATCAACAAGATCACAATCAAATACATATTTCTATTGCCAAGAATGGATGAAATAATGGATTGTTTGAGTGGAGCCAAGTACTTCACGAAGATTGATTTGAAGAGTGGGTATCACCAGATTCGAATTAGATAAGGAGATGAATGGAAGACAACCTTCAGGACAAAAGAGGGTTTGTATGAGTGCTTAGTCATGCCATTTGGGCTAACCAATGCACCGAGCACATTCATGTGGCTCATGAACGAGGTACTGAAGGAATTTTTGGGAAGTTTTGTTATTGTTTATTTAGATGACATTTTAATTTTCAGTAAGACTTGGGATGAGCATTTGATGCATATCAGAAGAGTTTTAGAGAAGCTGAGGGAGGAGAAGTTGTTGATCAATCTGAAGAAATGTAGTTTTGCAAAGAAGGAGTTTGTATACCTAGGATTTTTTGTCTCAGAGGAAGGTCTTAAGATGGACTCAGAGAAGGTGAGGGCTATCATTGAATGGCCTACGCCAAGGAGTGCTTTTGAGGTGAGATTTTTTCGTGGTTTGGCAAGTTTTTACAGAAAGTTTATCAGGAATTTTAGTAGCATTTGTGCACTCCTAACTAAGACAATGAGGGGATAGAAAAGAGTTTAGATGGACTAAAGGAGCAGACAAGAGCTTTGATACATTGAACTAGAAAGTCATAGAACAACCTGTGTTGGCACTTCTAGATTTCAATAAGGTATTTCAGGTAGATTGTGATGCTAGTGGTAGTGGTATAGGAGCTGTTCTAAGTCAAGAAGGTAAGTCCATTGCCTATTTTAGTGAGAAGCTTAATGATGCCAAGAAAAAGTATTTTGTTTATGATCAAGAGTTTTATGCAATAGTCTAGGCTTTCAAGAAATGGAGACATTATTTGTTGCCAAAAGAGTTTGTTTTATATACTGATCATCAGGCTTTGCAGTATCTTAATAATCAAGGAAAGTTAAATCAAAGACACTTAAAATGGGTTGAGTTTTTGCAGAGTTATACTTTTGTTTTCAAGCACAGGAGTGGGAAGTCCAACAGGGTTGCAAATGCCTTGAGCAAAAGGCAAAATTTTTTGACAGAAATTAAGATAGAGGTTGTTGGATTTGATGAACTTAAAATTTTGTATCCTGAAGATCTAGATTTTGCAGAGGCTTAGAAAGTTTGTTTGGAACCTATTACTTTGGATAGGACAAAATGGTTGGATTACATAATCCAAGATGGCATGTTGTTTAGACTAAGCCAGTTGTGCATTCTGAGGAGTTCCATGAGAGAGAACCTGATTAAGGAGAAGCATAGTGGAGGATTACCTGGACACGTTGGTCGAGATAAGACCATTGCTATTGTTGGTGAACATTATTACTGGCCACAATTGCAGCAAGATGTGAGGAAATTTGTGCAGATTTGTAGAATGTGTCACAGGGCAAAAGGAACAAGTCAGAATACAAGGCTATATCAGCCATTACCTATACCAGAGAAGCCATGGGATGATATTAGTATAGATTTTGTTCTTGGTTTACCAAGGACACAGAGAGGGCATGATTCCATTTTTGTGGTGGTGGATAGATTCTCAAAGATGGCCCATTTTATTCCTTGCAAGAAGACTAATGATGCTATTCATATTGCAGAGTTATTTTTTAGGGAGGTGGTGAGACTACATGGTCTACCTAAGAGTATAGTTTCAGATCAAGATACCAAGTTTGTTGGTTATTTCTGGAGGACATTGTGGAAGAAATTGAAGACAGATTTGAAGTTTAGTTTTGCACACCATCCACAGACTAATGGATAGACAGAAGTGGTGAATAGGAGTTTGGGTAACTTGCTACGATGCTTATTAGGAGATAAGCCCAAGGGATGGGATTTAATTTTACCACAGGCAGAATTTCCTTACAACAATTCTATCAATAGGAACAGAGGTAAATCTCCATTCCAAGTTGTGTATGTGAGTAGCCTAGGAACTGCTTCCGAATTGAGGAGGATGGATAAGGGGGAGAAGAGTAGTGCAAAAGCTAAAAATTTTGTTGAGCACATGAAGAATTTGCACGAAGAGGTAAGAAAGCATATCCATAAGATGATTTGTCAATATAAGGCTAAGGCAGATTAGAAGAGGAGACATAAGGAGTTTCAGGAGGGTGATGAAGTCATGGTTCACTTGAGAAAAGAAAGATTTCCAGTTGGTACATATAATAAGCTGAAGATGAGGAAATTTGGACCATGTAGAATCCTGAAGAAGCACGATTCAGGAAATGCATTTGAGGTAGAGTTGCCTAATGACATCAATATTTCACCAGTGTTCAACATTTCGGATCTGATAGAGTATCATGATGATGGACTTGATAAAGGAACACAGTGGGACATTCCAGCATCTACTTAAGAGAAGGAGGAGATAGAGGGCATTATGGATAGCCGTGTGGGTAAGAGTACAAGAAACATGTAGTATAAAAAAAAATTGGTGAAATGGAAAGGAAGGCCTGTTGAAGATTTATCATGGTTATCTGAGACTGAGGTTAATAGTTTAGGTTTCCCTCTAACACATGAGAAGTGATAGGCTCACGTCTCAAATTAACCCAAGTGTCTGATGCAGGAGCATCCAGGGTGTAAGAGCAATCTTACATCAACCAAAATAATAATAATAATAATAATAATAATAATAATAATAATAATAAATGTGTTGTTTCTTTTGAATAAGGGCTAAATTTGGTAGGGTTACTATTTTTAGTAAGTTTACATTTGTGCACGGTTGGATACAAATTCTTACACGGACCTCCAGAATGGCGAATTGAAG
This sequence comes from Cunninghamia lanceolata, assembly GCA_027924645.1. NCBI lineage: Eukaryota > Viridiplantae > Streptophyta > Pinopsida > Cupressales > Cupressaceae > Cunninghamia > Cunninghamia lanceolata. Next base: position 4,369,163 of record BSBN01001091.1, read on the forward strand.
CTAATGGTGAAGAAATCACTTCAATATCATTTGTCATTTGTGAGATATTAAAATATCAAATTCTAAAAATTCTATTGAAATATTCAAGTCAAATTTGAGGGACTTAGAGGCTCCGGATGGGCCCAAAATTTGGTGGGAAACCCAAGTAGTCTACCTATCGGTACTACTTCCACTCCATTGTCTTTTTGAAAGCTTTCTGAAAAGGTATTATAATTGAAAATCTAACGGTCGGATCGAAAGTTATGGCCCCACGAAGTTGACCTATTTTTGGAGGGAGATGTAAATTTTGAAATTAAGCTGGTGGTCACCAAAAAGGGCTATATATAACCATTTTTGGGAACCCTTAGGGTAGTAGAGTTAAGGGGGAAGGTTTAGAGTCAAGAAATGCGGGAAATTAGAAACCCTAGTTGATTTGGGAATTACACAAGGCTGAAGATTCCAGAGTTTTGAGAGAGGGAGTTGTAATGTGTTGCAACCTGTAGGGGATTCATTCTCTGATTGTATTTAAGCTTCTGTAATGTAATGTTTTTCCCATATTAATAAAATATGATTCTATTTTCTATGTGCAATTTCTATTATTGTGTGTTTTATGATTTACCCCCTTCATCAAGTGGTATCAGAGCAAGGGTTCTTGTGTGTGTAGACAGATCACCGATCGTGAGATAGTTTGCACCAGGGCCTGAGGTTGTGGGTTTGCTGCATAGATCAAGATGCCTCCACGAAGAAATCGTGGTGGGAGGAATGCTTTGACGGAAGAGGGTTTTAGAGCCCTACAAAGACAAATCGATGCATTGCAAGAGGAGCTGCGAAGAGGGTTCGAGCCAAGAAGGAGAGAGGAAAGCGAAGGTAAAGTTGAAGAAGAGCTATCTGAGGAAGAACAAGAAGCTGCAGGAGATCCTGCAGAAGTTAGGTTGTTGAGGGCCATTCCAAAGATCGGAAAGAGGCCTAGGATCAAAGTTTCTACCTATTCTGGAGATTTGAATCCGGAACAACTTATTGATTGGATCAATGATATGGAGGAGTATTTTGAGTATGAAGATGTGGAAGACCCTGAACGAGTGAAGTTTACAAAGACAAAGTTGAAGGGCCACACCAGTATTTGGTGGAAGGAGGTCCAGTTAGAGAGAAATAGAAGAGGAAAAACAAAGATTACCAGATGGGATCAGATGGTGGAGAAATTGAAGAACCAGTTCATTCCAGTGGACTATGAGATGGAGTTTTTGAAGAAGCTGCAAAGATTGAAGCAAGGTAACAAGTCTGTTAAGGAGTATACCAAAGATTTTTATAAGATCCTTATCAGGACAGGGCATGGAGAGGCCAACAAGGAGAAGGTGGCCCGTTACATTAATGGGTTGAGGCCAAGTATTCAAGAAGAGTTGAGCCTGGTTAGAATGAACACCATAGAAGATGCATACCAGTTTTCCCTGAAGGTAGAAGAGAAGTTGAATAAGAGATTTGAAAGAAAGAAAAGGGGAAGAGGTCAAGGCGGAAGGACTGGCAGAAGACCCTATGGAGGCCGAAATGAAGATCCAAAGAAAAGTGAAGAAATTGGAACCAGTTGAAATCAGAGAGGAGATAATATCTACTGCCCTCGTGACCAGAATAATGGTGAGCAAAGAGGAAGAGGAAGAGGTAGACCTGAAAGAGGAGGTTTCAGGGGAACATGTTTCCAATGCAGAGAATAAGGGCATCGAGCATACGAGTGTCCGCAACATCAAGGAAGGATGAATAGAAGACCTGAAGGTAATGCATGAGTTGCACATGTGGATGAAGATGCACAGTCTGAGCACTCTGAAGATGCAGAAAGGGGAGAAACCCTAGTTGTCAGAAGAACTTTCTTGAATGAGGAGAAAGAACCCAATCAGAGGAAGAGTTTATTCCACACAAGGTACAAATGTGAAGGTAAGTGTTGTGATTTTTATTATTGACAGTGGAAGCACTGATAATCTTGTTTTAGAGGAGATGGTTGACAAGAAGAAAGCATCTGCATCCATACTGGATTGCATGGTTGCAGAAGGACCATAGAGCTTTGGTCAATGAACAGTGTTTAGTGAAGTTCAAGATTGGTGACTACCATGATGAGGTGCTATGTGACATCATACCGATGGATGCATGTCATATGTTATTGGGGAGGCCATGGCAGTATGATAGGAGCACTATCCATGATGGCCGTGCAAACTCATACTGCCTAACAAAGGATGGAGTCTATCATAAGTTGAAACCCTTGAAGGAGGTGGAAGAAAAAGTATGTAGTACTGCCAGAATTTGCTTGGTAGATGGTAGAAAGTTTTTGGAGGGTATGAAGCATGAGCATCATTACTTTGCATTGATTCCTAAGATCAGTCAAGAGAAATGTGAAGATGTACCAGCAGAAGTCTCAGAAATGTTAGAATAATTTCAAGATATTGTCTCTGATAATGTACCAGAACGTTTACCACCAGTGAGGAAGATAAGTCATCAAATGGATTTGATACTAGGAGCTAGTTTGCCAAATAAGGCAGCCCACAGGATGACTCCAGCAGAGAATGAAGAGTTGAATAGATAAGTTCACGAGCTGTTAAGGAAGGGACTGCTAAGGGAGAGCCTACGTCCATGTGCGGTATCTGTAGTACTAGCACCAAAGAAAGATGGAGAGTGGAGGATGTGTACAGATTCCTGAGCCATCAACAAGATCACAATCAAGTACAGATTTCCATTGCTAAGAATGGATGACATAATGGATTGTTTGAGTGGAGCCAAGTACTTAACGAAGATTGATTTGAAGAGTGGGTATCACCAAATTCAACTTAGATAAGGAGATGAATGGAAGACAACCTTCAAGACAAAGGAAGGTTTGTATGAGTGGTTAGTCATGCCATTTGGGCTAACCAATGCACCGAGCACATTCATGCAGCTCATGAACGAGGTACTAAAGGAATTTTTTGGAAGTTTTGTTATTGTTTATTTAGATGACATTTTGATTTTCAGTAAGACTTGGGATGAGCATTTGATGCATATTAGAAGAGTTTTAGAGAAGTTGAGGGAGGAGAAGTTGTTGATCAATCTGAAGAAATGTAGTTTTGCAAAGAAAGAGTCAGTATACCTGGGATTTGTTGTCTCAGAGGAAGGTCTTAAGATGGACCTAGAGAAGGTGAGGTCTATCATTGAATGGCCTACACCAAGGAGTGCTTTCGAGGTAAGATCTTTTGGTGGTTTGGCAGTTTTTACAGAAAGTTTATCAGGAATTTCAGTAACATTTGTGCACTCCTTACTGAGACAATGAGAGGGGATAGAAAAGAGTTTAGATGGACTAAAGGAGCAGACAAGAGCTTTGATACATTGAACCAGAAAGTCATAGAACAACCTGTGTTGGCACTTCGAGATTTTAATAAGGTATTTCAGGTAGATTGTGATGCTAGTGGTAGTGGTATAGGAGCTGTTCTAAGTCAAGAAGGTAAGTCCATTGCCTATTTTAGTGAGAAGCTTAATGATGCCAAGAAAAAGTATTTTGTTTATGATCAAGAGTTTTATGCAATAGTCCCAGCTTTGAAGAAATGGAGACATTATTTGTTGCCAAAAGAGTTTGTTTTATATATTGATCATCAGGCTTTGCAGTATCTTTATAGTCAAGGAAAGTTAAATCAAAGACACTTAAAATGGGTTGAGTTTTTGCAGAGTTATCCTTTTGTTTTGAAGCACAGGAGTGGGAATTCCAACAGGGTTGCAGATGCCTTGAGCGGAAGGCAAAATTTTTTGACAGAAATGAAGATAGAGGTTGTTGGGTTTGATGAACTCAAAAGTTTGTATCCTGAAGATCTAGATTTTGTAGAGGCTTGGAAAGCCTGTTTGGAACCTATTACTTTGGACAAGACAAAATGGTTGGATTACATAATCCAAGATGGCATGTTGTTTAGACTAAGCTAGTTGTGCATTCTGAGGAGTTCCATGAGAAAGAACCTGATTAAGGAGAAGCATAGTGGAGGATTTGCTGGACACTTTAGTCGAGATAAGACCATTGCTATTATTGGTGAACATTATTACTGGCCACAATTGCAGCACGATGTGAGGAAATTTGTGCAGAGTTGCAGAATGTGTCAGATGGCAAAAGGAACAAGTCAGAATACAGGGCTATATAAGCCATTACCTATAACAGAGAAGCCATGGGATGATATTAGTATGGATTTTGTTCTTGCTTTACCAAGGACACAGAGAGGGCATGATTCCATTTTTGTGGTGGTGGATAGATTCTCAAAGATGGCCCATTTTATTCCTTACAAGAAGACTAATGATGCTATTCATATTGCAGATTTATTTTTCAGGGAGGTGGTGAGACTACATGGTCTACCTAAGAGCATAGTTTCAGATCAAGATACCAAGTTTGTTGGTTATTTCTTGAGGACATTGTGGAAGAAGTTGAAGACAGATTTGAAGTTCAATTCTACACACCATCCACAGACTGATGGATAGACAGAAGTGGTGAATAGGAGTTTGGGTAACCTGCTACGATGCTTAGTAGGAGATAAGCCCAAGGGATGGGATTTGATTTTACCACAGGCAAAATTTGCTTACAACAATTCTGTCAATAGGAGCATAGCTAAAACTCCATTCCAGGTTGTGTATGGGAGTAGCCCAAGAACTGCTTCCAAATTGAGGAGGATGGATAAGGGAGAGAAGAGTAGTGCCGAAGCTGAAAATTTTGTTGAGCACATGAAGAATTTGTATGAAGAGGTAAGAAAGCATATCCATAAGATGATTTCTCAGTATAAGGCTAAGGCAAATTAGAAGAGGAGACATAAGGAGTTTCAGGAGGGTGATGAAGTCATGGTTCACTTGAGAAAAGAAAGATTTCCAGTTGGTACATATAATAAGCTGAAGATGAGGAAATTTGGACCATGTAGAATCCTGGAGAAGCACGATTCAGGAAATGCATTTGAGGTAGAGTTGCCTGATGAAATCAATATTTCAAAGTGTTCAACATTTCGGATCTAACAGAGTATCATGATGATGGACTTGATAAAGGAACACAGTGGGACATTCCAGCATCTACTTAAGAGAAGGAGGAGATAGAGGGCATTCTGGATAGCTGTGTGGGTAAAACTACAAGAAACAGGCAGTATACATAATACTTGGTCAAATGGAAAGGAAGGCCTGTTGAAGATTCATCATGGGTATCTGAGACTGAGGTTAATAGTTTTGGTTTCCCTCTAACACATGAGAAGTGACAGGCTCACTTTTCAAATTACCCCGGGTGTCTGATGCAGAAGCATCCAGGGTGTAAGAGCAATCTTGCATCAACCAAAAAAATAATAATAATAATAATAAATGTGTTGTTTCTTTTCAATAAGGGTTAAATTTGGCAGGGTTACTATTTTTAGTAAGTATGTATTTGTACACGGTTGGATACAAAATCTTACACAGACCTCCAGAATGGTGAATTGAAGCTAATGGTGAATAAATCACTTCAATATCATTTGTCATTTGTGAGATATTAAAATTTCAAATTCCAAAAATCCTATTGAAATATTCAAAGTCAAATTTGAGGCACTTAGAGACTTCGGATGGGCCCGCAATTTGGTGGGAAACCCAAGTAGTCTACCTATCGGTACTACTTCTACCTATTCTGGAGATTTGAATCTGGAACAACTTATTGATTGGATCAATGATATGGAGGAGTATTTTGAGTATGAAGATGTGGAAGACCCTGAACGGGTCAAGTTTGCAAAGACAAAGTTGAAGGGCCACGCCAGTATTTGGTGGAAGGAGGTCCAGTTAGAGAGAAATAGAAGAGGAAAAAAAAAGATTACTAGATGGGATCAGATGGTGGAGAAATTGAAGAAGCAGTTCATTCCTGTGGACTATGAGAAGGAGTTTTTGAAGAAGCTGCAAGGATTCAAGCAAGGTAACAAGTCTATTAAGGAGTATACAGAAGATTTTTATAAGATTGCTATTAGGACAGGGCATGGAGAGGCCAACAAGGAGAAGGTGGCCCGTTACATTAATGGGTTGAGGCCAAGTATTCAAGAAGAGTTGAGCCTGGTCAGAATGACCACCATAGAAGATGCGTACCAGTTTTCCCTAAAGGTGGAAGAGAAGATGAATAAGAGAATTGAAAGCGAGCAAAGGGGAAGAGGTCAAGGTGGAAGGACTAGCGGAAGACCCTATGGAGGCCAAAATCAAGATCCAAAGAAAAGTGAAGAAGCTGGAACCAGTCGAAATCAGAGAAGAGATAATACCTACCGCCCTCGTGACTAGAATAATGGTGAGTAAAGAGCAAGAGGAAGAGGTAGACCTAGAAGAGGAGATTTCAGGGGAACATGTTTCCAATGTGGAGAAGAAGGGCATCGAGCATACGAGTGTCCACAACATCAAGGAAGGATGAATAGAAGACCTGAAGGTAATGCACGAGTTGCACATGTGGATGAAGATGCACATTCTGAGTGCTCTGAAGATGCGGAAACGGGAGAAACCCTAGTTGTCAGAAGAAATTTGTTGAATGAGGAGAAAGAACCCAATCAGAGGAAGAGTTTATTCCACACAAGGTGCAAATGTGAAGGTAAGTGTTGTGATATTATTATTAAGAGTGGAAGCACTGATAATTATGTTTTAGAGGAGATGGTTGACAAGTTTAAGTTGACAAGAAGAAAGCATCCGCATCCATACCGGATTGCATGGATGCAGAAGGACCATAGAGCTTCGGTCAATGAACAATGTTTAGTGAAGTTCAAGATTGGTGACTACCATGATGAGGTGTTGTGTGACATCATACCAACGGATGCATGTCATATGTTATTGGGGAGGCCGTTGCAGTATGATAGGAGCGATGTCCATGATGGCCATGCAAACACATACTCCCTAACAAAGGATGGAGTCCGTCATAAGTTGAAGCCCTTGAAGGAGGTGGAAGAAAAGGTATGTAGTACTGCCAGAATCTGCTTGGTAGATGGTAGAAATTTTTTGGAGGGTATGAAGCATGAGCGTCATTGCTTTGCATTGATTCCTAAGATCAGTCAAGAGAAATGTGAAGATATACCAGCAGAAGTCTCAGAAATGTTAGAAGAATTTCAAGATATTGTCTCTGATAATGTACCAGAAGGTTTACCACCAGTAAGGAAGATAAGTCATCAAATGGATTTGATACCAGGAGCTAGTTTGCCAAATAAGGCAGCCCACAGGATGACTCCAGCAGAGAATGAAGAGTTAAACAGACAAGTTCATGAGCTATTAAGGAAGGGACTGATAAGGGAGAGCCTAAGTCCATGTGCGGTATTTGCAGTACTAGCACCAAAGAAAGATGGAGAGTGGAGGATGTGTATAGATTCCTGAGCCATCAACAAGATCACAATCAAGTACATATTTCTATTGCCAAGAATGGATGAAATAATGGATTGTTTGAGTGGAGCCAAGTACTTCACGAAGATTGATTTGAAGAGTGGGTATCACCAGATTCGAATCAGATAAGGAGATGAATGGAAGACAACCTTCAGGACAAAGGAGGGTTTGTATGAGTGCTTAGTCATGCCATTTGGGCTAACCAATGCATCGAGCACATTCATGTGGCTCATGAACGAGGTACTAAAGGAATTTTTGGGAAGTTTTGTTATTGTTTATTTAGATGACATTTTAATTTTCAGTAAGATTTGGGATGAGCATTTGATGCATATCAGAAGAGTTTTAGAGAAGCTGAGGGAGGAGAAGTTGTTGATCAATCTGAAGAAATGTAGTTTTGCAAAGGAGTTGGTATACCTGGGATTTTTTGTCTCAGAGGAAAGTCTTAAGATGGACTCAGAGAAGGTGAGGGCTATCATTGAATGGCCTACGCCAAGGAGTGCTTTTGAGGTGAGATTTTTTCGTGGTTTGGCAAGTTTTTACAGAAAGTTTATCAGGAATTTTAGTAGCATTTGTGCACTCCTAACTGAGACAATGAGGGGATAGAAAAGAGTTTAGATGGACTAAAGGAGCAGACAAGAGCTTTGATACATTGAACTAGAAAGTCATAGAACAACCTGTGTTGGCACTTCTAGATTTCAATAAGGTATTTCAGGTAGATTGTGATGCTAGTGGTAGTGGTATAGGAGCTGTTCTAAGTCAAGAAGGTAAGTCCATTGCCTATTTTAGTGAGAAGCTTAATGATGCCAAGAAAAAGTATTTTGTTTATGATCAAGAGTTTTATGCAATAGTCTAGGCTTTGAAGAAATGGAGACATTATTTGTTGCCAAAAGAGTTTGTTTTATATACTGATCATCAGGCTTTGCAGTATCTTAATAATCAAGGAAAGTTAAATCAAAGACACTTAAAATGGGTTGAGTTTTTGCAGAGTTATACTTTTGTTTTCAAGCACAGTAGTGGGAAGTCCAACAGGGTTGCAAATGCCTTGAGCAGAAGGCAAAATTTTTTGACAGAAATTAAGATAGAGGTTGTTGGATTTGATGAACTTAAAATTTTGTATCCTGAAGATCTAGATTTTGCAGAGGCTTAGAAAGCTTGTTTGGAACCTATTACTTTGGATAGGACAAAATGGGTGGATTACATAATCCAAGATGGCATGTTGTTTAGACTAAGCCAGTTGTGCATTCTGAGGAGTTCCATGAGAGAGAACCTGATTAAGGAGAAGCATAGTGGAGGATTACCTGGACACGTTGGTCGAGATAAGACCATTGCTATTGTTGGTGAACATTATTACTGGCCACAATTGCAGCAAGATGTGAGGAAATTTGTGCAGATTTGTAGAATGTGTCACAGGGCAAAAGGAACAAGTCAGAATACAAGGCTATATCAGCCATTACCTATACCAGAGAAGCCATGGGATGATATTAGTATAGATTTTGTTCTTGGTTTACCAAGGACACAGAGAGGGCATGATTCTATTTTTGTGGTGGTGGATAGATTCTCAAAGATGGCCCATTTTATTCCTTGCAAGAAGACTAATGATGCTATTCATATTGCAGAGTTATTTTTTAGGGAGGTGGTGAGACTACATGGTCTACTTAAGAGCATGGTTTCAGATCAAGATACCAAGTTTGTTGGTTATTTTTGGAGGACATTATGGAAGAAGTTGAAGATAGATTTGAAATTCAGTTCTGCACACCACCCACAGACTGATGGATAGACAGAAGTGGTGAATAGGAGTTTAGGTAACCTGCTACGATGCTTAGTAGGAGATAAGCCCAAGGGATGGGATTTGATTTTACCACAGGCAGAATTTGCTTACAACAATTCTGTCAATAGGAGCACAAGTAAATCTCCATTCCAGGTTGTGTATTGGAGTAGCCCAAGAACTGCTTCTGAATTGAGGAGGATGGATAAGGGGGAGAAGAGTAGTGCTGAAGCTGAAATTTTTTTTGAGCACATAAAGAATTTGCACGAAGAGGTAAGAAAGCATATCCATAAGATGAATTCTCAGTATAAGGCTAAGGCAGATTAGAATAGGAGACATAAGGAGTTTCAGGAGGGTGATGAAGTCATGGTTCACTTGAGAAAAGAAAGATTTCCAGTTGGTACATATAATAAGCTGAAGATGAGGAAATTTGGACCATGCAGAATCCTGAAGAAGCACGATTCAGGAAATGCATTTGAGGTAGAGTTGCCTAATGACATCAATATTTCACCAGTGTTCAACATTTCGGATCTGACAGAGTATCATGATGATGGACTTGATAAAGGAACATAGTGGGACATTCCAGCATCTACTTAAGAGAAGGAGGAGATAGAGGGCATTCTGGATAGCCCTGTGAGTAAGAGTACAAGAAACAAGCAGTATACAGAATACTTGGTGAAATGGAAAGGAAGGCCTGTTGAAGATTCATAATGGTTATCTGAGACTGAAGTTAATAGTTTTGGTTTCCCTCTAACACATGAGAAGTGACAGGCTCACTTTTCAAATTACCCTGGGTGTGTGATGCAAGAGCATCCAAGGTGTAAGAGCAATCTTGCATCAACCAAAAAAATAATAATAATAAAAAATTTGTTGTTTCTTTTCAATAACTGCTAAATTTGGCAGGGTTACTATTTTTAGTAAGTTTGCATTTGTGTACGGTTGGATACAAAATCTTACACAGACCTCCAGAATGGTGAATTGAAGCTAATGGTGAAGAAATCACTTCAATATCATTTGTCATTTGTGAGATATTAAAATTTCAAATTCCAAAAATCCTATTGAAATATTCAAGTCAAATTTGAGGCAATTAGAGGCTCCGTATGGGCCCAAAATTTGGTGGGAAACCCAAGTAGTCTACCTACTGATACTACTTCCACTCCATCGTCTTTTCGAGAGCTTTCCGAAAAGGTATTATAATTGAAAATCCAACAGTCAGATCGAAAGTTATGGCCCCGCGAAGTTGACCTATTTTTGGAGGGAGATACAAATTTTGAAATTAAGCTGGTGGTCGCCAAAAAGGGCTATATATAACCATTTTTGGGATCCCTTAGGGTAGTAGAGTTAAGGGGGAAGGTGTAGAGTCAAGAAAGGCGGGAAATTAGAAACCCTAGTTGATTTGGGAATTACAGAAGGCTGAAGATTCTAGAGTTTTGATAGAGGGAGCTGTAATGCGTTGCAGCCTATAGGGGATTCATCCTCTGATTATGTTTGAGCTTCTGTAATGTAATGTTTTTCCCATATTAATAAAATATCATTCTATTTTCTGTGTGCAATTTATGTTATTGTGTGTTTTATGATTTACCCCCCTTCATCAAATACCTAACCAAATAAGGATAGATGCTAAACCTCGTATGAAACATATGATCACTGAGTACAATAAAACCAATGAGATCATGTATGTAGATGTTGAACCTAGAGTCTATACCATCAAACCCTAGATCGTCAAGATAGAGGAGATCCTTATGTATGATGTTCATGTTCATAATGACAATCTTCAAGATGATAGAATAATTATAGAGTCTGATTGTAGTTCTAAAAATGAGATAGAAGAAGATCACTTTAAGAACTTTGAAATGCACTTGTCCAAAGAGATGCAACATTTCCAATTGTTAAAAATATCTGTTGAAGATGTTCTAATTGAGGGATGGTGCAGGTTACATGATGAAGCACATTCTAAAAAGACTTGTGATGCTTGCTTAGATATGATGGAATTGGAATGAGCATGCAGCGAGGAAGCATCATCATTGCCCATGGTAAGCTTTATAAATAACGACAGTGATACTAATTCTTGTCTATCATCTACAGAAACAGAAGAAAGCACATATCATGATGAAAGTCCTATTAAGAAGATAGAAGAGATATTGGTGTGCAATGAGAGTAGTTCTAAGAGTAACAAGAATATCACCCTAGGGACCGATTTTTTGGTTGAATCAGATTAAGGTAGTAGAGTTAAGGGGGAAGGTGTAGAGTCAAGAAAGGCAGGAAATTAGAAACCCTAGTTGATTTGGGAATTATAGAAGGCTGAAGATTCTAGAGTTTTGAGAGAGGGAGCTGTAATGTGTTGCAGCCTATAGGGGATTCATCCTCTGACTGTATTTGAGCTTCTGTAATGTAATGTTTTTCCCATATTAATAAAATATCATTCTATTTTCTGTGTGCAATTTTTGTTATTGTGTGTTTTATGATTTACCCCCCTTCATCAAATACCTAACCAAATAAGGATAGATGCTGAACCTGACATGAAACATATGATCACTAAGTACAATAAAACCAATGAGTTCATGTATGTAGATGTTGAACCCGGAGTCTATACCATCGAACCCCAGATTGTCAAGATAGAGGAGATCCTTATGTATGATGTTCATGTTCATAATGACAATCTTCAACATGATAGAATAATTATAGAGTCTGATTGTAGTTTTGAAAATGAGATAGAAGAAGATCACTTTAAGAACTTTGAAATGCACTTGTCCAAAGAGATGCAACATTGCCAATTGTTAAAAATGTCTATTGAAGATGTTCTAATTGAGGGATGGTGTAGGTTACATGATGAAGCACATTCTAAAAAGACCTGTGATGCTTGCTTAGATATGATGGAATTGGAACAAGCATGCAGTGAGGAAGCATCATCATCGCCCATGGTAAGATTTATAGATAGTGACAGTGATACTAATTCTTGTCTGTCATCTACAGAAACAGAAGAAAGCACATATCATGATGAAAGTCCTATTAAGAAGATAGAAGAGATATTGGTGTGCAATGAGAGTAGTTCTAAGAGTAACAAGAATATCACCATAGGGAGCGATTGTTTGGTTGAATTATATTATGAAATATCTGATGAAGATATAGTAGTTTGACCAAGTTTGATGAATTCTTGTCAAAAGAAATTTAGAAGATGATACAGTAGCACACTTCCCCACAAGATGTTCTAATTGAGGGATTGTGTGGGTTACATGAAGCACCACATTCAGAGACTACTTGCTCATTATGTTTGCATATTTTGGAAAAGCAGACGGTGTCATGTTCAAAAGATCTTCTTTCTAATGACAAAGAAGAAAAAGGAATGTCAACCTCACATCAGTCAGATAAGGTGAAGTTTGAGAAGATTGAAACACCTAGATTAAGATGGATATCAAGTGGTGCGGCTGCTAGAGATAAAAAGAAAAGAGAAGGTCCAGACAAACCTTTAACTAAAGATAAGCCATGGATCCTCAGGTTTGATGGATCCAAATCAAAACAAGGAGCTGGAGTAGGAATAGACCTTATTGATCTAGCTGGTAAATCCTACTTGGCAGCGTATAGATTACAATTCCCATGCACAAATAATGTGATAGAGTATGAAGCTCTAATTCATGGGATATTGTTTGCACTCAAAAAGAAACTAAAGATTCTGCATGTCTATGGAGACTTAGAATTGTTGGTAAGACAAGTGAGAGGCATATATTCTTGTAATTACAAGAAGTTGTCTAATTATAGACATAGGGTATGGGATTTGATAGAAGATTTTGATGCGTTTAACATCACCCATGTCCCTAGAGAACAAAATCATAGGGCAGATGCCTTGGCCCAAGCCGCGAGTACTTTGGAGTCATTATCTATATTTGGTTTGAAGAGATTTTCAATTGAATTAGTGTTAGTACCCTCTGTACCAGATAATGTCATTAATCTTCAAGTGTTTTATGATGATCAACACATTTTAGACTTCATATCCAATAGAGATGTGTTTGATACACAAATCATAGATGAAAGAAATGTGGAAGATCATACCTGGGAAGAAGAAGAGATCGTGGAGCTGCCCAGTAACAAGATTCCAAAAGGAATGATAGAATTAGAAAGAGCGTTTGATTTAGATAACATGCTGAAATAGAAAGATCTCCCTAAAGCAGATGGAGGAGAATATTCACTAGTCAACATAGGACATGATGAAGAAAAAAGGAATGTCCTGATTGGAAAAGTGTGTACAGAAGAAGAAATGGTAGGGATAACCCAAGCACTTAAAGACTATATTCATGTTATTTCCTGGACATATGATGAGTTGAAAACTTATGATACCTCAATCATCACTCATACTATACCATTGAAGCCAGATGTCAAGCCCTTTAGACAAAAATGGAGTAGTTAATGCTTTATTGGAGCCCATCTTTTTTGAATAAGTGAAGAAATTGCTTAATGCCAGAATCATATTCCCTGTGAGACATTCTACATGGGTGGCTAACTTGGTCCCTGTAAGGAAGAATAATGGTGACATTAGGTTGTGTGTAGACTTCAGAAAAGGATAATTATCCTTTGCCTTCATTGGATGAGGTCGTGTAGATAGTAAATGGTGCAAAGATGATGTCATTTTTAAATGCTTTTTCAGGTTAGAACCAAGTGATGGTAGAGTAGATAGATAGATTGAAGACTGCATTAACCACTAAGTGGGGAATATTTTCTTATAGGCACATGCCCTTTGGCTTGATAAATGTTGGCGCCACCTTTCAGTGAGTAATGGATATAGCTTTCAGAGAGTTAATTGGTAAATGCATAATCATCTACATGGACAACTTGACAGATTTCTCTAAAGAGAGAGGGAATCATGTAGAAGACCTCAAGAAAGTACTAAAGAAGTGCGAACATTATGGAATATCCTTAAACCCTAAGAAATGTATATTTGGGGTAACCACAGGGAAGTTATTAGGTCACCTGATAACAGAGAATGGGATCATCATTGACCCTGCGAGAGTAGAATCGATCATGAAGATACAACTTCCTGGGAGTAAGAAAGAGCTCAAATCTTATTTTGGTAAGATCAATTTCATTAGAAAATTCATTACTAGTTTTGTAGAGATTTTCAGACCATTGAATGCAATGCTCAAAAAGGATGCTAAAATTGAGTGGACACGTGAAGCTAGAGCAGCTTTTGAAGATATCAAAAAAGTTATATCTGATGCTCCTATTTTGATTAGTCTAGACTATACCAAAGATGTTTACATATACTCATTTGCTTCAGAGCATATGTCTGCAGTAGTACTAACACAAATAAATGAGGCTAAAGAAGAAAAGCCTATAGCTTTCATGAGTTGCCCTTTTAGGGATGCAGAGCTTAGATATATGGATGTTGAAAGACAAGCACTTGCTCTGGTCCGAGCAGTCAAGAAGTTTATACATTACATCTTGAGAAGTAAGGTAATTTTCATAGTACCAAATGCAACAGTAAAGATGCTTTTTAATGTAAAGTGAACCAGGTGAAAAGAGAGCTAAATAGATAACCGTCCTCCAAGAATATGATGTGGACATAACACCCATGAAATTAGTAAGAGGAAAAGCCCTGAGCTAGATGATATCTGAAATTGATCCTAACATCATGAGCCAACAATATGTTATAAATACAAAGGAAACTAGAGAATGGTATTCAGATATCAAGCATATCTTGATTACTGGAAGATGTCCTTCAAAGTTATAGGCTTCACAAAGGAGAGCCTTGAAGATAAAATCACAAAAATACATGATAAAAGGAGGAATTCTTTTCAAGAACTATGAAGGGATACATCTTAGATTCCTAGAAAGGCAAGAAGCTGACAAAGTTTTAACAGAATTACATGATAAGTTTGGAACAACACACGAGTCATACTTAGCTACTACTCATGCTATCCCCAGAGCAAGGTATTATTGGCCCACTATTTTTAAGGATATTGCTGAACACATCAAATGTTGTCACATGTGTCAGGTTGCTACAAATAGAGAAAGGTATGCTACTCAGCCCTTGCAACCAGTGATGGAGATGTGCTCATTTGGTCAATGGGGCATGGATTTCATAGGACCCATCAATCCTCCATCATCCTCAGGCCATAGGTATGTGTTAACTATTACTGATTATTGCACTAGGTGGACTGAAGCTATTGGTAGTAAGACATGTAATGCTGAGGATGTGATCAAGTTCTTGGAAAGAAACATAGTAACCAGGTATGGAGTTCCTTATGCTTTAGTATGTGACAATTGATCTACCTTTGCATCGATAAGATTATCAAGTTGGGCTTTTGACCATGGAATCATTTGGAAGTTTTCTTCAAATTACTATCCTCAAGGGAACAGACTAGCAAAGTCTACAAATAAGAACTTGTTAAGCATCATAAAGAAATTGATAGAGAAAAATCTAAGGGAGTGGAACACCATATTAAAATACGTATTGTGGGTAGATAGAACTTGGATGAAGGATGCATTAGGAAATTCTCCTTTTCACCTAGTATATGGGGTGGATCCTATCCTCCCTGCTAACCTAAATATCCCCACATTACAATTTGCACAAGAGTATCTAGGTATAGACAACAAACAAGAAGTTAGGTTACTTCAGTTAATGCATCATAATGTGTATATTGAAGAGGAAATTGCTTTTGGATGTCAAATCCAAAAGCAATTTCCTCTTCATTCGATGGACTGTGGAAAGCTCATGCTTACTAATGTGTATATTGTTTATATAGTATAGTTGTTTGTGCAGTTTTGTTTTGCTTGTTTGTTTGCTTGTTGAGTTTTGTTTTGGTTAGTCAAGAGGATGCGACTTATCGCCCTAAGAAAATAACCAAGTTGTTAGGATTCAAGTGGTGAGGACAAATTCCTATATAGGTTATGACTCATTTTGAGGAGTATTGGTGATCAGGTTTGTGATATCCTCTTCATCATGGTGCCTTTTCTTAACTAAAGTGGTTTTTCACAATGACTCACCTAACATCCTTGGGTTTGTGGAACACATAAGTATAGGTGTTAAGTGAAAAATCTAAAGGGACTCCCTTGCTACCAATACAATCTCCAACCTAAATCAGCAAGTGACCATACCTTGCACATTAATCTTACATGATGACATCATATGAACAAAAGGAATAAAATTAGGCCATCTAAGTAACTCTACTAGGACTATAGACACTTGCTGGCAGTGGGGCTCTACTTAGGGTGATTGTATAGAAAACCTTGTTGAGGCTATAGACACCTGCTGGCAGCAAGGCTCTATCCAGGTTGGCTATGAGGGATGATCCCAAAATATGTAGCTTAACATCAGTTACTCATGTTTTCAACTTATTTTCAAAATGAGGATAATTAATCATTTGCACACACTTGATCCTTTGCTAGCATTGTTGCAATGATGAAAATCCTATCATTCAGAAAGATCATAATACTTATGCTTAGAGAGAGTTAAAATGCTACGTCAAAGTGTGATCACATCACTTGAATAATTGGAATTTGGTTATTTTATTTGGTGGCAAGTTGTTGTGTGGCTACATAACATGCCCCATTGTGCCTTGACAAAATAGGGACCCAACTTTTATTTCTGCTTGTGGCTTATTTGTTTTCTGCTTTGGGCAGTTTGGTAAAATCACTCATACATGTAACCTTGCAAGGGGGTGGATTGGCCACTATGAGGAAGTCAGTTGTCCAATTTAGGAGTTCCCATTATTAACTTCGTGGTTGGAAAGTACACAAAATTCCAAGTAGGTTTGTCTTTTAGATCACCCCAAAATTGTTTAAGGGAAGAAAGTTATGTTGATTCAAAGTTTAGTCAAACCTAATATCACAAGCGAGGGGTCATATTTCTAACATCAGTCAAATTTGATAAGATCACCTAGATATAGAATCATCACCTGATAATTGACAGGTCTGCGATGCGTAGACGTCAAATTTAAATAAGAGACAGTATCTACCTGTCGAAAGACTTTGCATATCCCACGGGGGGTCATATTTCTAATGTCAATCATCTTACAAATATCACCCTCTTCGCAAATATCACCCTATGTCAATATGATGGTGACGTCATCCAATTCCCATGAATGAAGGAAATCACCCTGATGCTAACATCATCGTTCCATCTGAACCATGGGGGGTTATGTATCCGATACCTGTCATATTTCTTAATATGACGATGACGTCATTAAAACATGATAATTAAATGACGTCGATGACATGACAATGTTACCCCGATCTTTTCCAAGGAAAAGAGGGGTCATATTTTAGATACCCCTGATCTTAGTTATGTGATCTGATATACGTTATGGTCAAACATTGACCATATCACCTAATTCTTCGCATCCAGTTATCCCACGCAAAAGCGAAGGGGGTCATATTATCCAGAGGGGTCATATTTCTGAATATCCCCTAATCTTTCTAAGATCACCCCCTCTTTTTAACATTAAATGCACATAAATGTGGTAGATGAATTCCCACTGATTACAAATACAAATTGAACACTTGGTGACATCTACGGATTCGTTGTAGATGATCAACAGGTTTAATCAAGACAACGCATTTTTACCCTAATCTATCCTATTGATCTATTTTAAAGGTAAGATTCAAAGGTCATTTTCATTCACCTTGTGTTAAATAAAGAAATTATAGAGCTCTGAAGTCAAACCCTCAACAGCTACATGTCAACGGAATGGATCCTTCAACATAACGGAATGGGTGATCTTGCTCCTTTATAGTGTTTCCCATAATCACTCATCTAATATAAAAGAAAGCATTGTCAGGTAAGTAGCTGTAAACCCTCCCATTGTTGTTTTCTGTAATTCCAGGTAGAGTATTTTCCTTTATTAGGATATGGTCTTGTGATAATGCGTAGAAAGGTAAAATAAGGAGTAATATACATAATATACATGATAGAGGTACATGATGTTGTAAGAATGCATATGGACACCGTAGGATAAAATATATCATGTTTATTGCAAGAATCCATGGCAGATCTCAGGTGAAATAGTTCTAAGGTAGAGTTTCTCAAGCCCATGTTTGTGTAGCCTGAGGGAGTACAGTTCAAATATGGAGTCATTGGTGATACACACTAGGGGGATACAAACCTAGAAGTATGGTGGAGAAGATTAGACACTGATAAGGATAATCCTATTCTGGATGGGGTGTTTGTCTCAGGTATGTGGCATGCAGTTGGTTTTCCCTATGCTATGGATGCTCCGGAATTGGTAGTGGAGTGTACAAGAAATTACAACCTTGAAACCAAGCGAGTAGAGAAGCATGGAAGGATATACGCTGACTTCTCAGTCAAGGGCATTACTGCCACTTTCAATTTGCCAGTTGGGAAAAAGATAGTAAATGTGGACCTGTGTAAACTGGAAACAGAGTATAACAATAACAAGAAAAATATGAGGAAGAGGATGTACCAATGGAGATCAAAGAGTAGTACATATACTACCTCAGCCAAGATACCCGTCCATTTATACAAGTTTGATTTTGATGATGAGTACCAATATATGATTGCCCTGCTGAGCAGGATGACTAGCAGGCCTCATGCTGAAAATTTTGAGAATTGGATGTTTAGGATCATCTAGATGGTCTTATATGCAGACAACCGACCCCTATGGGCTAAGATCATCAATGACTGACTCATTGAATGAGGGAATGAGGAGGCTGGGAGGCCAAACATGTTTATTTTATATGACTTCATATGTGGTATACTCTTGTGCATATAAAGGAACATTTGATGCTTTGAAAATAGTAGGTAGGGCTGGTGGTGATGCTAATGATGCATACATATGGGATCATTATCCCCAATTGCAAATGAAGGTATACCTCTAGGACTATAAACTAGTAAATCATGCATTCTCTAAGATCTGGTTAGAACTATGGAGGAGGATAGGACTAAAAGGCTGAGCATGGAAGCTCAAGAAATTATCTATCGGCATGGAGCGTGGTTTATCTAGTTTGCTACTTTCTCATATATAAGGATCAAGGGATTTGAAGGACAGCCTCTCATGTTACCAAGATGCCCCACTGATTGGGTCATCTTGATGGAATTTGTTAGGCAGGTATCTACCATAGTTGAATCCTATAAGGCACAGAAGAAGATACCTTTAGTTTTGTTTCTAGTATCCATGGGATGGTACATGTGCCCAAATTCAGAGAGTATAAAACATGTCATCAGGGGGTTGAAACTAATGTATCTACAACCATTTCCTCTGGCCAGATCATATGATCCTTATGGCAGGATGCAGAGGGTACTAGGAAAACAAATACATCAAAAGCATCTAGAGGACTTTTGGACTAATTGTGATGATGAGGTTGAGGTGAGGAGAAGGAAATATCAAAGACTCACCTTGAATCATATCAAAACCTTTGACTATATCCTGGTGCTAGCACAACTGCGTAAGGATGATGGGAAAATCATGTCCAATGAATATGAGGACAAAAGGTGTATAATGACACCATATCGACCCTAGATCTTACACAACCGGAGGATGCATCCCTAGATCAACTGATGAGGGGGGTGATCTGGCTAACCCAGGCTTGGGTAGATGCAGAGATATCCAGACTAAAGAAAAAGGGTTTTGCCCTTACGGTTGATGCTAAGAAGAAGAGACAAGAGGTGTCTAATGAGGGATACGATGATTTCCTCACCGAAAAGAGAAAATCCAATGGGGAAAGATTGCCTATAGAAAAACAAAAGAGGATTCCCCCTAGGGGTAAGAAAGGTGAAAATGAACCAAGGGGGTAATAATAGAGAGGATTGCCACTACAGCTATAGGTACATCTACATCAGCTCAGGCATCTACATCATCGACATAGCCTCTGACAGAAAAACCAAAAACTAAGAGAATTTTAAAGCCTACTGTTGAAATTACAGAGATGCAGGTGGAAGGCCAGACCCTACAACATGAGGTGGATGAGGGAAACCACTTGGAAGAGGAAAAACTAAATAAAGAACCTGAAGATGATGGCTTGCTGGTAGCAAGCAAGAAGAGGAGAGGGATACCACTGATGTCACCACCTGAGAAACAAAGAATGACCATGAGGGAAGGTGTCCATGCTGACCCCATCATGTTGAGAGGAGCAGGTGGTGAAGTGTTCAAGAAGGAACTTCAGTATGATGTTCCTCTTCCCGCCATAATTAAATTCAAAACTGTGAAAGTGGAGGAGAAAACAAGAGAAACGCTCAGGATAAGTAAGGGGTTCCTTTCTCCTTAGATGACATAATAGATTTATCTGATGATGAGGTGGTCCAAGAGGTGACCGCTCAACAGATGGAAACTCTAGTTGCCAACACCTGAGTGACTTCTCATGGAACTCCATTAGCCCAGATGAGGATGTTGGAGGAAGTAAAGAAAACAGAGGAAATGAAACAGGTTATCCCAGAAAGGGCAGCCCAATAGATAGGGCTGGATGATTTGGTTGATCAGGTTACTAGTCCTATAGCCATAGACTTAATGTATAGGGGTGATATAAGCCCAAGCAAAGATGAGAGTGCACCCAAGAAACCTAAGAAGAATAGAGTGGCAGAGCATACGAAGAAGGATAGTACTGCTCTTGATCAAGGTTAGCAACAACATGAGACACCCACAGAACCAAAAATATGAGAAGTTCAATAGAAGAATGGGGGTGATCAGGATATATTAGACACTGGTGTTGCTCAGGCTCAAACAGGTTCAACGTTGCCCTAGGATAAAAAGGATAAAGAGGTGTTACTTAGAGAAGTCCCAGGAACAAAAGACAAATCAAGTCAAGAAGACCCCAAGCCACAAGATATCAATGCATCAGGTGGAGAACAAGAAATGACCCATGATCAGGGTGATCCTCAAGGGCAAAATACATAGGCCTCCCAAGAGGTTAATATGCCACAGGATGAGAAGGATAACAAAGAAGATGAAAATCTAAAAGAGGGAGCACAGGATGAAGCACAGGATCAAACTATAGAAATTCCATAGGATCCTCCTTTACAGAAGGCAACCCCCCAACAAGAAGAACTCCAACAAGATCCCCCTCATGATGAACTTCATGAGGAAGAAATAAAGAAGGCACCTTCTTTGCCAAGGATAGAAGATAATACTAGGGAGCTGGACACCCATGATATAAACAAGGGCCACCAAGAATCTGGAGGTTATGTACCTCATTGGCTAGAAAAAGAAATATATACAAAGCAAATGTCAGAAGTTTAAGAGTTTGATGTCTCTACCTTATTTGCTGAGAACATGATGAAACCAAGGAGGAAGGCCAGATTAACATCTGATATAAAAAGAGATCCTACCACAGGTAGAAGGACCGCACAGATAGCCCTTCCCATAGTTGAAAAGGAAAAAGGCAAAATAAGCCTGGAGGAATTCCAAATCACAAATGTTGATCTGGGTTTTGCCAATGAAGACCAAGAAGGTTAAGAGGGGAAGGATATTATTGATTCTTTAACCCAAAGGGTGAAGAAGGAAAAGCAGAAAAATAAAGTACATAAGGAGCACATTGCTCAATTGCATTCTTTCATAAAAGGGTTAATTAACCTTGATCATACACCAGTTGATCCTGTAGTCCCATTGACTGTTATATCACAGGAGGAGGTTACCAAATTGCACCTGATGAAACATGAAGCAATGGTAATGGAAAAATGGATGTTTTCAGCGCTCACTGGGTGGAGGATGTATTGAGAACCTCTCTATAGAGGTGGAATTCTTTGAGTAGCCTAAAGAGAAAGGTGGACAAAATGTAGAATGATACAAGAAGACGGTCATTTCAATTGGAAAAGGACCTAAGTGCTCTGAGTGAGATGAAAAGAATTGATTCACAGATTCTAATAAGTAATAAGGTATTAGATAATAATACTGCCCTGCTAACAAATATATGGTATGAAGATATCAGGTTTGAGTGTGATGTCTTGAAGAAGTGTAGCAACAAACTCAGAGATATTAGTGTCAAGCTACACAGCATGATGGCATATGAGATAGAAATCATGGAGGCCTTGGAAGGGAGAATAGAAGGTAAAATTGAGAATCAAGATGCATATTTTTCTATTAAGGCTCTACATGATAATTTCAAGCCAGTAGCAAATGACCCTCTCACCCATTTGACCGAAGAGGTAATGAATAGAGTTATGAGAATAAGGGTTAAAGTGGAGACATACAATGAAACATTAAATAGCATGAAAGGTAATCTGGAAGCTCTCAAGGCTAAGTTCCAATCTCATAAACATGCAATAGCAAAAGTTAAAATCTAGGACGGGGGAGAGGTTGATAGAATAGTGCAAGCATATGAACATATTAGGATAGCAGTAAGGGTCCACATGAAAGAGAATGTTTATCAGAGTGATAGTGATAATGAAAGTGATGAGGATGAAGAGAACGATGAGCAAGAAGAAAATGAAGAGGAAGAACATGAAGAGTAAATGTAGATGCATCACTAAGTGAACATATGCATGGGGTACTTATAAATAGTGAGTCATACAGATGGTTGCCAGCTGGCGACCTGTGCCACGAGAGCAAAGTTGACTAAGTCATAGAAGAATTGTCAACCGTTGATCCAAATTGATAAATCTTGACCGTTGGTCAATTGTAATTGCCTCCTCACCTTATTCTATAAAAGGTGCAGGGGTGTAATCTTTTAGTCATTCAAAACTTAATTGAAATCTGATTGCTGAAGAATTCAAGACTTATTTCAAAGTTATTGTGAATATACATGTTTTGCATACTTAATGAAAGAGAAGCTATTTTGATTACAAATCATCATAAATCTTGAGTAATCTATGATTGGAATCTAGATATATGCATTGATTAGCTGCTTCCTTTGGAGTGCTTTTCAGTTTGCATATATTATTTTCATTCCTTGTTCCTTTGAAGTTAGCATCAACCATACCTAGATGTGGAACAACCTGATGACTTATGGTTTGATTTCTTCTCTCCATGAATGTATCTTGTGTGTATGTGATTCAATAACTAAAGGTTTACTAAAATTAGAAGTATTCTTTTAAATTTCTTTGAATTTTATTACAGATCATCTCCATAATTGCAAATAACATACAATCAAAAGCAAATAAACATGAAATATGTAGATATCCCGTAGGCAATTGAAAATATAGAGCATAGTTTGGATGAAAGCATGTCAAATTGATAAATATCATGCAAATTTAGATAAATATCCATGAAATACACATAAATATCCACTTATAGACACATCATTTAAATAAATATGTAGTGTAGAAGAAGGTGTAAGTTCATAATGATCAATGATGAGAAGAATTGATCAAACTTACAAATATCACAGTAATATCTGGAAATAGAGTAGAATTAACCTCTCTGTGGAGTGAATTTACAAAATACAGTGCAATATCGATCACCTAAGTGAATTTAAGACCCCTTGAAATGGAAAATAGCATGTCACATCAACCTCTAAGTAACATCAAATGATCATGACCTAATCAATGGAGACTTGGAGTCATCAACTTATCTTAAGCTGATCGTACTTTACAAGATAATAAAGGTTTGTTGTGCAAATATTTATGCATGTTGTTATGACTAATAATCATCATCAACAATAAGGAGTGCACTGAATAAGTACTCCTTGAGCTTTGATTTGCATGCCACACCCAATTTATAAATTGGAAGCATTGGACATAGGATTGAGGTATAGAATAGGGAAGGAGTGGGATCTCATTGATTACCACAATACAAAGGGATCACTAGATGATTTTTTTAGAGATTTTAATAATCAAGTGTTAATGTAATACAAATTGGAGAAAATACAACATGCTAAATAAGATATCTATGCAAAATGAGGATGTTATCCTAGATCTGGTTTTGATTGTAAAAGACATGTCACAATTCTAGGAATTGGTGAATGTTAGAGTATTCCTATGTGTAGGATAGCCATATACTCAAAATCCACGTAAAATAGAGATGCTATCCTAGATCTTGTTTTGATCATAATGACACTCCTTAGCTTATTTCTATTATTCCCATCCTATCTTTTCTTTGGATTTTATATCCAGAATGTGTTTAGACCACTTGCATATTTATTGATGGATTATTGTGCTCTCATATATGTATGTGTGATAGTGTTTATTTTATGCCTTGTTTGGTGTGCATTGAAGGTGTGAGAATCCCTTATGCTTAGATTATTGTGATGGTATTATTTAATGCTTGTTAGCTTGTGTGATCCATTCATACTTGTATGTATTTGATTGGTAATTGTGTCACATGTTTCATATGTTTTCCTTATGTTGGTTGCAGTTTGAGTTGTCACTGATGTGTGTATTGATTGGCATGGGTGTAGCCATGTATTCCTTGGATTTGTGTGAGATGGCCTTGATAGTGATGTTACCATGATCTTCTTCTCCATATCTTGAGGGTTGCCTAGAGTGGCATAGATATTTATTGTGCTTGATGATGGTAATATGGTAGGATGGTGGGTAACATTTCCCCATTGGTCCTACAAAAAGATCTCTTGGGAGTTGGAAGAGTTCCTTGTGCATTATTTCATATTGTGATCTTATTGTATTCTTTGACTATTGGAACACCTTAGAGGCATGGCTTATTATTAATGTATATTTGTTCCTTGTGTCATGTTATTATTTTATATGATCATTTGGTTAGAAAATGAACCTTGTTTTGGAAGGAAATTATCATGTTGAGAAAGTTGTCTAGTTGTTGAAAATGGTTAAATTGGCATGTTGGTTCCATCTTTTATATAAGTGTTATTGATCTATGTTATGTTTCTGAGCTAGGTTGTACTATCCCCACATTATGATTGTGATTCTAATATTTGTATTTGGCCCATCTCATTGTTGGTGTTGGATGAGAGTGCCATTCCATTTGGCATTTCTCATATTTGGCATGTAAGTGTATTGGGAAATGTATATTACTCTATTTGAATTGTAATAGTGTTTTTGAGTTAGTTAGAATGCTATTTGATGCTTAGTGAATAGATACATTGTGATTTGGAATCATGTTGGGCATTTTGTCCTTGTGAGGCATCATGAATGATCCTCCTTTTTGGCTTGTTGGCTGCCATCGACATTGCTTGGCTTGTTGGTCATTTGTCAACTTGGGTTGTTCTTGGTTGTAGAGAAGTGTGTGGCCCTATATCTTCCTTCTCTCTTGTGCCTTTTTGTGGCACCTTGGTGGTTTTTTGTACTAGAGTGTGCAATTGTGATATGTAAATGTTACAATTTCATCACAAAAAATTTGTTCATTATGTTTTGTCCACTAATGTCCTGGTGCAAAAGCTAGGGCATTATAGACTAGAACAACCAAAAGAGAAAATTTCACAAAAGATTCAATTGTCTTGAATAAAAGAGAGAATACTACTAAAGATTTCGATGAGAGACTTTATGGAATGCTTCGACAAGCTATTGAAGTTGATTTGATGCTTTTCTAAATTAAATTCCAATAATATACTTTGTTTCTTTGTTATCGCTTTTCATCATGGAGTCAAGTTCATCTTGAAAAGAAGGTGTTTGATCTTGAAACTACATAATAACAAGCATTCAATATTTAAGCTGATATGACTCTTGCTAAAAAAATGGAGAATAACATGGTAAAAGAGTCACTAAAATATTCTAGGAAGATTCTTTTATAAGGGCTAGCCATGATGCAATATTTTATCACTTGCAACCTATTTGCACAACCATGTCTAAGGAATAACCTCTATCTATCCTTCATATTTCCTTCAATATTATAGTTTTTGATGGTAGATCTTTGATTAGGGAGGTCTATCAAGAGCAAATAATGAGGACACAAATAGAAGTTGCCAAGTTATTTTATTGTTATCTTACAATGGCATTGAAAATTTAGACAATCAATAAGTTGAAATCCATGATTCATCAAATGTGCACATGTGGGGATTCAACATCAATCAAGTGAGCCAGTTGTTGAGAAACTCATAAATAAAATTCATTTTTAGAAAGATTTGGATAGATCATCTTTGGCATACAAAGATAAGGCCTTTGCACATATTTTTAAAAGTCCTCCTTTGCTAGATTTAGTTTTTTATACTAAATATATATGATTTTTTTTTTCCCTCATATTCCATGCCATGTCAAGTTCATACAATCTCTTGAAATGAAACATTCACTTAAGATAGTTATGAGACTTTTGACGAGAATGAAAGCTTATCTTCGTCTTAATGTATTTCAAACATGATTAATAATGCATATATAACCTGACTATAAAGTTTTTTCTTTTTTTTTTTATGTTTGAAGGAGATGGAAATGAAATTGCTTGGGGAATATGGCCAAAGTTTCAAGGATTTCTCCTTGAAGATGAAGACCTTGATGTTATTGCATTAATGAGGAGCTTGTTTATGAAACTTTCATTTTTGAAGTGGTTCTCAATCGAGGCATTGGTTTTGATGAGCATGAGCAAGAATGTTCTTGAGACGAACCTTTTTCCATGTATTTTGAGATAGAAGTCCAGTTCACTTGTCCCTCTATATTTCTTCACGAAGAGTTTTTCTTGCTTCCTCACATATTCAAGTTCATGGTAACCATTTTTCTTGTATTTTTTCGCTTCGTCGTTACTTTTTCCTCCCCAACTTGAGGTTCTGAAGGAAGGGTTGATACTTTTCTCAGCTTGTTATGTGTTGAACAGTGGGAAACATCCACACTAATTACTCAAAGATGATATGGCTGTTTCGCCTAATGGAGATACACAACTGGCTTGAAGCTGACAGCAGCCCATCTAAAAGCTGCCCAAGCATAGGATCTTTCGCTTTAGACAAGGAAGAAACCTAAGCGCGAATTCCAGAGAAAATGACTAAGAGAAAGCTAGACAAGAGTTAAATTCATCATTCCAAGCTGCTCCTTGAATGTGAAGACAAGGCTTCAAATTTCAGCTGAGATGTTGATGTTGGTCGGTTAGTTGTATCCAAAGCATCCATCCAAGATCTTGTAATTTTGTTGTACACGCAAAGCAAGGGCCATCATGGTTTTGGAAGGGCCGGGATTGAAAGACAAAGGAAAGATGAGATGGGTCAGTAGACAGCCAAATGTTTGTCAAAGAGAAAAGACTCTTACCCAAAAAGGCCCTTTTCATGCCTGCTGGAGTCAAATTTTAAAGTGACACTCTCATGGCCAAGGGGATTTGGGTGTTCATGTGGACTTTTCCCACAATGATACGAGTCCTCATACTGGTCCCAAAAGTGCCACAAGTCCTTGCTGCCCCTATTTCCCCTCCGAGCAACTCGTCCCAAAGATCCATAAGTCCAAACTAGGTAGAATTCTTTGTCCTTATAAACTTTTAAAGGGTTTCAATGGGATTCAAGTGATTTTATAGACATGTTCCAGGGTTCTTTAAATCTTCATTTATACGTTGAGTTTGTTTAATTTATATGAAAATATATGAAACAAGAGTTTTGTGTCCTTCATTGATATTGTGTTTTGTGTTCAACCTTCTCCTCACATATTTGAGGAAAGTCACTCTTATAACTATTACATTTGGTCTTTGTTTTGAGTTGTGATTGATGTATTAGAAAACTTAATTAACTAGAAATACACTTGTGGTCATTCCAAATTGATAAAAAACCACAATGGTGGGGATTTTCGTATTGAAGTATCACTTTTATTGACCTCAATTGTGCCCATTCGTACAAATAGCACTAACAACATATGCTCATTTTTCACATGATCTGGATAGAAAACTTGATTATCAATTGTTTAGATTGATACATCATTGAATCCAATGATGTTTGAAGTCATTTGATTGAATTAGTAATGATTAGAGATTGTGTAGGCTCTCTTATGTTCCAATTATGTGATGTGCCCTCTAGACAAACTCATTGCTATCCCACCATTTTTCAAATGAGGAACCCTCATTTGTCATGGACTTTTCCCAAAGTGCCATAAGTCCTCAAAATTATCATAACATTCCACAAATCCTCACTACCCTTATTTCCCCACTATATCCACTCTAGCAAAAAATTAATCTTGTAAGGAACTTGTTCCAAAGAGTCATGTGTCCCACTAGGTAGAATTCTCTAATAAGGTAAACTTCCAAAGTGTTTTAAGAATTATTTGAGTGGGATTCAAGTTATCTAACAATTGTGTCCTACGATCCTTTGAATCCACACTTACTCATCGAACCCACTCAATTTACATGAAAACAAGACAAAAGAGACTTTATGTCCCTCATGGGCATTACATTTCTTTGCTTAATCTTCTCCTCTCACACTTGAGGAAAGTCACTTTTTTGCATGTAATATTTGCATTTAGAATTCATTTTGAGTTCCATTAATACATTAAACATATTTTTCAGCAAGAAATATATAGTTCTAGTCATTTGAGATTTGATTAAAAATCACAATGGTGGGGAATTTTTATTATGGAACATTAATTTTTTGTTGACATTAATTGTATTGAAACTTCTAAATAGAATTGACAACATGTGTTTATTTCTCATATGATTGGGGTAGCAGAATTGGTTGTTAAATATTCAACTCAATACATCATTGAATCTAGAATGACATTCAAACTCATTCGATTAAATTATGTGATTAGAGATTGCATGGATTTTCTTATGTCTCAATTATGTCATATGACTCCTAAAAAGAAATAGTTATCCACTCATTTTTAAATAGGGATAACACACAATAATTGTGAACTTCAAAAGCAATTCAAGTTCCACATTCATCCTCATACATCATGCACAGGGTGGTACAAGAATAAGTCCCTTTCACATCAATGATTTGACTACTAAGGTCAATAAATCTATTACCTCTGGATAAAGAGAGATGATTTTATGTTCTATTTCATATGCTATATCATGGTATGTAGTTATGTATTGTTAAAGGTATGCCATGGTGTTAATGTTATATGGTTGAAGAAACATAAGTACATGTCTAATGTGTCAACAAGTTTGATGTTTTTATGTTTTAAAGTTATGTAGGGTCCACTCAAATGGGCAATTACTTTATCCAATTTTGAACTTATTTAGTTCTTTTGAACTTATTTAGTTCTTTTAGAACTAATTATTCTTTTATGTGTAAAATATCTGTATCTAGTATGCAGTGTGCTATATTAAATATAACTTAAAAGTGTTGTCTGGGTTTGGAGTTAATATAATTGTGTCAAGTAAATATGAAATTAGTAAAGATAATTAGGGATTAGGATGAGTTAGGCTTTGGAGGTGGTTATTCAACCACTTGACCATAAGAAATGAAATAAAAGGGTTGAATTTGAATATGCATGGGTTCTTCTCCACTCTTGCTTGAAAGAGGTATGCAACTTTGAATATAGTTCTTTTTCCTTGAGATTTGGTCTTTATTAATGGAATGAAGTACACAATGTATGAAAGATTAATCATTTCTAATAAGGGGTGCTATGTGTTTTTCATTTTAAAATTTGATACCCTATTGTAGATAGGAATATGTAATGTTCATATTCCTTTCTAGTGGTGTGAAACTTATTTGGGTCTTGATTTACTTTGTGTTTCTCAAATTTGAGCAATGTACTTTTTATCATGTGGATGTAGTTGGGAATGCAAGGTAATTTATGCTCTTATAGGGTTTCAAGGATTTCTATTGCATATTCATCAACAACCCATTTCCATTTTCAACTAGGGAGGACTTGCCATATTTTGTTTCCTTCTATTTCTTGAGTAAAAAGGCCCTCCCTATTAAATATGTTCCCTTTGTTCATAACTAAAAAAATCCACAATTGCCTTGTCCAAATTAGGTTTTTGAAGTGATACTCCAATTTGTCCTCTAACCTTACCTTAAAAAGCCCCCTACTTGCCTTGTTTGAGTAAAATTTTGAATTGGTAATTGCAACTGCTTAGCTTGTCTTCTTTGATTCAAATTTTCAAATGATACTTACATAGAGGCCCCCCACTTGCTTTTTATAATTCACATTTTATAGTGATACACCCATGGATAAAAGGGTTTGGGTGTCCTCATTGCTAGATTGTTTCCCCACCAAATCCACTTTAGAGGAAATTTAATCATTCAAGGAACTTCAAGAGTGTTTTAGTGGGATTCAAGTGATATCATTGATTTGTCCCATGGCCCTTCAAATCCCTTCTTAGTTGTCAAGATAACTCAATTGACATGAAAACAAGATAAATGGTGCTTTTTGTCCCTCATGGACATTGTGTTTTTCCACTAAGCCTTCTCCTCTAACACTTGAGGACAATCACTCCTTTTTATGAAAAAAATGTATGTGCTCTCCATTTTGAGACCAAATAAATACATTGGAAGCCTTGTTTAATGAGAATAATTGTGATCTTTTTAGATTGATCAAAATCACAATGGTAAGGAATTTTCATAAATCAATGTTACATTTTAATTAATTCAATGGTACTAAAACTTACAAATAACATTAAAGACATCTGTACAATTCTTATACAATTCAATAGTAAAATTAGATACCAATTTCTAAATTTATACATCATTGGATATAGTGATGTTCAAACTCCTTTGATTAAATTACTAATAATTAGATATTGTATAGGTTCTCATGCATGCCAAGTATGTGATGTGATCCCTAGATAGTCCCTAGAAAAAGCCTTAATTACCCCTCATTTTCCAAATGAAGATATATTCATAATGATGAATATAAATTGAGTTTGTTTCATTATGACTCCATGGCAAAGAGGATTACATCTTGAGGTGCAATTTCATTAAAGGAAGCATTTTTAGGGTAGAAAACAAGGATGTAAGATTTTGTATGCAACCACCAATTCTAACAAGGGGTGATTTTGCCTAGTAATTTTGAAAAACAACAATTTCATAACCATTGTGACAATTTCACAACCCTTCAGGTGATTACAAAACTAATAGTCTACTAAAAGGAGTAGTTTCATCTCATGTCAACAAAACAATAATGGCATCCAAAATTCTATGTTTTCTCTTCTTGTAATCTTTCCAACTTCTAATCAGGATTGTAAAAGCATAAATACACATTGTAAATCTAATATAAGAAAAAATTAAGAGAACTAGAGGAGACATCCAAGTGATATATATATATATATATATATATATATATATATTGTAACATCGAAAAATGTCCTCTTGGGGGCTTTTCCCTCATAAGGTTTAGCTCTCGGGTCTTTAGAGTGCATTTAGGACATTTTAGTTCATATTTTAGCATCTCGATGGAATGAGACCTAAGTCCCATGGAAAATAGGACCTAGATGGACCCCTTGACCTATACCCTACCTAAAATAGGGGGGAGGACTTGGTCACCCATGCCCTAGTCCTGCCCTATTTTGGGGTAGCCCCAATTTCTGGGTGTCGGTTTATGACCGTTAGGAGGTTCTTTTGCCGAAATGGTAAAGTTTGATTTTTAAAATCTTGGCTACAATGCTTGTAGGTGCATATATAAGCATGTGTAGGCATTCAATTGTAAACTAGATTTCAATTAGATGATCATTGTGAACTCTAGGCATTCTCAAGGTGATTCAAGGCTTTCTATTGTGTTGCAAGAGCATACTTGTGTGTTTTGTGTGTTGATATTTGTAGATTTGAGCTTCAATCTCCTCATGGCATGAAGAGCATCTTTATCCATGAGAGCTTCACTACAAGGTGACTTATCATTGTGTTTTTATCATTGATTCCTTTGGTTTTAGCCTCTGCCTCACAAGGGCATGCCCTCTTTATCTGACAATGGTGTTTAGAGACTTAAGTGTCTTTTGAGGTTTGACTGAGGAAAACATCTAAACACCACAAACCCCAAACCAAGTCTTGTGATTGCGGGTTACAGGTGTTGCATTTGGTAAAAGTGGAGTTGCAGGAAGGAGTGGTAGGCATCAAGAATTCAGGATTTGAAGAAAAGTTGGACAAAGGAGCACTTTCAGGACTAGGGTGCCCACAAAAGTGTCCTCAGCAGATAGATCTTAGGAAACAGAAGTTACAGGGCTAATCAGTGTCGGAAGGAGGTCTAGATTCTCTAAAAAAGTAGGTACCTTGGACTTGGGTGCCAGCACCAATGTCCTCGACTATTCCACCTCGGAACCCTGAAAATAGGTATTCTGTAATTTGTTATTTTACTCCTATTTGTAAGAGTTTTTTCCATTATTTGTCAATTTGCTATCGTATTTGTGTAATTAGGGTTTCAATGGTTAATTGGACATAAGAGAAGGAAAATTTAAAAATTAATTCCCTAATCCAAGCTTCCCCTCATTTACAAGTGACCTAGGGTATGATAGTGCTCACCACTCAACCCTAGATCCTGCAATGTTAGGGTGAAAGGAGGATTCAAACATCTAAAGAACAAAAGATTAACAAGATCCAATTTTACCCTAAACATTTTGGTGAACCCATGTTTTTGGACTTGAATTGCAACTTACTGAGTGTTTTTCTTCATATTTGGATTGATTTTATTCATTCATTTGGTCATTTATTTAATTGCATTGAGAAAAATTCAAAAAAATTGAAAAATTGGAAAAATACAAAAAAATTGCATTGTTTGGCTTACTAAATTGCATCACCAAAAAATCAGAAATTTTCCTTGCATTTTCATCATTTAATTGCTAGGGTTTTGTGGAAATTTTGACAACTTTATATAACCTAGTAATTCCAAAATCTAGGGTTTGTAGGTAAAATATTTTATCAAATTTTTCTACTGATTTTAGAGGCTCATTAAAACTTGCATTTGGATGTAGTCTTGCATTTTAGTGTGAATTTGCATTTAGATTTAAAATATTTACATTTTTACATAGAAAATTTCAACAAAAACTAGCAATTTTGGTGCATTTTCATTAAATTTACATGGGCATTTTGCATGTTAAGACTTAAAAATAATTTTCAGATCTGAGATTAAGTCAATTTAATCATAAATAAGACTTCAAATCATTTAGATAGTATTTTGTGTCAGGATTTCAAACCTAGGGCTTCAAAAACAACGATTTTCACTAAATTTGGCCTTATCGATTCTCTAAACTTGCACAGTAGGTGTGTTGTGAAAGATATTTTGGTATTATTTTTTTATTATGAGGGTAATAATTTTCTGCCCCTCATAAAAAGTTTCACAACACCCTTTTAACGGGCTCTTATAGTGAAAATTTGGTGAAAAACTACACATTTTTGACCATTTTTTCCCTAGGGTTTGACCTAGTTTGCATTCCAAGCATGTTGTGATCAATTTTATGGATTGAGGAGACTTATATTATTTATATTATTCACTATACCTCCTAAAATTCCTTACAACACCTCCTTTACTAGGTCTTGGAATTGAAAAATAGTGAAAAATAGCTTATTTTTGCTATATTTTCACTAGGGTTTGACCTTAAGTGGCGCTAAAAGTGTGTTGTGTTGGGTATTTTTGCATCAAGTAGCTTTTATTACTGATATTATTTTCTTTCCATCATCATTTTCCTCACAACACCCTTTGTTATACTCTTTTACATTGAGTTTTGGTGAAAAAAGTGCCTATCTTGACATATTTTCCCTATATTTTGACTTGGCATTATCTTGGATTTACATCAAGAGTGTGTTGAGAGTGATTATATTGCTATTTTGGACTGATATTAGACATATAAATTTCTTTCCTCGATCAGAACCCTTACAACATCCTTTGTGACATTCATTGGCATTGAAAAAGTATCAAAAAATCAAGCATTTTAGGCAATTTTTACTCTCATCTTTTGCACTGGTTTTAAAAAGCTCTCAAAAATATGATTTTACATTGATTTGAGCATATAAACATGGCCTCTAATCATAATAGCAACAATACTTGTTCCCTGTAGTGCCCCTCCGTTCCCACCTTGGATGTACAGGTGAACCGATCAAGGCGCATGAATATGAAGGTATAATAACAGGAATAACTAAGGTAAGGTAAACAATTGATGTTGTACAATATAGATAGATGTTTCATCCATGTGTGGTTTCATATGATAGTTAATGTGTTTTATTGATAATCTCTATTGCGACACTGATAATGCAGGCTTTGACATTGTTTTGCATTCTAATGATTAAGATGTCGATCTTACTACAATTGTTATATGTTAGAATGGATCTCATGGACCGATTATGTTAGATTTAATTGTTATGATGGTACTTCTGAGACTTATTCAATTTCATGCACCTATATGTTCAGTGTATGGTTCTGTTCAGATTATGGTTCTGTTCAGATAATGAGGTAGATTCGATTTGGTTATGATTATGTGTTATCTAATCTAGATTGATATGATGTGGAAAGGACGATGTCGCATCATTCGCTTGTGAGTTCCCTCCGATGTTGTGATTCCTTTTTCACCTAGTGTCAGCTTTTGTGCATCTATACATGCTTGACTATGTCATTTGTTGCAGGATGCAGGTATCTGGCATCGACTCCACCTGAATTAACAGGTCAGAGCGTGCCCTAAACCCAATGGATAAGTAGTTTCGGAGATAACTTAAGGTCCCTCATCCCAAGTCATCATCCTCGATCAGGATGCATGACATGCCTAGTTCAACATGTCAGTTCTATCAGTATGTCAGGTCTTGCAACTGATTGATATTTGATGGACCCTGTTGGTTAAGTGCGTGTTTGGCCCTAGCTTGTGAACATGTTTGATTTGGCTTTTAACAGCTGTCCTTCTCAGTGGGTTATGTTGTATGCCTATATTTTATTATATAGTCATACTAATATTTGACCCACTTTAATATTTAATAAGGTTATATAATATTCTCATTATTAATATTAATATTTAATAAGAATAAATTGGTAATTGATAATTACCTAGTTCAAAACAATTATTTAAAGTTGTTTGAATATGAATTATTTTATTACTACTATTAAATTGATTTAATTAAGGGAAGGTTGCTGAACACTAGTAAACGCACTAACCAGACCCTAGAGTAGAGAGGAGACAGTCCTATCTGTTGGTCATGATGTTAGTCATAAACAAGCATAGAATAAAAGTATACATTAACTTTTATTCATCTTGACAGATACGGTGAATTCAGAGAATTCATGATCCCAAGTCTCCGGTGATTAGATCTTAATCTTCTGACGTTACTCAGAGGTTAATGTGAGTTGCTGTTTTCCATTTTGGGGCCTTACGTGAAAGTTTACCATCATCATGACACTCCTGTAGAAATTCTTTACAGAGATGTCATACTGTACCATTATTTGATGAAATGATGCAGAAATACTGTAATCTTTGCATGATTTTCCTAATTATGCATGTTCTGTATTCAAATATGCTAAATATTTGAAATTATCTGCAAGATGTCCACATATTTGTGTTATTTGCTTAAGATCATCAATTGTTTTGCAATTATGAGGATGAAATGCTTTGAAATTTAAAAGAAATTGAAAAATGCTTCAAATTAAAGTTGAACCCTTTAGCTTTTGAACCACATGTATATTAGATACTGTCATGAAGAGAAGAAAACCAAACCATATTTTCACCAGGACATTCCACAGCTAGATATAATTGATGCTAACTTCAAAGGGAATTTGTACAAAGACAACACATGTAAGTAGACATGCATTCCAAGGGACACAGCAAATCACCACATATGTCCAGAATTCATACACTGATTACTCAAGATTTACTATGAATTGTAATCAACACAGTCTTCTCATTCATTAAGCATGCAAAAATATAGATGTTTACAAAAACTTTGAAATGAGCTCTGAATGTTTCAGCAGACGAATTTCAATTAAGTTTCAAATATTTACAATAAGGCATTCCATCACCTTTTATAGACCAAGGTGAGGAATCCGTTACAAAAAGATCCACGATCTTGATTTATCAATGCATATCTATGGTCACAATTCTCTTTGACTTTGTCAAACTTATCAAAAGTGGCACAAGTTGCTAGCTGGCAACTATCTGGATTATTTACACAGTCCCCTTATGGAATATTCTCATCATGCCCCATGTCTGATTCATGTGGATCATCATCATGTGCATCACTTCCTGAACTTTCACTATCTTGATGATGATGACCCTACATATGAGTCTGCACGTTGCTCCAGATCTGCTCATATGACTGCACAATTGGGTCTATTGCTCTGCCATCCTGAGTTTTTGCTTAGATGATGGCGTGCTTGTGTGCCTCATATTTGTTTCTACTGCTATCTAATTTGTCTTTCCTGTCCTGCAGTGTCTCATTGTATTTCTCCATCTTGACTTTGATTCTCATTATTTTATTTATAACTTCTTCTGTCAAGTGGACAAGTGGACCATCTACCTCTGATTGGAAGTTGCTATGTAAAGCTTTGATGGCAGATTCTTCATCTTGATTTTCTATTTTTCCTTCTACTTTTCCTTCCAATGTTTCTAATATTTCCGCCTCAATAGCCATTAAATCGTGCAACTTCATGCTAACCTCTCTCAGCTTATTATTGCATCTTCTGAGCACTCCACATTCAAACTGAATGTCTTTATACCAGATGTCCACCAATAATGTAGTATGGTTGTTCAGTACCTGCTTACTGATAAGCAGTTGAGGATTTATCCTCTTTATTTCTCCCAAGAGATTTAGTACCTTTTCTAGTTTATAGGACCTTTTCCCGGTTTGCATTTGTAATTTATCTACTTTAGTCCTGGAATCACTGAGAATGCTCCACCTCTTCAAAGAGGCCTTTACCATTTCCTCTGCATCATCCAATGTGGATGACACCCATTTTCTTATCACAGATGCCTCATGTTTCATGAGGTCTAACTTATTTACCTCCTTTTGGGAAATAGCAGTCAATGGGACTGCATGTTCAGTTGTAGTATCATCAGGGTTAATCAGCCTCCTTAAGTAGGCATGCAACTGAGCAATGTCCTCTTTGTGTTGCTTATTTTTCTCCTTTTCTCTTTTTACCTTTTGAATCAAAGAATCAATAATGTCCTTGCCCTCTTGACCTTCTTGGTCCTCATTGGCAAAACCTAGATCCATTGTGCTAATTTGGAATTCATCTAAGGTAATTTTACCTTTTTCTTTCTCCACCGTAGGAACTACAATCTGTGCAGTCCTTATCCCAGTTGTTGGATCTCTCTTGATGGCTGAAGTCATTCTGGCCTTCCTCTTGGGTTTCATTATATTCTCGAAGAACAAAGTGGACACATCAAATTCTTGAATTTCCAATTCTTCTTCTTCATTTATCTCTTTCTTCAACCACGGAGGCACCTGATCATGTTTTTCCGCATCATCATGATGTTCACCCGTGTCTCCTGTTTCTATCAGCAGATGTGGTGGAGATGGTGATTTTCTCATTTCTTCTTCTTGATGCTCACTTTGTTGTTGATCCTGTGGCACATTTTCCTGTTCTGGAACTTCCTTCTCCGGAGGAGCATCTTCTTGGGGTGGGGCATCTTGTGGTACATCTATATGTTGATCATGATGATCATGATCCTTCTCTATCATTATTTCATCTAGTTTCAACTCTTCCCCTTGTTGTATATCCACTGCACTAGATATTGTGGATTCTGCCTGAGGTGCTGGCGTTTGTTCTGAAGCCATTATTTGTTCCGCACCTGTACTATAAACCTCTTGGGCTTTGGTAGCAGGATCTTTAGTTACATCCTCATCAGCTGCCTTCTCTTGAACTTTTATTATGACAGGCTCCATGGATGCACCTTGTGCAATTGGTGGGCTTACTTATGAAGTATAGCTCTCTGGTTCTGCCACCTTTATTTCTTCTGCAGGGTGTCTCCTATCAGGTGATCTTGCTGGATATTCAAGACTTGCATCCTGTTTCCCTATTAAGTCCACTACTGCAGGACTTGTCACCTCTGTAATTAATGTATCCAATCCCATTTCTTGGGCTATTTGCTCTGGGCTCTTTTCTTGTTCTGCCTCCACTTGCTTCATCTCTTCCAGTATAGTTTGAACTGGTGGAGGCTTGTGAGGTGTCATGCTTGTACCAGCAGCAAGTGTTTCCATCTTTTGTGCAACTACCTCTTGTACAACTTCATCATCAGACAAATTTATTATCTCGTCTAGTGAGACATGCCCTGCTTGCATCTGAGAAGTTTCTTTCATCTGCTCCTCGGCAAGTTCAGTTTTGAACTTGACAATGGTAGGAAGTGGAACATTATGCTGAAGTTCCTTAGGTACTTCACTACCTGCCCCTTGTAACAATGTTGGGGGTTGTCTTATTTCACCTCTCATAGAGGTTCTTTGTTTCTTAGGTGGGGTGGACACCAGCACCTGTGGAGCTCTTCTTTTCCTCTTTATTATCAATGGAGCCTCTTCTTCTTCGGCCTCTTCCTCCATGAGGATATCCTCTTCTCTTGGTTTTCTTGAGGATTGACCCTCTTCTAGGGTCTCAATGATTCCATCCTCTGCTATCTGACTCTCCTTGGATTTTCCTTTCCTTGGAGGGGATGCTGATTCTGATTCGGATCCTGATGATGCTGCCTCCTCAGCTACAAATACTGCCCTTTCAATAATAACCCCTTTAGGTTCTTTATCTACCTTTTTGCCCCTTGGGGGTCTTTTGCTATGTTGTTGTGGTGGAGGGAGTCTATCTCCCTTAGTCTTCCTCTTTTCATTTAGGAAGTTATCATACTCATCCCCGGGAATATCCTGCCCCTTCTTCTTGTTGTCCACCGTAATGGCAACACCTTTCTTCTTCAGTGCCTCTACCTGCTCATCAACCCAAGCTTGGGTTAGTTGTATAGTCCTGGCAATGAAGGGGTCTAAGGATATGTCCTCTTGTATAGTGAGGTCAAGTGCAGAGATAGTGTCGTTATATATCTTCTTCTACTTATATTCATCTGCAATTATCCTGCCATCATCTTTCTTGAATTGTTGGGGAATGGGGATGCAATCAAAGGTTCTAATTTGATTCAGAGTTAACCTTTGATACCTTCTTCTTCTTGCTTCTGCTTCATCCTCGCAGTCAGCCCAGAAATCCTCTAGGTGCCTCTGATGAATAGGCTTTCCTATTATTTTCTGCATCCTGCCGTAAGGATCATATGGTCTTGTTAGTGGAAAAGGTTGCAGATTCATTTTATTCAAGGTGACATCACCTTCTTTATGTGTTCTAAGTCTGGGCACATGTAGCAGCCAATGCTGATTGGAAACAAAATTGGTGGTAGTTTCTTGGCATCCTTGTACGTCTTTATCATTATGGAACCTTGCCTGATGAACTCCATAAGTACCACTGCATCAGTGGGATACCTGTACAGCATGAGGGGATGTCCCTCAAAACCTTCAATTCTTATATATGAGAAGGTGGCAAACTGTATGTACCAGGCTCCATGCTTGTAGATAATTTCTTGAGCCTCCATGCTCAATCTCTTTGTCCTGTCCTCCTCCATGGTCCTCACCAGATGCATGGAAAATGCATCATTGACCAGTTTGTAATCTTGGAGGTAACTGGTTCTTTGCAGCTGGGGATGATGATCCCAGATATGCACAACATTTGTGCCTATAAGCTTTCCATCGATAATTAATGCATCAAATGTGCCTTGGTATGCACATGAATAGACAATATTGGATGTCATATAGAAAGCACAATTTGAACCTCCTAGGTTCATTAGCTGCTCATATAGAGCATCACCTATTAATTGGCCCCACAATGGCTTGATGTCAGAGTATATGCACATCATTATTATACCACACATCCAATCCTTAAAGCTACCAGCATCGGGCTGGTCTGTGGCTCTGCTCAATAGTGCCATCATGTACTAGTATTCTTCACTAAAATCATACTTGAACAAGTGCACAGGAAGTTTGGCGGCTGCTGTTCTCAGCCCTCCAGTGGTACATGTTCTTCCTGGCTTGTTTTTTGTTATTCTCATATTCTTTCTCTGATTTCTTCAGGTCTACACTCTTGACCTTCTTGCCCAATGGCAGTCCAAATGTTCTGGAAAGACCCTTGATGGACAGGTCTGCATATATTCTCTCATGCTTCATTACCTGCCTGGTCTCTGGATTATAATTCTTAGCACACTCAATGACCAACTCTGGAGACTCCATGGAGTATGGGAAACCGGCGGCATTCCACATCCTGGATACGAAAACTGCATCCAGCACAGGACTTCTATTTTTTTCCATCATTCAGTTTAGCTGACCAGGCCTCCAGATTGGTATCCCCCTGATGGGTATCTGTAATGGTACCATATTTGAACAGGACGCCCCTCTGAGATGAGAACATAGGCTTACTGAATTCAGCCTCACACTTAGCCAGCCTCTTGTCAGCCATGACCACCTACAATTAACAACATCTTGTCTTACAATGGGTATATACATGCATGCTTATAACAATTTATCTTTAGTATCACCATGCATATTACGTTCATTCAGCATAAATCCATCATGGGGACACGTAAACCAGACTTACAACATCATACCTAACTATTACAGAAACAACATGATGAGGGTTTCATTTACTTACCTGGTTATGCTGATTTCTTTTTATACCAATAGAATTCTGAAAGTGTTCTCAATTCTTGCTGATGATCACGCACCTTCAGCTACCTGCAAAATTCACCTGTCGTAATATCACCTGTAGGAGGATATGGAAGCTGCACTCTGTAAAAATAATTTCTTTGCAAGGTAAATGTGAAATGGCATTAGATTTGCTTTTTCACCTTGCAATTTTGGTAAATTTAGGGTAAATCCTGATAGATTAGATTTTATTCATTGATTTTCTGCACAGAAAGTCAGGAGTTCGCCAGGTGTTCCATCTAGTTTAATAATCGGTGGGAACCACCTACCATGTCTGCGTGCATTTAATGCTAATGGCGGCAATGGGAGCGGGGTGATATCTAAATGGCAGGATGATATTTAAAAAATGTCAGGTATGTTTAGATATCGGGTGATGTTCGCGCCATCAGGCTGTGCTTTAAACGTCAGGAGGATATTTGAAAATATCAGGCTGTGTTTTTAGATGATGATGATGATCAAAGTCACTTCTTATAACCCTCAGGATATCGGGGTGACGTCATCCAGATATTCGCTCTTTGTATCGGAAAGGCATCATGACGTCATCGTCATGTTATGCGAACATGATCATGTTTAGAAAAAATCTTGCCGAGAGGTAAAAATGATGATGATGTCATCATCATGTTTGCTTCTTCATTTATCGGGGTTAGATGACGTCATCAGGATATTGGCTTAGAGTGATATTTCATGGCAGGAGGATATTAAGAAATATCAGGTTACATTTGGAAATATGACGCTTGCGATATATAAAACTGTTTGACGGGGAAGATTTACTATCACTTAAAGTTGACGTCCAGATATTTGGACCGCATGACTTATCGAGTAATGTACCAAGATCAGGATGATCTTCGACAACATGACTGAGGTTATAAAATATGATCTTCCCATTGCGAATATCAGGTTTGACCAAAACTTTGACTCTTCATAACTCTCACATCCTGATGAATATCAGGGTGATGTAAAAGACAAACTTGCATGGATTTTAATGCTCTTTCTAAATATGAGGTCATAGAAATGAAATATGAATTTTGATAAACTAACCTCATAATGATGGCTTACCCCATCCTGATTCTACATGATGATGCACATGACTTACTTTTACCAAACCGCTAGAAAGTAGACAACACGTGCCAAACCAAAAGTTGGGTCCTTTTTTTGCCAAGTCAAAACGGGGCATGTTGTGTAACCACACAACAACTTGCCACCAAAGAAAACAAATAAATTCCAATGATTCAAGTGATGTGATCATATTCATCTATAGTATTTTAATTCTGTCTAAGCATAATCATCATGATCTTGTGAATGATAAAATTTCATCATGGCTACAATGCTAACAAAGGATCATGTTTGTGTGGATGATTAATTATCCTCATCTTTAAAGCAAGTTGAAAACATGAGTAACTGGTGTTAAACTACATAGTTGGAGATCATCCCTCATAGCTGACCTGGATAGAGCCTTGCTGCCAGCAGGCATTCATAGCCCTGGCAAGGTTATCTATACAATCTCCCTAAGTAGAGCCCCACTGCTAGCAGGCGTCTATAGCCCCGGTAGAGTTACTTAGATGGCCTAATATTATTATTTATATGTTTTTGTAATATCATCATGTTAGCTCATTTGTACCAAGTATAGTCACTTGCAGCTTTAGGTTGGAGATTGTATTGGTAGCAAGGGAGTCCCTTTAGATTTGTTACTTAACACCTATACTTGTGTGTTCAACAGACCCAAGGCTATTAGGTGTTTCATTGTGATTGATTCACTTTGACCAAGAAAAGACGCCCTGATGGAAAGATATCACAAAACTGATCATGACT
Organism: Cunninghamia lanceolata; assembly: GCA_027924645.1. Classification (NCBI taxonomy): domain Eukaryota; kingdom Viridiplantae; phylum Streptophyta; class Pinopsida; order Cupressales; family Cupressaceae; genus Cunninghamia; species Cunninghamia lanceolata. Next base: position 4,411,359 of record BSBN01001091.1, read on the forward strand.
ACTTCTTAGGATGAATCATAACCTATATCTAAATTTGATCTCATCACTTGAATCCTAACAATTTAGTCATTTTCTGGGGTGATGAGTTGCATCATCTTGACTAACCAAAACAAAACTTAACAAACAAACAAAATAGGACAAAAGAACACTGTACAAACAACTATACAAATGTACAATATGATACACACAATTGTTATGAAGTCACTCAGGCCTGGAAATAATGTTTGAGGAATTGCCCATTGACTGGTAATGGGACATCCTCACCTGTCAGGTTCTTAAGCCTATAAGTGCTGTCTCCTAGTATCTCAAAAATTTGAAAGGGACCTATCCATAATCTATCAAACTTACCATGGTCGCCTTTCCTTTCATGGGCTTTATCCCACATCAGAACTAAATCGGATATCCTGAAAGTTTTAACTCTGGCCCTCTTGTCAAACCAGCATTTGACAATAGCCTGATGTTTTGCAAACTGGTCAATTGCTTGACTCCTTTTTTCTTCCAGGTGCATCAATTGAAGCAACCTGACTTCTTGCCTATTATCAATGCCTAGGTATTCTTGGGCAAACTGTAGAGTAGGAATTTTCAAGTTTACAGGGAGGATAGGATCTACCCCATACACTAGTTGGAAAGGCGAGTTTCCTAATGCAGTTTTCATTCTAGTTCTGTCTACCCATAAGGTATATTTCAAAAATGAGTTCCATTCCCTGGGGTTTTTCTCTATTAGTTTTCTTATGATATTCAGTAAGTTCTTGTTGGTGGATTCTGCTAAACCATTCCCTTGGGGATAGTAGTTGGATGAAAACTTAAGTATAATTCCATGATTAAAAGCCCAACTTGATAATTTAGTTGAAGTGAAGGCAAAACCATTATCACTTACCAAAGCATAAGGAATTCCATACCTGGTAACAATGTTACTCTCCAGAAATTTAATAACGTCATTTGCAGTACAAGTCTTGCTGCTGATGGCCTCAGTCCATCTGGTACAATAGTCAGTAATTGTTAGGACATACCTATGGCCTAAGGAGGATGGGGGGTTGATTGGTCCTATGAAGTCCATGCCCCATTGTGCAAATGGGCGCTCTTCCACCACTGGTTGCAAAGGTTGTGCAGCATACTTCTCTCTGTTGGCAGCAACTTGACATACATGACAACATTTAACATGATCGGCTGTATCTTTAAAAATTGTTGGCCAGTAATATCCTGATTTGAGGATGGCATGTGTTGTGGCAAAGGCTGATCCATGTGCCGTTCCAAACTTGTCATGTAACTCTGATAGGACCTTATTTACTTCTGGCTTTTCTAAGCATCTCAGGTATATTCCTTTTTAATTCTTCTTGAATAAGGCTCCTCCCTTCATCATGTATTTTTGGGATCTTATTTTCAAGGCTCTTCTCTGTGAAGCTTGCATTCGTGATGGACACCTTCCAGTGATCAGGATGTGCCTGATATCTACATACCATTCTCTATCATCATTTTCATTAATAACGTACTACTGACTAGTGATGTTGGGGTCAATCTCAGATATCATTTGACTCAGAGCTTGTCCTCTTACCAGCTTCATTGGTGTAATTTCCATGTCATACTCTTGTAATACAGTAATCCATTTGGCTCTTTTCTCACCGGGCTCACTTTGCATCAGCAGCATCTTCACTGCTGCATCTGGTACTACGGCAATTACTTTGCTTCTCAGTATGTAGTGTCTGAATTTCTTTATTGCTCTGACTAATGCAAGTGCCTGTCTCTCAACATCTACATATCTCAATTCAGCATCCTTGAAAGGACAGCTCATGAAAGCAATTGGTTTCTCTTCTTTCTCTTCATTTCTCTGAGTAAGCACTGCTGCAGAGGTATGTTCTGAAGCAAATGAATAGATGTAGAAATCTTTTGTGTAATCTAGACTAATGAGGACTGGAGCATCAGAAATGGCTTTCTTTATATCTTCAAATGCAGCTTTGGCCTCTGGTGTCCACTTAATTTGTGCATCTTTTTTCAACATGGCATTTAATGGTCTGACAATCTCAGCAAAGCCTGTGATGAACTTCCTCACAAAGTTTATCTTACCAAAGTAAGATTTAAGTTCTTTTTTGCTCCCTGGAAGTTATAACTTCATAATAGACTCCACCCTGTCAGGGTCAATGATAATTCCATCTTCTGTGATCAGGTGGCCTAGTAACTTTCCTGTTGTCACCCCAAATATGCACTTCTTGGGGTTCAGGGATATTCCGTATTCTTCACATTTCTTTAATACATTTCTAAGATCAGTTACATGGTCACTCCTCTCTTTGGAGAATATTGTCAAGTCATCCATGTATATGACTATACATTTTCCTATTAAGCCTCTGAAGGCTATGTCTATTGCCTGCTAGAATGTAGCTCTAGCATTTATAAGTCCAAATGGCATACGTCTATATGCAAATATCCCCCACTTTGTGGTGAAGACAGTTTTCGATTTGTCAATTTTGTCAACCATCACTTGGTTGTATCCTGAAAAGCCATCCAGAAAGGACATCATTTTGGCTCCATTTACAATCTGCAGAACTTCATCTAATGAGGGTAAAGGATAATTATCCTTTTTTGATGCTCTATTTAGATCCCTGAAATCTACGCATAACCTAATATCTCCATTCTTTTTTCTAACCGGGACTAGATTAGCAACCCAGGTGGAGTGCCTCATAGGGAAGATTATCCAGGCACTTAACAACTTCTTGACTTCATCAAGAATTATTGGTTCAAGTAAAGCATTGACTGGCCTCTGCTTCTGTCTGAAAGGTTTAGCATCTAGCTTGAGAGGTATAGTATGAGTTATGACAGAGGTGTCATATGTCTTCAGCTCATCATAAGTCCATGCAATTACATGTATGTAATCCTTCAGGGCCTGAGTTATTCCCTCTAACTCTTCTGATGTGCAAACCTTACCTATCAAGACATTTTTCTTGCCATTATCCTGTCCAATATTCACTTGTGAATATTGACCTCCATCTGCCTTGGGCAGATCCTTCTGTTTAAGCATATTATCCAAATCAAAGGCTCTTTCCAATTCAATCATACCTTTGGGGATCCTGTTGCTAGGCAACTGTAATATCTCATCTTCCTCCTAGACATGATCTTCTATACCATTCTCATCTATAATTTGGGCATCAAATACATCTCTGTTTGAGATGAAATCCAAAATGTGCTAATCATCATCAAACACCTGGAGGTTGGTCACATTATCAGGTACTGAAGGTACTGACACCAATTCTACTAAAAATTTCTTTAGACCTGATATAGATAGTGGCTCCAATGTACTGGCGCTTGGGCAAGTGCATCTGCCCTCTGGTTTTGTTCTCTTGGCACGTGGGTGATATTAAAGGTGTCAAAGTCCTCAATCAGGTCCCACACACGATGTCTGTAGTTGGACAGCTTTCTGTAGTTACATGAGTAGATTCCTCTTACTTGCCTCACAACTAGTTCTGAATCTCCGAAGACATGCAGAATCTTTACTATTTTCTTATGAGCAAACAGTATCCCATGAATCAGAGCCTCATACTCTGCTACATTGTTAGTCCAGGGGAACTGTAATCTATAGGCTGCTAGATAGGATTTTCCTGATGGATCAATGAGATCAATTCCTACCCCAGCACCTTGCTTGGATTTGGATCCATCAAACCTTAGGATCCAGGGTTTGTCTTTAGCAGGATATTTAGCTAACCCTTCTTTTTTCTTTGCAGCTCTGGCTATTGCTCCACCTGATATCCACTTTAATTTAGGGGTGTCATCATTCTCAAGTTTCTTCTTTCCTTTCTTTTGTGAGCCTGATGGCTTTTCTATTTTCTCTTTCACATCAGTAGGAGGATGGCCTTCTAGATCTACAGATGTATGTTTTTTCAAAATGTGTAAACACAGGGAACAAGTTGTTTCTGAGTGGGGTGCCTTATGCAACCTACACCAACCTTTAATTAAGACCTCATGGGGAGATCTATGCTGTAGTGTCATCTTCTCTATTTCTTTTACTAGAAATTCTTCGAACTTAGTTAGGTCACTACCTTTGTCCTCATCAAACAATTCATAATCTGGCTCCATAAAATAATCACTCCCAGGGGTGATCTTTTCTTTCCTCACATCATTTATCTAGTCATACACCAGAACTTCTTCTATTTTCGAGATATGATCCTCATCCTGATCTGTCAGCTCCTCTGTTCCTGTAGAAGATAGATAAGAATTAGTATCATCATCATCATCATTAGATGTGGCATTTACCTCAGAATATGATGATGATGCCTCACTACATGTTTGCTCCAGCATCATCATATCTAAGCATGTTTCACAAGTCTTTTCTGAATGTGCTTCATCGTGTAATCTGCACCATCCATCAATCAAAATATCATTAGCAGGTATATTTAACAATTGACAACGTTTTACCTGATTAAACAGATGCATCTCAAAGTTTCTGAAGTGATCTATTTCATTCTCATTATCAAGATTATTGTCAGGCTCTATGACTGGTACACCCTCCTGATGATCATCATCATGATGAAGACATAAGTCAAGCATCAGGATCTCTTCTATTTTGACGGTCTGTGGCCTGATGCAATAAACTCCAGGCTCTACGTCTACGTACAGGATCTCATTTGTTCTGTTGTACTCAGTGATCATATGTTTCATTCTAGGCTTAGCATCAATCCTGATCTGGTTTGGTATACCTTTCCATGGTAACCACATGTGACTGAAATCTGTGGACATATATCCGTTAAGCGTTTTGGACCAGTCTCAGCTAAGCAACATCCCATAAGTATCAGGTATGTTGACTACTTGAATATCAATGTAATACTAGATCCTAGGATCAGATGCTAGTTGCATGTGGATATGAGTTAACTCTCCTACTACACTTACTTCTGTTTTGTCTAGCTGTGTCACATTTTTTAGGGATTTAGCAGGATGCAGTCCTGAGGCATTGCATATTGACAAGGGCATGATATTCGTAGAGGCCCCTGAATCAACCAGATAGTTGTGTAGGTTCTTGCTGAACATTCTTATGGTGAGGAGGAATGGAGGTGATTCAGCTTTGTCCTTATATAAGGTCATGTGGGAGGTTTCTGCAGCTTGGACTGTAGCTGACACTTTAGGCTTGATAGTATTATCTTTGGCAGCGTGATCTTTACCACTAGACTGACTTGAAAGATGACCATCCTCTTTAGGAGTAGGATCATCTAATGACCTCATGAATGCCCTTTTGATGGCAGGAGTTTTTAGTAACTCAGACAAGGACAGGCTGATCTTAATTTTCTTCATTTCATCAGCCAGATAGCTGACTAACTTGTCAGATTCATGAGGTGTATTTACAATATTTGATCTTGTGTTTTGAGGTGACAAGTACTAAGCATTTACCTTGGGGAACCCAGGGATATTACTAGCTTTAGGATCAGGAGGTGTATTGAAGTTATTTGGAGGTAGAGATGATGTCAATGGACCAGCAGGTCTGTTGGCATTACTCCTCAAACTATAATTATGCTTACCAGGATATTGCTGCTGGTATGCATGCACTTCCTCATGTTCTCTTGTAGGCTCATTTTCATCCTCAAAGGGGAATACGTAGTTTGTTTCAAAGGTTAAAGCAGATTCTTCACATGTCTGGTTATAATTCTGATGAGGTTGATTTGTATACGTTTCCAGCACAAAGGCTGAGTCATATCCACAAGGAACAATCTCATTTCCTTCTGCCTGAGGTGGATTTCCAGAAGTGTTAGACACTTTAGTCTGAAAGATGCTAGCAGCAATTTTAAATTGTGGACAGTCTAATTCTGCATGTACATTTGTATTGTGGATCCTACACGAATTAGTAAGGGCTGCTTCAGCATGATTGACTCTAGTAGTCTGTTTGGCTTCACCTGGAGGCTGATTGTCTAGGGGTGACGGTAATGAGCCATTATTTGTCCTAGAGTTCCATACTTTGGGTTGTCTCTGAGGATTATTGTTATTTCCACCACTATTATTGAAATTATTGGTGTTGTATCATCTGTCAGGATAATTTGGTCTATCATTGGAATAATTTCTATTCTGACTTGACTATGAATAGAAACCTTGATTTCTCAAATGTGTTACTTCTGTGGTGAGTTTTCTCAATTGAGCAGAGATTTCTTTGATTTCCTCCTTTTCTTCTTGAGCTTTAGCCACCACATTTTCAGTTTAAGGCTTGAAGAAAGAAGATCCATGGTTATTGTTAGATAGATCAGTACCTTGAGGTGCCTGAGCTTGTGCAGGATATTGCGGTAATTGGCCATTTCCATTAGGAGGAGGCATAATGCTTAGTGGAGGTACTTGTAAAGGTGCAAGCATGACTGCTGGAGGTATCACTACTCCATTAGGATATTGTGTAGGATACTGTGTAGAATATGATGCAAGATATTGTGAATGCATGCCAGGCAAGGTAGGGAATACTATATTTGGAGTAGGAGCAGGTATCAACTACTGATTTACCTGTATGCCTTCTTGAAAGGCTAAGGCTAAAGTTGTGATTTGGGGGTACATTCTCCTTATGAACATGGAGGTCAAAGGATCTAAGGCCGAATAATAAATGCTCCTTGCAGCTTCGTCAGACACAGTATAAGGAGTGACCACTCTGGACAACATTTTCTGAAACCTAGCATTGAAATTTGCAATAGGCTCATTCTCAAATCTCTTAATAGTGGCAAATAAGTGATAGTTTACTGAGGGATCGACAGGGACCTTGAATCTATCAAGAAAAGCTTTCTCTAGTAAGGCCCATGAATCAATAGAACCCTGACCAAGACTAATGAACCAATTATAGGCTTCTTCCCCTAAGGAAAAAGGAAATAATCTGCACACCACATCTTGATGTTCTATTCTAGCTCTGCAGCAAGCTTCCTTAAAGGTCCTGATATGATCTTCAGCATCTTGGTAAGGATGATATTTTGGACAAAGTTTATCTAGATTCTTTGGTAACTCATGATATGCAGTAAAGGTCAAAGGTGACTCTACTACAAAGAAAGACATTGCAACTAGAGGGGGTTGAGCTGGTGGTGCAACTGGCTGAGGTTGGGCTAAAGGTACACCCTGAGGTTGAATAGGAGGTGTCACAGATATCCCAGAAGGTATTTGCAAACCAACTGGAGTTCTAGTAGGAGGTTCTGGTGAAGTTCTTGGTGCATCAGATTCGGGAGTATGATGGACATCTACAGTTCTAGGCCTAAAACCCCTAACAGGCAATTCTTCAAAAATTCCACTAGGTCTAGACCTGGTATTTATCCTGTAAGCCAAGATTTCTCAATTTTGAGGCAAATTGGCTGAAACTTTGCAAATATTAGCTAGATTTCACTAGCTAAAGTGATATTTGCTGTTAGATGGCTGATCAGACTAGAAATTTATGAAAATATTTCCAAAGCTACTGCAAATATGAAAGGATATTTAAGGTATAATGACCCTTAGCACGAGATCTCAGTTTCTAAGGCCAAAATTCTTCAAAGCTTGAACAAATTTATGTAGCTTTGGCTAATATTTGCGAATTCAGAATGATCTACTATAAGCTTGCACTATTTATGTTAGATCTTGAAACCTTTACACAGAATGAGCATCTACGAGCTTCCTACAGTAAATGTTTGCGTAATATTTGAAATTCCCAGACGGTTCGAGGTTACCTTACTCTTTGCATCATCAAACCTGAAATAATGATGATGAGCATAGTCTTCCAGATCGGGCCCTCCTTCTAGTGCCAATTTATGTTGGTCATGATGTTAGTCATAAACAAGCATAGAATAAAAGTATACATTAACCTTTATTCATCTTGAAAGATACGGTGAATTCAGAGAATTCATGATCCCAAGTCTCTGGTGATTAGATCTTAATCTTTTGACGTTACTTAGAGGTTAATGTGAGTTGCTGTTTCCATTTTGGGGCCTTATGTGAAAGTTTATCATCATCATGACACTCCTGCAGAAATTCTTTATAGAGATGTCATACTGTACCATTATTTGATGAAATGATGCAGAAATACTACAATCTTTGCATGATTTTCCTAATTATGCATGTTCTGTATTCAAATATGCTAAATATTTGCAATTATCTACGAGATGTCCACATATTTGTGTTATTTGCTTAAGATCATCAATTGTTTTGCAATTATGAGGATGAAATGCTTTGAAATTTAAAAGAAATTGAAAAATGCTTCAAACTAAAGTTGAACCCTTTAGCTTTTGAACCACATGTATATTAGATACTGTCATGAAGAGAAGAAAACCAAACCATATTTTCACCAGGACATTCCACAGCTAGATATAGTTGATGCTAACTTCAAAGGGAATTTGTACAAAGACAACACATGTAAGTAGACATGCACTCCAAGGGACGCAACAAATCACCACATATGTCCAGAATTCATACACTGATTACTCAAGATTTACTATGAATTGTAATCAACACAGTCTTCTCATTCATTAAGCATGCAAAAATATAGATGTTTACAAAAACTTTGAAATGAGCTCTGAATGTTTCAGCAGACGAATTTCAATTAAGTTTCGAATATTTACAATAAGGCATTCCATCACCTTTTATAGACCAAGGTGAGGAATTCGTTACAAAAAGATCCACGATCTTGATTTATCAATGCATATCTACAGTCACCATTCTCTTTGACTTTGTCAAACTTATCAAAAGTGGCACAAGTTACCAGCTGGCAACTATCTGGATTATTTACATAGTCCCCTTATGGAATATTCTCATCATGCCCCATGTCTGATTCATGTGGATCATCATCATGTGCATCACTTCCTGAACTTTCACTATCCTGATGATGATGACCCCACATATGAGGCTGCACGATGCTCCGGATCTGCTCATATGACTGCACAATTGGGTCTATTGCTCTGCCATCCTAAGTTTTTGCTTTGATGATGGTGTGCTTGTGTGCCTCATATTTATTTCTACTGCTATCTAATTTGTCTTTACTATCCTGCAGTGTCTCATTGTATTTCTCCATCTTGACTTTGATTCTCATTATTTTATTTATAACTTCTTCTGTCAAGTGGACAAGTGGACCATCTGCCTCTGATTAGAAGTTGCTGTGTAAAGCTTTGATGGAAGATTCTTCATCTTGATTTTCTATTTTTCCTTCTACTTTTCCTTCCAATGCTTCTAATATTTCCGCCTCAATAGCCATTAAATCATGCAACTTCATGCTAACCTCTCTCAGCTTATTATTGCATCTTCTGAGCACTCCACATTCAAACTGAATGTCTTTATACCAGATGTCCACCAACAATGCAGTATGGTTGTTCAGTACCTGCTTATTGATCCTCTTTTTTTCTTCCAGGAGATTTAGTACCTTTTCCAGTTTGTAGGACCTTTTCCCAGTCTACATTTGCAATTTATCTACTTTAGTCCTGGAATCGCTGAGAATGCTCCACCTCTTCAAAGAGGCCTTTACCATTTCCTCTGCATCATCCAATGTAGATGACACCCATTTTCTTATCATAGATGCCTCATGTTTCATGAGGTCTAACTTATTTACCTCCTCTTGGGAAATAGCAGTCAATGGGACTGCATGTTCAGGTGTAGTATCATCAGGGTTAATCAGCCTCCTTATGTAGGCATGCAACTGAGCAATGTGCTCTTTGTGTTGCTTATTTTTCTCCTTTTCTCTTTTTACCTTTTGAATCAAAGAATCAATAATGTCCTTGCCCTCTTGACCTTCTTGGTCCTCATTGGCAAAACCCAGATCCACTGTGCTAATTTGTAATTCATCTAAGGTAATTTTACCTTTTTCTTTCTCCATTGTAGGAACTGCAATCTGTGTAGTCCTTCTCCTAGTTGTTGGATCTCTCTTGATGGCCGAAGTCATTCTAGCCTTCCTCTTGGGTTTCATTATATTCTCGGAGAACAAAGTGGACACATCAAATTCTTGAATTTCCAATTCTTCTTCTTCATTTATCTCTTTCTCCAACCACGAAGGCACCTGATCATGTTTTTTCGCATCATCATGATGTTCACCTGTGTCTCCTGTTTCTATCAGCAGATGTGGTGGAGATGGTGATTTTCTCATTTCTTCTTCCTAATGCTCACTTTGTTGTTGATCCTGTGGCACATTTTCCTGTTCTGGAACTTCCTTCTTTGGAGGAGTATCTTCTTGGGGTGGGGAATCTTGTGGTGCATCTATATGTTGATCATGATCATCATGATCCTTCTCTATCATTATTTCATCTAGTTTCAACTCTTCCCCTTGTTGTATATCCACTGCACTAGATACTATGGATTCTGCTTGAGGTGCTGGCATTTGTTCTGAAGCCATTATTTGTTCCACACCTGTACTATCAACCTCCTAGGCTTTGGTAGCAGGATCTTTTTACATCCTCATCAGCTGCCTTCTCTTGAACTTTTATTATGACAGGCTCTGTGGATGTACCTTGTGCAATTGGTGGGCTTACTTCTGAAGTATAGCTCTCTGGTTCTGCCACCTTTATTTCTTTTGCAGGGTGTCTCCTATCAGGTGATCCTGCTGGATATTCAGGACTTGCATCCTGTTTCCCTGTTAAGTCCACTACTGCAGGACTTGTCACCTCTATAATTAATGTATCCAATCCCATTTCTTGGGCTATCTGCTCTGGGCTCTTTTCTTGTTTTGCCTCCACTTGCTTCATCTCTTCCAGTATAGTTTGAACTGGTGGAGGCTTATGAGGTGTCATGCTTGTACCAGCAGCAAGTGTTTCCATCTTTTGTGCAGCTACCTCTTGTACAATTTCATCATCAGACAAATTTATTGTCTCGTCTAGCGAGACATGCCCTGCTTGCGTCTGAGAAGTTTCTTTCATCTACTCCTCGGCAAGTTCAGTTTTGAACTTGACAATGGTAGGAAGTGGAACATTATGCTGAAGTTCCTTAGGTACTTCACTACCTACCCCTTGTAACAATGTTGGGGGTTGTCTTATTTCACCTCTCATAGAGGTTCTTTGTTTCTTAGGTGGGGTGGACACCAACACCTGTGGAGCTCTTCTTTTCCTCTTTATTATTAATGGAGCCTCTTCTTCTTCGAGCTCTTCCTCCATGAGGATATCCTCTTCTCCTAGTTTTCTTGAGGATTGACCCTCTTCTAGGGTTTCAGTGATTCCAGCCTCTACTTTCTGACTCTCCTTGGATTTTCCTTTCCTTGGAGGGGATGTTGATTCTAATCCAGATCCTGATGCTGCTGCCTCCTCAGCTACAAATACTGCCCTTTCAATAATAACCCCTTTGGGTTCTTTATCTACCTTTTTGCCCCTTGGGGGTCTTTTGCTCTGTTGTTGTGGTGGAGGGAGTCTATCTCCCTTAGTCTTCCTCTTTTCATTTAGGAAGTCATCATACTCATCCCCAGGAATATCCTACCCCTTCTTCTTGTTGTCCACCATAATGGCAACACCTTTCTGCTTTAGTGCCTCTACCTGCTCATCAACCCAAGCTTGGGTTAGTTGTATAGTCCTGGCAATGAAGGAGTCTAAGAATATGTCCTCCTGTATAGTGAGGTCAGGTGCAGAGATGGTGTCATTATATATCTTCTTCTGCTCATATTCATCTACAATTATCCTACCATCATCTTTCTTTAATTGTTGGGGAATGAGGATGCAATCAAAGGTTCTAATTTGATTCAGAGTTAACCTTTGATACCTTCTTGTTCTTTCTTCTGCTTTGTCCTCGCAGTCAGTCCAGAAATCCTCTAGGTGCCTCTGATGAATAGGCTTTCCTATTATTTTCTGCATCCTGCCGTAAGGATCATATGGTCTTGTTAGTGGAAAAGGTTGCAGATTCATTTTATTCAAGGTGACCATCACCTTCTTTATGTGTTCTGAGTCTGGGCACATGTAGTACCCAATGCTGACTAGAAACAAAATTGGTGGCAGTTTCTTGGCATCCTTGTACGTCTTTATCATTGTGGAGCCCTGCCTGATGAACTCCATAAGTACCACTGCATCAGTGGGATACCTAGGCAGCATGAGGGGATGTCCCTCATAACCTTCAATTCTTATATATGAGAAGGTGGCAAACTGTATGTACTAGGCTCCATGCCTATAGATAATTTCTTGAGCCTCCATGCTCAATCTCTTTGTCCTGTCCTCCTCCATGGTCCTCACCAGATGCATGGAAAATGCATCATTGACCAGTTTGTAATCTTGGAGGTAATTGGTTCTTTGCAGCTGGGGATGATGATCCCAGATATGCACAACATTTGTGCCTGTAAGCTTTCCATCGGTAATTAATGCATCAAATGTGCCTTTGTATGCATAGGAACAGACAATATAGGATGTCATATAGAAAGCACAATTTGAACCTCCTAGGTTCATCAGCTGCTCATACAGAGCATCACCTATTAATTGGCCCCACAATGGCTTGATGTCAGAGTATATGCACATTATTATTATACCACACATCTAATCCTTAAAGCTACTAGCATCGGGCTGGCCTGTGGCTCTGCTCAATAGTGCCATCATGTACTGGTATTCTTCACTAAAATCATACTTGGACAAGTGCACAGGAAGTTTGGCGGCTACCGGATATGTGCTGTTCTCAGCCCTCTAGTGGTACATGTTCTTCTTGGCTTATTTTTTGTTATTCTCATTTTCTTTCTCTGATTTCTTCAGGTCTACACTCTTGACCTTCTTGCCCAATGGCAGTCCAAATGTTCTAGAAAGACCCTTGATGGATAGGTCTGCATATATTCTCCCATGCTCCATTACCTGCCTGGTCTCTGGATTATAATTCTTAGCACACTTGATGACCAGCTCTGGAGACTCCATGGAGTACGGGAAACCGGCGGCATTCCACATCCCAGATATGAAAACTACATCCAGCACAGGACTTCTATTTTTTTCCATCATTCAGTTTAGTTGACCAGGCCTCCAAATTGGTATCCCCCTGATGGTATCTGTAATGGCGCCATATTTGAATAGGATGCCCCTCTGAGATGAGAACATAGGCTTACTGAATTCAGCCTCACACTTAGCTAGCCTCTTGTCAGCCATGACCACCTGCAATTAACATCTTGTCTTACAATGGGTATATACATGGATGCTTATAACAATTTATCTTTAGTATCACCATGCATATTACGTTCATTCAGCATAAATCCATCACGGGGACACGTAAAACAGACTTACAACATCATACCTAACTTCTACAGAAACAACATGATGAGGGTTTCATTTACTTACTTGGTTATGCTGATTTCTTTTTATACCAATAGAATTCTGAAAGTGTTCTCAATTCTTGTTGATGATCACGCACCTTCAGCTACCTACAAACTTCACTGTCGTAATATCGCCTGAAGGAGGATATGGTAGCTGCACTCTGTAAAAATAATTTCTTCGCAAGGTAAATGTGAAATGGCATTAGATTTTTTTTTTCACCTTGCAATTGGGGTGAATTTAGGGTAAATCCTGACATATTAGATTTTATTCATTGATTTTCTGCACGGAAAGTCAGGAGTTCGCCAGGTGTTCCATCTGGTTTAATGATCAGTGGGAACCACCTACCATGTCTACATGCATTCAATGCTAATGGCGACAACGGGAGCGGGGTGATATGTAAACAGCAGGATGATATTTAAAAAACGTTGGGTATGTTTAGATATCAGGTGATGTTCACGCCATCAGGCTGTGCTTTAAACGTTAGGAGGATATTTGAAAATATCAGGCTGTGTTTTTAGATGATGATAATGATCAAAGTCACTTCTTATAACCCTCAGGATATTGGGGTGACATCATCTAGATATTTGTTCTTTGTATCGAAAAGGCATCATGATGTCATCGTCATGTTATGCGAAAATGATCATGTTTATAAAAAACCCTGCCGAGAGGTAAATATGATGATGATGTCATCGTCATGTTTGCTTCTTCGTTTATTAGGGTTAGATGACGTCATCAAGATATTGGCTTAGAGTGATATTTCATGGCAGGAGAATATTAAGAAATATCGGGTTACATTTGGAAATATGATGCTCGCAATATATAAAACTGTTTAACGGGGAAGATTTACTACCACTTAATGTTGACGTCCGGATATTTGGACCGCATGACTTATCGGGTAATGTACCAACATCAGGATGATCCTCGACAACATGACTAAGGTTATAAAATATGATCTTCCCATTGCGAATATCAAGTTTGACCAAAACTTTGACTGTTCATAACTCTCACATCCTGATGAATATCAGGGTGATGTAAAAGACAAACCTGCATGGATTTTAATGCTCTTTCTAAATATGAGGTCACAGAAATGAAATACAAATTTTGATAAACTAACCTCATAATGTTGGCTTACCCCATCCTGATTCTACATGATGATGCACATGACTTACTTTTACCAAACCGCCAGAAAGCAGACAACACGCGCCAAGCCAAAAGTTGGGTCCCTGTTTTGCCAAGTCAAAACGGGGCATGTTGTGTAACCACACAACACTATCATCTAATTGACGAAGCCTAACAATTGGATCAAGAGTGTATTGATTCAGCATTACACTATGGTTACTAATGGATTTGTGATAATATGTTATTTATGATGGATATATTTTGGCTATATATATTGTACTAACACTTCTTGTTGAGTGTACATGTAGAATTATTATGTCAATGGATGGTGGTGGTCATTTAGCCACTTTATGTCTTTCTATGTGATGTCTGACCTAGGCATGGGGCCCTAAGGTCTATTGGCCATGATGTTAAGAAATATTATTTTTAGTTTTATGTGATAAAATGGTTATGTTCTTGTGTGGGATTTAACCTTGTAACGTTTAAAATGATTTTTAAGTGTTTTTAAGAGGTCTAAGTTGTATTTTATGTTTGGAAAATTGTCTTATGTCCAAGGTGCATAGGTAAGAAGTTTATTTTTGTCATTTATAATATTTTAAAAGGTTTTTAGACCATCCTTTAAGCCCCACTTACAAAAGTAACGAAAATGGGAAGGTGGTTGGTTGAATTAGTTGGGTGGTTGAGTTAGTTTTGGGTAGGAAGTTACTCTTTCCTTCTCTTTAAAAACTCTTCATGGAGTGGGGGTGAATTGCTCATTTTTTGATTTTCATTCAAGGATTCTACCATTAGTGGGATATTGCGATTGAGGTATCATGTTTTTTTTTTATTATATGTTTTTCTTTATTGATTAAATGTAAATTTTATATGTTTTTCTTTATTGATTAAATATAAATATTATATGTTTTTCTTTATTGGTTAAATGTAAATATTATATGTTCTAAATATTATATGTATCCTTTATTTATTAAATGTAAAGGTTGTTTTTCTAAGGGTTGTTGCTTTTGAAATTGGAAAAGCAAACATTTCAATGTAAATCTTGAAAGAAGCATATTTGTTGCCTTATTTGCATGTCATAAACCTAGATCATCATAGCATGAATTATATTTTTGATTTTTACATTAGATTTCCTATAATTATAAGATAGTAATCCCCATATATATTGGCATTAAGGTTTGCATATAATCATATATTATCTATATATTAGTATTAAGATTTCTATATAATCTTATAATTGCTAAATGTTGGTGTTGGATCTTAGAAACGATGGTTTTTATCTATTTTTAAAAGGGGATTACGAAGTCATCTTGCTAAGGATCTGTTAGTTTATTCATATCCTCTAATAGATAAACTAATGATGTTCTTTGTGTACGTAAGTATCTTTGAACCTTGTCAAACAGTTCAAGTACCTTGTCCATTAGAGCATTCCTTACTTCTGCCTTCTATTAGATCTAGATGGAAATGTTTTTTTCTTATTTGCATTAAGGTCTCAAATAAATATGGACTTTGGATCATATAAAACTGCCCACTTTTGCATAGATTCTTCAGGATCCAATTCTTATAGTAGATTGTATTAAACATCTTATTAGCTCTTCATTTAGTCAATTTATATTTTGGGTGTCTTGTTCTTGGTTGTTCAAATCTTCACAGTATTCTTGATCGACCATAATCCAAATCTAGATAACCCATTTAATATGGTGTGCATACTCCTTAAGTCTGTCAAACTCCATCCTCTAGGTGAGACTCCAGCCTTGTATAACAAAGGTGTTTCAAATTGGGTGTGGTGGTCTATGAAGTTGTCGCTTGAAGAAATGGAAATGGTGTGGCTGCTACTCAAAGGCAGAGTGGTGTTGTTTTTAAACCGTCCAAAATTTGAAGGTTGATTGACTAAATCTTACCTTGAGGATAGGAATAACCTACACAAGTGCATGAACATGTATATAAACATTTATGTCATATGGATATTTGTATAGGTATCAATTATTAATTATAAATTAAATATGAATCCATGCATAGTTAAGATCCACGATTTAGTAGATGAGTTTGTTGGAGTATATATATATGATATAGATATTAACATATGAAACAAAAGAAACGTAGTTGTTATAGTTTAATATGAATGTTTATTAAACTAATCGATATGATCGCATATTTACTGTAATATGGCATTGATTCTATTTTAATGGTTTTGTTAGTAGAAATATGATATATGGGTTTGGATTATAAATGTTGAAATTAGCATTTAAGTTATAAGTATTTGTAATTAATATTATCTATGCATTGTTTGGCTTGACGGTTATATGTAATTGATGAGTGGTTAATATAATAGATAGAATTAATATTAATTAAACTAGACCTAGGTTTTATGAAATTCTTGGTGGAGATATAACTTGAATCCAGTTGCTAATTTGATTAAATGGAATTGGATATGACAAAATAATTAGTGTAGATGAAATTTAATCTAGTTGATTTGGTTTTGTAAAGATCTTTTATAATGATTTTGTTAAGTTGAAATTGGGTCTAAAGTTTGGAATTATGTTAAACAACAATGTACTCAAAAATTTAACCTTATAAGTAAAACTTATAGGTAACAGAATAACTAAGAGATTGAATTGCTCTTGTAAGAAAAAAACTTATGTTGTCAATGAGTTGATTAGTTGAAATTGCTTATTGCAAGCAAAATTTTCATGTGAGTTGGTCTATGTGTAAATTGTCAAGTTTAGGTTCTAGAGGCATAAGGTAATATGATTCGATGGCATGTATTCTGTTCATAGGTGTCTTGAAATGAAGATGTTGCAAGAACATGATGTCTTTTGTCTATGTATGTGGGTCTTGGTAAACAATAATGTGTGATGATGTACATACTGTGTTGTGAATATATTATGATGGGTTTAAATCTCCTTCAAGGATGTGTTGATATAAAGATTGTGTGTAGTATTGTAATGGGGAGATCTTGGAAATTGTAATGAGAAACTATTTTGTTCATGGTTGAGATTTGCGAGCAAGATGACCCATACCTTGCTCTGGATATGTGTTGTTATGGTTATTGTGATTGATCAACTGAAAGTTTTGGGACAATGAAGTAAAGGTTGGTCGTTGTAATTATGTTTAATAAGCAAGAAGGTAATGTATTGCATTGTTATGTATACTTATCAGTATGATAGTGATTGTCTTGCTTGATGGTTAGGGTTTCTAGATGCAGGTAGGGGAGTGGCTTTCAGTGTGGGGCCAGCGCCCAAAGTGGCTGTTAGGATAACCCATTGAAAGTTGTTAATTAAGTGAAAACCTAAAAATGAACTAGGGGGAAAAGGGTAAATTACACATTAACAAGATAATTAGATTTCCTCTCCCATGCCTGTAGTGCTCGTTTAGACTAAGGATGGGTAGAGAAGGCCTAGTTGGCAAGATCAACTTCCTTGTCCTCACGAAAGGAAGGTTGATTCCGCATGAGTCACCCTATGGGGCTGGCGCCTAATAAGAGGATGTCAGGATAACCATAGATGGGGGCCGGCGCCTAGTGAGAGGTTGTCAGGATAACCTATGTCAGGACCATGCGATGACACTCTTCCTACTACAGCCTAGCATTCCCTAGATGTACTCTCCCCATTCGTCATGTGTTGCCTCTGGAAGTGATTTTGAGTTGTTTGTGGTGTTGTCATGTGTTGTAATGGAGTCTTGTTTGGTCTTTGTTCACGTTAGGCAATTGTCTACCTGACTGTATGACATTTTGGGACCTTATGTTATCTCCTAGCATAGGAGGTGGACCTCAGGGTTCCACATGGTCGGGTGGATGTGCTTTATCTCTATTGGTTTTTCCTTGCCTTTGATCGTGTGCAAGAAGGTTGTAACTCGTGTAGCAGATTCAGATCATGTACCTGTTTATGGAGATAGTTATTATGCTCATGTACTGGCCTGTGTATCAGATGATTCATTATGTATGTATTCATATGTATTCAGAAGATGATAATGTAATGATGTAATGTTGTATTCATATGTCGGAAGAAATTGTAACTATGTACTAGATCCTGATGAATACTTATATGATGTTATGTAGATGTAAATGTTTATTGTTTTAGTGCATTAGGTTTACAATGAGTTACTGATGTTAATTCATGATGTGTGTTAGATTATGTTAATTGTTTTGTCAAGTAATGCAACCATGTTATCTTAGAGGACAAGTCATTAGTTTAAATGATGCGTTAATATTATTTTGTTACTTAACTATCTCTTTTTTTTTTTTAAAGTTTATCCTGTTGCATATAGCATAAATGTGATGTTCTCTGAGGTATTCATGGTGGGGTATTACATCTGGTATCAGAGCAAAGGTTTTGCAACACTGGGATCTCTGGTTCTTGTCATTGTTTTAGGTTAAACATATTTCTCCTTATGGGGAGTTGGTAATAGTACCTCTCACCTATGAGCCTTAGTATGGCATTAGAAGGATGATAAACTTACAGAGTTGTTCTTGACTATAGAAGAAATAAATCCTTTATGCTTTGTTCTACTTGTGTGTCTGTTATGCAAAAATGAGATGATATATCTAACCATATGTGTTCCCTGAACACTAGAGCTTGCTGATTTTTGAGACCTCAAGTTCCTCTTGTGGTCTTTAGTGCTTTAGAAGCTAGAGGCACGGTTACTTATAGTGCATGGAATCAAGAGATTGGAATTTGCCTCTCTAGTGATGTGAATATCCTGAACCCATTTTATGTGGGGTATTGTAAAAGGAAAGTGGTGTTTGTCTTCCCTGGTTTGGTGAAGTAATCATACCTTGTGAGGTTACGTTTAGTTATGGGTGTGTAAACACCATACCATCTTTATGTTAATGACATTATTTGTGTAAGTATTGGAATGATTTGGAGGCATCATGCATTACAAGATATGTGGTTAAGTGGTATTGTCGTGTGTGGGTATCGTAAAGTAGTAGTTTGACATCTATTTTTTTTAGTGGCCATGACTTCATGTGGAAGTTCTTTTGTGGATTATGAAAGTTATCATTGTGTATGTATGTAAAAACCGAATGCAAGAGATCAAAATTGGAGCTTGTGTTAGACCCATCTCATATAAATGTGATACTTTAAGTAAAATGTAGCCTTGATTAAGTATGCTCTTGTGTGCAATATTATCTATTCTTCCTCACATAAAGAAATTGTATTGCATTAAAGGTAGAGATTGTTGTAAATAAGTAATTATTTTGTTGCCTTAAATCCTTGTATAAAAGTTTCTTAGGTATGAGGATGTAGATAACCTAATTATCTATGTGTTGGCGTACATTCTCTAATGCATTCTAGACCTTGTGTCCTAGGTGTTGTGCAGCGGATACTCCCTTTTTGTGGCTAAAATTAGCTACTTTGTGATGTGGGTTGTTTGCAATTTGGTTAATTTGAAATTTTTGATAGTTGTTTCATGTGTAGTTAGGAGTTAACAGTGAATTTTTTTCTTTGAAATTTCTTATGACAGGAGTGGTCACTAAAACTCTTTTCTCTATACTAGAGTTATTGTTGGAAATTGCCAGCATTTTGTGACTTAAGATTGGATTTGGTTATTTTCCCACTTGGGTTTTCACCTTCTTTAAAACTTTGATGGTGACTATTCCGAATGTTTGTTTTTGTTAGCCCTGTATTGTGGCAAGTGTTGTTTCTATCATGTTCATTTCGAACCTCTGATAGTGTGTACAAGGGAGGACTCTGCGGAGAATTGTACTTGAATGCTTGGTAATTAGTCAGAACCATGGTGGAAATAAGAAATGAGATGTAATTTTCCTTGATAATATGTAAACACAGATCCCTGAATCGAATGAAATTCTCAAAATACGTGCGATTGGTTATAAGTAGATTACATGATACACCTTAAAGGTAAAGAATTGATGTCTTTTATGCCTGTATTAAATGATTGTGCTTGTCTTGGGAACAATTGCTTAATGTGAATGCGTATGTTGGCAATAGAAAATTGTAATACTAATATGTTATGTTTCCACCCTAGTCTGTGACTTCCAGGAGTAAGTCAAGTTTTAGGGGGGGAGGATGTAGTGCCCCTCCATTCCCACCTTGGATGTACAGGTGAACCAATCAAGGTGCATGAATATGAAGGTATAATAACAGGAATAACTAAGGTAAGGTAAACAATTGATGTTGTACAATATAGATAGATGTTTCATCCATGTGTGGTTTCATATGATAGTTAATGTGTTTTATTGATAATCTTTATTGCGACACTGATAATGCAGGCTTTGACATTGTTTTGCATTCTAATGATTAAGATATTGATCTTACTACAATTGTTATATGTTAGAATGGATCTCATGGATCGATTATGTTAGATTTGATTGTTATGATGGTACTTCTGAGACTTATTCAATTTCATGCACCTATATGTTTAGTGTATGGTTCTGTTCAGATAATGAGGTAGATTCGATTTGGTTATGATTATGTGTTATCTAATCTAGATTGATATGATGTGGAAAGGACGATGTCTCATCACTCGCTTGCGAGTGCCCTCCAATGTTGTGATTCCTTTTTCACCTAGTGTCAACTTTTGTGCATCTATACATGCTTGACTGTGTCATTTGTTGTAGGATGCAGGTATCTGGCATCGACTCCACCTGAATTAACAAGTCAGAGCATGCCCTAAAACTAATGGATAAGTAGTTTCAGAGATAACTTAAGGTCCCTCATCCCAAGTCATCATCCTCGATCAGGATGCATGACATGCCTAGTTCAACCTGTCAGTTCTGTCAGTATGTCAAGTCTTGCAACTGATTGATATTTGATGGACCCTGTTGGTTAAGTGCGTGTTTGGCCTTGGCTTGTGAACATGTTTGATTTGGCTTTTAATGGCTGTCCTTCTTAGTGGGTTATGTTGTATGCCTATATTTCATTATATAGTCATACTAATATTTGACCCACTTTAATATTTAATAAGATTATATAATATTCTCATTATTATTATTAATATTTAATAAGAATAAATTGGTAATTGATAATTATATAGTTCAAAATAATTATTTAAAGTTGTTTGAATATGAATTATTTTATTACTACTATTAAATTGATTTAATTAAGCGAAGGTCGCCGAACACTAGTAAACGCACTAACCAGACCCTAGAGTAGAGAGGAGACAGTCCTATCATCCAATTGACGAAGCCTAACAATTGGATCAAGAGTGTATTGATTCAGCATTACACTATGGTTACTAATGGATTTGTGATAATATGTTATTTATGATGGATATATTCTGGCTATATATATTGTACTAACACTTTTTGTTGAGTGTACATGTAGAATTATTATGTCAATGGATGATGGTGGTCATTTAGCCACTTTATGTCTTTCTGTGTGATGTCTGACCTAGGCATGGGGCCCTAAGGTCTATTGGCCATGATGTTAAGAAATATTATTTTAGTTTTATGTGATAAAATAGTTATGTTCTTGTGTGGGATTTAACCTTGTAACTTTTAAAATAATTTTTAAGTGTTTTTAAGAGGTCTAAGTTGTATTTTATGTTTGGAAAATTCTCTTATGTCCAAGGTGCATAGGATAGAAGTTTATTTTTGTCATTTATAATATTTTAAAAGGTTTTTAGACCCTTCTTTAAGCCCCACTTACAAAAGTGACGAAAATGGGAAGGTGGTTGGTTAAATTAGTTCGGTGGTTGAGTTAGTTGGGTGGTTGAGTTAGTTTTGGGTAGGAAGTTACTCTTTCCTTCTCTTTAAAAACTCTTCATGGAGTGGGGGCGAATTGCTCATTTTTTTATTTTCATTCAAGGATTCTACCATTAGTGGGATATTGCGATTGAGGTATCATGTTTTCTTTATTAATTAAATATAAATATTATATGTTTTTCTTTATTGAGTAAATGTAAATTTTATATGTTTTTCTTTATTGATTAAATATAAATATTATATGTTTTTCTTTATTGGTTAAATGTAAATATTGTATGTTCTAAATATTATATGTATCCTTTATTTATTAAATGTAAAGGTTGTTTTTCTAAGGGTTGTTGCTTTTGAAATTGGAAAAGCAAACATTTCAATGTAAATCTTGAAAGAAGCATATTTGTTGCCTTATTTACATGTCATAAACCTAGATCATCATAGCATGAATTATATTTTTGATTTTTACATTAGATTTCCTATAATTATAAGATAGTAATCGCCATATATATTGGCATTAAGGTTTGCATATAATCATATGTTATCTATATATTAGTATTAAGATTTCTATATAATCTTATAATTGTTAAATGTGGTGTTGGATCTTAGAAATGATGGTTTTTATCTATTTTTAAAACGGGATTACGAAGTCATCTTGCTAAGGATCTGTTAGTTTGTTCATGTCCTCTAATAGATAAACTAATGATGTTCTTTGTGTACGTTAGTATCTTTGAACCTTGTCAAACAGTTCAAGTACCTTGTCTATTAGAGTATTCCTTACTTCTGCCTTCTATTAGATCTAGATGGAAATGTTTTTTTCTTATGTGCATTAAGGTCTCAAATAAATATGGACTTTGGATCATATAAAACTGCCCACTTTTGCATAGATTCTTCAGGATCCAATTCTTATAGTAGATTGTATTAAACATCTTATTAGCTCTTCATTTAGTCAATTTATATTTTGGGTGTCTTGTTCTTGGTTGTTCAAATCTTCACAGTATTCTTGATCGACCATAATCCAAATCTAGATAACCCATTTAATATGGTGTGCATACTCCTTAAGTCTATCAAACTCCATCCTCTAGGTGAGACTCCAGCCTTGTATAACAAAGGTGTTTCAAATTGGGTGTGGTGGTCTATGAAGTCGTTACTCAAAGAAATGGAAATGGTGTGGCTGCTACTCAAAGGCAGAGTGGTGTTGTTTTTAAACCGTCCAAAATTTGAAGGTTGATTGACTAAATCTTACCTTGAGGATAGGAATAACCTACACAAGTGCATGAACATGTATATAAACATTTATGTCATATGGATATTTGTATAGGTATCAATTATTAATTATAAATTAAATATGAATCCATGCATAGTTAAGATCCACGATTTAGTAGATGAGTTTGTTGGAGTATATATATATGATATAGATATTAACGTATGAAACAAAAGAAACGTAGTTGTTATAGTTTAATATGAATGTTTATTAAACTAATCGATATGATCACATATTTACTGTAATATGGCATTGATTCTATTTTAATGGTTTTGTTAGTAGAAATATGATATATGGGTTTGGATTATAAATGTTGAAATTAGCATTTAAGTTATAAGTATTTGTAATTAATATTATCTATGTATTGTTTAGCTTGACGGTTATATGTAATTGATGAGTGGTTAATAAAATAGATAGAATTAATATTAATTAAACTAGACCTAGGTTTTATCAAATTCTTGGTGGAAATATAACTTGAATCCAGTTGCTAATTTGATTAAATGGAATTGGATATGACAAAATAATTAGTGTAGATGAAATTTAATCTAGTTGATTTGGTTTTGTAAAGATCTTTTATAATGATTTTGTTAAGTTGAAATTGGGTTTAAAGTTTGGAATTATGTTAAACAACAATGTACTCAAAAATTTAACCTTATAAGCAAAACTTATAGGTAACAGAATAACTAAGAGATTGAATTTCTCTTGTAAGAAAAAAAATTATGTTGTCAATGAGTTGATTAGTTGAAATTGCTTATTGCAAGCAAAATTTTCATGTGAGTTGGTCTATGTGTAAATTGTCAAGTTTAGGTTCCAGAGGCATAAGGTAATATGATTCGATGGCATGTATTCTGTTCATAGGTGTCTTGAAATGAAGATGTTGCAAGAACATGATGTCTTTTGTCTATGTATGTGGGTCTTGGTAAACAATAATGTGTGATGATGTACATACTGTGTTGTGAATATATTATGACGGGTTTAAATCTCCTTCAAGGATGTGTTGATATAAAGATTGTGTGTAGTATTGTAATGGGGAGATCTTGGAAATTGTAATGAGAAACTATTTTGTTCATGGTTGAGATTTGCGAGCAAGATGACCCATACCTTGCTCTGGATATGTGTTGTTATGGCTATTCCGATTGATCAACTGAAAGTTTTGGGACAATGAAGTAAAGGTTGTCGTTGTAATTATGTTTAATAAGCAAGAAGGTAATGTATTGCATTGTTATGTATACTTATCAGTATGATAGTGATTGTCTTGCTTGATGGTTAGGGTTTCTAGATGTAGGTAGGGGAGTGGCTTTCAGTGTGGGGCTAGTGCCCAAAGTGGCTGTTAGGATAACCCATTGAAAGTTGTTAATTAAGTGAAAACCTAAAAATAAACTAGGGGGGAAAGGGTAAACTACACATTAACAAGATAATTAGATTTCCTCTCCCATGCCTGTAGTGCTCGTTTAGACTAAGGATGGGTAGAGAAGGCCTAGTTGGCAAGATCAACTTCCTTGTCCTCACGAAAGGAAGGTTGATTCCGCATGAGTCACCCTATGGGGCTGGCGCCTAATAAGAGGCTGTCAGGATAACCATAGATGGGGGCTGGCGCCTAGTGAGAGGCTATCAGGATAACCCATGTCAGGACCATGCGATGACACTCTTCCTACTACAGCCTAGCATTCCCTAGATGTACTCTCCCCATTTGTCATGTGTTACCTCTGGAAGTGATTTTGAGTTGCTTGTGGTGTTGTCATGTGTTGTAATGGAGTCTTGTTTGGTCTTTGTTCCTATTAGGCAATTATCTACCTGACTGTATGACGTTTTGGGACCTTATGTTATCTCCTAGCACGAGGGGTGGACCTCAAGGTTCCACATGGTTGGGTGGATGTGCTTTATCTCCATTGGTTTTTCCATGCCTTTGTTCGTGTGCAAGAAGGTTGTAGCTCCTGTAGCAGATTCAGATCATGTACTTGTTTATGGAGACAGTTATTATGCTCATGTACTAGCCTGTGTATCAGATGATTCATTATGTATGTATTCATATGTATTCAGAAGATGATAATGTAACAATGTAATGTTGTATTCATATGTATTCAGAAGATGATAATGTAACGATGTAATGTTGTATTCATATGTCGGGAGAAATTGTAACTATGTACTAGATCCTGATGAATACTTATATGATGCTATGTAGATGTAAATGTTTATTGTTTTAGTGCATTAGGTTTACAATGAGTTACTGATGTTAATTCATGATGTGTGTTAGATTATGTTAATTGTTTTGTCAAGTAATGCAACCATGTTATCTTAGAGGACAAGTCATTAGTTTAAATGATGTGTTAATATTACTTTGTTACTTTACTATCTCTTTCTATTTAAAAAAAAAAAGGTTTATCCTGTTGCATATAGCATAAATGTGATGTTCTCTGAGGTATTCATGGTGGGGCATTACATTCCCTCCTAGACCTTACGTGAAAAGAAAGGCTCCTCAACCTGAAATTATTTTTACTCCTCATGATAGAACAATCGGTGATTCCGAAAGACCTCTTTACATCACCGTTCAGATAATGGGAAATAATGTGGAGGGAACTCTGATTGATTCTAATTGCATGACTAATGTTGCCACTGAAAAATTCCTCTTTTTGAATCAATTAATACAAGGTCCTTATAGCCCTTTGAGCTTGATGATTAAGACACATATGGGAGCTTTAAAGAAACCACTAGGTAAGATATCATTGATAGTAACTATATTTGAGAAGCATGTTGAGCAATGGTTTGATGTTACTCCTAATTCTGATACCTTTGACATAAAACTTGGAATCCCCTGGTTGAAATTTATGAAAGCAGTCCCTTCAACTATCTTTAAATTTGTTAAATTTCCTTTGAATGGACAAGTGTATACCATTCATCGAAATACATACAAACCTTCAATTACACAACACTTCACATTGGATTACTTTTGTAACTGTTAAGGGAAAATTGGATTCAAATGAATAATCAATAATATCAAGATACCCAAAACTCAATGAAATGGTGAACAAAGAAGATTCAATAAACAATGAACAACCACAAAGCAAACCTCCTTAATTCGAAGCTTCCATTGATTGCCTATCACAATCGATCTTGCATGTATGAAATAGGGCCCTTAGAGAGTGCACTTCCTTGCAATGCTTCAAGAATGTCAACTGGGAATGGCTGTGATAATACCACCATGAAGAGGGGCTTCACAACGATGGTAGTGGTGTGTAGTAATGAATGTGATCACAAGCAATGAAGGAATTGGTGCCAAAGGCGCACTGTAATTCCTGTAGAGTAACGATACTTAAAGCTTGGATGAATGAAATAGAAGAATAGGGTCCAATTTATAGACTTGAGAGAGAGAAGATCAACGGTATAGAGAGACTGACAAGATCAATGGTATAGAGAGACTGAGAAGATCAACGATTGAGAATGGTTGAGGAACGTGCAATGAGTAAGAAGAAGACATGTGTCTTGCTTTCTTTTGCATGAGAGGATTTACTAAGAATAGAAGAATGAGTTAAAGCAATTAAAAGAATATAATAATTAGTTAAGTGATTTAAAACAAGAAGAAGGGATTTGCATGAGAATAAGAAGATACTTTGCTTTATTAAATATTAGGAATATTTAATTGCATGTGCACAAAGATTGAATTATATTTAGAAATAACTCAATTTAGAAGAAATAGACAGCTTAAATAAATATTTGATTTATTTAAATTTAGAGAAGATACTATTGGAAGAAACAATTAAACAATTGGTATTATTTAATTTAGAAGATTAGAAAGCAAATTAAATAAATAAATTTATTTAATTGTTGTGCATGATTTTGGAAGAATAAATAAAATATTTGATTATATTTTATTTTTAGAGATTGAGAGGATTTAAATAAATTTGATTGATTTATTTAAATTTGGAAGAATGATTTGATTTAATTATTTAATTGTTTGGAAGAGTTAAATTAAATAAATGAATTTATTTAATTGTTGGAAGAATATGAATCAAATAAATAAATTTGTTTATTTATTTATTGATAGAGGAATTAGAAGGGAATAAATATTAAGAATATTTATTTAGACTGAATCATGTCATTTTTAGGTGTATACATTCTGCCCCTCTTTGATGTAATGTAGTTTACGGTGTTGCTTCAAAGAATAAGAATTCTGATAATGATACATGCCCCAGTTTGACCTTGGTACAGGTTATGACGATAGGACGCCCCCTTGGGAGATTGGACGAGAAGAAGGCAAAAGGAGGAGAGACAGACAATCTCATGAAGACGAAGGCAAAACTAGGTTAGGTTTGAAGGAAACAGGATGTGTTTTAGAGAAACTGGAAGAAACGGACATGGGAAGTAGTCATAGTCACCACCTAGCCAGATTAGGGTTTGCATGCTATATATAGGAGCTGGGTCCACAAGACAATTCATTTGCACACTTGTCTTAGTTTAATTTTCTTCAAAGAGCTTAGAGGAGCATAGAGCAGTCAACACGAGGATGGACATTCCATGCGAGGAGCATCATTTCAAGTGAGTCCGTCGATTCAACTGGCTAGTAGAGGCAGGACCCCCGGTATGTATCTTAAGAAATTTCTCCTAGGGTCGAGTTTGATAGCAATAAATGCTAGGAGAATGTTAGGATAGACAAAAGTGCTAAAACACAGTGTGGTGCATATGCCACGCAAAATTGCACATAGGTAGTTCTACAATGCATTTAGGAATAGAAATGGCACATATATGAAAGTAGCACATGCATAGGTTTAGGCGGTGGATGCACAATTCTGTGGCGCATGCGACAAGGTAGCGCATTTACAACATAGGACAGTGTATGCATGGATTCTTGTAGTGCTTTTGCTAGAAGTGGCACATGTGTCAAGAAATGGCGCATTTGCTAGGAAATGGTGCATATACCACCTATTATGGTGCATATGATATAGATAAGCAGATTACTTAGCAAAATTGATTCGATTGGCATCCTGTTTGACGCGTCAATCAATAAGCTATCTTCAAGATTGTAGGAATCTAGTCAATAGATGTAGTGTGCCTATTTTGACCAATTTGAAATGCTAAGTTAGTTGATATGTTTTTATAGATATGTTGAGTATGGTACTTATAGCTTTAGGTTGATGCCTTGCTTTGCGTGCTTGCAGGAGGATATACGAGATATGCTTCAGTCGAGGGAGCAGTTCCATATGCCTATGTTGCAAAGATACATGCTAACTGAGATGGATAGAGAGGCACTTGGTGCTATGGGACTGGACTATGTTTGCTTCATGCCTGAGGTTCGGGTGAACCGCGGGTTGCTGACTGCTGTGGTGGAGAGGTTCCACAACGAGGACGGGACTTTCCACTTCCCCACTAGTGAGATGATTGTTACTTTGGAGGACGTGTACAAGATCCTCCATTTGCCTATTCAGGGAGAGCTTGTGGAGTATGATCCATAGAGGGATGCAGGTCTTGCTGAGTGCAGGCGAGTGTTCAATGACCCTGAGCTGGTCGAGCAGGTCATCTCTTGGCATGATATTTATGACTGTTATGACTACTTCCCAGGGATTGTAGCAGGACTGATCAAAGGCATTGTTTTCCCCGATAGGAGATCACACAGGTTCCCCATTGGATGGGGTTGGATCATGGAGAAGATGGTGATAGAGGGCACCCGGTATGCTTGGGGTGTCTGTGTATTAGCGCACCTATACCATGACATGCATCAGGTGGTATATCACAGGAGTACAAGCCTATCTCCAGGTGTGTCTTTGCTACAGTTTTGGCTATGGGAGCACATAGCGATCACGAGGCTGATATGTGTGTTTTGATAGACAAAGAGGGGAGCCATATAGCTATGGCTATGCAGGAGTGATTTCCTAGCATAGGCCGGGGAAGCTGGAGTACCGGAGACATGCTTTGGATGGAGTAGATGTGGTCGAGTGGCGGCCGTATCTAGGCTGCGAGCCATGGGAGGATGAGGCAGATGAGCTAC
Organism: Cunninghamia lanceolata; assembly: GCA_027924645.1. Taxonomy (NCBI): domain Eukaryota; kingdom Viridiplantae; phylum Streptophyta; class Pinopsida; order Cupressales; family Cupressaceae; genus Cunninghamia; species Cunninghamia lanceolata. Next base: position 4,440,515 of record BSBN01001091.1, read on the forward strand.
CCTACTACTATCAGACGCGGTGGTTGATAGGGTGGACACAGTTTATACTAGAGAGATAGATTATTGGCCGAGTATAGAGACAACTTGGGAGGAGGTAGGGCATGACATAGGGGCAGGCCCCATTTGCTAGGACTCATGCCAAGAGGCTCAGATGGGGGCCGATGGCATCATACGAGGAGGCACTGGAAAAGTTTTGGTAGATGCCTTACGTCGCTTGGGATATGAGGAGGGAGATAGAAGACACTGGGATGACCCAGGATTACGAGGATTGGTTCACTACCCACCCATTTTTGAGATACTCAGGGCCTGGGGTGCTGGTGCCTCAGATAGACGAGGTGGACTCAGATGATGAGGGCCAGGTTGGTCAGAGGAGGAGGACGAGGGGGAGAGGAGGATGAGGAGGTGGCAGAGATGGGGGAGATGATGGAGATGATGGAGGCTGACCCAAACAGAGGAGGAGGGGCAGGGAGGGACCACCCCATGCCTAGTAGGTAGTACCACCACAGGTCGCATAGTAGGCACCACAGGTACAGATGCTGCCACCTTAGCAGGTAGCATAGCAGCAGGGACCCCAGCCACAGGGGTAGGGACAGGCATAGGCAGCCCAGGGTCCAGCACAGTCAGACGCCTAGGAGAGGACTATAGCTACCTTGAGGGGAGAGGTTAGGTAGCTATATGCACAACTTAGGAGGGCTGATGCCCAATGAGAGATAGATGTAGACGTCATTACAGGACTCACTAGAGAGATAGATATGGTAGATGTGCGGATATGAGTTATCCAAGTAGAGTGGGATACCATAGTGGCAGCCCTAGGGATAGATGTGATGAGCAATTTCTTGGTTGGGCAAGTGCATCAGGCACAGGCATAACAAGCTGATACAGAGGAAGGAGGGCCAAAACTATCCTCAATAACATTAACAAATAAAAAGAAATAATCTAATTTATTTGGTTAGATTGAAGAGAACATTAATACAGACTTTTCATCCAATTTTCATGAAGATCCAATGGTAGGAGAGAAAGTTATAACTCTTTTCCCAAAACTACAAACCCTAGGCAGCGTTCAGACCTGCCCTCACCAAAATTGCCATAACTTATTCAAATCTTAATAAAATTTGATGCAACAAAAAGAAATGGAAAGTAGACTCAATAATCTTTCCAACCATATATGGTTTTCACTTGTATATATCCGTACAGAACTGTACCAAATGCTACAATGGGACTGTTGCAGGAAAAATCAGAAAATTACAGTCCAGAAAACACTCATATCTTTCACAAAAATAAATAAAAATGCATGGGACAAGAAGCAAATGGAAGGTGGTTGAAGGATATAACATTTTTAATCCATTATACATCCATTAAATTCTATATAGGTCTGTACAATAGTAAAAGACAACAAATTTCTGAAGGAAAATACAGGAAAACATTGTTTTTTCTCATTCCATGCTCAAATCTTCAACCACCCACGAATTCTTCATGGTTACAAGGACTTTTAAAGGCATTAAAACATGTCTCTTCAGTTCATAACTTATTTAGAGCAAACCAAGAGCCAAATGACTCTTCACCTTCCAACTTTGCATCTTTTTTCCAATTTTACATTGACAACCTTTACATGGTTTGCAATATTTTGCATTTTTGAAACTCCTAATGACCTAAACACATAAAAATGACTTGATGGACCTCAATACAATGATGAATCATTATAATATTGGATCATTTTAATCAAACTCCTATGGAAGTCTCAGTTTGTCAAGGTGCTCCTGCACCATACAACCAACCAACAAAATTTTCAAGTCCCTTGGAAATGTATCTATAACAAAAGTCTCTTTCCTCTGTCTTTATCTTCAATCTTCTCAGCTGCAATCTTCCAATCTATAGAAATGGTGACCAACCAACCAAAAAAACAAAATACCATCTTCACAGAGCATCCTCAGGCTCCTTCTACTCCCATCAGTGGAGTACTCTTCAGACTGCAACATCAAGTGCTTCTTCAAGTATCCATCTCTCTCACTGCTTCACAACAAACCAACTCACCAAACCATTCATCTCACCCAACAGAAGATCCTAGTGATGCACTTACCACTCTCTCCTCAGTGGTTTCTCTATGCATCCTTCTCCAGCCAAATCTCTATTGGAGAATGGTCATGACAGACCTCATCTTGTCTGCCCACACACAACCTCAGAAAACATCTTTCTGCAGCTAGATGGATAAACACCTGCAACCAAACAAATGAGCAACACAAAATCCAAAAGGTGTAGATTTCCTCCCTCGGCGATCTATCTACACAATCAAGATCTTCTTGCTCTTCACTTGCCTTCTCAGTGACAGGAACAAATACAACACCCAAATCTTTCACCAGCTCTGATACCAATATGATACAGAGGAAGGAGGGCCAAAACTATCCTCAATAACATTAACAAATAAAAAGAAATAATCTAATTTCTTTGGTCAGATTGAAGAGAACATTAATACAGACTTTTCATCCAATTTTCATGAAGATCCAATGGTAGGAGAGAAAGTTATAACTCTTTTCCCAAAACTACAAACCCTAGGCAGCGTTCAGACCTGCCCTCACCAAAATTGCCATAACTTATTCAAATCTTAATAAAATTTGATGCAACAAAAAGAAATGGAAAGTAGACTCAATAATATTTCCAACCATATATGGTTTCTGCTTGTATATGTCCGTACAGAACTGTACCAAATGCTACAATGGGACTGTTGCAGGAAAAATCAGAAAATTACAGTCCAGAAAACACTCATATCTTTCACAAAAATAAATAAAAATGCATGGGACAAGAAGCAAATGGAAGGTGATTGAAGGATATAACATTTGTAATCCATTATACATCCATTAAATTCTATATAGGGCTGTACAATAGTAAAAGACAACAAATTTCTGAAGGAAAATACAGGAAAACATTGTTTTTTCTCATTCCATGCTCAAATCTTCAACCACCCACGAATTCTTCATGGTTACAAGGCCTTTTAAAGGCATTAAAACATGTCTCTTCAGTTCATAACTTATTTGGAGCAAACCAAGAGCCAAATGACTCTTCACCTTCCAACTTTGCATCTTTTTTCCAATTTTACATTGACAACCTTTACATGGTTTGCAATATTTTGCATTTTTGAAACTCCTAATGACCTAAACACATAAAAATGACTTGATGGACCTCAATACAATGATGAATCATTACAATATTGGATCATTTTAATCAAACTCCTATGGAAGTCTCAGTTTGTCAAGGTGCTCCTGCACCACAAGCACAGGCACAAGCACAGCTAGCACAGGTGCAGGGTGAGCTTGCCAGAGCATAGGCTCAGGCACAATATTATCAAGGTTTATACCATGGTGCCGTGCCAGCTAGTCAGAGGGCTTCAAGCTACATGAGCCAGTCTATGGCTCCCTAGAGAGCAGGTGGATCAAGGTCAGGAGCCTCTGTGATGGGGCCACAACACTCTAAGGCTAGTGGAGGAGGAGGAGGAGACACTACTGGTAGCAGTGGTCCATAGTAGTAGGGATAGTAGAGACTAGCAAATATTTGTAGATTTTGGATCCTATTTACCTTTTTGCATTTTGAGACATGTATCACCATCCTTGGGATGTATTTATTATATATGACATTGACTCAGAGATGGACCACTTGATATTGTACATTTGGACACATTTTTATGATATTTATATGATGATGCAGCTATTTTGATGCTCTCTATATGTATGAGTTTATGATGAACTTCTATTGTATGATGTGATGTATGTGTTTATCTAATGTAGACTTAGATGTTTGCTTGATGCTATGTGATGTTACCTAATGCAGATTTTCATATGATGTTATGTGATGCTATATGACCTAATGCATATTTAGATGTTGTTAACTTGATATGTCACTAATGTGTGTGAGTGCAAATGGTATCTATGTGATTATGCAATTTATGTAATGCACCGATCTATGTTTTTGATTTTTTTTTCTATTTGACACTATATGATGATTGTATATGGATGACTTGATGCACTTACTATGTATGCAACTAATTTAATCATGTAAATGACTATCTCATATGATATGATATGCACCTATATGCTATGTTTTTGTGATGTCCAAATGTACTCTATCGACACAAAAATGAGAGAATGATAGGTAGAAGATTGATTGAAAGAATGACTTGATAGAAAGATTCACAAGTTTGACTTTGTTTTGTTACTTTGCATTGTTTTTGATCTTTAATTGCATGGAATATGGATGTATGGATGCTTTGATTTTGACATCTTAATGGTACAAGTATTTTGAAGTGCTTATTTCATCATTGGACGATTTTTTTTGGTACTTTCTCTGAATGTTGTAAGTTAATACAAGCATCTAGGTATAATTGAACTGAGATGACCTGAGCATTGCTTACATGGATTTTGACTTAGCAAGTTAATACAAGCATCGAGGTATAATTGAACTGAGATGACCTGAGTATTTCTTGCATATCAACAATCAAGGATTGCCCCTGTTCGTGTTATACCTTTGATGTCCTCGATGATCTTTTGCCGATCATGTCTTTAGACAAGGTTTCATATTACTAAAGTTTAATCCACAAACAACAAACAAAGAAAAAAATCATGCCCCCATCATAGCATCTCTAGCTTTTGGCATCCTCGAGTAGCATAGAAAGGCATGATAGCAAAAATCAAGACTGTATTTTAACCATGTTTCCAATCCACAAAACATTTTTGCATTTAGGTGTGTTTGTTTCTTGCTATAATTTGGGTAAAATCATTTAGAAGGCCTTAGGAGTTTGTTTTCTTTCCCTTGGATAGGTTAATGTCTTGCATTAGGATTTCTGCTTGAAAACGGACTTTGCTTGCGCTTGCTTGCCTGTTGAGAAGATTCCACAATCTTTATTGGTGAGATGGACCCTAAGGGACTGACCTAGTGCCTCGGGGGCTCATTGCTAAATGGCCTTGCCTACGTAACGACATAGAGGCAACATAGTTTGGGGTAAACCCTAATGGACCATGGATGGACTAGAAGAAAGACGACAAGAAATGGGACGGATGGGACCGTGGGAGCCTCAGGGGCGCATTTGAAAAATGGCCTTGCCTACGTGACAATGCAGAGGCAATGTAGTTCATGGACTTGGACCATGGATACTTGACGAGAGACACTATGCTAGGCTGACACTATGGATAGGATATGGGATAAGACCTTGGTTGACAAGGCAACAAAGAGATAGAGTATCAAGCCATGATAGGTTATCGTTAGGTTTTTATTATGGGACAGATATGGATCGAATGGGACACGAGGAAGAATGGACACAAGGTGATTGGTTTCCCAAAGATGGAGGAAGCGGTTTATCACAAGTAACGCTTGTTTACCAGGTTTTCACCACTTACTTTTATTTATACGAAAAGATAGAAAGTAAACATGACGCCTGTTTGCCAAGTTTTCATCATGATACTTGTCCAAGGTACCTGTTTGCTAGGTTTTCACCAAAGGATGATTTTTTTGTATTTTTCTGATTTTTTTTTTGAATTTTTTTTTGTATTTTTATATTTTTTTTCTAATTTTTTGATTTTGTTTTGTATTTTATGCCCCCCTTACATTGGGGTTCTCCTAGGTATAGAACCGGAAAAGATGTATGTTGTTGATTGGGTCATCTAACAACTCACCCTCTGATGTTGCTAACTGATATGCCCCCGATCCATAAGAAGCTACAATCACATAAGGCCCAAGCCAGTTGGGTTCAAACTTGCCTTTCTTTTCCCTATCCTATTGATTGCGGGGATTCTCCTTAAGTACTAGATCTCCAACTTTAAAGGCTCTTGGGTGAACTTTATGTATATAGCTTCGTGACATCATCTGTTGATATGCTTTGAGATGGTCAAAGGCTTTCTGTCTCTTTTCCTCTAGCAACTCTAGTTCTTGCAATCTCGAGACTCAGTATTCTTCATCTGATATGAGACCTTTTAATGACACCCTGAGAGATGGTAACTCAGCTTCAATGGGGAGGATAGCTTCTGAGCCATAGACAAGGGCGTAAGGGGTAACACCTGTGGGAGTGCGTATACTAGTTCTATAGGCCCACAGAGCGAGATTGAGCTGGATGTGCCAATCACAGCTAGCATTGTTGACTATCTTCTTGAGGAGTTTCAAGATGGTCTTGTTGGATGCTTCAGCTTGACCGTTGCCTTGGGGGTAATAGGGTGTGGAGAAACGGTGTTAGATTTTGAATTGGTCATAGAGTCCTTGGACATCCTAGTTTTTAAAGAGTCTTCCGTTATCTGTGATAATGGATGAGGGAATTTCGTATCTACAGATGAGGTAGTTCAGGATGAATGAGGATATTTGTTTACCTATGTCGGTGGTGAGGGGGACGGCTTCAATCCACTTGGTAAAGTATTCAGTGGTGGTTATGATGAATTTATGGCCGTTGGATGAGGGTGGATGGATCTTTCCCACAAGGTCAACTCCCCATTGGAAAAAGGGCCAAGGTGTCGTTAAAGGTCTCAACTCTTGAGCTGGTGCATGTATCAGGTTCCCATGTATTTGGCACTGCTTTTACTTCTTCACAAACTGGTATGAATCTGTTTCCATGTTTGACCAGTTATAACCCAAATGCATGAGTTTCTTAGCTAAGGAAGGACTGCTAGAGTGTGTTCCATAGATCCCTTCGTGTATGACTTGTAAGGTGGTTTGGGATTCTTCTCGTTCTAAACAATGGAGTAAAGTACCATCTAGACCACGTCGGTATAGGGTGTCGACAATAATGGTATAGTGAGAGGTTTGGCGTATAAAGGTTCTTCGTTGGTTTGAAGATAAGTTAGGTGGGAGGGTGTTATCCTTGAGGTAAGTGTAAACCTTACCATACCAAGGTGAATCAGATCCAACTAAAAGGCATATGAAATGGGTCTTGGGAAGATCATAAGCTGGTTGTTGAATTATTTCCACTAAGAACTCGTACCGTGACCCATTCTCTAGTATCTCAAGAAGAAAGGCAATGGTTGTCATGGCATCTGCTACTTTGTTCTTAATGTGAGGTATATGTTCAAAAGAAATGGTCACAAAGTATTCCTTAAAGTCCTCAACCATCCGCTTGTATGGGATAAGCTTCTCATCCTTGGTTTGGTAATCGTCATTGACCTGATTTATCACTAGTTGAGAATCACCATAGACATGTAGCTCTTTGATTTTCCATGTTGTTGCCATCTTGAAACCAATGACTAGGTATTCATATTCTGCTATGTTATTGGTGCATGGGAAAAGCAAATGGTAAGACTTTGGTATGGTGTCGCCATGAGGAGTTACAAACAAGATTCCTGCCCCCAATCCATGGTTTTTGTAGGACCCATCAAAGTATAGTTTATAGGAATGTGTTGAGATATTGAATAAAGATTCATCTAGAAACTCAAATTACATTGGTGTGGTGTCCTATAGTGGTGCATCTGCTAGCTAGTCAGCAATGACTTGTCCCTTGATAGCTTTTCTATCTACATACTCAATTTTGTATTCACTTAGGAGCATTACCCATTTGGCTAGGTGACCTGTTAGAGCTGCTTTGCTTAGTAGGTACTTCAGTGGATCTATTTTTGCAATAAGTTTGACTGGATGTGCAAGCATATAATGTCAATTTTTTTGGGAAGCAAAAACTACCGCAAGATATGATCTTTCTATCTGAGAGTATTGCAACTCATAGCCCACCAGTGTGCGACTGATATAGTAGACAACTCTTTCTTTATTCTCATAATCTTGTTGTGCTAGGAGAGCCCCAAGAGCTGCAGGTGTAGCAGATATGTAGAGTATAAATGGTTTCACTTGGATAGGAGGCATGAGAATAGGTGGATTCAAAAGATACTCTTTCAGTTTGTTGAATGCCTTCACATTTCTCATCCCATCTGAATGGAATGTTCTTGTGCAGGAGATGACTGAATGGTTGACACTTGTCTTCTAGTTGTGATATGAATCTATGGATTGCTTGTAGCTTGCCTTGTAGAGATCTTAGTTGAGTAAGAGTCTTAGGTGGTGGCATGTCCATAATAGCCTTGATTTTAGCGGGGTCCACCTCTATTCCATTTGCTGAAACAATAAAACATAGGAGTTTGCTTGAGGTGACTCCAAACACACACTTCCTTGGGTTCAACCTGACTTTGAATTGCTCTAATCTTTGAAAGACTTTCTCTAACACATCCAGGTGTGATTCTCTTGTGAGTGACTTTTCTAGGATATCATCTACATAATCTTCCATGGTGACATGCATCATATCATGAAATATAGTGGTCATAGCACGTTGATATGTGGCTCCTGCATTCTTTAGCCCAAATGGCATGACATTCCAATAGAAAGTGTATACACCTAAAATTGGCATGACTCTACTTAAATAAATATTTTAAATATTTATTTCATCACCATATTCCTCTATCAATAAATAAATACATTTATTTATTTATTTGATTTATCCCTTCTAATTTAATTAAATAAATTACATTTTATTTAATTAATTAAAAGTCTCCTACACCAACTTCATTCTTCTAAAATAATTCAATAATTTTAATTATTTAATTAAAATCTTTATTCTTCCAAATTTAAATAAAATGCAAATTTTATTTAAATAAAATCTAAATCCTCCACTAAATAAAATATATTTTTATATTTTATTTTATTCTTCAAATATCTTCACAAAAATAAAATATATTCTTATATTTTATTCCTCTCATTTATCCACAAAAATAATTAAATAAATCTTTTATTTAATTATGCTTTCTTATCTCTTCGAAAAATCATTCTTATCTTCGAAAAATAACCTTCCTCTTGTCACACAAAAGTAAAACTCTGAGTTACAAAAGGTAAAATCAGTTTTAAAGCAAATCTTTTCTTAAAATAGAGAAAATCAAATCCTATCCTCATCAAGAGAGGAGTTAACTCACCTAAACTACTTTTGGAATGACATGTGTCCTTCTATTGGATGCATGTTCCTCAACAAGCTTCCTCTATTGATCTTTCCTTTTCTTCTCAACCATTCATCTTCCATCACCCTCTTCTATAAATACAACCTTCTTCTCTTCACTTCATATCGGGAGTTTGTGTAAACTTATGCTGTAGGAATCTAAGCGCACCTTTGGCACCCCTATTCCATTTTAGCACTTCATAGCTTTCTCCATTTCTGTATTTGAAGCTCATCTTCAAATACAAAAGTATCCTAGCCATTCTTCATTTGTCATCTTCCAAACAAGTAAGCAAGCAACAGCTTCTGAGGGCTTCACAATCAAGATCGAACGAAGATAGGCAAACTACAGAATGCAAAAAGGTAAAAGGTGAAGGTATTGTTTGTTCTTTGTTTTTATCTCTTTTATTTTTATTATTCTATAGATGTTTGGGTTTCATTTTCATTAATTTGAATAACCTGATTTCCCCCTCATATTTTGGCGCCCACCGTGGGGCCCTTGCCCCTCTACTAATCAAAAAATTTGAGTTTTCTTGAAAATAGGTCCATATAGGTGATGAACAGGTCTCTGACAGAGAGTTTTTGCGTATTCAGCTTTTGAAACAACACATCTACCTTCTAGAATGATGCATCTAATGAACTGGCGCATCTGACCTCCCGAGTTGCGCATCTAACCCCCGAAATGGCGCATCTATCCTTTTTGCGCATTTGACCATTGAAGTTGCGCATTCATCCTCCGCAATGCACATATACACTAAAATGGTGCATATGACCTCTAAAATTGTGCATATGACCTCTAAAATTGTGCATATGTTTTGTAGTGAATTTTAAGAAAGTTGTTTTCTTCGCCAAACACTCTATTTTTCTTGAAATCTAGGCAAATTTGTACTCAAAATTTATGGAAATGCCCCCCCCCCCAGATGCAATGGTGAGGTTAGATTTGAGCCAAGAGATCATCTACATACATTTTTATCCAAATCTTAACAAACTAGGGTTAGAAAACACAAATTTTTGCAGACCAATTTGCTTCTTTCTGCGTATGTCCTCTAATTCAATGCATCTATTAAAATAGCACATATATCTCTTGTTACAGTGTTTTTGACACTTGTCTTAGCACTTTTGTACAATGACGCATGCAAGTTCTGTTTCTGCGCATTCAGACTGCATTGCGGCGCTTCTGTTCTTCTCTCTATTTTTAGGGTTTGTCTGATTTTGTGTGTTTGAGATAACATTCATTCTTGTAGGATTAGTGGCTAGATTAGATCATTTAGCTGCTTTGCCTAGTTCACCTAGACTAAGTAAGGGAAAAGTAACAAGTGCATTTCATACCAACTTCACATAGCTCATAACTAGGAAGGAAGTAACTGAACCCAATTGCTATCTCCGCATTGTGGATCTATTTTCCTAAATTAGGCCACTTCTATCTTTACAAATAGAAAATGAACAATGCTATGTCTTAATCACTTTCAAAGTTAACAAATGGGGAATGAACAATGATATGCTCTAAACACTTCCAAGTTAACAATCGTGTGAGTGCATAAGTAGATTAACTCATTTAGTGTTTCTATTTTTAACTAGGTTGGATAAACAAGTGTTTTCTGTGCTTGTGAATGACAATAGGCTTATGCTCTCCCCTTAACTGGGTGATCAAAGTGCCAGACTTATCATTCTTTTTGTTAAACCTTTAGGGGGGGCCTGCCCTTGGATGCACGCTTGTCCAAGTGGGAACGACCCTGAGTGGTAATAGGCTAAAGCCAAGCCCTACCAAGCCACTTAAAATAAATTGTGCTTAAGGTGAAAACCTGAAGCAACGAGTGCTGTTGTGTTACACCAATGGCCAACCTCCCCCAAAACCCTCATAGGTGTAACCCTTTGAGGCTGGGAGACTCCATAACAGAGAGTAGCACTGCCGCACGTGTAACCACTTGAACGGTTGCCCTCATTAAACACCTTTTGTTCTAGTGGCCAAAAACCCTTGTAAACCATTTTGATGCCTAGGATTTGTACTTGTTCTTTCTTGCTAGTCCAAAAAGAGTCAAAAAATTATAAAAAGATAAAAATCATGGAAAACTTCTATGTGTTTGCTATGTTTTTGCCATAATTAAACATCAGAATTATCACAAGCACCCAAGTTTTTTAAACTAGAAAATAGCAAAAATCTTGAAAACGATCCAAAATTCTGAGAAAACCAAGCAAAAAAAACTAGAATTGCACATTTGATCTGACTTATAACACTTTTGTACTTTGTTCTGGTGCATTTACTGCTGCTCATCCAAACCAATAGGCTTTTTGGTCTTGTGTTAATGGCAAACCAATTAGAAAATATTGATCAAAAACTCCAATACCTGAAATTGCAAATAAGCTTAGATCCCTCACCCCAAAATTGTATAGCAATTTCTCAATAATTCCAAGTCCTAGAACAACAAATGGCAATCTTTCAAGCTGAACGTGCCAGTACTAGCTATGCCTCATCCTAAAATCATACCTTCTTTTCCCATCTTAATGATACTATTGACAAGGCAACCACCACCTCAAGGGGAAAATCATATACCACTTCTACTAGTCCTCCTTCGCTATCTTCTAAGACACATATTCCAAAACATACCAATCCTACGCCAACACCGCTATGGAGTTCCTCAAACTCTAAATGGATGACCAAAAAAGAATCAGATGAGTGGTGGGAAAGAGTTTTTCCAAATTTATACTACCAGAGAAAAGCTAGGGAGAAAGCTAAATCACCTATCCATACACCTACCAGTGATGTGATCCAAGGACTATTAGCAAAAATTCAACCATGCCCCCAAATCTCAATCCTTGACCTTACCAAATATTCTTCCAATAACATGTCAAATCCTACAACCCCTTCATGTCATTCGCAACCCCTTGAGCTTATCGACGAACCTCCTACCATGAACCAAAGTCAAGGTCCATCAAACATCTATGTTGTCAACCAAGAAGCTATCCAAGAGCTATCCACTTCCATTCAAGTAGCCCAAGAGGTATGTCAAGAGTCTAATCCTAAGCATGAGGAAACATCAATCCCTAGTCCAAGTCAAGATCAAATCACTTTCTGGCAACCTATCCATAACATGTATCTTTTCCATGATCAAGATGATATCCATAATAATGAACCTCTCCATGAGCCACTTGATCCTATCCATCTCCCAACAACTATACATGAGCAAGAGATCCAATTCCATCCCATCCATAACCTTTATTTGTTCTATGATCAAGATATTCCCTATGAAGAAGATGTCCTTGAACAACTTGATCTCATACCCATCCATGAGCAAGAAACCTCCATTACTTCTATCCCTCTTACATCTAATCGCATCCATGATCCAACAACTTCCGCTTCCTATGATGAGACACTTGCCTCCCAAGTGCACATGAATGATCAACCCAAGAATTTAGATCCTAAAGAGCATAATGATGATCAAGATTCTAGTGATCCTTCACCATCCATTATTGACCAAGCTGCAAATCCCTTATCCTATATCCTTGGTCTCACTACCTTCATGCATGAATGTTCTTCCTTAGAACACCAACAACCATTCTCTTCTATCTCGTCTTCCTCATCCTATAAGGAACTCACTTCTAGTGCACCTATACATAATCCCATGGTCCACCGCATACTCCAGAATATGAACTATCACGGTAAAGGCTTAGGCCTTCATGAACAAGGTATTTTGGAGCCCATCTGTGTCAATGTTCCTCCACCCTCATACGGCCTTAGATACATACCCCAAGGTGAGTAATCTCGAGATGTTGGTCCTTCCTCCACTCCTCCTAAGTCTACCACTTTCCATTGCAAACCCTATCATATCCCCAAAACATATGTCGCCATTCCACCTCCATCATCCTACAATTGTCAAAAGCATGTGACCATACACCTTCCACCATCCAATCTACCTCTGCTACTTCCAAATCCTAACACCCCTCTGTGCTTTGTACCACCACTTCTTCCAACACCTTATCCATCCATCTATAACTTCTCTAACATTCCCAATCATGGCCAACAAATACACATGTTGTCTAAACAAAGAGCTTCCACCTACCCCACTTCCACCATCCCCAAAGGATTCAAAAGCATAAATATGTATGCCTCTACCTATAAAGTTAAAAATCCTAAGAGTCCTCATGACCTAGGATACAAAAGCCAAGAATCAAAGAAACATCCATCTCAAAACCTGCATACACCCACGCACCTCAATGCCAAACTGAAAAAGGTGTGGGTCCCCAAGCAACAAATAATTATCTCAGAAGTTGTACAAAAGATACATATACCTAAGCCCATACCTTCACAAGTACAATCTACAAGTAAAAAGGTTTGGGTACCCAAGAAAAAAGATATCAAGTCAAATGAGGCATCCACCTCTAAAGCATCCCAACCATCCACTTTCTCCTCTGTTATCCACAAATATCCAATCTTTTCATCCCACAAGACAAGCAAAAATCAGAAAAATACTAAGTCTATGTGGGTCCCTAAAGGTCTATATCATTTATGTACCAAGAAAAAGTCTTCATTGCTTCCCACACCACCTGCCTATCATAAGCTTCCATGTTTATCACGGTATGTGCAACTGTTGGTCATGGTTCCCTTCCATTCCACAACACTTCCATATAACTCCATCTCCCCTCCCTTCCACTACTATCCTACATATCTTCCTCATCCTATGGTCCATGCTTTTGCATAAATGTTCCTTCCATCCTTGCATAAGTCCTTCTATATTCTGCATCATCATCCACTATCGCACCTTCCATAATCCACTATCTACCTACTTCATCTCACTTTCATGCAATCCCCTACCAACATCTATGAGCACACTTGACATGGTCCATGCGACGACATCCATCTAGCGGGACTATCACCTTTTATGGAACTACATACTTGAGTCTCTCCTTTTTGTGTCCACCTTCTCCCATCCAAATATTCAAAAAAAGAAAAAAAAGAAAAAAGTAAAGAAAAAATCCCCTCATCCAATGGTGAAAACTTGGCAAACAGGTGCCTTGGATAAGTACCATGATGAAAACCTGGCAAATAGGCATCATGTGTAAGTTGATCTCTTACGTCACCTACACTTGGGGGCACCTTGTCTCATCGGCATATCACCCTTCTCCTATCAGTTTCTATCCATACCATTTCCTATCCTATTCCTCTATCCATTACATACCTATACTGTCCAGTCCATCCATCCTAAATCTTCCTTTCCTCTATTTTTGATCTTGATAAAGATTGGGGGCACAATGTTGAAAAAAAAAATGTTTTAGATGTCTCTTGACATACCTTATCCCTCCAAACCACAAATCCTTCATTATCCTCTCATCCTCCTGTCGTCATAAACATTGTCATAAAAAATCCTACGTATTCTACCTACAATGGGGCATGTTTTCCTTATGTGACATAGTCCTTGGAGATCACATCCTTGTTTCCTTCTACCTACCCTATCATTGATCCCCTAGCGCCCATCCATTTCCCTATCCATGGTGTTTCCCTTGTCATTAGTATCTAGCATTAAGGCCATCCAAAATTCTTATCCAGTATCCTGTCCATAGTGTTAGCCTAGCATAGCCTTTGTCATCAGTGTTATCTATTCCATATCTGATCCATGTTTGTTTTATATCTGATTTGTAGTTGTTTCATATCTAGTCCATATTGTGTCTCATCCGATCCATATCTTAGGTCCATCAGGGTTCATCCCGAACTACGTTGCCTCTGTGTCGTCACGTAGGCAAGGCCATTGTCAATGCACCCCCGAGGCTCCGTTTCCCATTCGTTCCATATCTTGTCGTCTATCCTTCTCTCTATCTGCATCCGCACCCTTTCACCAGGCAAGCAAGTGCAGCACAACGCATTCCTTAAACAAAATTCTTGGCACAAAACATCAACCTGTCCAAAGCAGAGCACCATACCGAAACACTCAAGCTAATTCTATATCAATTATGGCAAAAAGACACATCTAATGCAAAGAATGTTTTGTGAACAGGTTAACTTACAAGGTCTTGGATTTTTGTCATTATGTCTTCCTATGCTACTCGAGGATGCCAAAAGCTAGAGATGCTATGATGGGGGCACAATCTTTTTCTTTATCTACTGCTTGTGGATTAAACTTTAGTAGTGTACTGACTTTTGTCTAATGACATGATCAGCAAAAGATCATTGAGCACTTCAGAGGTCTGAACATGAACAAGGGCAATCCTTGTCTATTAAAACGCAAGAAATACTCAGGTCATCTAAACTCAAGTTTGACTAGATGCTTGTATCAACTTGCTACATCAACATCCATGTAAGTAATACTCAGGTCATCTCGGTCTAATTATACCTAGATGCTTGTATTTTCTTACAACATTTTAAAAGCCTAATGATGAAATAAGCACTTCAAAATACTTGCTATATCAAGATGACAAATATCCGTATCCATATCCATACCGTATCTAATTGCAGATTCATATCCATATCCATATCCATAACATATCCAATTGCATTTCTCCATATCCCATCCAATAAAGATCCAAAGTGCAGCAAATCAATGTTTACAAAAGCTTGTGATTTTTTCTATCAAGTCATTCTTCTATCGATCAAATTTCTATTTGTCTTCATATCTCTCATCAACAGTTCTAGCTGTCAATCCAAGCAGTGATCAAAATGCAAGTTTATCCTTAATCCATACCAATCGAGTCAAGCCATCTTGTCAAATGATCTAATCGCAATCAGCGGTCTTGATCCTAATCTTGTCGTAAACCATATCAATCAGTCATAACTATCCTTCGTGTTGCTCTAGGGATATATCGTTCCCCGCCATGACAACACTGTCATATATTGTTATCATATCAAATGTCTTAGACAGGATGTTGCATTGTTGAAACTAGACCCGAAGTCTTATACAACATGTTTCATTCCTGACACCAGACATCATCGATCTATATCGTTGGTTTACCGCTTGATCGGGGCAATACCTTGCCTGTTCTTGTATCATTTGTGCATGCTGGCTTACTTGCTTACGTGGGTCATCATTTTATCTTGCATCACATATCATTCACCTCTTTCTTCTGCATCCAACCATTTCTTCTCCTATTTCTCCTCTTCTTCATCATGAGATTGTCTGTCTCCCCGTCCAATCTCACGAGGGGGCATCCTGTCGTTAAACTTGTACCAGGGGAAAACTGGGGCATGTATCTCTGTCAAAAATTCTTATTTTTTGAAACAACGTGATAAAACACATTGTATCAAAGAGGGGCAAAATGTATACACCTAAAATTGGCATGACTCTACTTAAATAAATAATATTTATTTCATCACCATATTCCTCTATCAATAAATAAATACATTTATTTATTTATTTGATTCATCCCTTCTCATTTAATTAAATAAATTACATTTTATTTAATTAATTAAAAGTCTCCTACACCAACTTCAATCTTCTAAAATAATTAAATAATTTTAATTATTTAATTAAAATCTTTATTCTTCCAAATTTAAATAAAATGCAAATTTTATTTAAATAAAATCTAAACCCTCCACTAAATAAAATATATTTTTATATTTTATTTTATTCTTCAAATATCTTCACAAAAATAAAATATATTCTTATATTTTATTCCTCATTTATCCACAAAAATAATTAAATAAATCTTTTATTTAATTATGCTCTCTTATCTCTTCGAAAAATAACCTTCCTCTTGTCACACAAAAGCAAAACTTAGAGTTACAAAAGGTAAAATCAGTTTTAAAGAAAATCTTTTCTTAAAATAGAGAAAATCAAATCCTATCCTCATCAAGAGAGGAGTTAACTCACCTAAACTACTTTTGGAATGACATGTGTCCTTCTTCTATTGGATGCACGTTCCTCAACAAGCTTCCTCCGTTGATCTTTTCTTTTCTTCTCAACCATTGATCTTCCATCACCCTCTTCTATAAATACAACTTTCTTCTCTTCACTTCATATCGGGAGTTTGTGTAAACTTATGCTACATGAATCTAAGTGTGCCTTTGGCACCCCTATTCCATTTTAGCACTTCATAGCTTCCTCCATTTCTGTATTTGAAGCTCATCTTCAAATACAAAAGTATCCTAGCCATTCTTCATTTGTCATCTTCCAAACAAGCAAGCAAGCAACAGCTTCTGAGGGCTTCACAATCAAGATCGAACAAAGATAGGCAAACTACAGAAGGCAAAAAGGTAAAAGGTGAAGGTATTGTTTGTTCTTTGTTTTTATCTCTTTTATCTTTATTATTCTGTAGATGTTTGGGTTTCATTTTCATTAATTTGAATAACCTAATTTCCCCCTCACATAAAGTGGCCCAAGGAGAAGTAAAAGCTATCTTATGCTGGTCTTCTGGTGCTATCTTGATCTGATTATATCTTGAGAAGCCATCCATGAGAGATAACATGGTATGCCCTGTTGTTAGGTTAACTATGATATCTATATTTGGCAACAGAAAATCATCCTTGCGGCAAGCTTTGTTTAGATCTCTAAAGTCATTGCATAGTCTGACTTGGCCATCAGGTTTGGACACTAGTACTATGTTGGAGACCCATTCTAGATAGTCTATAGCTCTAATGAACCCTACATCCAATAGTTTCTTGAGTTCTTCTTTTACAAGAAGTGCTATGTGTGGATGCATTTTTCTAAGCTTTTGTTTCACTAGTCTCACTTCTGGATCTAATGGAAGATGATATAGAATCAAATCTGGATCTAACCCCAGCATATCTACGTATGACCAAGCAAAATTGACTTGCTTTCTCTTGAAGAATGGTACAAACTTAGTCTTCTCTGGTGGGGTTAGAGACTTAGCAAAGTGAATGATCTTAGGCTATTCCTCCGTTCCAATGTTAACGGGCTCTGTGGGTTCCACAAAAATCTAAGACTTCTCCTAGTACATGTCATTGGGGAGAGTGTGAATCCTTTGATTGTTAGGTGCCACAATTAGGTTTTCACCTTCGGATGCATCCTTTCTTTTTACTGTTTTGGGATCTGACACTGCCGCAGAGTGGTTTTCACCGTCAGATCTAGTTTTTATTTTGATATTTTTGCGACTGGAAGGCTTGGCACCCTCTCTAAAATAAGCCATGGTATTAAGTTCAATAGAAAAGCCATCTTTATGATCCCCTTTGGGTAGGTGGTCCCTAAGTTCCATGTAGTCAATATAAGCATCATCGTTTTGGAACATATCTAGTTGAGGGGTTCCTTGTAGATCCCAGTCAATAAGCTCAGGATGCACAAGGGGGAGGGAGTTGGAGGATAGATCTGATTTGTTGATAGTTTGAATGGATATACTAGGAATATTGGGAGGGAGAGTGTTCAGGGTGGTACTTTCCTCTAAGTTGTTTATTGTGATAGAACTCGAACCTTCCTCGAAAGTCATACTCTCAGAGACAGGCAAATCAGACTCTAATGGCCTATTCGGTAGCATTTGTCCCTCATGGTAGGGGCTATAAGTTTGAATGGTATCAACCTCTTTGTCATCATAGGAATGCTCTGTCAGCTCATCCCACTCATATTCATTGGAATCTGTGTCACTATCTACTTGAAGTGTATGGATCATTTCTACTAGACAAGCATTTTCTTTAGCTTTGCCCTTATCCTTATATCCTAGGCCTTTTGTATTTCTAGCTGATGAGGATGAAGAAGGTTGAATGGGTTCTATGATTCATTCTCTTCTTCGGCCGATGGGGCCTTGTCCTTCGTAACCCATTCTATGTAGGATAGATTCACCTCGCCCATAGATTTCTGTTGGGAGCCTAGGTGGTTCCTGTCGTATATTCTCTTCTTCCTCATTCTAAAGCCATTGTAAAACATCTCTTTCCTTTGTCTCATCTGATAAGGTCCCCCATTTTACAAAGGAAGCTGTGGGAGGTATAGGAGGATCAGATGGCTTTGGAAAATGTGTGGGTTGACCAAAGGATCTAGGAGATAAAGGCATCTTGGCTAGATTGAGGCTGTGCTCTATGGAGTTTTTCCCAACTCCTTTTTCTTTGATGGTAATTTTGTTCTCTTTGGGCCTTGATGAGGAAGCTTCAGAGGTAGAGTCATGCTATGGGGTAGGGGTTGTAGATGTTCTATTATTTGGTATGATGCAATTGGGTTTTGATAGGACAGAGTTGCAATGCTGGAAGGGGTCAGGGTCACCTTGGATGGTGACTTGCTTGCCATTATGCAGGAATTTTGTGCATTGGTGATAAGTAGAGGGAACAACTTTCATGGCATGAATCCATGGTCTACCTAGTAGAATATTATAGGTGAGCTCCCTATCTAAGACTTGGCACACAACATCTTTTATTACCGATCCCACTTGTATGGGTAAGACCACTATTCCCTTTGTAGTTCTCTCCTCTTCATCATAGGCTTTGATAGTAATTTTCTTCCTTGGATCGACTGCATTTTCAGAGAACCCCAATGTAAGGACTAGCTTTAACATGCAAATATTTAAACTGGCTCCCCCATTAATGAGAACCCTCTTGATGTGGTGCTTGTGGATGAAGGTGATGATATGTAGAGGGGTGTTATGGGGTTAAGAGACTGAGAGGTCATCTTGCTTGGTAAATGATATGGTACTTGAGGAGGTAGATTACCTACCATGGCTTGAAACTTCTCTTGGGCCAAGTTAGTCGGTACAGTCATTTCCACTAAGGCTTTATTGAGAATCTCCTTGTGGGAAGGAGATAGACGCAACAACTCTAAGATAGAAATGTGGGCCGGAGTCTTCCGAAGTTAGTCTATGACACTATACTGATGGAGGTTGGACTGAGAAGGTGATGACCTTGGAGGAATGATAGTCAACATGATTTTACCACTGCGGGTAATGATACTACAACCATTTTGGTTAGGCTCTGATTGTTGGTTGGGCGTGACCACATTGATCTGTAGGACATGCCCTGATACGCAATTGATGGTATAGTCAAATGGCACACTTGCATAGTTGGCATTACTATACCCACTTTTTTGATTTTGCATGTTCCAGTTGTTGTTGTTGTTACCGTTGTTGTTATTGTTGTTGTATGACCTGTCATGATTGAGAAGTGGATCCTTGTAAGCCACATGTGTCTCATTGGAGGTATGCTGTTGGGTTCCTCCTTGATTTTGATCAAGCACATCTTGAATAACATGTTTGAGATGGATACAATTGTTGGTTGTATGGCCCCTCCCTCTATGATACTCACAATAGTCGGTGTCTTTCCAATAGTGAGGTTTAATTTGAGGCTCATAGTCACTTGTTGGCGGTAGAGATATTTCATTGTTAGCCAGTAGCTTCCTTAATGTGGATTCTTGGGACTCACCCAGCGGTGTGAACTTTCACCTTGGATTTGCATTGAACCATGGTCTTGGCTCCTGAGAGAATGTTTTGTTGGGTGTAACATTGCTTGCTTCTCCTTTGAGAGTAAATATTAGTTGTTGCTTGGGAGCCGCCACCTTGGTATTGACTACTCCGTCGTTGACGACATTTTTGTTTTTAGTCCAAAACTTTGATTTGCCAGTCGTATAGTTGGAGGTAGGTGTGTCCTTGTATAACTTTATTTTCCCCTTGGTGATCATAGCTTTTTGGATGAACAATCCCATTTCAATGACCTTTGAAAATGAAGTAGGGCATTGGATTTGTATTTGATAGCTATGATCAGAGTTGAGGTTACAAACAAACATCTCCATTAGTTGCTTCTCTGGTACATCATATGAGCACTTGCTTGCTAGTTGTCTCCATCTTTGTAGGAAGGTGGTGAATGATTCGCCACTCTTTTGCTTGGTGTTGCATAGATCAAGCATAGAGACTTCATGTTTAATAATGTACGAGAAGTGTGTGATAAATTTGTTGACTAACTCATCAAAGGATTTAATGCCCGACGGGAGCCATGAGAACCACTCCATGGCTTGACTACCTAGAGATCTAGGGAATAGTCTCATTAAGTAAGTCTCATTGTGAGCTACTTCCATGCATGCTGCATTGAATTCCCTAATGTGATCTCTAGGGTCCCCTTTCCCTTTGTATTTCTCAAACTTAGGCACTTCAAATCGAAAGGGAAATGGTGTCATGTTCAAACTTTTATCAAAGGGGTACAGTGCAATATCCTCCAAAGAATAGGTTTTAGTGTTTGTACCTGTCTTGAGATCTGACATTTGTTGCTTTAGACCCTCAAGTTGTTTCCTCATTTCTTCCATAGGAGCACTTGGGTCTATGGATTTCTTTTCTTTTTCATTCTTATCCTTTGTGTTTGGGTTTATGGATTTCTTTCCCCTTTCTTCATGATTATTCTCCACATTTTCTTGGATTATGCTTACATCAAAATCTGTGGTGAGTTTAATTCCAAGATTTGCAAGATAATAAAAATACTTGTGAGGAACATCATGGAGCACTTTCTCTAACAAGCATTGGAATTTTTGATCTTGGAGGCTTCCTTGATAATCTTTGTGTGAGATTTCCTCATCACTATCATGAGGAGTGATAATGTGGTTGGATGATTTGGCCATTTCAAGTTGTTTTTTGTATTGAGATCTAGTAAGAACCATGCAAGGTGACGAGGGATGAGGTGGGATGAAACTAGAGATTTTGGCAAGATGCCGATGGAGACTACTAAGAATAGGATACTTATGACAAGATTTGGACAAGGGACTTTCTTGATCAATGATTCCAAGTAAGACAGCTGATGCAAGACGGTAGCCACTAGTAAGGGTACTCGATACCTGTCTTACTATGTAGGGACTAGTCATGCACCAAGACCACTAGTGAAGTCCTATGACCTACTAATGTTACTTGAATCCAAAGTGATATGAAAAAGGGGCCTATATTGACCTAATATGGGGTACTTTTGACCTTGGACTAGGAAGACTCGATGGAAGGTGAGTGGGACGACTAACGAAAGAGAGATTTTGACATGAAATGGATGGAAAAAAGACTGCAAGGTAAGATCTAATCTCTAAACCTGAAACTAGACTGAAATGGGTACCCAGAACTGACAAAATTTTTCTCTCAAAGATTGTACAAGTGCTCACTGTCACGCATGCACTGGAATAGATGCACTGTAGAAACTAGTGAATGCGTTGTAAGTCAAGATATATGCGCCACACTGGTAAAAAGTAAATGCGCTGTAATAGACAGTAAAAGCATCGTAAGTCACAGCAGATGTGCCGTAGGTCAGCACAAATACACAGCAATAGAGGATGGATGCGCCACTCTAGTTTTTCTCAATATTTTTGGAAATTTTTGGAAATTTTCTGATGTTTTTGGTACTTTGGTTGTAAGGTCTTTTTGATCTAATTTTCTAAAATTATGGCAAGAATACACAACAAACACAAATAATATTTTAAGGTTTTTTATTTTTTTTAATTTTTTTGACTCTTTTTGGACTAAAAGGAAAAAAACAAGTACAATCCTAGGCTTCAAATGGATTACAAGGGTTTTTGGCCACTAGAACAAATGTGTTTAATGAAGGCAACCGTTCAAGTGGTTATACATGTGGCAACACTACTCTCCATTATGGAGTCTCTCAGCCTACAAGGGTTGCGCCTTGGAGGGTTTTGGGGGAAGTTGGATGTCGGTATAACACAACTTCACTCATTGTTTGAAGCTTTCGCTCCAAACACAATTTATTTATAGTGGCTTGGAAGGGCTTGGCGTCTAGCCTGTTACCACTTAGGGTTGTTCCTACTTGGATGAACAGTATCTAAGAGCAGGCCCCTCTAAAGGAAAAACACATGCGAAAATGATATGTCTGGCATTTTGGTCACCCAAGATAGGGGAGAGCATAGGCCTAGTATCATTCCCAAAACATAGAATTTAATGGTTCTTTTCCCCTAGTTAAAAATGAGAAAAACTAGATGAGCTATCTACTTGGGTAAGCACAGAACTTTGAAGTGATAGCAAGATAGCAATAGTCCAATTTTAACCAAGATAGCAATGATGAGTTCAATTTTATCCACATAGCATGAGTTGTTAACTTTGAAGTGATGGTCAATTGAGATAGCAATGATGAGTTTAATTTTATCCACGTAGCACGAGTTGTTAACTTTGAAGTGATGGTCGATCAAGATAGCAATGGTTCAGTTTTTACCTAGGTAGCAATGATGAGTTTAATTTTATCCAGATAGCAATGAGTTGTTAACTTTGAAAAGATAGCAATAGCAATGATTCAATTACCACTTTCCTAGTTAAACTATGTGAGATTAGCATGAGCATCCATTTTACTTTCCCGTTAGAAATCGAAGTGTGAGCTAACAAGTGCAACTATATGAATCTAAACTAGTACCTAGCCTGCAAAATAGATCAAGAGAGTTCCTGCAAAGATGTCAGTGTTAGCAAAAATCTTCAAGAAAACCCTAAAATAATTGCCTAAAACAGATGCGCCGCTTCAAAGACTGAATGCACAGAAATAGTGAACAAAAGCGTCATGATACATATGTGCTAAGACAGAGGTCAAAAGTGCTGTAAAATAGAGTATATGCACTGGTCTGATGTATGCACTGTGATAGGTAGTAAATGCACTAGAACAGTATTTGTATGCGCTACAGAAATGTATGTGTCGTGACAGGTAACAAATGCATCAGAACAAAGATTGTATGCACTGTGAAAATGTATGTGTTGTGACAGGTAACAGATGCGTGTTAAGATGTATCAGATGTGCTGTTTCCTCCTGTGTACAGCTTTCTAAAACACAAAAACTTAGATTTTGGGTTAAATTTGGGGCAAGGCCCCATGGTGGGTGCCAAAAATGTTAAGGGAAAATTGGATTCAAATGAATAATCAATAATATCAAATATCAAGATACCCAAAACTCAATGAAATGGTGAATAAAGAAGATTCAATAAACAATGAACAACCACAAAGCAAACCTCCTTAATTCGAAGCTTCCATTGATTGCCTATCACAATTGATCTTGCATGTATGAAATAAGGCCCTCAGAGAGTGCACTTCCTTGATATGCTTCAAGAATGTCAATTGGGAATGGCTATGATAATACCACCATGAAGAGGGGCTTCACAATGATGGTAGTGGTGCGTAGCAACGAATGTGATCACAAGCAATGAAGGAATTGGTGCCAAAGGCGCGCTGTAATTCCTACAGAATAATGATACTTAAAGCTTGGATGAATGAAATAGAACAATAGGGTCCAATTTATAGACTTGAGAGAGAGAAGATCAACGGTATAGAGAGACTGAGAAGATCAATGATTGAGAATGGTTGAGGAACATGCAACGAATAAGAAGAAGACATGTGTCTTGCTTTCTTTTGCATGAGAGGATTTACTAAGAATAGAAGAATGCGTTAAAGCAATTAAAAGAATATAATAATCAGTTAAGTGATTTAAAACAAGAAGAAGGGATTTGCATGAGAATAAGAAGATACTTTGCTTTATTAAATATTAGGAATATTTAATTGCATGTGCACAAAGATTGAATTATATTTAGAGATAACTCAATTTAGAAGAAATAGACAACTTAAATAAATATTTGATTTATTTAAATTTAGAGAAGATACTATTGGAAGAAACAATTAAATAATTGGTATTATTTAATTTAGAAGATTAGAAAGAAAATTAAATAAATAAATTTATTTAATTGTTGTGCATGATTTTGGAAGAATAAATAAAATATTTGATTATATTTTATTTTTAGAGATTGAGAGGATTTAAATAAATTTGATTGATTTATTTAAATTTGGAAGAATGATTTGATTTAATTATTTAATTGTTTGGAAGAATTAAATTAAATAAATGAATTTATTTAATTGTTGGAAGAATATGAATCAAATAAATAAATTTGTTTATTTATTTATTGATAGAGGAATTAGAAGGGAATACATATTAAGAATATTTATTTAGACTGAATCGTGTCATTTTAGGCGTATACAGTAACAAACATACTAGCGATAAATTAGAGCTATGGACAGACTTTACATTCTTGAGCTATAGAAATTATAGGGCGAAACTATTACATCCGGTACCTAGTCCTCCTACACAAGAAATGACAAAAGATGAACAACCCGCATGTGAGGAGAACTTTAGACCAAAAGGACAAGGTCCCTATGCTGAGGTTCCTCCCTTGAAATCCTTACAAAGATCAGAAAATCATTATCAACAATAAAGTGTTCCAAAATGAGTTTTGATCCTGGTGCTTCATCTTCTAATTTGTACAAGCCTATGAAAGAGGATAGCCCTATCTTACAAAAGATAAGTGGTAAAAGAAAATGAAATAGAAAAGCAAGAGAAAAAAGAAAAAGAAGACAAGAATATGCTATAAACCTTGCCTCTCAACAAGAAAACATTGATCCTAACATTCAACCAAACAAAGATGAATGATGAACAAGATATGAATTTGGCTATGGTACCATATGTCTCATTGTCCTCCAACATTAGGGAGTGGGAAGATGAGACATATGGTATCATCATAATGTGCTTTCCCCATGATGTTTAGGCCTCCTGGAATGACCTCAAATTCTCCCGTAAGGTTTGGGATACCAGGAGACCACCTCTATTGTGACCTTCTTCTATTTGTATCATCATTCTTCTAAATTGCTCTCTCTGATTTCATTGTTGTGTGTTGTGTCTTATAGACATAGCATCATGGTTGGTGACTTGGGGGCACCCTCCTACGTGACTGTCCCTAAGACACTTGTTTTCTCCTCTCTTATTTATGGTTTCCCTTCCTCTAGTGTTTCCACCTAGCAGACGGATGATGACAAACATTTATATTTGATGTAGACCTAGTGTCCCTTTTGAGAGCAATCAAAAAATGGACTTAGTTCCTAATATGACGATGGGGTTGTATATCTTATCCGACACTTGGCTAGTGGAAGCACTCATGCTTTCCGCGTAGTGAATTTTATGATGTTTCTATCATATTTACAAACCTTAACAATACTGCTGCTCCATACACCTTTGTTTACCTTTGAATCTAGCCTTGGTGGTACTCGATTTGGAGAGCTTCATGATATAGCCCTTGGTTATCCTCAAACTCCAAATTCGTTGTATAACCTTGGTTCTTTGTGTGGTTAATCATATGCATTGATGTTGTTGTTTATCATGATTTTGTAGACACTAACATGTTTCTTGCAGGGATGTGTTTGTGAGAACATTTGGCAATTGTAAAGTACATGTCACCTCTGGGGGGCATGGGCTTTGTGAAAGTTAGTGTTCCCTTGTGTGTTTTCTTCCTACCTTAACGTGCTTGATATCGATAATTGATATCAACCACCTTAAGGTGGGGGCATATAAGGTAAGCTATCTGCTATAGATGTTAGCAATGTGTTTGACCTTAGATGCAAAGACTTGCACCCCACAGTAGTGCATCGTGCATCCTGAGTTTATTTGCAATCAATCAATCAATCATGTAAGCCCTCTGCAGAGGCAGGCTATCGAGCATATCCTTTTTATTAAGCCCTCTATAGAGGCGGGGATGGTGTATTTCTCAGAGTAGATTACATCATCCTGTCATTTTCAAAAGTCCTCTGCAGAGGCGAGGAGTGGTTCTATGACTAACTCAACCCTTAAGTGTGTCTTCGATGATTGTTGTGGTGAAGTCCAATCATTGGTGTGTGCCTGTAATGTGCCTGAGATGGTGATGAGGCTAGAAATAGGGGACACACCATCTCTTGTCTATCATTTTTTCTCCATGTCTTCAAGTGTGTGTGTTTTGGCGTGCTTGTTTTGTATGGCATGTTTGTTGCCCCATATGCAAAGACCAACACCTTTGAGTAGTGCTTCATGCATTTTGGGAGGTTTTGTGTGTATTGCATGTGTGTTGCCCCATATGCAGAGACCAGCGCCATCGAGTAGTGCTTCCTGCATTTTTGGGAGGTTTGTTTATTTTCCAGTACTTGCATTTGCATTTCATATATATGAGAAAAAGAAAAGAAAAGATATCATTTCTGTCTTCCATGCATTAATGTGTCTTCTATGCATTAACTGTCTGCTTTGTGTTCTGCATGAATGTAACTGTCTTCTCCATGTTTTGCGTGCCTATTACTATTTTCTATGTGGTTGGTGTGTCTTCTCTGTGCTTGATGTGTTTGTTGTGTTTGTGACCTTATTTTAATGCATGTATTGGCCTTGCATTTATACATACATTAAAGTGGGGGCTAAATGTAACGTCAAAAAATGTCCCCTTGGGGGCTTTTCCCTCATAAGGTTTAGCTCTTGGGTCTTTAGAGTGCATTTAGGACATTTTAGTTCATATTTTAGATCCTGATGGAATGAGACCTAAGTCCCATGGCAAATAGGACCTAGGTGGACCCCTTGACCTGTACCCTACCCAAAATAGGGGGGAGGACTTGGTCGCCTATGCCCTAGTCCTACCCTATTTTGGGGCAGCCCCAATTTTTAGGTGTCAGTCTATGATCGTTAGGAGGTGTTAGGTCTCAAAAATGCAAGTTGCTAATCCTAAGAGGATGCCAGGCTCTATGTTTGGATTTGCAACGTTTTTGAACTAACTTGATGAAATCAACCTTCAAGGTTTGATGATTTCCTACACTTTAGGTTCTGCTACACCTAGGTGGGTGAACCTTGAAATATTAAAGCAGTCTAAGTGTGGATGAATGGACTAACTAGATATATCTACAATGGCATAGGATGTAAGATAGATGAAAAAGCTGACTAACTAATTCTATGTATAATGTTTGATAAATAATTGGCAGAAATTGTATAAGCAATATCAAGGTAAAAGATTTTAAATAATGAGTTGAATGAGACTAGTGCCTTGTTGGGTAATAGAGTCAATTTGAAGGACCTAGACTAGTAGTTTCTTAATGGTAATAATTGTAATTGCTTGGCACAGTTTTGGTTTATAGCTTGTATAAACGTGCAAGAAAGTGATTGACCAACTCTTCTTAGCAATCCAACCAATATAATCAATTATCTTATAATTCACCAGAAGGTATTTTAATCCTTACTTGAAGGAACCAAATGAAATGAATGGGCAAGATTAACAGATAATATTTTCTGGAGACAGAATGGTAATCCTAATTATGTGGCTCTACTTAGTAATCCCAACTTACTACTTCCAGGCTACTGCGACTAAATTAGAAGGGTTTAATTCCTCAGATGGACACCAACCAAATTAATCACACAGATACAGCAAGTGTGTAATGACAGATTAACTATATACTTGATATCTTAATCTGAATAACAAGGAAATGCAGAAATGGAGACAGCCACACAATTGAATATTTTCAACAAACAACTGATACCAAAATAGAAATACTGAATCAGAGAACTTCAAACTTCTTCTTCAAATAAAGTATGCAACATAGTCACTTTGAGACATTGTATATTATGTATATATGAATATCTTCTACTGCTGATGATCATTTCAGCATCGATTGTTTGAACTTATATAGATATTTCTATGAAGAGATACAACTCTTCAATAAGTCTCTTGGGAACTTAACAAGTATTAACAACAATTACACAAGCGTAATTAGGCTCTATTCAGCCATAAATAAACTTTAGCCAGATGATCTAGATACTCTTGATCACGGTGAGAATCAGTAAGCTCAATAGCGCTTCTGGTAATTACATCAAGAGTAACCATCTCCTCCAATTGTTTGCAAGCTTCTTTAGATGCAGAGGCTTTATCTTTCAGAGCTCCTGTGGCTTTGTGCAATATAACCTGACAATCAACAGTCCATTCTTCTTTGCTCTTCACCTCTCTATTATCTTTGAATATCCAGGGCACTCCTGCGCCTGAGGCATCAGTCCCTTCCTTAGCATCAGCTTTAAGTTTGTCATAATAATTCTGGTGCTGTTTGAACAATGCTCTTGCATCAGAGATATCTGTACCATCAGTGGCACTTCTGTTTTGTAACTCAATCAATTTTTCTTGTATCCTCTTTTCAAGTCGTTCATGTTCTTTGATTGCTTTGTGATTTTCTGAGTAATTATCCCAAAACTGATTCAACCACCGCACCATGTTTGAATACCTGCTCTGCAGTATTGTAACAAATGCATCTATTTGAATTTGTGTGGCTTGGTCAGGGGATAATACCTGAATGCCCTGAGAGCTCTCACCTTGAGTTATTCTTTTTGTGGACTGGCCAAAAGTGCTCTTAACAGCATCCTTCAAGTAATCATTTTCTTTAGTCAATCTCTCACAGTTTAATTTATAAGCATCTCTTTCTTTGATCAACATTTGAGCCTGTGCTTTATTCAACTTTGCAACATTGATACCAATGTCTGCAGTAATTATAGGGTCAGTTTCACCTGCTCTGAAAGTCATAACATGGCCAAAAGTTTTTTCAGTGTCTATGATGGCCGTCTTCTTATGGGGAGGATACAATGCCCATATCATCAAAGAATTTTCATCATTATTGTATCTAGTCCCCATATATACTTCATTAACTCCTTCTGGAGTAAGCTTATACTTGTCATTAGCATTATTCAAAAAGCTATCAAAAACCAGAGCAGAATTTAAATCCAAACCAGGAAAAATCATAACCCCTGCATCTTTGAGTAACTGTCTACCCTTGCTAGGTGTCATGTCCTGCATTTCTTTATCTACTGTTTGCTTCAACATATCTAATAACTATTTTTCATTATCAGCAGAGACATCATCTAATGACTCTCTAATTTCTCTTCCTTTGTATTTATACAGGAATGATATAAATTCCTTTGATTGAATGAATGTATCATCTGAAATGAAAGACTCATAAGCCCTTTGTCGTGGATCTTCATCAGTAGACCCCTCCTCATCATGTAGCACAACTGGAGGCTGATATTGTTGCATTTTTCTTTTAGACATTTCTATTGTTTTATCTTGTGGCTGCTCTTGTTCAGTCAATTCTTCATCTTCAGAGGATACCACTTCAACTTCTGCCAACTACTTTTTCTTTTCATTTAAATCTCTGTTATATTTTTCTACCACCAAGTCGACTTCAGCCTCTTCCAAATTTCTAATGACATCATCATGTGGATAATGTATGTGCATGTATCCACTGAGATTTTTCTTTCTTCTTGCAGAGTCAATGAAACCTTCAGGGTCAAACCCTTTCCTCACCTCAGCAGTCACCATGTTATAATGCATTAGTTTATCCAAAATGAGATTGTATCCTTCTTTTGAAACCACAGTAAAATCACCAAAACACAAAGTGCTGGGCATGAATGATTGTTTATCATGTGAACTTAGATGCATCACATTCGAACAATGCATTTGCCTAATTATCTCTAAATATGCAAGTCTGTCAAGGACAGTTTTAGGCAATATGAATGGAGTATCCTCAAATCCATAAACTCTGATCATAGTGGCATCCTCAAAACAGTACCAGTCTCCCCAATTATGAGTGACAGTAGGGGGACCACCAAAATCTTTAGGTTTGAGGAACCTTTTTATTTCATTTGAAATTGAATATTCACAGGGGTGGTTGAAATACCTATATAGCACTTTAACACAATGCTCTTCAAATTGAGCATAGCTGGAGTTGGCATACCTGCTATCCCAGATTCTGGTCCACATTTGTACAGGTATCTTTTCCCCTTTCTTATCCACAGCAACAACTTGAAACTCACTTGGCCACAATCCTACTTCCTGGCCATAGTATAACACCATATGCATAAGCATCGAGTAATGCTCAAAAGAGCATGCTGGAGCATTGTTTTTTATTGCAGATAGACCAGAGTCTATTCTAGTAGCAACATAGGAGGCATAATCAAATTGTCTGGCATTGTGACATTGAATATCAGAGGCTATGACCATCAGAGGAATAGTCATGAACTCAGGGACCTCTGAGCCAAGGACTTGGCCTACAGAATAGTAAGTATATTGTATGTATGGTTCAAAAATGGCTACATGAAAGGGAGGGCCATCGTTCTCAGTCAAGGGTATCACTTCTCCTTCAATCCTGGGCCTATGAATGGGTAACCTCCATCCATTGTAAGTTGTATCCATTCTCCAATACTCTTTATCCAAATCTTCATAAACAATAGGGACAGTGCACAAATCATCTAAATCATACACCTCACAAATAGCATTTTTTGACAGGTGTACAATTGGTTCTCCTTGAGGGTTACAGATAGCTTTCAAGCCTGAATTGTAATGTCTGGCTAGCAGTTGAAGGAGTTCTACATTCAAGAATACATTAGGTACAACCAGTTTGCCTAAATTCATGTGCCATGGGTTTGACACAGGAGCATTTCTAAACCGTCTATTATAGTGAAATTTGAAAAGCTCATACCCCCAAATTGGGGTCCAGATATCTCCCAGGCGTTTATGTTTATCTTCCAGTTTTTCTACTTCTGCTCTGAGTTGGGCAGACCTCCTGGCCTTGGGAGTTGACCCAGGCAATTGATCAATTAGGTCCTGATTTAATTTTCTATCTTTCACTTTCTCTTCAAGGGTTTGATCAGTTTTTTGTTTTTTAGGCTTACTGGTTTCCCCTTGTGACTTTCTTCCTTTTCCCTTTCCCGGAGTTTCCATTTTAAAACTTTGGCAGGAAATTCAAATACAGCTAATATAATGGTTTGTGTAGGTGTACCTGTTGTTCGGTGGCTGGAATTGGAAGCCTCTGCTTTTGCCCTAAGAATTTCTCTGTATTCTCCTCTCAGACAGTTTTTTGCAATTATAGTGATCGTATGAATTTCGTAGTCATTTGTATTAATCACCTGATCAATTCAATGTTCATCGCTGTGAAGTGTCACATCGCCATAACTCTGCTTATCGGCATGATTTTTGAAATGTCTGGGCGACCTCAACATTTTTTATGGTGCGAACAGTCAATCGGTGTGACCCCTTGATTGTATTCCCGACGCTATGTAATGTCATGTTTTAAGTGGGCGCGGCCATCGGCATGACTTCTCTCATCGCCAAGTATTTTAGATCTCTCCGCGATATAGCAAGTCCCATCGATATGATTTGCTTATCGGGATGATTAATACTATCGGGGTAATAAAATTATATTCTCCCGATCTTTATTGTCTCGCCGATAGTCATTTTCATATATGGACTTTATCTTTATCGGAATGACATACACTATCGGGATAGCTAAATCAAGATATCCTGATCCAAATCATCTCCCCGATGGCCCTTTTCATATCCTTCATTGGACAGAGTATGTTAAAGTGTTACCGATGCCTTTTGATCGCCGTGACTTGTGAATCGGCGAGACCCAATTCACTTATCCCGATATGCTGAGTTATCCCGATAGATGTGTATCGCTGTGAGTCTCGCCGAAAGCTTTCTTATCGCTAAGACTCTAACCATCGGAAGCTTACTTGTTTGCTATCCTGATAGTTTATTTCTCACCGATGACTATTTGCTTTGTTACCCCCACAGGATGTTCGGTGAGACTCCTGCCGAAATGCTTCATCGGTATGATATATACCGTTGGGGCAACTTTTAAAAAGTTATCCGATAGATATTTGTCATACCGATCGGTATGACCACTTGCCTTTCTTGCCGATGTAATGTCATCGGCATTACTCACTCCATCGGTGATTTCCATAATTCTTCTTCCGATCTCTATTCTCACGCCGATGGTTGTTTTCAAACGATTCCTTATGTATCGGTGTAAGCAACACAACCTCTTGCCGATGGATTGATTTTGATGAAATTTGGCACTGCTCATCCATAGACACCTTGTGAGAAATTTTTTTTATTATGGTCTTTTTGGGATATTCTTCAGGATTTATTCAAATATGATGGGGTAAGGAGATAGTAAAAATTTCAAATTTTTACTGTGCTAACAGGAGGTTCATTTGCCGAGACGGTAAAGTTTGATTTTTAAAATCTTGGTGGGAATGCTTCTAGGTGCATATATAAGCATGTGTAGGCATTCATTTGTAAACTAGATTTCAATTAGATGATTATTGTGAACCCTAGGCATTTTCAAGGTGATTCAAGACTTTCTATTAGGTTGCAAGAGCAGACTTGTGTGGTTTGTGTGTTAATATTTGCATATTTGAGCTTTAATCTCCTCATGGCATGAAGAGCATCTTCCTCCATGAGAGCTTCACTACAAGGTGACTTATCATTGTGTTTTTATGATTGATTCCTTTGGTTTTGGCCTCTGCCTCACAAGGGCACGCCCTCTTTATCTGACAATAGTGTTCAGAGACTTAAGTGTCGTCCAGGGTTTGACTGAGGCAAACCTCCAAACACCATAAACCCCAAACTAAGTCTTGTGATTGCAGGTTATAGGTGTCGCATTTGGGAAAAGTGGAGTTGCAGGAAGGAGTGGTAGGCATCAAGGATTTAGGATCTGAAGAAAAGTCAAACAAAGGAGCACTTTCAGGACTAGGGTGCCCGCAAAAGTGTCCTCCTTAGACAGATCTCATGGAACAGAAGTTACAGGGTTGATCAGTGTCGAAAGGAGGTCCAGGTTCCCTAAAAAAGCATGTACCTTGGACTTGGGTGCCCACACCAGTGTCTCTGACTGTTCCGCCTTAGAACCCCAAAAATAGGTATTCTGTAATTTGTTATTTTACTCCCATTTGTAAGAGCTTTTTCCGTTATTCGTCAATTTGCTATTGTATTTGCATAATTAGGGTTTTAATGGTTAATTAGACATAAGAGAAGGAAAAATTGATAATTAATTCCCTAATCCAAGCTTCCCCTCATTTGCAAGTGACCTAGGGTATGATAGTGCTCACCACTCAACCCTAGATCCTTGAATGTTAGGGTGAAAGGAGGATTAAAACATCTAAAGAACAAAAGATTAACAAGATCCAATTTTACCCTAAACATATATATTAAATTTTCTAGTCATAGAGTGAGCATTTGTGACTAAATAGGATGCAAAACATAGAGAGAAGTGTGAGAGTGACTAATCTTAGGAGTAAAACAATGAATGCTCTTACTTCTTCTATTCCCAAGAGGCCTAAGATTATAATCATATTGGAGATAGTGGATTATGATGAGGCCATTAGGCCTCACTCTTTCTATATTTTTATCCTCAAAATAAAATCATCTTAGGTAAATCCTTATTTCTTCCATTATTGTGTGGATTCATCTTGTTCTATCATGTTTATTTGATTATTCAATATGTAGTTAAGAAGTTATGGTATGGAATATCCATTGTAATTTATGGATTAAGTGGTATCAAAGGAATTGTATCCATTAGTGGAAAGTTGACATGATTGATTTTGTAGGTCGATTCCAATAAAAAGATCAAGTGGGGGAAGAGTTGTTGGATTTTAAAAGACATATTGATTCCATTGTTTGAAGAAAGAGTTGAGAAGCATGGAAATGGATATAGAACCTCTTGATGGGGAAGTAAGGTCCTTTAAGTTAGAAATTGATGTAACAAGCATATCAAAGTCAAAGTAGATGTTGAAGAGAATCATGGAGGATCTCATGGAGAAGTTGTACTCATTGGAATACACAAAAATCAAGAGAAAAGCCCACTCCAAATGTGATGAATAGGAATTCCATTTTGAAACAAGTATACCAAAGACACCTTGGTTTAAGGTTGAAGTAAAGAATGAATTATACAATTGAAAAAGAGGTAGATGTAGAAAATCTTGATCATAGGATATCACAATTGGAATTATATTTTAGTATGCATACTCATAGTATAGAACAAAATATTTCCTTTGTTATCAATAAGAATTAAAAATAGTGCTTTGAATTGGTTTAAGAGTCTCTAGTGTTTCTTGGTTTCAAAAAAAGATCTAGTTAGTTCATGGGTATAATTTTTAAACTTTATTAAAAAAATTATGCATTATGTCATAGAGATAAAAATTGGAGTGTTAATTTTTGAAACAAAAAGATGGATAAAGTGTATAATTTAATACACCTATTAATTTCAAATGAGAGTTGTCCAAATGGACAAGAATGTGCAAGATAAGGAAGTTTTGATGAAGTTCATTATAGGCCTTCATAGCCATCTACAAATGCTTGCATTGCTGCCCAAACCCCAGAACATCATTAAGGTATGCTCACTACATTAAAGAGAGTAGTCCATCTTCCTCTCAAAATAAACTAGGAGAAACCATGACAAAGAAATTTATTGTGACAAGTTGAAAACTATAAGATATTACAACCATTATGATTTCAAAAAACATATATATGAAACCTGGTAGAAGCTATATCCAAAAATATGACTACATTAGAAGGGAAAGAAAAGTAAAAGGAAATTGTGCCTACCATTAAATAATTCTTTTAGTTTAGAGGTTGATGTCAATTTATCTTGCACTATAAACAAAGTTACTTTCCATATTTAGACACAAGTGGAAATGGAGCATATAAATTATTTAGCATTAAGATTCAAGTAGAATGTTAAAGCTGACACAATTTTAAAATTGTCTTCTGGCCAATCTAATCTCATTTATCAATATTTGGTTGAAAATACTAGTTTATAAACTATTCAAGACCCAAAGAAATATGATTAGGGTTTCATCAAGGAATGGTGCTGACTTGTCAATTAATAGGCAATGCAAATTAAATTTTGGTATTAATTAGAAATTTATTAACGAAGTGTTTGTAGATTTTTTCTATTGGGTCTATGTGTTTTTATTTCTAGCATCTACTACATGTATGAGATAAATTTTGTTTATTTACAATAGAAAGCTAAATACCAATTGGTCAAGTATAGTTGAAATCTTAATTTGTACATCCATAAGGGAAATTTCAAGCAATCCTAGGTCCTTAATATTAAAGCAAGGAAGATGTTCAATGGAAGGACCAAGATCATTAATTTGAGTGGAGTAAAAACAATGTTGGTATAATTGTCCCATCTAGTTCAAGCACTATGACAATTTAGATATCATCAGATCATTAGAGTGGTGTAAGGTTTGGTAATAGCCATGCCATTCATTGATGAGGTCATCCCTCATTTCTAAGTCTACCTATATTTTGGGGACCAAAATATTTTGTATTGGGGATGTATGATCTAAAATGGATAATAAAATGAGTTGATTTCACTATGACCATGGTGAAGAGGGTCAAAACTTGAGGTGCACTTTCAATTAATGAATTAGGAGTTTCAAGTAGAAACATAGGTGTTTTCATATTTTGCATAAAACTATTGGTATTGAAAAGTAGAGGTATCATAACTACCACAATGGTTCTACAACCACTAGGGTGATTATTAAATTGTCACTTCGCTAAAAGCAATGGTTTCATCTTGTGTAGCAAAAATGACAATGCAATTATAAACTCCATTTTTCCTCTTCTTGGCATCTTTCAAACTTTTTTTGGTCCTATAAAAATTTAAATAGCCATTATAAATGTTAAATAAGAATAAGAAGAGAAATATAGGAAGCATTGTCAAGTGATTTAAATAGGTTGACTTTTTCAGTCATAGAGTGAGCATTTGTGACTATAAGTGGGATTTAATAGAACATACATTGGGCATTTGAAAGTTAGTGACTAATCTCAGTAGAAGAATGCTAGACATTCTTACTTTTTGTATCCCCGAGATGGCTAATATTATAATTGCATTAGAGATAGTGGATGAGGATGCCCTTAGGCCCCACTCTTGCTAATATTTTTCTTAGAATTTGAGTTCTCCATTGCAAATATTATGTATTCCATTTTTGTATGGATTTATCTTCTTTCTTTACATTTAGTTGATTATTTAAACATTGTGCACAATATGTAAGAGAACTATAAAATCCTATCCTTTTTTTCCATAAATAAATATCTAGACTCATTATATTCAAGACCTACAATATCATTTACTTGTTTGCATCTATTATAAAACTATACTCGTACTTACAAATATAATCATGATCATTAGAAACATGCTAATTCACAACATACTACAATGTGTTGTAGCCATCTAAGTTTTCTATTTGATCATAGCCATGTTCCTACTAAGAGAGAAAGGTGCAAGTGATCCCAACCAATGATAGGATCCCTATCTACCCTATCCATCAGAAATATATAGAGTGGTCAAGAAAATGAACCATTGTTCATGTAGCAATAAATTATCCAATTTAAATATAAATTATTTATATTATTTAATTTATAGTTTAGTATAGTGTCATTTAGTGTAATAATGGGTTTTCCAGATTACTAAGATTTACCATTTTCACAGGTTTCCTAAATATGAAATTTATCAAATTTCACAAGACCTACCTAAAGGATAAAATTATTGACCTTTAGGTCCATTTAAATTTCTTAGGAATTACTATTTACCATATGGACAATCTAGTTTCATCCTTGTCAATATCGTAACATTGTATTGCTAAGATTAGAATATCATTACACCTATGGAAAACTATAGAGCACACCCTCCTATAGTTCTTATTGCAACTAGAAGGTTTTGATATGAGTATCTAAGTGGTTCATAGGATTTACAAGTTTAGTGTACACTTTGTAATGACCAAGTAAGGTATTCACTAAAAAATGTCTTAGATTATGCCTTTTACAATCTCTTACTTTATCCCACATGGTGTAGTATGCCAATGGTCTAAGGACCATGCCAAGTACATTGGATATTCATTAGTAGAGTTCTATCTAGTGACGTTATATTCTTCTCTTAATAGATCCTAACCTTGTTATTTCATCCTTAGGGTTCTTCCAAAATTTAACCTTCTAGCTTATCAGTTTCTACTTTAGGTTTTAATATAGTTTCTACCATGTATTTCAGTATATGGATTGGATGCTACACCCCTAATCCTATATTGTGTATATGGTTATTAGTAGTCAGCTTGTAGCTACCTTAAATCTTATTTAAGTTATATAATCCTTAATATAGTCTTATATAGGTAGTTAGGTCAGTCTGTGTGGCATCCATGGCATAAGTATGGTATATATAGGAGGTAGAGGATAGTTATTATCCTCATATTGAGTATTGTGTTCATATTGAAGACTATTGGAGGTATCCCCCTCAAAGTGACATATTATTATCAAGTATTTTCATCATATTTACTATTATATTCTTCTATTGTTGGCACCGTGAAGGCAATAAACAAGGCAATTTTTTAAAATTTTAGAGGTCATTTTGTGAAGAGCATATATCTCTCATTTTGGTGAATCTTTTAAGTATTTTTAAAGGCTTTTTAAAGGACATATTGGATCTACTACAGTCTAGATTTCAGAGAAATTGGAGAAGAATTGAGCGAGTTATTACAAAATTTGGGTTTCTACCACTTTTGCTCCTAGGGCTGAAATTTATCAAAAAAATTTATTTATGGAGGGTTGGACAAGGGAATATTGATGTATCTACAATCTTGATTTGAAGGTATTTGGATAATATTTGAGGAAGTTATTGTAAAATTAGGGTTTCTACTCATTTCACCCTCAAGGCTACAAATTAACGAATTTCTTGGAGTTTTTTTCTAGGAAGTGAGATCTAAGCCTTGGTAAGTTATAGTAAATTTTTTAGATTAATTGGATTTGATTTTTGTGATTGTAGGTAGGTTTTGAGGGGTTTTTGAAAGAGAAATCTTCCCATGAGAGGGACAAGAAGAAGATTTAAATGACTTGATTGAAAATATAGAAATGTGAATGAGTTAAGGAGTATAATGGAAATCCTGAGAGAGGGAGAAATTGAATGAAGTTTGCTGCTATAAAATAGAGAAAGAGAGAGTGATGAGTGGATGTGGATATGATAGGCCATGAAAGGCCATTAGTTTGTAATTTTGGTTGCAGATTTATGTATTTGATTTTCTGAATGCAAAATAATTAAAATAAAGAATTTGATGCTATTTAAAGCTTTGTGTATGAGTGTGTTTGAAATGTGTTTGTGAGAATTTGATAATGTGTTGTAGTGGGAGACTGACTTACATTAGATGGTATTAGAGACAGAGGTTTTGAGCATGTGGATAGATTGTCAAATGTGAGGTAGTCTACACTAGTACCTGAGGGTGGAGTTGTGAGAAGGAATTCACATAAACATATCACCAAACATGAGGTAGTTTGCAGAGGAACTTGAGATTGAAGTTGTGAAGCAGTGTGGGTTGTCTAAGAAGCTCAAGAGGCCTGGTGTAGGTGTGGAGGAGTCTTACAATAGTGAGAGATAAGAAGACATTGAAGCCTCGAAGATAGAGTTGTGTGTGAGAGAGTTTTGTTGCAAGTATGAAAGAGGATATGTAACTGCAAAGAAAGTTTTGTGTATGTAGAGTATCTGGCAGAATGTCAAAGAGGAAAAGTATGAGGTTTGTTTTGAGAAGACCTTTGGGAATTTCATTTCCTATGAGGAGAGAGAGAATATTGATGGTGGTGTTGGATAATCAACTATAGAAGTTGCGATAAGAAATATGGTAAGTTTTGAGAGAAAGTATAGAAAAGATTAAGATGGAAAAGAAAATGGGTGAGGTGGAGTCTCATATTTCTTCTAATGATGATTTGTATGCAGGTAGATTTATCTGTATGGGGAATGAGGAAAGAGATAAAGAAGAAGATAGAGAAAAGAAAGAGATTATAGTAGATGAATGTCTTTCTGAAGACATGAAAGAAGAAGTGAGTAGAGAAGTTGTAGCGGTTGAAGATGAGATAGTTGTATGTCCTTTGGAGGATGAGAAGATTGGAAAGGAGAATAATGAGTTTATATATGAGGATCTTGTAGCAGAAGGAGATAAAGAAGAAATTGCAATAAGTGGTGATGATGGCGATGATCTATTATCATGGATTACAGTGGTCAAGAGAGAATGGATTGCATTGATTACAGATGGAGGTGAAGAAGTTGTCGTAGCAGTAGAGAAGGAAGAGGTTACTAAGGTAATGCCTTATTTTCTTGAATATGATGAATG
Source organism: Cunninghamia lanceolata (assembly GCA_027924645.1). NCBI lineage: Eukaryota > Viridiplantae > Streptophyta > Pinopsida > Cupressales > Cupressaceae > Cunninghamia > Cunninghamia lanceolata. The sequence continues at coordinate 4,480,051 of BSBN01001091.1, forward strand.
AAAAGTTGATTTGCATGTTATGGAGATGAATAATAAAGTTGAAGAAGAGGTGAAAGAGTGAAGAAGAAGTGAAGATAGAAGTATTTTATTTTCATGAGTTGGTTAGTGTAGATTTGGTTGTAGGTGCTACAAAGGGAAATATGAATGTGTGCTAGATGGATTTTGGTGAGTTAAAACTCACGAGATTAGAGGTGAAGGAAAGTTGTAATTGGTGTAGTGGGATAGCTTATGGTGGATTGGATTCCACAGAGGGAAAGAAGAGTGAAGTGCAGACTTGGTGGAGGGGTATGGGAAGTGTTCCAAGCAGATGTTGGAAGAGGAGAAAGAAGAAGTATTTTATCAAACTTGATGCAGTGATGGAGTTTTTTGTGGGCTATCTACAACCTACAAGGGTGACTCAATCATCCAACTCCATTTTGTGAGTCATACTAAAAAAAAAATTCTAACCCAGTGTGTTTGATGCAAGAGCATCCGATTCCACAAGTGATCTTGTATTTTCTAAAAAAAACTACAATTGATTTTCTTTGTTTTGGTTTTTTTTTAGTGTTCTTATCGTCTCTCAACATCAGGAAGCATCTTGTGTGATCAAATTTGCAAAATTTGAAATTTTGTTGGTTTGTTGTTTTAAAGGCCTTGCATGTAGTTTTACATAAACAATTATTTCTAGAAATCTATGAGGACTGGACAAAAACCCTCTTACAAAAATATTCTTAGATGCATTCTACATTTAATGAAAAATATTTCATGGTCAAATTCCACACGGTTTGAGAGAATTTAAAATTCTCTATTCACTTCTAGTGATTTGTGAGAATTTTAAAATCTTGAGTTTTATGAAGGCTGGAGCAAAACGACTTGCTAGGAGACATTATAATGACATTCCATTCATTTTGGTAAGTTTTTACGTGAAGACGAGATGTCGAAAGAAATTTACGCAAAAGGTCTATTTTCAGCACCTGGTTCCGCACATTCAGAGTCGCCAAATTTGCATATTTCATTTTGGTAAATTATTTAAAGGTTAAGGTAATAAATTTATAGCCTTCTATTTATTATTTTATTGTAACTTCCCTATGGATGGCTTTTGGAATATACAAGAGGCAAAAAATCAAGATTTTATAATTTTTAAAATGCCCAGAATATAGAAAAATGTCCCTCTAAGTAAAGACAACCCCTGGAGGAGTTAGTAGAAGTTTAAACACCTTGTTTAAGGCTGCCTAACCATAGAATATGTAGAGATATTCTTGGGGCGAGTTGGAAGCCCATTCTTGAGCAATTATTGATAGTTTTCAATGCATATTTTTGAGGTTTTTAAAGAAAAACATTGAAGGGATTATAGGTAGGTTTTGAGGGGTTTTTGACAGAGAAATCTGCCCATGAGAGGGGCATGAAGAAGATTTGAATGACTTGATTGAAAATACATAAATGTTAAGGATATGTGTGTTGATGATGATTGTTAGTCATAACAACACTCATAAAAATTTGCACAACAAACCTTTAGTATCTTGTAAAGTACGATCAATTTGAGATAAATTGATGATTCCAAGGCTCCGTTGATCAGGTCATGATCATCTGACGTTACTCAGAGGTTGATGTGACATTGTTGTTTTCCATTTCAAGGGGTCTTACACTATTTGAAGGATTAGTTGTATACCTACCTGCTATAAATTCACTTCACAAATGATGTTATTTTCATTATGCTCAGCAAATTATGACTATGTTTGTAAGTTTGATCAATTCTTCTAAGCATCTACTTTCAGGAACTTGAATATACTTCTGCACTTTGTATTCATTTAAATGATGTGCCTATAAGTGGATATTTATATGTCTATCATGAATATTAATGTATATTTGCATGATATTTGGCAATTTGACATGCTTTCACTCAAAATATGCTCTGTATTTTCAATTATTTACGAGATATAGGCATATTTCATGTTTATTTGCAATTATGAAGGTGATTTGTAATGAAATTTAAAGAAATTTAAAGAAATACTTCTAATTTTAGTGAACCTTCAGCTATTGAGTCACATACATTCTAGATACAGTCATGAAGAGAAGAAATCAAACCATAATTCACCAGGTTGTTCCACAACTAAGTATGGTTGATGCTAACTTCAAAGGAACAAGGAATGAAAACAATATATGCAAATTGACAAGCACTCCAAAGGACGCAAATAATCAACGCATATATCCGGATTCCACTCACTGATTACTCAAGATTTACAATAACTTGTAATCAAACAACTTTCTCTTTCATTAAGTATGCAAAACATGTACATTCACAATAGCCTTGAAATCTATCCTGAATTCTTCAATAATCAAATTTCAATTAAGTTTCTAATGACTAAAAATATGCACTCCTACCCCTTTTATAGAATAAGGAGAGGAGGCGGTTACACATGACCAATGGTCAAGATTCATTCATTCAGATCAATGGTCAACACTTCTTCATTGACTTAGTCAACATCTCTATCTGTGGCACAAGTTGCTAGCTGGCAACTATCTAGCAAAACTTTTTGCTTATAAGTAGATTATGCATATGTTTACCTTATGATGCATCTCTGTTTACTCTTTATCTCCTTCTTCTTCACTTTGTTCTTCTTCATCGCTCTCTACATCATCTTCATCTTCGTCTTCATCATCACTATCACTTAGATGTAGATCATCCCTTATATGTACCTTTATTGTCACCCTAATGGACTCATATGCTTGTACTATCCTATCGACTTCTCCTCAATCCTGAGTCTTACCTTTCACTACTGCATGCTTGTGAGAATGGAATTTAGCCTAGAGGGCCTCTATCTTGCTTTTCCTACTAGTCAATGTCTCATTATAATTTTCTACCCTGACCTTTATCCTCATGACCTTGTTCATTACTTCCTCTGTCAAGTGGTTCAGGGGGTCCTCTACAACTTGCTTGCAATTATCATGGAAGGCCTTAACAGCGAAATCTACATCTTGATTTTCAATCTTCCCTTCTACTTTTCCTTCCAAAGCCTATAGGGTCTCTGCCTCATGTACCATCAAGTTATGCAACTTGACACTTATATCCCTGAGCTTCCCACTACATCTCTTCAGTATGTCACATTCAAATCTAGTATCTTCATACCAGATACTTAGCAGTTGGGAGGTATTATTGTCTAATATATTGTTACTTATCAGGATCTGTGTGTCTATCCTCTTCATTTCCCCTAGTGCACTCAGGTACTTCTCCAATTTAAAGGATCTTCTTCCTACTTCATTTTACAATTTGTCTACCTTTCTCTTCAATGTACTCAAAGAATTCCACTTCTCCAATAGGTTTTCACCACATCCTCTGCTTCAAAAATTGATGACATCATCTACTTCTCCATTACCTGTGCTTTATGCTTCATCAGGTCCAATCTAGTAACCTCTTCTTGAGATATAATGGATAATGGAGTGGCAGGATCAGTAGGTGTATGATCAGGGTTAATTAACTCTTTAATAAAAGAATGTAATTGAGCAATGTGCTCTATGTGTTTTCTATTCTTCTCCTTTTCTCTCTTCACCCTTTGTGTTAGAGAGTCAATTATGTCCTTTCCTTATTGACCTTCCTGGTCCTCATTTACAAAACCTAGATCAACATTTGTGATCTAAAAATCTTCAAGGCCTATCTTTCCTTTCTCCTTTTCTACTATAGGTAGGGCTATTTGTGTAGTTCTCCTACCTATAGTAGGGCCCCTTTTTATTGCTGAAGTCAGCCTAGCTTTTCTTCTTGGTTTCATTATGCTCCCAACAAACAAAGTAGATAGATCAAAATCTTGTACCTCCTTTACCTATTGCAAATGTATCTCTCATTGCAACCAATAAGGTACATCACCCCTAGGCTCCTGCTGATCACCCCCTTTATCTTAGGTGTCCTGTTCTGATCTATTCGATTCTACCCTTAGTGGTGATTTTTTATTTCCTAATTTCTTCCTCATGTACCTTATCATGAGGGGGATCTATGTGTGGTTACACAACATGCCCCATTTTGACTCAATAAAATAGGGACCCAACCTTTTTTTGCTACTTTGGGTTGTTTTTCTACTTTGGGTGGTCTGGTAAAATAGTGTCATGTAGGTAACCCTACAGGGGGTAGATAGGTCACCATGATGAGGTCATTTGTCAAAGTTAGTATTTCATATTATTAACATCATGTTTGGAAAGTATATGAAATTCCAAGCAGGTTTGCCTTTTGGATCACCCCGAAATTCTCTAAGGGGAGAAAGTTATGTTAAGTCAAAGTTTCGGTCAAACTTGATATTCTAAGGAGGGGGGTTATATTTCAAACATCAGTCACATTACATAAGATCACCCCGATATAAGTTTATCACCCGATAATCTCTTGCTTCACGGAGTCCGGACATCAATTTTACATAGTAGCTATTATCTGTTCGTCAAACGATTTCATATATTTTGTGGGAGTCCTATTTTTAATATCCGTCACCTTATGAATATCACCCTCATCACAAAATATTACCCTATGCCAATATGACAATGACCTCATCAAAACCCAACGAACAAAGGATATCATCCTGGTGATGAAGTCATCATTCTATTTTAGCTCGTGGAGGTATATATCTGATGCCCACCATATTCAATAACATGATGGCGACATCATTACAATATAATGCTTAAACAAAGTCATCGACATGCTGATGTCACCCTGATATTTTCCAGAGGGGATCATTTTTGTTGCGGGGGTCATCTTTTTGAACATCTCCTGATATTAAATTCATGCCCTGATTTGCATGTGGTCAACGCTGACCACATCACTTGATTCCTTTGCATTAGTTTTACCGCTCAAAGGCGAGGGGTCATTTTATCCAGAAGGGGTCATATTTTGAATATCACCCAATCTTTTGAAGATCACCCCTCTCGTTTCCTGACATTAAATGTACATAAATGTGGTAGATGGATTCCTGCTGATTGCAAATGTAATTCAAACACTTGGCATCATCCATGGATTCTCTACAGAAGATCAACAGATTTAATCAATTTAACTCAGTTTTACCCTAATTCACCCTACAAATGCATTTAAATGTATCTTCCAAGGTTATTTTCATTTACCTTGCAAAAAAAGAGAAATTATAGAGCAGAGAAGTCAAACCTTCACACGAGCTACCTATGAACGGACTAAAGCTTGTAGCGTAACGGAACGGGTGATCATCAGCAGTTGTGACTCTTTTCTGTAATCACCCATCTAACTCAGGAGGAAAGCGTTATTAGGTAAGTAATTGAAAACCCTCCTATTGTCATTTTCTACACATTCAGGTAGTATGTTTCTCTCTTGTGGTTTGAATCTGTAAGTATGCACATCATGATGTAGTAAAGATGATAAGTAGAGTATGCATGATGCTATAGAGATATATAATATTGTATGAATGCATATGGATATCATAAAGTAAGATAAGGTATGTTTATTGCAGGAACCCATGGCAAACCTTAGATGAAATAGGTCTGATTCAGAATTTCTTAAGCCCGTGTTTGTTCAGCCCGAAGGGGTACAATTCAAGTATGGCATCATTGGAGACACTCACCAAGGAGATACAGATCTAGCAGTATGGTCAACCAGAATAGATCATGATAAAGATAATACCCTTCTGGATGCAATATATGTATTAGGAATGTGGCATGTAGCCAGATTCCCCTATGCCATGGACACCCCAGAAATGGTAGTGGAATGCGCTAGGAACTATAACCCTCAGACCAGGTGGGTGGAGAAGCATGGAAGGGCATATGCCGACTTTTCAATTAAGGGCATCACCTCTACGTTTAACCTACCAGTTGGAAAGAAGGTGGTTATTGTGGATCTACATAAACTGGAGACAGAGTATAATAACAATAAGAAGAATGCAAGGAATAGGATATACCAATGGAGGTTGAAGAGCAGAACCTACACTGCCTCATCTAAACTTCTCGTACACTTGTATAGGTTTGATTTTGATGATGAGTACTAGTACATGATTGCCCTGCTCAGCAGGATGACATGTATGCCTTATGCTGGAAATTTTAAGAATTAGATGTTTGGAATCATCTAGATGGTCCTTTATACAGATAATAAGCCATTATGGGCCAAGGTCATTAGTGATGCATTGGATGAAGAGATGAGGAACCTGGGAGGTCAGGAATGCTCATTCCACATGACCTCATATGTTGTGTACTCATGTACCTACAAGGGAACCTTTGATGAATTGACTATAGTGGGCAAGGCTGGTGGTGATGTAGATGATGCCCACATATGGGATCACTATCCTCAATTACAGAGAAATAACTACCTCCTAGATTACAAATTGATGAATGATGCATTCTCTATGCATCTAGTTAGAACAATGGAGGAAGACAGAACCAAGAGATTGAGCATGGAGGCTCAAGAAGGCATATACAGACATGGCACCCAGTTCATTCAGTATGCCACCTTCTCCTATATAAGAATAGAAGGATTTGAAGAATAGCCCCTTATGCTACCAAGGTACCCTACTGATGGGGTGGTCCTTATGGAGTTTCTTAGACAAGTGTCTACCATAGTGGAGGCATATAAAGCACAAAAGAAGATAGCTCCAGTACTATTTCCATTATCTAAGGGCTGGTATATGTGCTCAGATTCATAAAGCATAGAGCATGTAATAGGTGTGTATATGGAAAAATGGATTAAATCTAAACTAAATAAAACCAAAGAACCCAATAACATAAAGGAAACCAATTTAAATAAAAGCCATAAATAATCACTCAATGCAATAAAGACTTTTACCAAAATCTGTGTTGTTTCCTTTGGATTGAATGTGGATTGCTCAATGTAGTTGCAAAGCCATGGCTACAACAAGCAAGTATGTGCTCAAGAGATCAATGTCAAAAGATCGTTATAGTGTGCTCAATCGACGCGTTGTGTATGCTTAAAGCGCTGTTAAGTATGCCTGAGAATACGATCGAAGAGAGAGGGACTAAATGAAGGAGATGAGGGGGGTTTATATAGATTTCATCAAAGATCGATCAACGGTCTAGATAATTCAGAAGAATCAATGGAGGAGATAAGTTGAGGAATGTGCAACGAATGAGGAGAAGACATGTGTCTTGCTTGCTTTTGCATGAGAGGAGTTATCAAGAATAGAAGAATGAGTTAAAGCAATTAACAGAATGTAATGATCAGTTAAGTGATTTAAAACAAGAAGAAGGGATTTGCATGAGAATAAGAAGATATTTTGCTTTATTAAATATAGAAAGCTTGAGTTATATTAGAGATAACTCAAATTTAGAAGAAAAAGCAATTTAAATAAATAATTGATTTATTTAAATTTAGAGAAGATATTTTGGAAGAAATAATTAAATAAATGGAATTATTTAATTTAGAAGATTTGAAAGCAAATTAAATAAATAAATTTATTTAATTGTTGTGCATGATTTTGGAAGAATGAATTTGATTTAATTAAATAATTGGGTTTATTTAATTAATGTAGATGTGAATTTTGGAAGGTGACAATGATTTATTTAAATAATTAAAAATTATTTAATTGTGGAAGAATATAGAGGAATTTGATTTAATTAATTAAATAATGAGGATTTATTTAATTAATGTCACAATTTTGTGATTTAGAAGAATTTGGTGAAATTAATTAAATAATTAGATTATTTAATTAATGTTGAAATGCAGGTGATTAGGAAGAAATGACGAAATGCAAGTGATGCGACGACTTGGTCATTTTAGGGTGTCTACAATAGGAGGCCTGAAAATGATGTATCTGCAGCCATTTCCATTGGTTAGATCCTATGACCCTTATGGCAGGATGCAAAAAATAATAGGAAAGCCTATTCAGTAGAAACATTTAGAGGATTTCTGGATAGATTGTGAGGATGAAGATGAGGTGAGGAGAAGAAAATACCAGAGGCTCACCTTCAATCAGATAAGGACATATGACTGCATCCCAGTGCTAGCACAACTGAAGAAAGGTGATGGAAAAATGATGTCAAATGAATATGAAGATAAGAAGGTTTATAATGACACCATCTCAACCCCTGATCTAACACAACCGGAGGATATTTCCTTGGATCAGTTTACAGGTGGGGTGCTACAGTTAACCCAAACTTGGGTAGATGAATAGATAAATAGATTGAGGAAAAGGGGTGTGGCCCTTACTGTTGATGCCAAGAAGAAAAGGCAAGAACTAACTGATGAGGAGTATGATGACTTCCTCAATGAGAAGAGAAAGTCTAATGGAGAAAGGTTACCTACCTAGAAACAGAGGAAAGGTCCCCCTAGAGGAAAGAAAACTGAAGATGAGCCTAAAGGGGTGATAATTGAAAGGGTTGCCATACCGGCTGCAGGTGCATCAACATCAGGACAAGCATCTGCATCATCTGCACCGCCTCTTATGGATAAACCAAAGACAAAGAGGATCCTGAGGCCAGTTGTAGAAACTACTAAAGTACAAGAAGAAGGTCAAACCTCACAATAGGATGTAGAAGAGGATATCCCTTTTGAGGAAGTATAGGTAGAAAAAGAGCCTGCAGGTGATGACCCTAGGATGGTCAGTAAGAAGAGAAAGGTGATACCGCTAACATTACCACCCAAGAAGTAGAGAACATCTATGAGGGGTGATATGAGGGCTGATCCCATTGGATTAAGAGGAGCTGGTGGTGAAGCATTTAAGAAGGAAATGCAACATGATGTGCCCCTTCCTACCATAATCAAGTTTAAGACTAAGAGGGCCGAGGAACAGGCGAAAAAGACTTTCAAAGTAGGTCAGGGTGGTCCTTTCTCTCTAGAGGACAATGTTGACTTATCAGATGATGAAGTAGTGTAGAATGTAGCTTCTCAAAAGATGGAGACCCTTGCCTCCAATACCCGCATGACTCCACATGGGACCCCATTAGCACAAATGGGAGTATTGGAGGAGGTAAAGCAAACAACTCAGGAAGAAAAGGAAAGTAGCCTAGAAAGGGCAGCCCAACCAACAAATCAGGCTTGACAAGTTGGTTGATCAGGTGGCTAGCCCTACAGTTATAGATTTGACATATAGGGAGGATGTGAGCCCCAAAGTCAAAGCAGGTGCACCTGATGTAACAGAGAAAATTGAAGTAGCCAAGCAGGTAGAACAAGAGAGCAATGCTTTGAATAAGGGCTAGCAACAGCATGAGATACCCGTTGAGCCAAAGATAGTGGAAGTCCAACATAAGAGCAGGGGTGATAAAGATACATCAGGTGATGATACCGCCCAGACTCAAGGAGATATAGGAGAAAAAGATAAATCAGCTCATGAGGACCTTAAGACACATGACATCAGTGCATCGAGTATGGAACAAAATGTGACCCAAGATCAGGGTGATGCACCAAGGCCAAACACTTAGACATCCATAGATATAAACAGGCCTCCGGATGAGGAAAATACTAAGGTGGATGAAAGTAAGGAAGAGGGAGTGTAGGATCAAGTGCAGCATCATCATGTGGACATTCCACAGGATCCTCCCCCATAGAAAGAGGCCCCTCAGCAAGAGGAGATGCAACAAGATCCCCTCATGAAGAGCTCCATGAGGAAGAAATTAGGAAGTTGCCTTCTCTACCCAGAATAGAGGCAGATACTGGAGATCATGGTGGACATGATGGTGACAAAAGACGTCAGGGATCCGGAGATGAAGTGCCTCAGTGGCTAGAAAGAGAAATAGGTATGGAACAAGGTCTTAAAATTCAAGAATTTGATGTTTCTACCTTGTTTGCAGAGACAATAATGAAGCCCAAGAGGAAAGCTAGGTTGACATCAGCTATTAGAAGAGATCCTGCTACAAGCAGGAGGATAGCCCAAGTAGCACTTCCCACTGTAGAGAAAGAGAAGGGCAAGATCACCCTTGAGGAGTTCCAAATCACAACTATTGATTTGGGTTTTGCCAATGAAGACCAAGAAGGTTAGGAAGGGAAGGACATCATTGATTCTTTGACCCAAAGGGTAAAGAAGGAGAAAGAGAAAAATAAACAGCATAAAGAACACATTTCTCAGCTGCATTCATATATAAAGGGGTTGATTAACCCTAGTAATACACCAGTTGATTCGATAGTCCCATTGACTATCATATCTTAGGGGGAGGTCAACAAATTGGACCTCATGAAACACGAAGCCATGATCATGGAAAGGTGGATGCTGTCAGCCCTCACAAGAGCAGAGGAAGTTTTGAGAACCTCCTTACAGAGGTGGAATTCTTTAAGCAGTTTGAAGAGAAAAGTAGATAAAATGGAAAATGAAACAGGGAGATGGTCATTCCAATTGGAGAAAGACCTAACTACTTTGAGTGAGATGAAGAGGATTGATCCTCATATTCTAATAAATAATGGAGTGCTAAATAATAACACTGCCCTATTGATAGACATATGGTATGAAGATATCAGGTTCGAATGTGATATCCTTAAGAAATGCAGTGGCAAGCTCAGGGATATCAGTATAAAGCTGCACAACATGATGGCATATGAAGCAGAGATCCTGGAAGCTTTGGAAGGGAAAGTAGAGGGGAAGATTGAAAACCAAGACATAGATTTTTACCATCAAGGCACTACATGATAATTTTCAGCCAGTGGCAGATGACCCCCTCACCCACTTGACAGAAGAGGTGATGAATAAAATCATGAGAATAAAGGTCAGGGTAGAAACTTACGATGAGACTTTGAACAATAGAAAAGGTAAGCTAAAGGCGCTCAAGGCCAAGTTCTAGTCTCATAGGCATGCCATAACAAAAGCCAAAACCCAAGAGGGCGGGGAGGTAGATAAAATAGTTTAGGCATATGAGAATATTAGGACAGCAATGAAGGTCCATATACAGGATGATGTTCATTAGGGTGATACTGATACAGAAAGTAATGAGGATGATGACCCTGATGAGGAAGAAGAAAATGAAGAAGAGGAACCTAAAGAGTGAATGAGGATGCATTATGAAAAAGACATATGCATAAGGCCCTCATAAGGTAATGAGTCATCCAAATGGTTGCCAGCTGGCAACTTGTGTCATGAGGAAGAGGTTGACTAAGTCAAAGAGTTGTTATCAATCATAGTTCTTAATTGATAAATCTTGACCGTAGGTCATTTGTAACTGCCTCCTCACCTTATTCTATAAAAGGTGTAGTGGTGCCATATTTTGATCATTTGAAACTAAATTGAAATTTGATTGCTGAAATATCAAGACTCATTTCAAAGTTGTTGTAAATGTACATGTTATGCATACTGAATGAAAGAGAAGACAATTTGATTACAAATCATCATAAATTTTGAGTAATCTATGTTTGAATTCTAGATACATGCATTGATTAGCTACGTCGCTTGGAGTGCTTATCAGTCCGCATGTGTTGTTTTCATTCCTTATCCTTTGAAGTTAGCATCATCCATATCTAGCTGTGGAACATCCTGGTGACAATATGGTTTGATTTCTTCTCTTCCTAAATGTATCTTGTATGTATGTGGTTCAATGGCTAAAGATTCACTAAAATTAGAAGCATTCTTTTAAATTTCTTTCAATTTCATAACAATTCATCACCATAATTGTAAATAATAGAGAATTAAAAGAAAATAACATGAAATATGTTGATATCTCATAGATAATTGGAAATACATAACATATTTGGAGTAAAAGCATGTTAAATTTATAAATATCATACAAATCCATACAAATATACAAGAGATACATGCAAATATCCACTCACAGACACATAATCTGAATAAATATATAGTGTAAAAGAAAGAACAAGATCATGATGATCAATAATCAGAAGAATTGATCAAACTTGCAAATATACCAGATATCTTTGGAAATAGAGTAGAAATAACCTCTCTGTGGAGTAAATTTACAGGAAACAGAACAATACTGATCATCAAGACAAATGTAAGACCCCTTGAAATGGAAAACAACATGTCACATCAACCTCTGAGTAATGTCAGATGATCATGACCTAATCAACGGAGAGTTGGAGTCATCAACTTATCCTAAGCTGATCGTACTTTACAAGATAATAAAGGTTTGATATACACATTTTTATGCATGTTGTTATGACTAACAATCATCATCAACATAAATTGGTGCTAGAAGGAGGGCATCTTCATCCATAGATTTATCTGGTTTGATGATGTAGACAGAAAGGTAATACTCATGCAGCTCTATATTTCAAGCCATATGCAAAGATTTGTTGTTTTAAGCCCGTGTATGCTTGTACTTTGCAAAGTTTTCAAAATTGAGCATAGATACTTCAAGATTTGTGATTGATCACCATGATGTATCAAAGATAAGCTATATTTCAAGTCTTTTTGCTAAAACTTTGAGGTAATCTGCTTAAGAGACCTAATATCTAGTTGCTCATGTCCCTAAGTCTCATATCACCTCAAATTTGCATCATTTATGCAAATATTATGTAAGTATCTAGTCAGTTTTCGATGTTGATCATAAATACATCCTTTGCTAGGGTGTTTTGACCGATCTTTATAGTAAACAAGCCAATTTTCCTAAAATTCAAGAAATCCTGGCTCTCAAGCCAAATACTAGGTCCAGATCTAGCGGACTCTTTGAAGAATTGCCTATCCGAGGATTTAAGCCTAGAACAGTAGACATTCATCACTCTCCTGGTTCTAGTGCATCAGGAGCTTCACTAGAACATACTCGTATAACTCCTATCAGGTTGCAAACACCTACAGGACTACCTATCACACCTCAAGTCCAACCTCCACCAGTCACAATGTCACTCTTTACTGCAAAGTCACCTCTGACTTTTACTACATATCATCCTTTACCTAAAAATCCTGATAAGATTTGTCCTAAATATCATCCGTATCAGGATGCTGATGATCACATTAGAACATTCAAGGAAGCTTGTTGTAGGGCTAGAATTGAACATCAGGATGTGGTGTATAGGTTATTTCCATTTTCCTTAGGGGAAGAGGCATATAATTGGTATATCAGTCTTGGTCAAGGTTCAGTCGGTTCATGGGCCACCTTGGAGAAAGCCTTTAAGGATAGATTCAAAATACCTGTTGATCCTTAAATGAATTATCATCTATTTGCCACAATCAAGAGATTTGAAGGAGAGTCTTGTTGTGTGGTTACACAACACGCCCCATTTTGCATTATCAAAACAGGTACCCAACTTTTGGCTTGGCTTGTGTTGTCTGCTTTCTGGCGGTTTGGTAAAAATAGGTCAGGTGCATCATCATCATGATATTCGATGAGGTTGGTCATCATCATGAGGTTAGTTTGTCAAAGTTCATATTTTGTTTCTATGACCTCATATTTAGAAAGAGCTTGAAATTCCATGCAGGTTTGCCTTTTACATCACTTGAAAATTCGTCCATATGAGGGAGTTATGCACAGTCAAAGTTTTGGTCAAACCTGATATTCGCAAGAAGAGGGTCATATATTATAAACTCAGTTTTGCTGTATGAAGAACATCATCATCATATTTGAAACGCCCCCCGATAATATCCTGAGGTCGAAATATCTGGACGTCAACTTTAAGTCATAGTAAGTTTTCCCCGTCGAGCGGTCTTTTGTATCGCGAAAGGTCATCATCATGATCTTGGTCTATCACCCGATAAAAATCATGCAGTCCCAATATCCGGACGTCAATCTTAAGTGATAGTGTGTTTTACCCGTCAAATGACCTTGGGCACATCGCGAGCATCATGATATTTTAACATCACCCGATATTATAATATCATGCTGATATTATAATATCACCCTACTTAGAAAATCCACCATCTGCATATTTGCATGCGCACGTCAAAGTCCTAATGATCATCATCAACCCTATCTTTTATAGGAGGGTGATTTCCATTCATCATGTTGTCAAGATCATCATGATCTTGTTTGTCTACCCGATATTTCGTAATGTCCTCCTGCCGAGAAATATAACCTTTTGCAAATATCCTGATGACGTCATCCCGATCTGATAAACGAAGAAGCAAATATCAGGATGACATCATCATCACATTTCTCCTTCGGCAGGATATTTTCCAAGGCATGATCATGTTCGCGAATATGATGATGACGTCATGTTCTAAGATTAACAAAAGCCCCAGATATCCTGATGACGTCATCTGGACATTCAGCAGGATCATATTTTAAATCACCTAGTGCGGATATGATGATGATCATCATCATCATCCTGATCTTTCGAGAGGGTTACCTTGGCCGCAAAGGGGTCATATTACATGCACCACCCGATCATCTTCCTTAGGTGACTCAATATTACATTTATCCCCTGATCTTAACGAAACATGACGGTGATGTCATCTTTTGCATTTTAATGAAGCCTGAATATGACGATGACATCACCATCATATTCCTTTCCTCAGCAGCAGGATCATATTCCAAATCCTCCTATTTTCCTTCGACATGATGATGACGATGATGCCTTTCTTTCCCCAATATGCAGAAGCGAAACATCCTGATGTGCTTTTCATCAGAGCATTCGGAAGGGAGGAGCATCATATTTCATGATATCCTGCAGCTAGATAGAAGACATAGAGTTGGGCATCATCATGATTTTTGGCGTCGGTATAACTGTTGCCGTCGGCCTAAGGTAAAATTGTTACCCCGATCATAGGTGGTCACACCGATGCGAATATGATGATGACCCGAAACATACAAACAGAGCATGCAAAGCCGGATTTGAAATAATTTGTTAAAAGCGGTTATTTCCTTGTATATTTTGAGATACATGATCATATTTGAAGCCCGATATACAAGAAAATGGGCGGGAAAATGAAGCGATGGAAATTTGAAGACCCGTTTGCTGATTTCCAGTGAAACGATGGTTGACCCGAGTGTTTTGATGCTGTTTATGCATTTAGTGCATAATTTTCCACTGATTTGAAGCTCGATTGCCTGTAGCTGCACATTTTGGAGGCTTGTTTAATAAAACGTTTTACTTCCTGCTGTTTATCCACATGATGATGAACTTAATGTTTGTCTGTTTATTGCAGGAAGTCATGATGCTGCTGAAGCTGAGCATTGTATGGTTGCACATAGAGACAACATGAACCAGAAATGAGGAGGATATTGTCAAAAATGTTGTTTGCCAGCTAGAGACCGAATCAAGTTGAAGATGCTGGAATATTCTGTGCCAGCTGTACATTTGCCAACTGGCGAAGCATGTGCTTGTCATCTGGACCGTTGATTATTATGAGAGGATCCTGATCCTTGGATGATTGTAACTGTTTTCTGGCATTTGCTCTATATAAAGGCCAAAACCTGATACATTAAAATATAGATTGATAGACATAGGAACATCTGGCGCATTAAGGCCAATTACTGTAGAATCAATTAGTAGATCGGATTACTGAGACTAATGAGGATAGAATTGTTGAAATGTCAAGGTTCTTTCTTCAGATCACTATAAATGTACCTGTTCTTGAGCATACTGAATGGATATGAAGTTTCAGATTACATCCTGATTGTAAATTTTACGTAATCTTCATGTTGATTTCTGGATATGTACTGGTGAATGCTGTGTTCAACTGGAAGCGCTTTCATTTCATTACATGTTGTTGTCAACTTTTCCTTTGAAGATTTGCACTAGATCATGCGGATTTGTGGAATGTCCTGGTGAAGTATGATTTTAGTTTCCTTCTTTTCATTGCATGTATGGGAGCTTGTATGTGGATCAGTGATCTAAGTCAAGTAGTTTTGGGAATCTCATTCTTTAACCCTTCTCCTTTTTTTAATTTCATAAATTCATCACCATAACTGCAAATCATGATAAATAACAAGCAGAACAGAGAAATATGCTGAAATCCCGTAGGTAACTGAAAATCCTTAGCATATTTGAGTTAAATGCATGTAGTATTGAAAATATCATGCAAAGAATTGCAAAGAATGGTAGAAATCATGCAAATATCAGCCTGTAGGCACATTATTTGACTAACTTCACAGTGCAGAGGTAGAATTATTGAAGATTTATGCAGAGCAGGCATATAGAGCAGGATATTTGGAGCAATAACAATGATGAACTTTGCAGAAATACGTAAGGCCCCTGAATGGAAAACAGCAACACACATCAGCCACTGAGTAACGTCAGTAGATTAAGACCTAATCAACGGAGACTTGGGATCATGAATTCTCTGAATTCATCGTATCTTTCAAGATGAGTAAAGGTTGTTGTGTAACTTTTATTCTATGTTTGTGAATGACTAACATCATGACCAACATAAATTGGCGCTAGAAGGAGGGCCAGAGCTGTGAATTTTTGGGTTTCTGCAAATATTACATAAATATTTCAGCATTTCAGCTAAATGTCTGCAAATATCTCTTATCTAAGATGTTTTGGTTGCACCTTTGCAAAGATTTAGCTCGAAACATCAAAGATTAGTTGGATTTTCTGAACTTTCAAGTTTTAGTCTGAGATATGATAGATCTCCTTAAAATTTCAAAATACTAA
Source organism: Cunninghamia lanceolata (assembly GCA_027924645.1). Lineage (NCBI taxonomy): Eukaryota > Viridiplantae > Streptophyta > Pinopsida > Cupressales > Cupressaceae > Cunninghamia > Cunninghamia lanceolata. The sequence continues at coordinate 4,496,447 of BSBN01001091.1, forward strand.
AAAATTGAAAAATATAGTCTCATTTTGATGGATGTATATGAAGGCAATTGTCAAATTAACATTCCTTTATTTCAGGAAACTTTGAATAGGCAGCTTTACCCTCACAGTTTGTCTAACTTTGGTTTATCTACCTGTTGCAGGATACACCAGACTGCAGAACACAGTGAAATAATTGTTTAACTTTCCTTACAAGGTTGGATTTATATTTGAAAGGACTAATATTCTTCCTAGATGTGTTCAGGGTTGAAATTTGCCAAGAAAATGAAGAAGTCTGGCAGGAAAATGAAGAAATTCTGGAACAACAAGCAGATGCAGCACCAGAAGTTATTAATTGTCCAGACACTGAAGTGGATCGTTCTGAAGATTTTGAATTATACTTGTCTAGAAATATACAGTGTAGTCAAATATTAGGTTTACCCATTGATGATGTCTTGATTGAAAGCTGGTGCAGATTACATGATGAAGAGCATTCAGAGAGAAATTGTTACCCTTGCTTGATCATGTTGAAAAAGATTCTAGAAAATACAATAGCTAAGTTGGTTCCAGAAGGTAAAGAAGAGGAAACATCTTTCCTGGATTTATTTTATGGTGAGATTGATAGGAGTTCTCTACTTCCTAATACAAGTAAGGATCAGTCAGTATGCAGGTATGAATCTTGTGAAAATTTTAGAGAAGAAACCACTCATCAGGATAATATTTTTGATTCTGATCCTAATACTTTTGATAAAGAAGATGAAACGTCTTTCCTGGAGTCATTCTATGGTAAAGAGAAGTGTAAACAGATAGTAGAGCAATTTAAATTCACTGTTGATGATGAAGTTCCTATGATAGTAACTCAGGCAGTCATAAAGAAGAAAATAAATGCTGATTTATTACCTAACTTCTTTGAATTGAATGATCAAATGCAAGAATGTTGCAGGTTAATGGAACTAGATCCTCTAATAGATAGAAAATGTGAATTATTTAATGAACAATTCCTGAAAGATGAAGATGTAGAAGACTTTGGAGTTGTTGTGCATAATCAGATGTCACTCCAGAAATATTTTGAAAATGAAATAGGGAAGTCTCCTTATCAGTTGAATGCAGTTTCTCTTTTACAGTCAAATGATTTAGAAATGATAAATTTCTGTATATCAGGTTGTGATAATAAAGATACTTATTTAGATGCTGATGTGCAGGAAATTGAAGAAAATATTGAGAAGTTTCCTGAACTGGAGGATAAACTGAACATCCAGAATGAAGGGATAAAGCTGGATAAAGATGAAGAATTAATACATCAAGAGTCATACATCTTTCAATTTGAAGAGAGACCAAGCACTGAGCCAAGCAGTGAAAATATAGAATTAAATGGAAGATCAGCTGCCAATGAAGAAGCATGTCCAACAAAATCAGAAATACACCAGGTTGTATTTCTCCTTTCCACAGTAAATGATGTTGATTATTATTTTGATTATGGAAATTCAGGAGATAGGACATGCATATGGATTAATCATGAACATGATGAGCTTCCTCAGTTGCTGATCATTAAGAGTCATTCTGTTGAATACAATGAATTCAGAATATCAGAATATTTTTCAGAATATAAAGATGAATTTGCTAGGTTGAGAACCATAACTAATACCCTGATGCTCCTGCACAATCAAAAGAAGTATGCAAATACAGGTGTACTTAGGTCTTTTGCTGGTTTTTGTTTGCCTAGTAGTAGTTTGTATTTAATTTTGTAGGTTAGTTGTTTGTACAGTTTGCTTGTTTTGCTTTCTTGTTCTGTTTCTGTTGTTTCCTTTTTGTAGGTTAGTTGTTTGTATAGTGTTTCTTCTGTTTTGTGTTGTTTTGGTTGAGTTTTTGTTTTGGTAAGTCAAGATGATGCACTTCATCACCTAAGAAAATAACTAAATTGTTAGGATTCAAGTGATGAGATCAGATTTAGATATAGATTGTAATTCATTCTGATAAATATTCATGATCAGGTTTTATAATATCTTTTCATCAGGTGCCTTTTCTTGTCCAAAGTGAATCAAACACAATGAAACACCTAACAGCCTTGGGCTTGTTGAAGATATGAGTATAGGTGTTAAGTGAAAAATCTAAAGGGACTCCCTTGCTACCAATACAATCTCCAACCTAAAGCTGCAAGTGACCATACCTTGTACAAATGAGCTGACATGATGATATCAGATATATAAATAAAAAAAAAGATATATATATATATATATATAAACAATAAACTTAGGCCATCTAAGTAACTCTACCGGGGCTATAGATGCCTGCTGGCAGTGGGGCTCTACTTAGGGAGATTGTATAGATAACCTTGCCGGGGCTATGGACGCCTGCTGGCAGCAAGGCTCTATCCAGGTTGGCTATGAGGGATGATCTCCAACTATGTAGTTTAACACCAGTTACTTATATTTTCAACTTGCTTTCAAGATGAGGATAATTAATCATATGCACACACATGATCCTTTGTTAGCACTGTTACCTTGATGAAACTTTATCATTCAAAGATCATGATGATTTTACTTAGAAAGAATTAGAATACTATAGATGAATATGATCATATCACTTGAATTATTTGAATTTTGTTGTTTTCTTTGGTGGCAAGTTGTTGTGTGGTTACACAACATGCCCCATTTTGCATTATCAAAACAGGGACCCAACTTTTGGCTTGGCTTGTGTTGTCTGCTTTCTGGCGGTTTGGTAAAAATAGGTCAGGTGCATCATCATTATGATATTCGATGAGGTTGGTCATCATCATGAGGTTAGTTTGTCAAAGTTCATATTTTGTTTCTATGACCTCATATTTAGAAAGAGCTTGAAATTCCATGCAGGTTTGCCTTTTACATCACTTGAAAATTCATCCATATGAGGGAGTTATGCACAGTCAAAGTTTTGGTCAAACTTGATATTCGCAAGAAGAGGGTCATATTTTATAAACTCAGTTTTGCTGTATGAAGAACATCATCATCATATTTGAAACGCCCCCCGATAATATCCTGAGGTTGAAATATCCGGACGTCAACTTTAAGTCATAGTAAGTTTTCCCCGTCGAGCGGTCTTTTGTATCGCGAAAGGTCATCATCATGATCTTGGTCTATCACCCGATAAAAATCATGCAGTCCCAATATCCGGACGTCAATCTTAAGTGATAGTGTGTTTTACCCGTCAAATGACCTTGGGCACATCGCGAGCATCATGATATTTTAACATCACCCGATATTATAATATCATGCTGATATTATAATATCACCCTACTTAGAAAATCCACCATCTGCATATTTGCATGCGCACGTCAAAGTCCTGATGATCATCATCAACCCTATCTTTTATAGGAGGGTGATTTCCATTCGTCATGTTGTCAAGATCATCATGATCTTGTTTGTCTACCTGACATTTCGTAATGTCCTCCTGCTGAGAAATATAACCTTTTGCAAATATCCTGATGACGTCATCCCGATTTGATAAACGAAGAAGCAAATATCAGGATGACATAATCATCACATTTCTCCTTCGGCAGGATATTTTCCAAGGCATGATCCTGTTCGTGAATATGACGATGATGTCATGTTCTAAGATTAACAAAAGCCCCGAATATCTTGATGACGTCATCTGGACATTCAGCAGGATCATATTTTAAATCACCTAGTGTGGATATGATGATGATCATCATCTTCATCCTGATCTTTCGAGAGGGTTACCTTGGCCGCAAAGGGGTCATATTACATGCACCACCCGATCATCTTCCTTAGGTGACCTGATATTACATTTATCCCCTGATCTTAACGAAACATGACGGTGACGTCATCTTTTGCATTTTAATGAAGCCCGAATATGACGATGACGTCACCATCATATTCCTTTCCTCAGCAGCAGGACCATATTACAAATCCTCCTATTTTCCTTCAACATGATGATGACGATGATGCCTTTCTTTCCCCAATATGCAGAAGTGAAACATCCTGATGTGCTTTTCATCAGAGCATTCGGAAGGGAGGAGCATCATATTTCATGATATCCTGTAGCTAGATAGAAGACATAGAGTTGGGCATCATCATGATTTTTGGCGTCAGTATAACTATTGCCGTCGGCCTAAGGTAAAATTGTTACCCCGATCATAGGTGGTCACACCGATGCGAATATGATGATGACCCGAAACATACAAACAGAGCATGCAAAGCCAGATTTGAAATAATTTGTTAAAAGCAGTTATTTCCTTGTATATTTTGAGATACATGATCATATTTGGAGCCCGATATACAAGAAAATGGGCGGGAAAATGAAGCGATGGAAATTTGAAGACCCGATTGCTGATTTCCAGTGAAACGATGGTTGACCTGAGTGTTTTGATGCTGTTTATGCATTTAGTGCATAATTTTCCACTGATTTGAAGCTTGATTGCCTGTAGCTGCACATTTTGGAGGCTTGTTTAATAAAACGTTTTACTTCCTACTGTTTATCCACATGATGATGAACTTAATGTTTGTCTATTTATTGCAGGAAGTCATGATGCTGCTGAAGCTGAGCATTGTATGGTTGCACATAGAGACAACATGAACTAGAAATGAGGAGGATATTGTCAAAAATGCTATTTGCCAGCTGGAGACCGAATCAAGTTGAAGATGCTGGAATATTCTGTGCCAGCTGTACATTTGCCAACTGGCGAAGCATGTGCTTGTCATTTGGACCGTTGATTATTATGAGAGGATCCTGATCCTTGGATGATTGTAACTGTTTTCTGGCATTTGCTCTATATAAAGGCCAGAACCTGATACATTAAAATATAGATTGATAGACATAGGAACATCTGGCGCATTAAGGCCAATTACTGTAGAATCAATTAGGAGATCGGATTACTGAGACTAATGAGGATAGAATTGTTGAAATGTCAAGGTTCTTTCTTCAGATCACTGTAAATGTACCTGTTCTTGAGCATACTGAATGGATATGAAGTTTCAGATTACATCCTGATTGTAAATTTTACGTAATCTTCATGTTGATTTCTGGATATGTACTGGTGAATGTTGTGTTCAACTGGAAGCGCTTTCATTTCATTACATGTTGTTGTCAACTTTTCCTTTGAAGATTTGCACTAGATCATGCGGATTTGTGGAATGTCCTGGTGAAGTATGATTTTAGTTTCCTTCTTTTCATTGCATGTATGGGAGCTTGTATGTGGATCAGTGATCTAAGTCAAGTAGTTTTGGGAATCTCATTCTTTAACCCTTCTCCTTTTTTTAATTTCATAAATTCATCACCATAACTACAAATCATGATAAATAACAAGCAGAACAGAGAAATATGCTGAAATCCCGTAGGTAACTGAAAATCCTTAGCATATTTGAGTTAAATGCATGTAGTATTGAAAATATCATGCAAAGAATTGCAAAGAATGGTAGAAATCATGCAAATATCAGCCTGTAGGCACATTATTTGACTAACTTCACAGTGCAGAGGTAGAATTATTGAAGATTTATGCAGAGCAGGCATATAGAGCAGGATATTTGGAGGAATAACAATGATGAACTTTGCAGAAATACGTAAGGCCCCTGAATGGAAAACAGCAACACACATCAACCACTGAGTAACGTCAGTAGATTAAGACCTAATCAACGGAGACTTGGGATCATGAATTCTCTGAATTCATCGTATCTTTCAAGATGAGTAAAGGTTGTTGTGTAACTTTTATTCTATGTTTGTGAATGACTAACATCATGACCAACAAGTCTATTGCTAATTTGAATGCAAGATTCCAAAAGATGCTCTCTAAGATAGTTGCTCCATATACTGTACTAGATGAAGCTGCTAGGAGCATATACTACTCAGCTTTAGATCCTTTGACTTCTATATTTATTAGGAGAGCACATCCTGGTGTCACAACCTTGACAGGAGCTTTTGAAGAAGCTGTCAAAGTCAGTCAGCAGTTGATCCCTGCTCCAACACCTAATATTGCATTTCCAACACTCCCTGCTTATCCTATATATCCTACTAAACAATAGACTAATTGAGCCATGATACCTCTAGCTGTAATGCCAAGTCCTTTATAGATACCTCCACTCAGTATCATGCCACCTCCAAATGGAAATGGTCAAATGTTACAATATCTAGGACATACACAGGTACCTCAGGTTGTGGAACAATCCAATAATAACAATAACAATGGATCTTCCTTCTTCAAACCTCAAACAGAGAATGTAGTAGCCAAAGTTCAGGAAGAGAAGGAAGAAATTAAAGAGATATCAATATAGTTGAGGAAACTCATCACTAAGATCACTCATTTGAGGATTTTGAATTTCTATTCTCAACCAAGTCAGAATAGAGGATATGCCAATGACAAACCTAATTATCCTGATAGGGGATACAATAACAACTACAATAACAACAATGGTAACAATAATCCCCCTAGACAGCCTAGAGTGTGGAACACTAGGCCAAACAATGGTTCTCTACCATCACCCCTAGATAATCAGCCCCCTAGTGAACCTAAGCATACCACTAGAGTGAATTTGGCAGAGGTAGCCCTTACAAACTGGTGCAGGATACATAACACTAATGCTCATGCTGAGTTAGACTGTCCTCAGTTCAGGATTGCTGCCAGTATATTCCAAACTGAAGTATCCAATACTTCAAGTAATCCACCTTGTACTAAAGGAAATGAAATTGTCCCTTGTGGATATGATTATGCCTTAGTGCTAGAAAGTTTCATCAACCATCCTCATTAGGATTACACCCTAACATGTGAAGAGTCAGCCATGGCTTTTGAAACCAATTATGTTTTTCCATTTGAATATGAAAATGAGCCATCAATTGAATAGGAAGAAGTACATGCTTATCAACAGCAATATCAGGGTAGGCATAATTACAACCTAAGGAATAACTCAAGCAGACCTGCTGGTCCTTTGACTACATCCTTGCCTCCAAATAATTTCAACACTCCTCCTGATCCAAAGGCAAGCAATAACCCTAGATTTCCCAAAGTTAACGCTCAGTACTTAGCACCACAAAACACAGTATCAAAAACTAGTAATATGCTTCCTGAGTCAGACAAATTGGTCACATACTTGGCAGATGAAATGAAAAAGATCAAGATTAGCCTGTCATTATCAGAATTACTCAAAACCCTAGCCATCAAAAAAGCCTTCATGAAATCCTTAGATGACCCTACTCCAAAAGAGGATAGTCATACTTTAGGTTAGATTGGGAATAAGGATCATGCTGTTAGGGATGTTAATGTTAAACACAAAGCTCCAGCTACTATTCAGGCTGCAGAGACTCCACACATGACCCTTTATAGAGATAAAACTGAGTCACCTCCTTTTCTACTTACTGTAAGGATGTTTAGTAAAAATTTGCACAATTGCTTATTAGATTCAGGAGCATCTATCAATGTAATGCCCCTATCCATATGCAATGCCTTAGGGTTGCATCCTGCTAAGTCATTGAAGAAAGTAACACAGTTAGATAAAACAGAGGTGAGTGTGGTAGGAGAACTAACTCACATTCATATCCAGCTAGCATCAGATCCAAGAATCCAGTACTACATTGATATTTAGGTAGTTGATATACCTGATACCTATGGGATGCTACTCAGTAGGGATTGGTATAAAACACTTAATGGATACATGTCCACTGATTTTAGTCACATGTGGTTGCCTTGGAAAGGGATACCTAATCAAATAAGGATAGATGCTGAGCCTCGCATGAAACATATGATCATTGAATATAATAAAACCAATGAGATCATGTATGTAGATGTAGAACCTGGAGTTTATTCCATCAGACTCCAGATAGTTAAAATAGAGGAGATCCTCATGTATTATGTTCATGTTCATAATGACAATCTTCAAGATGATAAAATAATTTTAAAATCTGATTGTAATCCTGAAAATGAAATGGAGGTAGATCACTTCAAGAATTTTGAGATGCACCTGTCTAAAGAAATGCAACATTGTCAATTGTTAGGAGTACCTGTTCATGATGTTCTAATTGAAGGATGGTATAGGTTACATGATGAGGCACATTCTGAAAAGGCCTGTGATGCTTGCTTAGACATGATGGAACTGGAACAAGCATGCAGTGAGGTATCATCATCATCATCCACGGTCAGTTCTGCATATAGTGATAGTGACACTAATTTTTTTTGTCATCTGTAGGAACAAAGGAATGCACATATCATGATGAAGGTAATACTCAAATGACAGAAGAGCTACTGGTATGTGGCAAGAGTGATACTTGCTTGGTAGAGTAAGATTATGAATTATCTGATGAAGATAGAGTCAGTAATTTGTCCAAGTTTGAAGAATTTTTGTCAAAACAAATTCAAAAGATGACACAACAGCAAAGATTCCCATAGGATGCCTTGATTAAGGGATGGTGCAGGTTACATGAGGCACCACATTCAGAAATTGCTTGCTCACTATGTTTACATATTCTGAAAAGGCAGATGATGCCTAGCTCAGAAGATTTTCCTTCTGATGGTAAAGAGCAAGAAGAGATATCAGCTTCACGTCAGCCAGATAAGGTGAAGTTTGAGAAGATTGAAATACCAAAATTGAAGTGGATATCAAATGGTGCAGCTGCTAGAGCTAAAAAGAAAAGAGAAGGCCCAGACAAGCCTTTAACTGAAGATAAGCCATGGATCCTCAGGTTTGATGGAACCATATCAAAACAAGGGGCTAGAGTAGGAATAGATCTTATTGATCCATCTAGTAAATCCTACTTAGCAACATATAGATTACAATTCCTATGCACAAATAATGTGACAGAGTATGAAGCCTTGATTCATGGGATATTGTTTGCACTCAGAAAGAAAGTGAAGATTCTGCATGTTTATGGAGACTCAAAATTGGTTGTAAGACAAGTAAGATGCATATATTCTTGTAATTACAAGACGCTGTCTAATTACAGACATAGGGTATGGGATCTGGTAGAGGATTTTGATGCATTCAACATCACCCATGTGCCTAGAGAACAAAATCACAAGGCAGATGCCTTGTCCTAGGTTGCAAGTACTTTGGAACCATTGTCCATATCTGGTTTGAAAAGATTTTTAGTTGAATTAGTATCAGTTCCCTCTATGCCGAATAATGTAGTCAACCTTCAAGTGTTTGATGATGACCAACATATTTTGGACTTCATATCCAATAGGGATGTTTTTGATGCATAGATCATAGATGAAAGAAATATAGAAGATCATAGCTGGGAAGAAGAGATCCTAGAGTTGCCCAGTAACAAGATTCCTAAAGGAATGATAGAGTTAGAAAGAGCATTTGATCTAGACAACATGTTGAAACAGAAAGACTTCCCTAAAGTAGATGGAGGAGAGTATTCACAAGTTAACATTGGACATGATGATAAAAAAGGAATGTCCTTATTGGGAAGGTGTGCACAAAAAAATAGATGGAAGGGATAACCCAAGCACTTAAAGATTATATCCATGTCATTGCCTGGACATATGATGAGTTGAAAACTTATGATACATTAATCATCACTCATACTATACCTTTGAAGCCAGATGTCAAGCCTTTTAGACAGAAATAGAGACCTGTCAATGCATTGCTAGAGCCCATCATTTTTGAAGAAGTTATGAAACTGCTTAATGCCAGGATCATCTTTCCTGTGAGGCATTCTACATGGGTGGCTAATTTGGTCCCAGTAAGAAAGAAGAATGGTGACATCAGGTTATGTGTAGACTTCAGAAATTTAAATAGAGCTTCTAAAAAGGATAACTATCCTTTGCCTTCTCTAGATGAGGTCTTGCAGATTGTAAATGGTGCAAAGATGATGTCATTTCTAGATGGTTTTTCAGGTTACAACTAGGTGATGGTAGACAAGATAGATAGATTGAAGACTGCATTCACCACTAAGTGGGGAATATTCACCTATAGGTGCACGCCTTTTGGATTGATAAATGTTGGGACAACATTTCAGTGAGCAATGGATATAGCCTTCAGAGGCCTAATTGGTAAATGTATAGTCAAATAAATGGATGACTTGACAGTTTCCTCTAAAGACAAAAGAAATCATATAGAAGACCTCAATAAGGTACTAAAGAAATGTGAACATTATGGAATATCCCTAAACCCTAAGAAATGCATATTTGGGGTAACCATAGGGAAGTTATTAGGTCACCTGATAACAGAAAATGGGATCATCATTGACCCTGAGAGAGTAGAATCAATCATGAAGATACAACTTCCTGGAAGTAAGAAGGAGCTCAAATCTTATTTTGGTAAGATTAATTTTGTTAGAAAGTTTATTATTGGCTTTGCAGAAATTGTCAGACCATTGAATGCCATGCTCAAGAAGGATGCTCCCGTTCTAATCAGTTCAGATTATACCAAGGATTTTTACATTTACTTATTTGCTTCAGAGCATACATCTGCAACAGTATTAACATAGAGAAATGAGGCTAAAGAAGAAAATCCTATAGCCTTCATGAGTTGTCCTTTTAGAGATGCAGAACTCAGATACATGGATGTTGAAAGACAACCACTTACTCTGGTTCAAGCAGTCAAGAAATTTAGACATTACATCTTAAGAAGTAAGGTGATTGCTATAGTACCTGATGCAATAGTGAAGATGCTTTTAATGCAAAGTGAACTAGGTGAGAAGAGAGCCAAATGGATTATTGTCCTCCAAGAGTATGATATGGACATAACACCCATGAAATTAGTGAGAGGACAAGCATTGAGTCAAATTATATCAGAAATTGATCCTAACATCATGAGCCAACAGTATGTCATAAATACAAAGGAAGATGGAGAATGGTATTCAAACATCAGGCACATCTTGGTTACTGGAAGATGTCCTTCAAGATTGTAGGATTCACAGAGGAGAGCCTTAAAAATAAGATCACAGAAATACATGATAAAAGGAGGGGTCCTTTTCAAGAAGAACTATGAGGGAATATACCTAAGATGCTTAGAGAGGCAAGAAGCAGATAAGGTGTTAGCATAATTACATGACAAGTTTGGAACTACACATGGTTCATCCTTAGCTACCACTCATGCTATCCTCAGGGTAGGGTATTACTAGCCTACTATTTTTAAAGATACTTTTGAACACATCAAATGTTGTCATATGTGTCAGGTTGCTGTAAATAGAGAAAGATATATTGCTCAGCCTTTGCATCCAGTGATAGAGATGCACCCATTTGCTCAATGGGGAATGAATTTCATAGGACCTATCAACCCTCCATCATCTTCAGGCCACAGGTATGTTTTTGACTATCACTAATTATTGTACCAGGTGGACTGAAGCTGTCAGCAGTAAGACATGTAATGCTGAGGATGTAATCAAGTTTTTAGAAAGCAACATAGTAACTAGGTATGGGGTCCCTTATGCTTTAGTATGTGATAATGGGTCTACCTTTGTTTTAATAAGATTGTTAGGTTGGGCTTTTGACCATGGAATCATCTTGAAATTTTCCTCAAATTACTATCCTCAAGGGAATGGATTAGCAGAATCCACAAACAAGAATTTATTGAACATCATAAAGAAATTGATAGAAAAGAACCCAAGGGAGTGGAATACCCTATTGAAGTATGCCTTATGGGTAGATAGAACCAGGATGAAGGCTGCATTAGGAAATTCTCCTTTTCAATTAGTATATGGGGTGGATCCCATCCTCCCTGTTAACCTAAAGATCCCCACACTGTAGTATGCACAAGAATATCTAGGCATAGATAACAAACAAGAAGTTAGGTTGCTTCAGTTGATGCACCTAGAAGAAAAAAGGAATAAAGCAATTGATCAATTTGCTAAACATCAGTTTGTTGTTAAGCATTGGTTTGATAAAAGAGCCAGAGTTAAGGATTTTAGAATCTCAGATTTAGTCCTGATGTGGGAAAAAACACGTGAAAGGAAAGGAGATCATGGTAAATTTGATAAACTTTTGATAGGTCCCTTTCAAGTTTCAGAAATTTTAGGAGACAATACCTATAGGCTTAAGACCTTAACTGGTGAGGATGTCCCATTACTAGTTAATGGATAGTTTCTCAAGCATTATTTTCAAGCCTGAAATAGTGTCATGTAAGTCATGTGTATCATAGTGTGCATATTTGTATAGTTGTTTGTATAGTTTTTTTTTTTGTTTGTTTGCTTGTTGAGTTTTGTTTTGGTTAGTCAAGAAGATGTAGCTCATCACCCTAAGAACACAACCAAATTGTTAAGATTCAAGTGATGAGAACAAATTCATATATAGGTTATGACTCATTTTGAGAAGTGTTGGTGATCAGGTTTGTGATATCTTTTCATCAGGGGGTCTTTTCTTGACCAAAGTGATTCTTTTACAATGACTCACCTAATAGCCTTAGGTTTGTGGAACACATAAGTATAGGTGTTAAGTGAAAAATATAAAGGGACTCCCTTGCTACCAATGCAATCTCCAACCTAAATCAGCAAGTGACCATGCCTTGCACATTAAGCTTACATGATGACATCATATGAATATAGAACCAATTATTGAAAATCCAAAAGAAATAAGATTAGGCCATCTAAGTAACTCTACCGGGGCTATAGACACCTGCTGGTAGTGGGGCTCTACTTAGGGGGATTATATAGATAACCTTGTTGGGGCTATGGATGCCTATTGGTAGCAAGGCTCTATCTAGGTTGGCTATGAGGGATGCTCCCAAACTATTTATCTTAACATCAGTTACTCATGTTTTCAACTTACTTTCAAGATGAGGATAATTAATCATTTATACACACCTGATCCTTTGTTAGCATTGTTGCCATGATGAAAACCTTATCATTTAGAAAGATTATAATACTTATACTTAGAAAGAGTTAAAATAATATATTAGAATGTGATCACATCACTCAAATCATTGGAATTTAGTTATGTTCTTTGGTGGCAAGTTGTTGTGTGGTTACACAGCACGCCCCATTTTGACTCAATAAAATAGGGACCCAACCTTTTTTTGCTACTTTGGCTTGTTGTTTTTCTGCTTTGGGCTGTCTAGTAAAACAGTGTCATGCAGGTAACCTTGCAGGGGGTAGATAGGTCACCATGATGAGGTCATTTGTCAAAGTTAGTATTTCATATTATTAATCTCATGGTTGGAAAGTATATGAAATTCCAAGCAGGTTTGTCAAAGTTTCGGTCAAACCTAATATTCTAAGGAGGGGGGTAATATTTCAAACATCAGTCACATTACATAAGATCACCCCGATATAAGTTTATCACCTGATAATCTCTTGGTTCGCGGAGTTCGGATGTCAATTTTACTTAGTAGTTGTTAGCTGTCCGTCAAATGATTTCATATATTTTGCGGGGGTCATATTTTTAATATCTGTCATCTTACAAATATCACCCTCATCACAAAATATCACCCTATGCCAATATGATGATGACATCATCAAAACCCAATGAACAAAGGATATCATCCTGGTGATGAAGTCATCATTCTATTTTAGCTCATGGAGGTATATATCTGATGCCCACCATATTCAATAACATGATGGTGATGTCATTACAATACAATGCTTAAACAAAGTCATCGACATGCTGATGTCACCTTGATCTTTTCCAGCGGGGGTCATTTTTGTTGCGGGGGTCATATTTTTGAACATCCCCTAATCTTAAATTCATGATCCGATTTACATGTGGTCAATGTTGACCACATCACTCGTTTCCTTTGCATTAGTTTTACCGCTCAAAGGCAAGGGGTCATTTTATCCAGAAGGGGTCATATTTTGAATATCACCCAATCTTTCAAAGATCACCCCTCCCATTTCTTGACATTAAATGCACATAAATATGCTAGATGGATTCCTGCCGATTGCGAATGCAATTCAAACACTTGGCATCATCCATGGATTCTCTGTAGAAGATCAACGGATTTAATCGATTTAACTTAGTTTTACCCTAATTCACCCTACGGATGCGTTTAAATGTATCTTCCAAGGTTATTTTCATTTACCGTGTGAAAAAATAAGAAATTACAGAGCAGAGAAGTCAAACCCTCATACAAGCTACTTGTGAATAGACTAGAGCTTGCAGCGTAACAGAATGGGTGATCATCAGTAGTTGCGACCCTTTTCCGTAATCACCCATCTAACTCAGGAGGAAAGCATTATCAGGTAAGTAATTGAAAACCCCCCTATTGTCATTTTCTATACATTTAGGTAGTATGTTTCTCTCTTGTGGTTTGAATCTGTAAGTATGCACATCATGATGTAGTAAAGATGATAAATAGAGTATGCATGATGCTGTAGAGATATATAATATTGTATGAATGCATATGGATATCATAAAGTAAGACACGGTATGTTTATTGTAGGAACCTATGGCAAACCTCAGAAGGAATAGGTCTGATTCAGAATTTCTGAAGCCCATGTTTGTTTAGCTCAAAGGGGTACAATTCAAGTATGGCATCATTGGAGACACTCACCAAGGAGATACAGATCTAGCAGTATGGTCAACCAAAATAGATCATGATAAAGATAATACCCTTCTAGATGCAATATATGTATCAGGAATGTGGCATGCAGCCGGATTCCCCTATGCCATGGACACCCCAAAGCTAGTAGTGGAATATGCCAGGTACTATAACCCTCAGACCAGGCGGGTGGAGAAGCATGGAAGGGTATATGCCGACTTTTCAATTAAGGGCATCACCTCTACGTTTAACCTACCAGTTGGAAAGAAGGTGGTTAGTGTGGATCTACATAAACTGGAGACAGAGTATAATAACAATAAGAAGAATGCAAGGAAGAGGATATACCAATGGAGGTCGAAGAGCAGAACCTACACTGCCTCAGCTAAACTTCCCATACACTTGTATAAGTTTGATTTTGATGATGAGTACCAGTACATGATTGCCCTACTCAGCAGGATGACAGGTATGCCTCATGCTGGAAATTTTAAGAATTAGATGTTTGGAATCATCCAGATGGTCCTTTATACAGATAACAAGCCATTATGGGCCAAGGTCATTAGTGATGCATTGGATGAAGAGATGAGGAACCTAGGAGGTCAGGAATGCTCATTCCACATGACCTCATATGTTGTGTACTCATGTGCCTACAAGGGAACCTTTGATGCATTGACTACAATGGGCAAGGCTAGTGGTGATGTAGATGATGCCCACATGTGGGATCACTATCCTCAGTTAGAGAGAAAGAACTACCTCCTATATTACAAATTGGTGTATGATGCATTCTCTATGCATCTAGTCAAAACAATGGAGGAAGACAGAATGAAGAGACTGAGCATGGAGGCTTAAGAAGTCATATACAAACATGGCACCTCGTTCATCCAGTATGCCACCTTCTCCTATATAAGAATAGAAGGATTTGAAGAACAACCCCTTATGCTACCAAGGTACCCTACTGATGGGGTGGTCCTGATGGAGTTTCTCAGACAAGTGTCTACCATAATGGAGGCATATAAAGCACAAAAGAAGATACCTCCAGTACTATTTCCATTGTCTATGGGCTAGTATATGTGCTCAGATTCACAGAGCATAGAGCATGTAATAGGAGGCCTAAAAATGATGTATCTATAGCCATTTCCATTGGTTAGATCCAATGACCCTTATGACAAGATGCAGAAAATAACAGGAAAGCCTATTCACCAGAAACATATGGAAGATTTCTAGACAAATTGTGAGGATGAAGCTGAGGTGAGAAGAAGAAAATACTAGAGGCTCACCTTGAATCAGATAAAGACATATGACTGCATCCCAGTGCCAGCACAACTGAAGAAAGATGATGGAAAAATGATGTCAAATGAATATGAAGATAAGAAGGTTTACAATGACACCATCTCAACCCCTGATCTAACACAGCTGGAGGATATTTCCTTGGATCAGTTTACAAGTGGGGTGTTGTTAATGCAAACTTGGGTAGATGAACAAATAAATAGATTGAAGAAAAGGGGTGTGGCCCTTACTGTTGATGCCAAGAAGAAAAGGCAAGAACTAACTAATGAGGAGTATGATGACTTCCTCAATGAGAAGAGAAAGTCCAATGGAGAAAGATTACCTACCCAAAAATAGAGGAAAGGTCCCCCTAGAGGAAAGAAAACTAAAGATGAGCCTAAAGGGGTGATAATTGAAAGGGTTTCCATACCAGCTGTAGGTGCATCAACATCATGACAAGCATCTGTATCATCTGCACCACCTCTGATGGATAAACCAAAGACAAAGAGGATCTTGATGC
The DNA here is from genome assembly GCA_027924645.1 of Cunninghamia lanceolata. Lineage (NCBI taxonomy): Eukaryota > Viridiplantae > Streptophyta > Pinopsida > Cupressales > Cupressaceae > Cunninghamia > Cunninghamia lanceolata. The sequence goes on from BSBN01001091.1 coordinate 4,512,608, forward strand.
CAGCTGTAGAAATTGCTGAAGTACGAGAAGAAGGCCAAACCTCACAGTAGGATGTAGAAGAGGATATCCCTTTTGAGGAAGTACAAGTAGAAAAAGAGCCTGTAGGTGATGACCCTAGGATGGTCAGTAAGAAGAGAAATGCGATACCGCTAACATTAGCACCCAAGAAGCAGAGAACAACTATGTGGGGTGATATGAGGGCTGATCCCATTGTATTAAGAGGAGCTAGTGGGGAAGCATTTAAGAAGGAGATGCAACATGATGTGCCCCTTCCCACCATCATCAAGTTTAAGACTAAGAGGGCCGAGGAATAGGTGAAAGAGACTTTCAAAGCAAGTCAGGGTGGTCCTTTCTCTCTGGAGGACACTGTTGACTTATTAGACGATGAAGTATTGCAGAATATAGCTTCTCAAAAAATGGAGACCCTCACCTCCAATACCCTCATGACTCCACATGGGACCCCATTAGCACAAATGGCGGTATTGGAGGAGGTAAAGCAAACAGTTCAGGAAGAAAAGGAAAGTAGCCCAGAAAGGGTAGCCCAACAAATCAGGCTTGACAAGTTGGTTGATCAGGTGACTAGCCCTGTAGTTATAGATTTGACATATAGGGAGGATTTGAGCCCCAAAGACAAAGAAGGTGCACCTGATGTAACAGAGAAAGTTGAAGTAGCCAAGCAGGTAGAAGAAGAGAGCAATGCTCTAGATAAGGGCTAGCAACAACATGAGATACCTGTTGAGCCAAAGATAGTGGAAGTCCAACAAAAGGGCAGGGGTGATAAAGATACATCAGGTGATGATGCCGCTCGGACTCAAGGAGATATAGGAGAAAAAGATAAATCAGCTCATGAGGACTTTAAGACACACGACATCAGTGCATCGAGTACAGAACAAAATGTGACCCAAGATCAGGGTGATGCACCAAGGTCAAACACTTAGACATCCATAGATATAAATAGGCCTCAGAATGAGGAAAATACTAAGGTGGATGAAAGTAAGGAAGAGGGAGCGCAAGATCAAATGCAGGATCATCATGTGGACATTCCACAGGATCCTCCCCCATAGAAAGAGGCCCCTCAGCAAGAGGAGATGCAACAAGATCCCCCTCGTGAAGAGCTCCATGAGGAAGAAATTAGGAAGTCACCTTCACCTAGAATAGAGGCAGATACTGGAGATCATGGTAGACATGATAGTGACAAAAGATGTCAGGGATCTAGAGAAAAAGTGCCTCAATGGATGGAAAGGGAAATAGGTATGAAACAAGGTCCTAAAATTTAAGAATTTGATGTTTCTACCTTTTTTGCATGGACAATAATGAAGCCCAAGAGGAAAGCTAGGTTGACATCAGCTATTAGAAGAGATCCTGCTACAGGCAGAATGATAGCCCACGTAGCACTTCCCACTGTAGAGAAAGAGAAGGGCAAGATCACCCTTGAGGAGTTCCAAATCACAACTGTTGATTTGAGTTTTGCCAATGAAGACCAAGAAGGTCAGGAAGGGAAGGACATCATTGATTCTTTGACCCAATGGGTAAAGAAGGAGAAAGAGAAAAATAAGCAGCATAAAGAGCACATTGCTCAGCTGCATTCATATATAAAGGGGTTGATTAACCCTAGTAATACACTAGTTGATTCGGCAGTCCCATTAACTATCATATCTCAGGAGGAGGTCAACAAATTAGACCTCATGAAACACGAAGCCATGATCATGGAAAGGTGGATGTTGTCAGCCCTCATAGGAGCTGAGGAAGTTTTGAGAACCTCCTTACAGAGGTGGAATTCTTTAAGCAATTTGAAGAGAAAAGTAGATAAAATGCAAAATGAAATAGGGAGACGATCATTCCAATTGGGGAAAGACCTAAGTGCTTTGAGTGAGATGAAGAGGATTGATCCTCAAATTCTAATAAACAATGGAGTGCTGAATAATAACACTACCCTACTATTAGATATATGGTATGAAGATATCAGGTTTGAATGTGATATCCTAAAGAAATGTAGTGGCAAGCTTAGGGATATCAATATAAAGCTGCACAGCATGATGTCATATGAAGCAGAGATCCTGGAAGCTTTGGAAGGGAAAGTAGAGGGGAAGATTGAAAACCAAGACGTAGATTTTCACCATCAAGGAACTGCATGATAATTTTCAGCCAGTGGCAGATGACCCCCTCACGCACCTGACAGAAGAGGTGATGAATAAAATCATGAGAATAAACGTCAGGGTAGAAACTTACAATGAGACTTTCAATAGCAGAAAAGGTAAGCTAGAGGCACTCAATGCCAAGTTCTAGTCTCATAAGCATGCCATAATGAAAGCCAAAACCCAAGATGGCGGGGAGGTAGATAAAATAGTTCAGGCATATGAGAATATTAGGATAGCAATGAAGGTCCTAATACAAGATGATGTTCATCAGGGTGACAGCAATACATAAATTAATGAGGATGATGACCCTAACGAGTAAGAAGAAAATGAAGAAGAGGAACCCGAAGAGTGAATGAGGATGCATTATGAAAAAGACATATGCATAAGGCCCTCATAAGGTAATGAGTCATCCAGACAACCTATGCCATGAGGAAGAGGTTGACTAAGTCAAAGAGTTGTTATCAACCATAGATCTTAATTGACAAATCCTGACCGTAGGTCATTTGTAATTGCCTCCTCACCTTATTCTATAAAAGGTACAGGGGTGCCATATTTTGATCATTGGAAACTTAATTGAAATTTGATTGCTGAAATATTAAGACTCATTTCAAAGTTGTTGTAAATGTACATGTTATCCATACTGAATGAAAGAGAAGACAATTTGATTACAAATCATCATAAATTTTGAGTAATCTGTGTTTGAATTCTGGATACATGCATTGATTAGCTACGTCCCTTGGAGTGCTTATCAGTCTGCATGTGTTGTTTTCATTCCTTATCCTTTGAAGTTAGCATCATCCATATCTAGCTGTGGAACATCCTGGTGACAATATGGTTTGATTTCTGCTCCTCATGAATGTATCTTGTATGTATGTGGTTCAATGGCTAAAGTTTCACTAAAATTAGAAGCATTCTTTTAAATTTCTTTCAATTTCATAACAATTCATCACCATAATTGCTAATAATAGAGAATTAAAAGAAAATAACATGAAATATGCTGATATCTCATAGATAATTGGAAATACATAGTATATTTGGAGTAAAAGCATGTTAAATTGACAAATATCATACAAATCCATACAAATATCCAAGAGATACATGTAAATATCCACTCATAGACACATAATCTAAATAAATATACAGTGTAAAAGAAAGAACAAGATCATGATGATCAATAATAAGAAGAATTGATCAAACTTGCATATATACCAGATATCTTTGGAAATAGAGTAGAAATAATCTCTCTGCGGAGTAAATTTATAGGAAATAGAACAATCCTGATCATCAAGACAAATGTAAGACCCCTTGAAATGGAAAACAACATGTCACATCAACCTCTAAGTAATGTCAGACAATCTTGATGTACAAATTTTTATGCATGTTGTTATGACTAACAATCATCATAAACAGGATCTTGCTGGGGTTCTTCCTGTTCAGGGACTTCCTTTTTCTGAGGAGGCTCTTGTGAAGTCTTAACACTTTGGTCTTGTGCCTCCTCTTGTAAATTCTCCTCTGGAACTTCTCTAACTTTGTCATTTTGTTCATCCCATGACATATCGGCCTCTTGAGAAGTTTTTGTCGTTTGACCTTGGGGATCACCTTGATCACCCTTGGCCACATTTTCTACCTCTTTCTCTATACCGCCACCCTATGACAAACTTCATTTGTCACCCTTAGATGTATCATCTTCTTCTGTATTAACTTCTTTTTCATCTGACTTTTCCTCTCATGTTGGGCCTTTGCTCTGATCACCCCCACTTTGTTGTTGTGCTTCCAACTATTCTGATCCCTTGGATGCGTTATCTTGGTCCTTGTCTTGATCAAGTGGAGCATCACCCCTCTCAGTATTCTCTGCATCTTTAGCCCTTTTAAGCTCCACTGGTGGATTATTATCTTTACTTGGGCTCATGCCACCCCTGTATGTTAGGTCTATAGCTACAGGACTTGTAACCTACTCAACCAAATCATCTAGCCCTATCTGTTGGGCTACCCTCTCAAGATTATCCTTCTTTGTTTCATCCATTTTCTTTTCTTCCTGTAATGTCCTCATCTAGTCCAATGGGGTCCCATGAGGAGTCATCTTTGTATTAGAAACCATGGTTTCCATGTGCTGGATAATCACATCTTGGACTACCTCATCATCCAATAGTTCCACAGTATCATCTAGAGGTAAAGGAGACTCCCTACTAGCCATGAGTACTTCCTTTTCTTTTTGTTCCTCAACTTTCTCAGTCTTGAACTGAATTATCTCTGGAATGGGGACTTCATACTATAACTCCCTTCTGAAGGCTGCACCACCCATACCCATTAACATGATGGGGTCAGTGCTAACACCTCCCCTCATGGCTATTCTTTGCTACTTGGGTGGTGGTGTTTGTAGTACTTTCTTCCTTTTCTTGCTTGTTATCAACAAGTCATCATCCCTAGGTTATTTATTCAATTCTTCTTCCTCTAAGGGATCATGTTCTTCTAAGTCATCTTGTAGAGCCTGATCCTCTACTTACCTCTCTGTACTTTTAGTAGTAGGCCTCAATATCCTTTTGGTCTTTGGTTTGTCAGGAGGTGGTTGTGATGCAGATGCATGGGTTGATGTGGATGTCCCATCACCTTTTGATGCAAGTCTCTTGATGATCACCCCCTTGGATTCATCTCCCACCTTCTTACCCTTGGAGGGTATCTTCTTCTCCTCAATGGGCAATCTCTCCCCATTAGACTTTCTCTTCTCAATAAGGAAATCATCATACTCTTCATCTGATAATTCCTATCTCTTTTTCTTATTATCAACAGTAAGGGCCATGCCCCTTTTCTTCAATTTAGCAATTTCTGCATTTACCCAACCTTGGGTTAGCTTAATCATCCCTTGCATTATTTGGTCCAAAGAGGTATCCTCCTATTGTGTTAGGTTAGGGGCTGAAATGGTGTCATTATACACCTTCTTGTCCTCATATTCATTGGACATTATCTTTCCATCATCTTTGTGTAGTTGTGCAGGAACTGGGATACAGTAAAAGGTCCTAATTTGATTCAAGGTGAGCCTTTGATATTTTCTTCTTCTCACCTTTGCCTCATCATCATAGTCAGTCTAGAAGTCCTCTAGATGCCTTTCATGTATCTATTTTCCTAACTTATGCATTCCTTCCATAAGGGTCATATGACCTAGCAATGGGGAATGGTTGTAAGTACATGAGTTTTAGCCCTCCAATAGCATGCTTGATGCTCTGTCTGTCCGGGCATAAGTACCATCCTACATATACTAAGAAAAGTACAGGGGGGATCTTCTTTTGTTCTATATGACCTTTGACTGAAGTGGACACTTGTCTGACAAATTCCATCAAGATGACCCTATCAGTGGGGTATCTTGGCAACATGAGGGGCTGTCCCTCAAATCCTTCGATCCTTATATATAAAAAAGTGGAGAATTAGATAAACCAAGCTCCATACTTGTAAATAACCTCCTAAGCTTCCATGCTCAGTCTCTTAGTCTGATCCTCCTCCATTGTTGTAACCAGATGCATTGAAAATGCATCATTCACCAATTTGTAATCTTGGAGGTATGCCTTCTTCTGCAATTGGGGCTAATGATCCCATATATGCACATCACTGGTGTTGTGCCCTACCCTACCTACTGTTTGTAGGGCATCAAAAGTTCCTCAGACAACACAAGAATAAACTACATATGAAGTCATGTAGAACATGCATGCTTGACCACCTAGCTTCTTCATCCCCTCATCTAAGCAATCACTGATGATTTTGGCCCAGTGAGGCTTGTTATCTAAATATAGTACCATCTGGATGATTCTAAACATCCAGTTCTCAGAGTTCCTAGCATGAGGTTTGCCGGTCATCCTGCTCAATAGGGCAATTATGTACTGGTATTCATTATCAAAATCAAATTTGTATAGGTACACAGGCAATTTAGCCAAAGCTGTGTAGGTGTTGTTCTTTTCCCTCCACTGATATATCCTCTTCATGGCATCCTTCTTATTGTTGTTATACTCTTTCTCTAGTTTGTTAAGGTCCACACTGATGAGCTTGTTTCCCAATGGTAGATTGAAAGTGGCAATTTGCCCCCTGATTGAAAAGTTAGCATATATCCTGCCATGTTTCTCTACTCTCTTGGTTTTTGGGTTGTAGTTTCTGGCACATTCAACCACCAGCTTGATGGCATCCATGGCATATGGGAATCCAGCTGCGTGCCACATACTTGTTGTAAATATCCAATCCAATATAGGATTGTCAATGTCATCTTCCAATTTCCTCAACCATGCATCTAACTCTATTTGTCCGTGATGTGTGTCACTAATAACACCATATCTAAATCCCACTCCCTTAGGTTGGACAAACATAGGCTTTAAGAACTTGGTCTTAGATCTATTTCTTCTAACTTCTACCATTGACTCCTGCAATAGACATATGCAAGTTTTACCCTATGGTGCTTTATATGAACATTCAACAATATCATGCATCTAATCTCTATTATTTATCTATTTCATGCATCATCATGCAGATTTACCCTGATAAAGATTTATTTACCTGATTATTGCAGAAAATGACAATGGAGAGGGTTTTAAAATTACTTACCTGATATCTCTTTCCTTTCTGTTTATATGACTGACAACAGGAAAGACTGTAAGCATGCAGGGTCACCCGTTTCATTCTGTTACATTAAGGGTCACAATCTACTAGCAGGTGACTGATAAGGGTTTGACTTCTGGAGCTCTGTAATTCTTGATTAATTGCAAGGTAAATGGAAATGACCTTCAAATTTTACTTTTAGATGGATCAATACAACAAATTATGGCACAGTGTGTTGTTCTGATCTAATCCGTCGATCATTTTCGTGAAGCTCATAGATGCCACCAAGTGTTGAAATTGTATTTGAAATCTGCAAGGCTTCATCTACCATTTTAATTGCATTTAATGCCAGGGGGTGATCTTTGGAAGATCAGGGTTATTTGAAAATATGACCCCCCCGGATAATATGACCCCCCACTCTCTGGCGCGTGATAATCATCTACTAAGATCGGGGTGATATGGTCAACTTTTGACCAAGGAACTAAGTCGGGTCATGAAATTAAGATCAAGGATACTTCAAAATATGACCCCTACCTTTGACTTAACTATGATGATATCATCATGCCATCAATGCTCTCTAGCTACTGGGTTTTGGTGGCATCATCGTCATATTGAGAAATATGACGAATATCTGGATATATGACCCTCCATGGGTTAGGTGTAATGATTACATAATCACTAGGGTGATTTTTTTATTCACTAGAACTAAATGACGTCATAGTCATATTTGTGCAGGGTGATATTCGTGTAAAGGGTGATATTTGTAAGATGACTGATGTTAGAAAATATGACCCTCCGTGAATATATGATGTTCTCGACGGGTAGATACCTGTCCCTATTTAATTTTGGCGTTCGCATAGTAGGTACCTAAAGGTTCATCAGGTGATTTTTCTAAGTCTGGGTGATGTTAGTGAATATGACCGATATTAGAAATATGACCCCCCTAAGGGAAATATCAGGGTTGACCAAAGTTTGACTCAACATAACTCTCTTCCCTTAGACAATATTTGGGTGATCCAAAAGGCAAACCCACTTGGAATTTTGTACTCTTTCCAACCATGAGGTTTATGATAGCAAATGCTGACTTTGGCAACTGACCTCATCTTGATGCATCTATCTTAGCAAGGTGACGCACATGTCTAACTTTACCAAACCTCCCAAAGTAAGAAATGAGCAAGCCAAAGAAGAAAGAAAAGTTGGGTCCCTATTTTGCTAAGGCAAAATGGGGCGTGTTGTGTAACCACACAACAACTTGCCACCAAAGAAAACAATCAAATTCAAATGATTCAAGTGATGTGATCACATTCTAGCATATCATTTTAACTCTTTCTAAGCATAAGTATTGTGACCTTTCTGAATAATATAATGTTCATCATTGTAATAATGCTGATAAAGGATCAAGTGTGTGTAAATGATTAATTATCCTCGTCTTGAAAGTAAGTTGAAAACATGAGTAACTAGTGTTAAGCTACATATTGTGGGATCATCCATCATAGCCAACTAAGATAGAGCCTTGCTGCCAGCAGGCGTCCATAGCCTTGACAAGGTTATCTATACAACCCCCCTAAGTAGAGCCCCACTGCCAGTAGGCATCCATAGCCCTGACAAAGTTATCTATACAATCCCTGTAAGTAGAGCCCCACTGCCAGCAGGCGTGTATAGCCTCGGTAGAGTTACTTAGATCGCCTAATTTTATTCTTTTAAATTTTTGATATTTATCTCTTTTGGTTCATATGATAGCATCATGTAAGATCAGTATACAAGGTGTGGTCACTTGCTGATTTAGGTTGGAGATTATATTGGTAGCAAGGGAGTCCCTTTAGATTTTTCACTTAACACCTATACTTATGTGTTCCACAAACCTAAGGCTATTAGGTGAGTCATTGTGAAAGTCTCCTTGGTAAAGAAAAGGCACCATGATTAAAAGGATATCACAGACCTGATCACAGGTACTCCTCAAAATGAGTCATAACCTATATAGGAATTTTTTCTCATCACTTGAATCCTAACAATTTGATTAGTTTCTTTGGGTGATAAGCTACATCATCTTGACTAACCAAAACAAAACTCAACAAAACAAAGAAACAAACACAAACAAAAACAAAGTTGTACACACAACTATACAGTATGCACATTATGATACATCTGACTTACATGACCTTATTTCAGGCTTGGAAGTAATGCTTGAGGAACTATCCATTAACTGGTAATGGGACATCCTCACTGGTTAGAGTCTTACGTCTGTAGGTACTATCTCCTAGGATCTCTGAAATTTGAAAAGGACCTATCCAAAGTTTGTCAAATTTACCATGGTCACCTTTCCTTTCATATTCTTTATCCCACATAAGGACTAAATCTAAAATCCTTAAAGCTTTAACTTTGGCTCTTTTGTCAAACCAGCGTTTGACCACAGCCTGATGTTTAGCAAACTGATCAATTGCTCTATTTCTTTTTTCTTCTAGGTGCATTAGCTGAAGTAACCTGACTTCTTGTTTGATATCTATGCCTAGATATTCTTGTGCAAATTGCAATGTGGGGATCTTTAGGTTGACATGGAGAATAGGATCCACCCCATAAACTAGCTGATAAATAGAATTTCCTAATGCAACGTTCATCCTGGTTCTTGTTGGTCATGATGTTAGTCATACACAAACATAGAATAAAAGTTACACAACAACCTTTACTCATCTTGAAAGATACGATGAATTCAGAGAATTCATGATCCCAAGTCTCCGTTGATTAGGTCTTAATCTACTGACGTTACTCAGTGGTTGATGTGTGTTGCTGTTTTCCATTCAGGGGCCTTACGTTCTTCAGTAATTTCTACAAAGTTCATCAATATTCCTCCAAATATCCTGTTATTTATGTCTGCCCTGCATAAATCTCCAATAATTCTACCTCTACACTGTGAATTTAGTCAAATAATGTGCCTACAGGCTGATATTTACATGATTTATACCAGTATTTATGATTCTTTGCATGATATTTTCAATACTACATGCATTTAACTCAAATATGCTAAGGATTTTCTATTATCTACGAGATGTCAGCATATTTCTCTGTTCTGCTTGTTATTTATCATGATTTGCAGTTATGGTGATGAATTTATGAAATTAAAATAAAGAAAAGGGTTAAAGAATGAGATTCCCAAAACTACTTGACTGAGATCACTGATCCACATACAAGCTCCCATACATGCAATGAAAAGAAGGAAACTAGAATCATACTTCACCAGGACATTCCACAAATCCGCATGATCTAGTGCAAATCTTCAAAGGAAAAGTTGACAACAACATGTAATGAAATGAAAGCGCTTCTAGTTGAACACAGCATTCACCAGTACATATCCAGAAATCAACATGAAGATTACATAAAATTTACAATCAGGATGTAATCTGAAACTTCATATCCATTCAGTATGCTCAAGAACAGGTACATTTACAGTGATCTGAAGAAAGAACCTTGACATTTCAACAATTCAGTCTTCATTAGTCTCAGTAATCTGATCTCGTATTTGATTCTACAGTAATTGGCCTTAATGTACCAGATGTTCCAATGTATATCCTTCTTGTCTCAGGATCTGGCCCATATATAGAGCAAAATGCCCGAAAACAGTTATAATAATCCAAGGATCAGGATCCTCCCAGAACAATCAATGGTCCAAATGAATAGCACGTGCTTTGCCAGTTGGCAAATGTATAGCTGGCACAGATTATTCTAGCATCTTCAACTTGATTCGGTCTCCAGCTGGCAAACAGCATATTTGACAATATCCTCACTTCTGGTTCATGTTGCCTTCGTGTGCAACTTTGCAATTATCAGCTTCAAACAGCTCCGGGACTTCCTGCAATAAACAGACAAACATTAAGTCCAGCATCATTTGATAAACAATAGGAATTTAAACATTTTATTAACCAGGCCTCAAAATGTGTAGCTACAGGCAATCGGGCTCCAAATCAGTGGAAAATATGCACTAAATGCCTAAACAGCGTTAAAAAACCATTGGGTCAACCATCGTTGACTGGAAAATGCAATCGGGTCTTCAAATTTCCATCGCTTCATTTTCCCGCCCATTTTCTTGTATATCGGGTTCAAAATAGTGCATATACATCGCAAAATATACAATGATTAAATCGTATTTCAAAATCTTTCGAATCCGCCCTTTGTATATGATGCATGTATGTATCAGCGTGACTACACACTGTCGGAATGATAATTTTACATTAGGCCGACGGCTAAACTTATACCGACGCCAAAAATCATGATGATGTCCTTCCATCGGGAAGACATGTTCTATCGGCATGATAACTCAAGATAAGGCCGATAGCGAAAGTTATACCAATGAGGAACTCTTCATCGAGTGGAGGATATATATATCGGCGAGACAATTATGAACTTGGCCGACACTATATGTCAGGTCGATCACCTTTTCGGTGAGAAAACAACTATCGGGGAGAGATTTCCTGACTCGACCGATAAACAATGTTAGGCCGACGAACTGCCATATCGGCGAGATAAACACTGTTAGCGAAAGATTACAAAGCTTGGCCGACAGTACATGCTATGCCGATGGACTTACATATCGGGGAGAAAACCTCCATCAGCGGGAGAAAACAGGACTCGGCCGACATCACAAGTCAGGCCGATGGACAACCCAATATCTTTCTATCCGATGCACAAAATACAGAATGTCCACCTGTATGTTTATGTAATGTATATCGACATTGTATAAAAGAAACATACAACAGTTTTTCATCCTTTAATAAACTTTTCAAGTCCGAAGTGCATGCATATTGACAATGTGCAGGATATTAAGAAATATGATCACCCCTCCCTCGAATATCCTGATGACGTCACCGTCATATCTGGGGCTTCATTAAAATGCAAAAGATGACATCATCGCCATATTTGTAAAATTAGGGGATATTTCAATATCGGGTTACATTAGGAAGATGATCCTCCTCATTGAATATCATGATGACGTCACCATCATATTCTGTCTTTGGAGCATGAGGATGAGTTGAGGTCATCATCAGGTTAGCGCTAGGGTGATATTTAAAATATGATCATGCTAAGGAATGGAATATCACCCTCCTAAAATCATGTTTGACCAGACCTTTGACCTGTCATAACTTTCTCATATGGATGAATTTTAGGGTGATGTAAAAGGCAAACCTGCTTAGAATTTCAAGCTCTTTCACATGGTAAGCTTTCTGAGGATAGATTTAGACTTTTAAATTTGGCTCAGACTTCAAGATCACAAATATGCCTGAGATTAGGCATATGCATACGGACTGATACTGTTTTACCATTACCGCCCAGAGCACAAAAGCAAGGGAACAAGCCAGCAAAGTTGGGTCCTTGTTTTGATAATGCAAAATGGGGCATGTTGTGTAACCACACAACAACTTGCCACCAAAGAAAACAACAAAATTCAAATAATTCAAAAGGTGAGGATAAATTAGAACATAAATTTCCAACTCCTATTAAGCATGAGCATCCTAATCCTTTCTAACTGGTATCATGTTCATCAATGTAACAATGAATTGATAAGGGATCAATTGTGTGCATGTGATTCATATACTCATCTTGAAAGTGAGTTGAATAAATCAGTGACTGGTGTTAAGCTACGTAGTTTGGTTCATCCCTCATAGCCAACCAGATAGAGCCTTACTTCCAGCAAGCGTCCATAGCCCCAGCAAGGTTATCGTTGCAATTCTCCTAAGTAGAGCCCCACTGCCAGCAGGCGTCTATAGCCCCGGTAGAGTTACTTAGATGACTTAATCTGGATTTTCAGAAAATCCATTTTATTATTTTACTTATTTTATATTTTGAATTTAATTCTTAAGATATAACAATTGTAGCTTCATGATACAAGGAATGGTCACTTGTTGAAATTAAGTTGAGAATTGCAATGGTAGCAAGGGCAACCTTTAGATTTTTCACTTAACACCTACACTGATATGTTCAATAAACCCAAGGCTGTTAGGTGTGTCATTGTGAGGATCACCTTGACTCAAGAAAAGTAGTACTGATGAATATAATACCACAGACCTGATCAAGAATACCTACACTGATATGAGTTACAACCTATGTAAAAACTTATATTCAACTTTTGAATTCTAACAATTTATGCAGTGTTCTTCAGTAATAAGGTGCACCAGTTTTGCCCAACCAAAACAAAGACTCAACAACGCAAAAACACAAAGCAACCTGTACAAACAACTAACCTACGAAAAGGAAACAACAGAAAGCAAAACAAGCAAACTGTACAAACAACTAACCTACGAAATTATATACAAACCACTACTAGGCAAACAAAAACCAGCAAACGACCCAAATACACCTGTATTTGCATACTTCTTTTGATTGTGTAGGAGCATTAGGGTATTAGTTATGGTTCTCAACCTAGCAAATTTATCTTTATATTCTAAAAAATATTCTGATATTCTGAATTCATTGTATTCAACAGAATAACCCTTGATGATCAGCAACTGAGGAAGCTCATCATGTTCATGATTAATCCATATGCATGTCTTATCTCCTGAATTTCCATAATCAAAATAGTAATCAACATCATTTACTGTGGAAAGGAGAAATACAACCTGGTGTATTTCTGATTCTGTTGGACATGCCTGTTCATTGCCAGCTGATCTTCCATTTGTCATTATATTTTCACTGCTTGGCTCAGTGTCTGGTCTCTCTTCAAATTGAAAGATGTATGACTCTTGATGTATTAATTCCTCATCTTTATCCAGATTTATCCCTTCATTCTGGATGTTCAGTTTATCTTCCAGTTCAGGAAACTTCTTAATATTTTCTTCAATTTCCTGCACATCAGCAGCTAAATAAGTATCTTTATCATCACAACCTGAGATGCAGAAATTTATCATTTCTAAATCACTTGACTGTAAAGGAGAATTGGCATTCAACTGATAAGAAGACTTCCCTATTTCATTTTCAAAATATTTCTGGAGTGACGTCTGATCATGTACAACAACTCCAAAGTCTTCTACATCTTCATCTTTCAGGAATTGTTCATTAAATAATTCACATCTTCTATCCAGTAAAGTGCCTGGTTCCATTAACCTGCAACATTCTTGTATTTGATCATTCAATTCAACCCAGTTAGGCAGTAAATCAGCATTTATTTTATTTTCTATGACTCCCTAAGTTACTATCATAGGAACTTCATCAGCAGTAGTGCATTTGGATTGTTCTACTATATGTTTACCATAGAATGACTCCAGGAAAGATGTTTCATCTTCTTTATCAAAAGTATTAGGATCAGAATCAAAAATATTATCCTGATGAGTGGTTTCTTCTCTAAAATTTTCATAAGATTCATACCTACATACTGACTGATCCTTACTTGTATTAGGAAGTAGAGAACTCCTATCAATCTCACCATAGAATGAATCAAGGAAAGATGTTTCCTCTTTTTTACCTTCTGGAACTGATTCAGCCACTATATTTTTTAGAATCTTTTTCAACATGATCAAGCAGGCGTAACAATCCCTTTCTGAATGCTCTTCATCATGTAATCTGCACCAGCTTTCAATCAGGACATCATCAGTGGATAAACCTAATATTTGACTACACTGTATATTTCTGGACAAGTATAATTCAAAATCCTCAGATCGGTCCACTTCAGTGTCTGGACAATTAATAACTTCTGGTGTTGCATCTGCTTGTTGCTCCAGAATTTCTTTATTTTCCTGCCAGACTTCTTCATTTTCCTGGCAAATTTCGGCCCTGAACACATCCAGAAAGAATATTAATCCTTTCAAGTATAAATCCAACCTTGTAAGGAAAGTTAAACAATTAATTTCACTGTGTTCTATAGTCTAGTGTATCCTGCAACAGGTAGATAAACCAAAGCTAGATAAACTGTGAGGACAAAGCTGCCTATTCAAAGTTTCTTGAAATAAAGGAATGTTAACTTGACAATTGCCTTCATATACATCCATCAAAATGAGACTCTATTTTTCAATTTTTTAGGATTTTGAAATTTTAATGAGGTCTATCATATCTCAGAATAAAACTTGAAAGTCTAGAAAATCAAACTAATCTTTCAGGTTTCAAGCTAGATCTTGACAAAGGTGCAACCAAAACCTCTCAGATAAGAGATATTTGCAGATATTTAACTCACATGATGAAATATTTATGCAATATTTGTAGAAATCCAGAAATTCACAGCTCAGGCCCTCCTTCTAGCACCAATTTATGTTGCGTTAGAAGCGAGGAGCCTACAGATTAATTGCAAGACTTAGGGCAAGCTGCTATACTAAGGCAGGGGATATCACTTCAATTGAAAAGAATTTATTTGCTGAGAAATAGCTCATGCCCTCCTTCTAGCGCCAATTTATGTTGCGTTAGGAGCGAGGAGCCTGCATAAAATGAATGATGACTGAAGCAATGGTGTCTTTTCCCATTTTGCCCTCCTTCTAGCGCCAATTTATGTTGGTCATGATGTTAGTCATACACAAACATAGAATAAAAGTTACACAACAACCTTTACTCATCTTGAAAGATACGATGAATTCAGAGAATTCATGATCCCAAGTCTCCGTTGATTAGGTCTTAATCTACTGACGTTACTCAGTGGTTGATGTGTGTTGCTGTTTTCCATTCAGGGGCCTTACGTTCTTCAGTAATTTCTGCAAAGTTCATCAATATTCCTCCAAATATCCTATTATTTATGTCTGCCCTGCATAAATATCCAATAATTCTACCTTTGCACTGTGAATTTAGTCAAATAATGTGCCTACAGGCTGATATTTACATGATTTATACCAGTATTTATGATTCTTTGCATGATATTTTCAATACTACATGCATTTAACTCAAATATGCTAAGGATTTTCTATTATCTATGAGATGTCAGCATATTTCTCTGTTTTACTTGTTATTTATCATGATTTGCAGTTATGGTGATGAATTTATGAAATTAAAATAAAGAAAAGGGTTAAAGAATGAGATTCCCAAAACTACTTGACTGAGATCACTGATCCACATACAAGCTCCCATACATGCAATGAAAAGAAGGAAACTAGAATCATACTTCACCAGGACATTCCACAAATCCGCATGATCTAGTGCAAATCTTCAAAGGAAAAGTTGACAACATGTAATGAAATGAAAGCACTTCTAGTTGAACACAGCATTCACCAGTACATATCTAGAAATCAACATGAAGATTACGTAAAATTTACAATCAGGATGTAATCTGAAACTTCATATCCATTCAGTATGCTCAAGAATAGGTACATTTACAGTGATCTGAAGAAAGAACCTTGACATTTCAACAATTCAGTCTTCATTAGTCTCAGTAATCCGATCTCGTATTTGATTCTACAGTAATTGGCCTTAATGTGCCAGATGTTCCAATGTATATCCTTCTTGTCTCAGGATCTGGCCCATATATAGAGAAAAATGCCCGAAAACAGTTACAATAATCCAAGGATCAGGATCCTCCCAGAACAATCAATGGTCCAGATGAATAGCACGTGCTTTGCCAGTTGGCAAATGTATAGCTGGCACAGAATATTCCAGCATCTTCAACTTGATTCGGTCTCTAGCTGGCAAACAGCATATTTGACAATATCCTCACTTCTGGTTCATGTTGCCTTTGTGTGCAACTTTGCAATTATCAGCTTCAAACAGCTCCGGGACTTCCTGCAATAAATAGACAAACATTAAGTCCAGCATCATTTGATAAACAACAAGAATTTAAACGTTTTATTAACCAGGCCTCAAAATGTGTAGCTACAGGCAATCGGGCTCCAAATCAGTGGAAAATATGCACTAAATGCCTAAACAGCGTTAAAAAACCATCGGGTCAACCATCGTTGACTGGAAAATGCAATCGGGTCTTCAAATTTCCATCGCTTCATTTTCCCGCCCAATTTCTTGTATATCGGGTTCAAAATAGTGCATATACATCGCAAAATATACAACGATTAAATCGTATTTCAAAATCTTTCGAATTCGCCCTTTGTATATGATGCATGTATGTATCGGCGTGACTACACACTGTCGAAATGACAATTTTACATTAGGCCGACGGCTAAACTTATACCGACGCCAAAAATCATGATGATGTCCTTCCATCGGGAAGACATGTTCTATCGGCATGATAACTCAAGATAAGGCCGATAGCGAAAGTTATACCAATGAGGAACTCTTCATCGGGTGGAGGATATATATGTTGGCGAGACAATTATGAACTTGCCTGACACTATATGTCAGGTCGATCACCTTTTCGGTGAGAAAACAACTATCGGGGAGAGATTTCCTGACTCGGCCGATAAACAATGTTAGGCCGACGAACTGCCATATCGGTGAGATAAACACTGTCGGCGAAAGATTACAAAGCTCGGCCGACAGTACATGCTATGCCGATGGACTTACATATCGGGGAGAAAACCTCCATCGGCGGGAGAAAACAGGACCCGGCCGACATCACAAGTCAGGCCGATGGACAACCCAATATCTTTCTATCCGATGCACAAAATACAGAATGTCCACCTGTATGTTTATGTAATGTATATCGACATTGTATAAAAGAAACATACAACAGTTTTTCATCCTTTAATAAACTTTTCAAGTCCAAAGTGCATGCATATTGACAATGTGCAGGATATTAAGAAATATGATCACCCCTCCCTCGAATATCCTGATGACGTCACCGTCATATCTGGGGCTTCATTAAAATGCAAAAGATGACATCATCGCCATATTTGTAAAATCAGGGGATATTTCAATATCGGGTTACATTAGGAAGATGATCCTCCTCATTGAATATCATGATGACGTCACCATCATATTTCGTCTTCGGAGCATGAGGATGAGTTGAGGTCATCATCAGGTTAGCGCTAGGGTGATATTTAAAATATGATCATGCTAAGGAATGGAATATCACCCTCCTAAAATCATGTTTGACCAGACCTTTGACCTGTCATAACTTTCTCATATGGACGAATTTTAGGGTGATGTAAAAGGCAAACCTGCCTAGAATTTC
The DNA here is from genome assembly GCA_027924645.1 of Cunninghamia lanceolata. Taxonomy (NCBI): domain Eukaryota; kingdom Viridiplantae; phylum Streptophyta; class Pinopsida; order Cupressales; family Cupressaceae; genus Cunninghamia; species Cunninghamia lanceolata. The sequence goes on from BSBN01001091.1 coordinate 4,530,344, forward strand.
AAGCTCTTTCACATGGTAAGCTTTCTGAGGATAGATTCAGACTTTCAAATTTGGCTCAGACTTCAAGATCACAAATATGCCTGAGATTAGGCATATGCATACTGACTGATACTGTTTTACCATTACCGCCCAGAGCACAAAAGCAAGGGAACAAGCCAGCAAAGTTGGGTCCCTGTTTTGATAATGCAAAATGGGGCATGTTGTGTAACCACACAACAGTTCTATCTACCCACAAGGCATACTTTAGTAGGGTATTCCACTCCCTAGGGTTTTTCTCTATCAATTTCTTTATGATATTCAATAAGTTCTTATTTGTTGACTCTGCTAGTCCATTCCCTTGAGGGTAATAATTTGAAGAGAACTTCAAAACAACTAGATAGTTTTAATGATGTGAAAGCAGGTCCATTATCACATACCAAGGCATAAGGAACACCATACCTAGTTACTATGTTGCTTTCCAAGAACTTGATCACATCCTCAACATTGCATGTCTTACTACTAACAGCTTCAGTCCACCTAGTACAATAATCAGTGATAGTTAGTACATACCTGTGGCCTAAAGATGATAGAGGATTGATGGGTCCTATGAAATCTATGCCCCATTAAGCAAATGGGTGCATCTCCATCATTGGTTGTAAAAGTTGAGTGGCATATCTTTCTCTGTTAGCTGCAACCTGACATGTATGACAATATTTAATGTGTTTAGCAGTGTATTTAAATAGAGTGGGCCAGTAGTATCCTACCCTTAGGATAGCATGGGAAGTAGCTAAATGTGATCCATGTGCAGTTCCAAACTTGTCATGCAACTCTGCTAACACCTTATCTGCTTCTTGCCTTTCTAGGCATCTGAGATATATTCCTTCATAGTTTCTTTTGAAAAGGACTCCTCCTTTTATCATATATTTATGTGATCTTATTTTCAAGGCTCTCCTCTGTGAGGCCTACAATTTTGATGGGCATCTCCCAGTAATCAAGACATGCCTGATATATGAGTACCATTCTTCAGTTTCCTTAGCATTAACCACATATTGTTGGCTCATGATGTTAGGATCAATTTTTGATATCATTTGGGTCAAGTCTTGTCCTCTTACCAACTTCATGGGTGTTATATCCATATCATATTCTTGGAGAATTGTTATCCATTTAGCTCTTTTTTCACCAGGCTCACTTTGCATTAGGAGCATCTTTACTGCTGCATCTAGTACTACAACAATTATCTTACTTCTCAAAATGTAATGTCTAAATTTCTTGACTGCACAGACTAAAGCAAGAGTTTGTCTTTCAACATCCATGTATCTAAGCTCTACATCCTTGAATGGGAAACTCATGAAAGCTATAGGTTTTTCTTCTTTAGCCTCATTCCTTTGCGTTAATATTGATGCAGATGTATGCTTTGAAGCAAATGAATATATGTAAAAATTGCTTGTATAATTTGGACTGATTAGAATAGGGGCATCAGATATAGCTTTCTTGATGTCCTCAAAAGCTTCTCTGGCTTCAGGTGTCTACTCAATTTTGGCATCTTTCTTGAGCATTGCATTCAATGGTCTGACAATCTCTGCAAAATGGTAATGAATTTCCTAACATAGTTTATCTTACCAAAATATGATTTTAGTTCTTTCTTGCTTCCAGGAAGCTATAGTTTCATGATTGATTCTACTCTTGTAGGGTCAATGATGATCCCATTTTCTATTATTAAATGACCTAGTAACTTACCTGTGGTTACTCTGAATATGCATTTCTTGGGATTCAAGGATATACCGTAATGTTCACACTTTTTAAGCACCTTATTGAGGTCTTCTATGTGGTCACCCTCTGTTTAGAGAAAACTATCAAGTCATCCATGTATATGACTATGCATTTACCTATCGACCCCCTGAAAGCTATATCCATTGCATGTTGAAAAGTGGCTCCAGTATTTATCAATCCAAAAGGCATGCGCCTGTAGGCAAATATACCCCACTTGGTGGTGAATGCAGTTTTCAATCTATCTATTTTGTCCACCATCACCTAGTTATAACCTGAGAAACCATCCAAAAATGACATCATCTTTGCACCATTTACTATTTGCAAGACCTCATCTAGTGAAGGTAAAGGATAATTATCCTTTTCAGAAGCTCTGTTCAGATTTCTGAAGTCTACACATAATCTGATATCACCATTTTTATTTCTCATAGAGACCAAGTTGGCCACCCAGGTGGAGTGCCTCACAAGAAATATGATCCTGGCATTGAGCAATTTCTTTACTTCTTCAAAGATGATGGGCTCTAATAAGGTGTTAACAGGTCTCCATTTTTGTCTAAAGGGCTTGACATCTAGTTTCAACGGTATAGTATGGGTGATGATTGAGGTATCGTAAGTCTTCAACTCATCATAAGTCTAGGTGATAACATGGACATAATCCTTTAATGCTTGAGTTATCCCTACCATTTCTTCTTTTGTACACACTTTGCCAATCAGGACATTCCTTTTTTCTTCATTATGTCCTATGTTGACTAGTGAATATTCTCCTCCATCAGTTTTAGGGAGATCTTTCTGTTTCAACATATTATCTAAATCAAATGCTCTTTCTAATTCTATCATCCCCTTGGGAATTTTATTGCTAGGAAGATCCATGATTTCTTCTTCATCCCAAGTATGATCTTCCACATTTCCTTCATCTATGATCTGTGCATCAAACACATCTTTGTTTGATTTGAAGTCCAAAATGTGTTGGTCATCATCAAACACTTGGAGATTGGTGACATTGTCTGGTATAGAGGGTATTAATATTAATTCATCTGAAAACCTCTTCAAGCCAGATATGGATAATGGATCCAAAGTACTAGCAGCTTGAGCCAAAGCATCTACTCTGTGATTCTGTTCTCTAGGCACATGGGTGATGTTAAATGCAACAAAGTCTTCTATCAAATCCCATACCCTGTGTCTATAATTAGACAACCTTTTGTAATTGCAAGAATATATGTCTCTTACTTGTCTTACTACCAATTCTGAGTCTCCATAGACATATAGAATCTTTACTTTCTTCTTGAGTGCAAACAATATCCCATGAATTAGGGTTTCATACTCTGTCACATTATTTGTGCATGGGAATTGTAATCTATATGCTGCTAAATAGGACTTTCTGGTTGGATCAATGAGATCTATTCCTACTCCAGCTCCTTATTTTGACTTGGATCCATCAAACCTAAGGATCCATGGTTTATCTTCAATTAAAGGTTTATCTAGACCTTCTCTTTTCTTTTTGTCTCTAGCAGCTGCACCACCTGATATCTATTTCAATTTTGGTGACTCATTCTTCTCTAACTTCACTATATTCAACTAATGTGAAGCTGATATATGTTTTTCTTCCTTACTGTCAGGAGAATGATCCTTTGAACAAATCATCATCTACTTTCTCAAAATATGTCAGTATAGTGAACAAGTAATCTTTGAGTGTGGTGCTTTATGTAACCTACACCAACCCTCAATTAAAGCATCATATGGAGAAGTATGCTGTAGCAACATCCTCTAAATTTGTCTTGATAAAAACTCTTCAAACTTAGTCAAATTACTATCTTTATCCTCATCAGATACTTCATAATCTAACTCAATCAAACAATCAGTCCCTGGGGTGATATTTCTTTTACTTTTAAAAATATTCTCAGTGCACACCAGGATCTCTTCTGAAGTGTGAATGTAACTTTCATCTTGATATGTGCATTCCTCTATACTTGCAAATGAAGAACAAGAGTCAGTATCACTACAACTATCTGTACTACTTACCCCAGGCGATAGTAATCCTTTCTCACTACATGCTTGTTTCAGTTCCATCATGTCTAAACAAGCATCACAAGTTTTCTCAGAATGTGCTTCATCATGTAACTTGCACCATTCCTTAAGCAAAACATCACTATTAGACATATTTAGCATTCGGCAACGTTGCATCTCTTTAGATAAGTACATTTCAAAATTCTTAAAATGATCTACTTCTTTATCATCATCTGAACTATAATCAGATTCTATAATCATTCTATCATCCTAAAGATTATCATTATGAACATGAGCATCATACATGAGGATCTCTTCTATCTTAACTGTTTGGGGTCTAATGGTATAGACTCCGAGTTCTATATCTACATACATGATTTCATTTGTTTTGTTATACTTAGTGATCATATGTTTCATCTCGGGCTCAACATCTATCCTGATCTGATTGGGAATACTTTTCCAAGGTAGCCACATATGACTAAAATTAGTGGACATGTATCCATTAAGTGTTTTTGACCAATCCCTACTAAGTAACATTCCATATGTATCAGGGATATCTACTACTTGGATATCAATGTAGTATTGAATTCTAGGATCTAATGCTAACTGTGTATGAATGTGAGTTAATTCTCCTACAACACTCACCTCAATTTTATCTAACTGTGTTACCTTCTTTAGTGACTTTGCAGGATGTAACCCTAAGGCATTGCATATGGATAATGGCATTACATTAGTAGATGCACCTGAATCTACTAAACAGTTATGCAAATTCTTACTGAACATCCTTATGGTAAGGAGAAATGGAGGTGACTTAGTCTTATCCCTATAAAGGGTCATGTGTGAAGTTTCAGCAGCTTGAACAATGGCTGCAGTTCTATGTTTGGCATTAGTATCCTTAGCTGTATGGTCTTTATTCAAGGTCTGGCTTGAGGGATGACTATCTTCTTTTGGCGTAGGGTCATCTAAAGATTTCATGAATGCCTTCTTTATGTCTGGGGTTTTGAGTAACTCTGAGAGTGATAGACTAATTTTGATCGTTTTCATTTCATCAGCTAAGTATGTGACCAGTTTGTCAGACTCAAGAGAATGGTGGTTTGCTTTTGCCACTGCATTTTGTGATGCTAAATACTAAGCATTAACTTTGGGAAATCTAGGGTTATTACTTTCCTATGGATTAGGAGGAGTGTTAAAATTATTTGGAGGCAAGGATGTAGTCAAGGGACCAATAGGCCTATTTGATTTATTCCTTAGGTTATAATTATGTCTACCCTGATACTGTTGTTGATAAGCATGGACTTCTTCATGTTCAACTGATGGTTCATTTTCATCCTCAAGGAAAAACATAATTTGTTTCAAAAGCCATGGTTGACTCCTCACATGCTAAGGTGTAACTCTCATGACCTGAAGCTACCTGCTGATGAGGGTGATTAGTGAAATTTTCCAATACCAGGGTAGAATCATATCCACAAGGGACAATCTCATTTCCTTGGACACATGGAGGGCTATCTACAGTATTCGATAGCTCAGCCTAAAATATACTGGCTACTATCTTGAATTGAGGACAATTCAACTCAGCGTGAGAATTGGTGTTATGTATCCTACACCAATTAGTAAGGGTTGCTTCCGCTCACATCCTGAGGTACTTGTGTATGTCCTGGATATTGCACGGTCTGGCCATTTCCATTTGGAGGTGGCATGATGCTAAGTGGAGGTACTTGTAAAGGACTTGGCATTACAGTTGGAGGCATCATGACTCCAATGGTCTTTTGTTGAGCAGGATATGTAGGATATACAGGAAATGCAACATTTGGTGTAGGGAAGGCAATATTTGGTGTTGGAGCAGGGATTAATTGTCAATTGACTTTTATAGCTTCTTTAAAAGCTCCTGCTAGAGTTGTGACATTAGGATGTGTCCTCCTGATGAACATAGAGGTCAAAAGGTCTAGAGACGAATAATATATACTCCTAGAAGCTTCATCTTCTATAGTGTAAGGAGCTACCAGCTTTGAAAGCATCTTTTGGAATCTAGCATTGAAGTTAGCAATAGGATCTCCCTCAAATCTTTTGATTGTGGAAAACATGTGATAATTCATTGAAGGATCTATAGGTATCTTGAATCTATCTTTAAAATCTTTCTCCAAGGCAGCCCATGAGCCAACTGAACCTTGACCAAGACTGATATACCAATTATATGCCTCTTCCCCTAAGGAAAATGGAAATAATCTGCATACCACATCCTGATGTTCAATCCTTGCTCTACAACAAGCTTCCTTGAATGTTTTGATGTGATCATCAGCATCCTAATATGGATGATACTTAGGACAAATCTTGTCAGGTTTTTTAGGTAAAGGATGATATGTATTAAAATTTAGAAGTGACTTTGCAGCAAAGAATGACATTGTGACTGGTGGAGGTTGGACTAGAGGTGTAACAGGTGGTCCTATAGGTGTTTACAATCCAACAGGGGTTATTAGAGTATGTCCTGGTGAAGATTCTGATGTACTAGAACCAGAAGTGTGATTAATATCAGTAGTTCTAGGTCTAAATCCATGAATAGGTAATTCCTCAAAGAGTCCACCAGATCTAGACCTGGTATTTGACCTGAGAGCTAGGATTTGGCTCAGTTTTCTGCAAAGATCAGCTGAACTACCCGAGCAAAGGATGTATTTATGATCATAATCTAAAATTGACTAGATATTTATGCAATATTTGCACATATACGGCAAATATGAATAGGTATAAGGCTTTCACACATAGATATCAAGAAACACAAGCACAATACAACAAAGATTAAGTAGGGAAACCTAAATAATGAATCAACTTTCAAAGATTGCAAGGATTAAGTGTAAAGCTTGAGATATTTATGCAATATTTTGAAATATTTATGATGAACAAGCATGTACTGCTACAAAACAAGCAAATCTTTGCATGAATACTCAAAGCATGAATGAGTGTGCTGAGCTTTGAGAAGATTACCTTACTTTGACACAGGAAAACGCTTATACAATGAATTTACCCTCAAAATCAGAAGGTGGCCCTCCTTCTAGTGCCAATTTATGTTTATGATGATTGTTAGTCATAACAACACTCATAAAAATTTGCACAACAAACCTTTATTATCTTGTAAAGTACGATCAATTTGAGATAAATTGATGACTCCAAGGCTCTGTTGATCAGGTCATGATCATCTGACATTACTCAGAGGTTGATGTGACCTTATTGTTTTCCATTTCAAGGGGTCTTACACTGTTTGAAGGATTAGTTGTATACCTACCTGTTGTAAATTCACTTTACAAATGATGTTATTTTTAATATGCTCAACAAATTATGACTATGTTTGTAAGTTTGATCAATTCTTTTGAGCATCTACTTTTAGGAACTTGAATATACTTCTGCACTTTCCATTCATTTAAATTATGTGCCTATAAGTGGATATTTATATGTTTATCATGAATATTAATGTGTATTTGCATTATATTTGGCATTTTGACATGCTTTCACTCAAAATATGCTCTGTATTTTCAATTATTTATGAGATATAGGCATATTTCATGTTTATTTACTTTAGATTGTATGTTATTTGTAATTATCAAGGTGATTTGTAATGAAATTTAAAGAAATACTTCTAATTTTAGTGAACCTTTAGCTATTGAGTCACATACATTCCAGATACAATTATGAAGAGAAGAAATCAAACCATAATACACCAAGTTGTTCTACAACTAGGTATGGTTGATGCTAACTTCAAAGGAACAAGGAATGAAAAAAATATATGTAAACTGACAAGCACTCCAAGGGACGTAGCTAATCAATGCATATATCCAGATTCCACTCACTGATTACTCAAGATTTACAATAATTTGTAATCAAACAACTTTCTATTTCATTAACTATGCAAAACATGTACATTCACAATAGCCTTGAAATCTGTCCTGAATTCTTCAACAATCAAATTTCAATTAAGTTTCTAATGACTAAAAAGATACACTCCTACCCCTTTTACAGAATAAGGAGAGGAGGAGATTACACATGACCAATGGTCAAGATTCATTCATTCAGATCAACGGTCAACACTTCTTCATTGACTTGGTCAACATCTCTATCCATGGCACAAGTTGCTAGCTAGTAACTATCTAGCAAAAGTTTCTATTTCTAAGTAGCCTATGCATATGTTTACCTTATGATGCATCTCTACTTACTCTTTATCTCCTTCTTCTTCTTCACTTTGTTCTTCTTCATAACTCTCTACATCATCTTCATCTTCATCATCACTATCACTTTGATGCAGATCATCCCCTATATGTACCTTTATTGTCACCCTGATGGACTCATATGCTTATACTATCCTATCAACTTCTCCTCCATCCTGGGTCTTAGCTTTCACTGTTGCATGCTTGTGAGAATGGAATTTGGTCTGTCTTGCTTTTCCTACTACTTAATGTCTCATTATAATTTTCTACCCTGACCTTTATCCTCATGACCTTGTTCATTACTTCCTCTGTCAAGTGGTTGAGGGGGTCCTCTACAACTTGCTTGAAATTATCATGGAAGGCCTTAACAACGAAATCTACATCTTGATTTTCAATCTTCCCTTCTACTTTTCCTTCCAAAGTCTCCAGGGTCTCTACCTCATGTGCCATCAGGTTATGCAGCTTGACACTTATATCCCTGAGCTTCCCACTGCATCTCTTCAGTACATCACATTCAAATCCAGTATCTTCATACCAGATACTCAGTAGCTGGGAGGTATTATTGTCTAATATATTGTTACTTATCAGGATCTGTGTGTCTATCCTCTTCATTTCCCCTAGTGCACTTAGGTGCTTCTCTAGTTTAAAGGATCTTCTTCCTACTTCATTTTGCAATTTGTCTACCTTTCTCTTCAATGTACTCAAAGAATTCCACTTCTCCAACGAGGTTTTCACCACATCCTCTGCTTCAAAAATTGATGACATCATCCACTTCTCCATTACCTGCGCTTTGCTTCATCAGTGTAAGAGACCTTATTATTTAAAACTAAAATTATCTATCAACTTATATCACCAAGATTGAAACCCAATTCAACATACAACCAAGTACTTATGAAAATATGATCAACCAATGGATATATGATGAAAGGAGCTCCAAATAACTTTATTTATTCACTGCTGTTACAAAAATAAGTCACTCAGAAATTCTGATCAGACCATTATACATCAAGTTTTTCACATAAAAATGACATCCAATTGATCCCTTCTTCAAGTAGGATCATGTACAAACACTTGTCAATTGATTCCAAGCCAAAGATTGAACAAAACAGCCCTAGAAATGAAGATACAATTGACTGATATAAAATTTCAGTTTGCTGATATAACTGTTGTAGGTTCAACTTTTCACCCAGCCAATGAAAATATGTCTCCAAACCCTCAAGTCTTCACTCCTAAGCCAAATGAAGGTATTCCTATGCAATTTCTAGCCCTTGGAATCTTTGTAGAATGTTTAAGAAGCCCTGAAACAAAATGAATATCTCTCTGTTATGAAATTTCAGTCCCTGCAACATATAGAAAACTCACTCCAATGATGTAATAATCCCAATTGCTACCTTGATAGTAACACCAATGGATCAAGGGCTTTAATATATCAATCAAATAGCTCCCAATACTTGTCTAAACCTGCAATATTAATCTCAATGGTAGATATTAGAACAATATCACTTCACACATTGTATGGGGTCATCTCCATACATGAACAAAGGGTCATCACCTTGCTAATTAAACTCAAAATTGGAATTATCAGCTTAAAATGGAAAGATAGAAAACATACCAATGCATCAAAAGTTGCAAATTGATGTTGATTTGTTCGATTTAAAGACTCCATGGATAGGCGTCCATCTCCTTGGCAATTTTGAATTGAAATTTGAATTCCACCAATGAGAATCAAGTAATCAAACTCTTTCATTTAAAACAATCTTCAATTATTTTAAATGAATTACAACTCCTCCAAATGAATCAATCCAATAGCAATGTACTCTCCTTGGCAGCTTGTGTGGAATCATTAAATATTTTGATTTTGCATTGAAAATCATTCCTTTCCTTGGACGACCACTAACCACTTCATGAAATGCATTAAATAAACCAATCTATCCAAATGCAAGCATTTAATATCCTTCAAAGAATTTAAAATCTTGATCCTTGACATAACCGACTTGGCATTCAATTTATGAACTTGCATTTAAAATGCTCCTCTATTCTTGCATCGATCCACAACTACCTCATGCGCATGCATTAAATGATAATATTTGCATTTAATAAAAACCCTCAACCGCTCCAATGCAAATATCTAATAAATAAAATTTGCATTTAAAATTGTCTTCTTTACCTAAACTATCAACTATGCTTAGCATTTAATTTTGCTTTGTATTAGATCGACGCTCCTTTTAATGCACAATTATCTTTTTAAATGCCTTTATTTCTCTTGCATCAATTCCTTATGGCACATTGATCCAATGAAAATCCTTCATCAACAAAGCCAATCACTCAAATATGATAATCGTTGGATTTAGCTGGGACCTATTCTTTCTTTGGGTGAGCACATCACCTTATTCATATTTACAACTCATAGAAATTGATTAGAGAAAATGCAATTAAATATTCCATTTTCTAAAATGTATCAAATAAAAATGAAAATACAATTTCAATATTGGATTTCCCATGTAGCTCAAAATTTGGGACATTACAAGTCCTCCCTTCCCAAGATTGCTTGCCCCAGGCAATCAAAGGTGCCAAATAAGAATCAATGAATACCAGGATCCCAAACCCATCTAATTTGTCCATACAAACTCACACATACCATCTCAAAATTGTTGATGAAGAAGATCCTGGGACCGCTTCCACTGTCACACAATGGTGTAAGCACATCCATACTAATATAAATGTCAATCATGAAAATACCATCATAGTAAACTCTCCCAAATACTAATGTATCAAAACTGAAATCACATGCTTCATTGTCCAACAATGAAGAAAATCCATCAAACCATAGAAAATAAACTATCAAATCATCCATGTATCCCAATAAGAAAACATCATCAAAATCATGAGTAGGTTGGTTAAGTTCACCAAATGGAACTAATGCATAAAAAAAAATTGAATCCTCTTCATCACTATTGTAATATTCAAGCACATCATCATTGGCTGCCCCAAAATCATCAATTTGAGCTAATTACAAAGGAATAGGACTGCTATCCTCAAACAAATTAGGAATTATATCATGCCAATCAACTCCATCAAAAGAAAATTTGATAATAAGTTTGCTCACTTTCTTCTTGCAAAGAATAATAAGTCCACCTACTGTAGTCACATCAAAGCCCTCAAAATCATCACAAAGCAAACCCCTTTTGTTCACCAAACCCTCATCAATGTAATTGTGTGAAGCTCCACTATCAAGAAGTGCCAAAATTTTGCAACCAAACAATGTGCCCTCAAAGATGAATGGATTGTACCTTGGAGCTCCTGAAAGATAAGAGATCCTAGAACTTTTATTATCATCAATTGTAAGTTCTAGTGTTGGCTATTCATCATCATCATCCTCATCAAGTACCTCTATGTAATGCACCTTGCCTTTCCCAAGGCACCTATGACCAATCTCCCAAGGTTGTTTGCAATTGAAGCACAACTTTTTCCTTCTCAATTCATCTCTTTCCTCATAACTCATCTTAGATGTAGTACTTTTGTCATTCTTTTGGGAGTGGGATATTCTTGTGATTGTTGACTTGCATGCTCATCTTTGAAATTATTCCTTTGTTGTTGAAATGGTGTGGGATAGGTGTCAAGATCTAATGCAAGCTCTATAGCCTCATCCAATGTCTTAGGCTTATGTACCTTCACCAATCCTCTCATTCTATCATTCAAACCTTCAACAAACAACATGGTGACTCTCCTTTCAGGCATCTTAGGAACCATGACTGCAATCTTTTGAAACTCATTGATATAAGAGTCTACTTTGCCAACCTATTTCAATTGTGCCAATTCCCTATAGTAGACCTCTATATCCTTCCTGTCAAACCTATTAATGAGCCTATGAGTAAACTCATCATATGAAGTAATCATATCATGTCGTTGTGACACAAGTCCATGATGCCACCAATCGTATGTCAAACCCTCCAAATGCATAGTAGCAAAGTGTATGGCCTTTTCTTCACTCAAGGGTTTAAGTGTAAGAAAGGTATCAAGCTTATGAATCCATGCTCTAGCACTTATCTTACCACTGCCATCAAAATTAGGTAAAGGAACTTTATTCAATGCCTCTTTGTACTCCTTAGATTCCTTCTTTTTAGGTTTGTGTTCCTTTTTCTTCTTATTCTTTTCACTCCTTTGGAACATGAATTGATTGAAGTTTAGGTCTTGCCTAACATCAGGTGGGAGTATACGATATTCATCATGTGCAACCATAATATCATCTGTGAGATTAGAATTTGCCTCCTCATCCTTTGAAGATGTTTCCTCAATCACTGGCTCAAATCTTGGACAAAGTGGTCTATCATCAACTATTGTGGTTGCTCTACCTGTAGGAGTAGGAGTTGGCTCTCTATGTGTATGTCTCCTTGTATCTCTACCTGTATCTAAAACTGCTCTACTTGTAATACTAGTTCTCCCACTACTTACACTTCTTGATCTCCTAGAATGTGTATCTCTTGCCCTATCAACAAAAGTGTCCAAACTATTTTGAAATTGATGAAGCATTTGCTGCATAAACTCTTGTTGTTGTTGAGCAAAAGTAGTCAAGAAGTCCTCAACATTTGGCTAACCTTGTTCCCTTGTAGGACTTTCATTACCACTATTACCACTATTACCACCCCCTTCGGCCATGAGTGATTGAGTAGCTAGATTAATGGTTCCTTGTTGGGCTTGTCTAGCTGTCCTTGTATAATACCCGTGTGGTCCAACTTCTCTTGGATGCATAACCCAAAGGCTGGCAGAATCTTGGCTCTGATACCACTATAAGAGACCTTATTAGTTAAAACTGAAAATATCTATCAACTTATATCACCAAGATTGAAACCCAATTCAACATACAATCAAGTACTTATGAAAATGTGATCAACCAATGCATATATGATGAAAGGAGCTCCAAATAACTTTATTTATTCACTGTTGTTACAAAAATTAGTCACTCAGAAATTCTGATCAGACTATTATACATCAAGTTTTTCACATAAAAATGACATCCAATTGATCCCTTCTTCAAGTAGGATCATATACAAACACTTGGCAATTGATTCCAAGCCAAATATTGAACAAAACAACCCTGGAAATGAAGATACAATTGACTGATATAAAATTTTAGTTTTCTGATATAACTGCTGTAGGTGCAACTTTTCGCCCAGCTAATGAAAATATGTCTCCAAACACTCAAGTCTTCACTCCTAAGCCAAATGAAGGTGTTCCTATGCAATTTCCAGCCCTTGGAATCTTTGTAGAATGTTCAAGAAGCCTTGAAAAAAAATGAATATCTCACTGTTATGAAATTTCAGTCCCTGCAACATATAGAAAACTCACTCTAATGATGTAATAAGCCTAATTGCTACCTTGATAGTAACACCAATGGATCAAGGGCTTCAATATATCAATCAAATAGCTCCCAATACTTGTCTAAACCTGCAATATTAATCTCAATTGTAGATATTAGAACAATATCACGTCACACATTGTATGGGGTCATCTCCATACATGAACAAGGAGTCATCACCTTGCTAATTAAACTAAAAATTGGAATTATCAGCTTAAAATGAAAAGATAGAAAACATACCAATGCATCAAAAGTTGCAAATTGATGTTGATTTGCTCTATTTAAAGACTCCATGGATAGGCATCCATCTCCTTGGCAATTTTGAATTGAAATTTGAATTCCACCAATGAGAATCAACAAACTTGAACAATTGTAAATGAATTACAATCAAACTCTTTCATTTAAAACAATCTTCAATTATTTTAAATGAATTACAACTCTTCCAAATGGATCGATCCAATAGCAATGTACTCTCCTTGGCGGTTTGTGTGCAATCACTAAATATTTTGATTTTGCATTGAAAATCATTCCTTGCCTTGGATGACCACTAACCACTTCAGGAAATCCATTAAATAAACCAATATATCCAAATGAAAGCATTTAATATCCTTCAAAGCATTTAAAATCTTGATCCTTGATATAATTGACTTGGCATTCAATTTATGAACTTGCATTTAAAATGCTCCTCTATTCTTGCATTGATCCACAACTACCTAATGCACATGCATTAAATGATGATAGTTGCATTTAATAAAAACCCTCAACTGCTCCAATGCAAATATTTAATAAATAAAATTTTCTTTTAAAATTGTCTTCTTTACCTCAACCGTCAACTATGGTTAACATTTAATTTTGCTTTGTATTGTATTGACACCCCTTTTAATTCACAATTATCTTTTTAAATGCCTTTATTTCTCTTGCATCGATTCCTTATGGCACATGATCCAATGAAAAGCCTTCATCAACAAAGCCAATCGCTCAAATATGATAATCGTTGGATTTAGTTGCGACCTATTCTTTCTTTGGGTGAGCACATCACCTTATTCATATTTACAAATCATAGAAATTGATTAGAGAAAATGCAATTAAATATTCCATTTTCTAAAATCTATCAAATAAAAATTAAAATACAATTTCAATATTACATTTCCCATGTAGCTCAAAATTTGGGACATTACAATCAGGTCCAATCTAGTAACCTCTTCTTGAGATATAATGGATAATGGAGTGGTAGGATCAGTAGGTGCATGGTCAAGGTTAATTAACCCTTTAATAAAAGAATGTAATTGAGTAATGTGCTCTTTGTATCTTTTATTCTTCTCCTTTTCTCTCTTCACCCTTTGTGTTAGAGAGTCAACTATGTCCTTTCCTTCTTGACCTTCCCAGTCCTCATTTGTAAAACCTAGATCAACATTTGTGATCTGAAAATCTTCAAGGCCTATCTCGCCTTTCTCCTTTTCTACTGTAGGTAGGGCTATTTGTGTAGTTCTCCTACCTGTAGTAGGGTCCCTTTTTATTGCTGAAGTTAGCCTGTCTTTTCTTATTGGTTTCATTATGCTCCCAGCAAACAAAGTAGATACATCAAAATCTTGTACCTCCTCTACCTATTGCAAATGTATCTCTCATTGCAACCAATGAGGTACATCACCCCTAGGCTCCTGATGATCACCCCCTTTATCTTGGGTGTCCTGTTCTGATCTATTGGATTTTGCCCTTAGTGGCGATTGTTCTTTCTTGATTTCTTACTCATGTACCTTATCATGAGGGGGATCTTGTTGGGGTTCTTCCTATTCAGGGACTTCCTTTTGTGGAGGAGGCTCTTGTGAAGTCTTAACACTTTGGTCTTGTGCCTCCTCTTGTAAGTTCTCCTCTGGAACTTCTCTAGCTTTCTCATTTTGTTCATCTTGTGACATATCGACCTCTTGAGAAGTTTGTGTGTTTTGACCTTGGGGATCACCTTGATCACACTTGGCCACATTTTCTACCTCTTTCTCTGTACTACCACCCTATGACAAACTTCATTCCTCACCCTTAGATGTATCAGATTCTTCTATATTAACTTCTTTTTTAGTTGGCTTTTCCTCTGATGCTGGGCCTTTTCTCTAATCACCCCCACTCTGTTGTTGTGCTTCTGACTGTTTTGATCCCGTGGATGCCTTATCTTGGTCCTTGTCTTGATCAGGTGGAGCATCACCCCTCTCGGTATGCTCTGCATCTTTAGCCCTTTTAAGCTCTAGAGGTGGATTATTGTCTTTACGTGGGCTCATGTCACCCCTGTATGTTAGGTCTACGGCTGCAGGACTTGTAACCTGCTCAACCAAATCATCTAGCCCTATCTATTGGGCTACCCTCTTGAAAATATCCTACTTTGTTTCATCCATTTTCTTTTCTTCTTGTAATGTCCTCATCTGAACCAATGGGGTCCCATGATGAGTCATCTTGGTATTAGCAGCTAAGGTTTCCATGCATTGGGCAATCACATCTTGGACTACCTCATCATCTGATAGCTCCACAGTATCATCTAGAGGGAAAGGAGACTCCCTACTAGCCATGAGTACTTCCTTTTCTTTCTATTCCTTAGCCTTCTTAGTCTTGAATTGAATTATCTCCGGAATGGGGAATTCATGCTATAACTCCCTTTTGAAGGCTGCACCACCCATACCCATTAACATGATGGGGTCAGTGCTAACACCTCCCCTCATGGTTGTTCTTTGCTTCTTGGGTGGTGGTGTTTGTAGTACTTTCTTCCTTTTCGTGCTTGTTATCAACAAGTCATCATCCCTAGGGTCTTTATTCAATTGTTCTTCCTCTAAGGGATCACCTTCTTCTAAGTCATCTTGTAGAGCCTGATCCTCTACATGCCTCCCTGTACTTTCAGTAGTAGGCCTCAATATCCTTTTGGTCTTTGGTTTGTGAGGGGGAGGTTGTGATGCGGATGCATGGGCTGATGTGGATGCCCCATCACCTTTTGATGCAAGTCTCTTCATGATCAACCCCTTGGATTCATCTCCCACCATCTTACCCTTGGAGGGTATCTTCTTCTCCTCAGCGGGCAATCTCTCCCCATTAGATTTTCTCTTCTCAATAAGGAAATCATCAGACTCTTCATCTGATAATTCCTGTCTCTTTTTCTTATTAGCAACAGTAAGGGCCATGCCCCTTCACTTCAATTTAGCAATTTCTGCATTTACCCAACCTTGGGTCAACTTTATCACCCCTTGCATTATTTGGTCCAAGGAGGTATCCTCTTGTTGCATTAGGTTAGGGGCTGAAATGGTGTCATTATACACCTTCTTGTCCTCATATTCATTGGACATTATCTTTCCATCATCTTTGTGTAGCTATGTAGGCACTGGGATACAGTCAAAGGTCCTAATTTGATTCAAGGCAAGCCTTTGATATTTTCTTCTTCTCACCTCTACCTCATCATCATAGTCAATCCAGAAGTCCTCTAGATGCCTTTGATGTATCTGTTTTCATAACAACTTTTGTATCCTGCCATAAGGGTCATATGACATGGCAATGGGGAATGGTTGTAAGTACATGAGTTTTAGTCCTCCAATAGCATGCTTTATGCTCTATTTGTCTGGGCATAAGTACCATCCTATAAATACTGGAAAAAGTACAGGGGGGATATTCTTTTGTTCTATATGAGCTTCAACTGAAGTGGACACTTATCTGACAAATTCCATCAAGATGACCCTATCAGTGGGGTATCTTGGCAACATGAGGGGCTATCCCTCAAATCCTTCAATCCTTATATATGAAAAAGTGGAGAATTGGATAAACCAAGCTCCATACTTGTAAATAACCTCCTAAGCTTCCATGCTTAGTCTCTTAGTCCAATCCTCCTCCATTGCTCTGACTAGATGCATTGAAAATGCATCATTCACCAATTTGTAATCTTGGAGGTACGTGTTCTTCTACAATTGGGGATAATAATCCCATATATGCACATCACCAGTGTTGTTCCCAACTCTGCCTACTGTTTGTAGGGCATCAAAAGTTCCTCAGACAACACAAGAATAAACTACATATGAAGTCATGTAGAACATGCATGCTTGACCACCTAGCTTCTTCATCCCCTCATCTAAGAAATCACTAATTATTTTGGCCAAGTGAGGCTTGCTATCTGAATATAGTACCATCTGGATGATCCAAAAATCTAGTTCTCAAAGTTCCCAGCATGAGGTTTGCTGGTCATCCTGCTCAACAAGGCAATTATGTACTGGTATTCATTATCAAAATCAAATTTGTATAGGTACATAGGCAATTTACCCGAGGCTATGTAGGTGTTCTTTTCCCTCCACTAATATATCCTCTTCCTGGCATTCTTCTTATTGTTGTTATACTCTTTCTCTAGTTTGTTAAGGTCCACACTGACAACCTTGTTTCCCACTAGTTGATTGAAAGTGGTAGTGAGCCCCTTTACTGAAAAGTTGGCATATACCCTGCCATGTTTCTCTACTCTCCTAGTTTCTAGGTTGTAGTTTCTAGTACATTCAACCACCAGCTCAATGGAATCCATGGCGTACAGGAATCCAACTGCGTGCCACATACCTATTGTAAATATCCTATCCAATATAGGATTGTCAGTGTCATCGTCCAATTTCCTCGACCATGCATCTAACTTTGTTTGTCCGTGATGTGTGTCACTGAAAACACCATATCTAAATCCCACTCCCTTAGGTTGGACAAACATAGGCTTTAAGAACTTGGTCTCAGATCTATTTCTTCTAACTTCTGCCATTGACTCCTGTAATAGACATATGCAGGTTTTACCCTATGGTGCTTTGTATGAACATTCAACAATATCATGCATCTAATCTCTATTATTTATCACTCTAACTATTTCATGCATCATCATGAAAATTTACCTTGATAAAGATTTATATACCTAATTATTGCAGAAAATGACAATGGAGAGGGTTTTAAAATTACTTAATTGATATCACTTTCCTTTCTGTTTATATGATTGATAATGGGAAAGACTGTAAGCGTGGAGGGTCACCCGTTGCATTCCGTTACATTAAGGGTCATGATCTGCTAGCTAGTGACTAAAAAGGGTTTGACTTCCGGAGCTCTGTAATTCTTGATTAATCACAAGGTAAATGGAAATAACCTTCAAATTTTACTTTTAAATGGATCAATATGATAAATTAGGGCATAGTGTGTTGTTCTGATCTAATCCGTCAATCATTTTCGTGAATCTCATAGATGTCGCCAAGTGTTGAAATTGTATTTGAACTCTATGGGGCTTCATCTACCATTTTAATTACATTTAATGCCAGGAGGTGATCTTCAGAAGATCAGGGATATTTGAAAATATGACCCCCCCACTCTCTGGCGCGTGATAATCATCTACTAAGATTGGGGTGATATGGTCAACTTGTGACCAAGGAACTAAGTCAGGTCATGAAATTAAGATCGAGGATACTTCAAAAAATGATCCTCACCTTTGACTAAACTGTAATGACATCATCATTCCATCAATGCTCTCGAGCTACCGGGTTTTGGTGACATCATCATCATATTGAGAAATATGATGGATATCTAGATATATGACCCTCCTTGGGTCAGGTGTAATGATTACATCATCACCAGGGTGATTTTTTTCGTTCGTTGAACTAAATGATATCATAGTCATATTTGCATAGGGTGATATTTGCACAAAGGGTGATATTTGTAAGATGATTAATGCTAGAAAATATGACCCTCCGCGAATATATGATGTTCTCGACAGGTAGATACATGTCCCTATTTAATTTTGACGTTCGCTTATCGAGTACCTAAAGGTCCGTCGGGTGATTTTTCTAAGTCCAGGTTATGTTAGCAAATATGATCGATATTAGAAATTTGACCCCCCTTAAGGGAAATATCAGGGTTGACCAAACTTTGACTCAACATAACTCTCTTCCCTTAGACAATATTTGGGTGATCCAAAAGGCAAACCCACTTGGAATTTTGTACTCTTTCCAACCATGAGGTTTATGATAGCAAATATTGACTTTGGCAACTAACCTCATCTTGATGCATCTATCTTAGCAAGGTGACCCACAAGACTGACTTTACCAAACCGTCCAAAGCAAGAAATGAGCAAGCCAAGGCAGAAAGAAAAGTTGGGTCCCTATTTTGCTAAGGCAAAATGGGGCGTGTTGTGTAACCACACAACACTGTGGAGTGTAATGGAAAGCCCAAGAGAGGGAGAAATTGAATGAAGTTTGCCACTATTAAATAGAGAAAGAGAGTGTTGAGTGGATGTGGATATGATAGGCCATTAGTTTGTAATTTTGGTTATAGATTTATGTATTTGATTTTTTGAAATCAAAACAATTAAAATAAAGAAGTATTTGATGTTATGCAAATTTGTGTATGAGTGTTTTTGAAATGTGTTTGTGAGAATTTGACAATGTGTTGTAGTGGGAGTCCCACTTGCATCACATTTTTTCATGATTCATGTGGTATTTCTTGTTGGAATTAATCTTTAGTCTGTGTAGTTAATGCACCTACCCCCACATCAGATTTGGGGATCTCCTCAATTTGTCCTATCTAACCGTTGGCCTACTAGAAGTAAATATGGTAGGTGAGTTTGAAATCTATTTTGGGAGCAAATTTTTGTGGGCATGCAAATGAGAAAAAATAGGAAGAAAAGAATATATGGTCAGAAAAAGATAGATAATGTGAACCTACAATAGTAGAGAATAGAAGGAGAATATGTAGTAGTGAATAGGGAGAAGAAACTGTTGGATCTAGGGCATACAACTGAGAGGGGGGGGTGAATCAGTTGTAAAAAACTTCTTTTCATTCAAACACTTAACTCACTGTTGTTAGTTAGCAGCATATCAAATAATCATCCATGGAAGCATAATACATAAACACAAGAGCAGATAAGCATCAACACATTAAACACCAAGATTTTGACGTGGAAAACCCGGTTAAGGGAAAAACCATGGGGTGATTAACCCAAGAATTATTCTCTGTTAGAAGAATAAGGAAAAATGAATGGCACATGCCAATAAGGGCTCACTGCCCGAGCACACTGCTCACAAAGAGGCCCACTGCCTACAAGGAGACACACTGTCTACAAAGTGATGAAAATCACAGTCTTGAACTGGAGAATGACATCTTTACCATGTCCGGATCAGTTCCAATTAAGCCCAACAATCTCTGCTCTGCCTTTCGCACGTTTCTTCGCTATACCATACTCATCCTCACACCCCTCTGAAATGAACTCACAAATCATTATTTATACAAGACATCGACTTAGGAACAAGCATCTAAGTCGGCAAACAACCATAGGAGTATCCGCAAGATGAATAACACATCCGGTCAGCCATCATAAGAACATTCGCAGGATGAACAACTCATCCGGTCGGCTACATAGAGCAAGAACTTCATCTGGAAGAATAACTTCAATTCCGGGCTCTACCATCAATGCGGACCAACAACACAACCTAAACAAGATCCAAGAATCTTCACAAGCTTGTCTTAATGTCCGGATACATCCGCACTTCCTCTGCTTACTGGGATCTCTTGTCTTCCTCATCCGGAACTTCAAGAACACAGTCTGTCGCCACTGTCATAATGCAAGAGGTACTTCCGGACCTCCAAATCACACACAAATCAGGATGACACATCACAAGGACATCTCAAACACTCCTTCCAATCCGCAGATTATGATAATACAATTCCGGACCTCACCGGACCTTTTTGTGATCCTCTGTCACCTCCAGATACTTGCCGGACCCGGTTCTATACCGGCAGCCACAACTCCTTCAGATCTTCATGCGGACCTCTGAAATCTTAACTGTAGCATCTCAAGACTCATATCTACTAACCCTTT
Organism: Cunninghamia lanceolata; assembly: GCA_027924645.1. Taxonomy (NCBI): domain Eukaryota; kingdom Viridiplantae; phylum Streptophyta; class Pinopsida; order Cupressales; family Cupressaceae; genus Cunninghamia; species Cunninghamia lanceolata. The sequence goes on from BSBN01001091.1 coordinate 4,551,483, forward strand.
AATCCGCATCCTCTGGTTCTCATCCTATACAGTACATTTACCTTCTTCTCATCACTGTTCTTCACTGTTCCTGACTGAGACTAATTTTCTCAATATCCTCAGCACACAGCTCATCAAATCCTTCTTGTCAATGCAATATGAGTATGTTGACATCAATGACAACACTGGATAACCTCATACTTGCAACAATCTCCCCCTTTGTCATTGATGGCAACATATGATGTGAAAAACCATTAAGACAAGAACTTCATCTTTTCATATGTCTTCTCTTCCTTTACTGCTCCCCCTTTGATCATCAACCACTTGTTTTTCACATGTCTTCTCTCCCCCTTTGACATCAATGGCAAAGGGCTCATACTTGCAATTCTCATGCATCAGAATCATACTAGCTGCTCCCCCTTAGTTGCAGCTCCTCATTAGTCTGGATCACAAGATATGACTGTGATAGCCACCGGACTGATGCACATCAGTGCCATCTTAGTTCATCACCGGAGGGGCCATGACCCCTAACTTCTCCCGGAGATATTCAAAGGAGTCCTTGGGAAGAGGTTTGGTAAAGATATCTGCAATCTGATCCTTGGAGGGAACATACTCCAATCTGACTTCTTCCTTGTTTACTTGTTCTCTCAAAAAGTGAAATTTGATAGATATGTGCTTAGTCTTAGAATGCAATACCGGATTCTTGGAAATATTAATTGCACTTGAATTATCACAGAAAATTGTGATAGGCTCCTCATATTCAACTTTAATGTCTCTTAGCATCTGCTTCATCCACAAGATTTGAGTGCAACTACCTGCTGCTGCAATGTATTCTGCTTCAGTTGTAGACAGAGATATTGCATCTTGTTTCTTGCTTAGCCAAGAAACCAATCTCTTCCCCAAAAAGAATGCTCCACCACTAGTGCTCTTCCGGTCATCCACATCTCCTGCCCAATCTGCATCTGTGTAAGCATGAAGAGAGAAATCCGGATCTCTAGGATACCATAGACCATACTCAACTGTTCCTTTCAAGTATCTAAAAATTCTTTTGATTGCCATAACATGAGATTCTCTAGGATCAGCCTGGAATCTTGCCACAAGACCAACAGCCTGCATTATATCTGGTCTAGTTTGAGTGAGATACAACAATCCACCAATCATTGATCTATACTTTGTCTGATCTGCCTTTGGAGAATCATCATCTTTGCTTAACTTACATCCGGTTGCCATAGGGGTGTTCATAGGCTTTGAGTCTTCCATACCAAATTTCTTTAACAATTCTTTCACATATTTGGTCTGAGAGATGAAGATCCCTTCTTTTGTTTGAGTAATTTGCAGACCCAAGAAGAAATTCATTTCACCAAGCATAGACATTTCAAACTCACTTTTCATCTGATTTGCAAAAGTTTTGCACATACTATCTCTTCCTCCAAAAATGATATCATCCACAAATACTTCAACAATCAGAATGTTTTCATGATCAATTTTGAAATATAAGTTGCTGTCAGCAGTACCTTTGTTGAATCCAATCTGCACAAGATGCTTATCCAACCTTTCATACCATGCTCTTGGGGCTTGCTTCAATCCATACAAAGCTTTCTTCAACTTGCAGACCATATCATTATTATCAGACAATTGAAATCCATCCGGTTGTTCAATGTAGACTTCTTCTTCCAGATCACCATTTAGGAAGGCAGACTTGACATCCATCTGATATACCTTGAAGTCTTTGAAGGCAGCAAATGCAAGAAGTAATCTGACTGCTTCAATTCTTGCTACCGGAGCAAAAGTCTCTTCAAAGTCAATTCCTTCTATTTGAGAGTAGCCTTTGCAGACCAATCTAGCTTTGTTTCTGATTACTTCACCAGCTTCATTTAGTTTGTTCCGGAAGACCCACTTGGTTCCAATTACATTCCTGTCTCTAGGTCTGGGAACAAGATCCCAAGTATGATTTTTCTCAATTTGCATCAGTTCATCTTCCATTGCTTTGGTCCAGTTTTCATCATTGCAGGCTTCATTTATTGTTTTAGGTTCAATCTTTGAAATCAGACAACATTCATTCTGATCTTGAGCAATATTCCTTCTAGTTTGTACACCTTTGCTTCTGTCACCTATGATCTGATCTTCAGAGTGATTCAGTCTTACATACCTTGGAATTTTGGGAGTATCCAGCACTGCTGTTTCTTGATCAGCCTCATTCAAATCTAACTCTTCTTCCTGATTTACCGGATCAGGCTGACTCTGTCTCACCGGAGAGGATTGAGGTCCTTGAACACTGTCTTGGTCATCTTCATCAAACTCATAAAATCTTGAAGGCTTCTCAATTCCTTCATCAACCTTCACATTGGTGCTTTCTATCATCTTCCTCAATCTCTTATTGTAACACCGGTATGCTTTGCTTTGAGTGGAGTAGCCCAAGAAAATTCCTTCATCACTTCTAGCATCAAACTTTCCTAGATCTTCATCTCTTTTAATATAACACTTGCTACCAAATACTCTGAAATATTTCACAGTAGGAGTGATGCCAAACCAGAGTTCATAGGGGGTCTTACCGGTGTTGTTTCTGATTTGAACTCGATTGAGAGTGTAGACTGCAGTGCTGATAGCTTCTTTCCAAAACATTTGAGGAACATTTGCTTCCAACATCATTGTCCTAGCAGCTTCCTGGATGGTCCGGTTCTTTCTCTCAACTACTCCATTCTGCTGTGGAGTCTTAGGAGCAGACAACTGTCTCCTTATACCCTGTTTCTCACAAAAGTCAATGAATTCACCAGATGTAAATTCACCACCTCTATCAGACCTTAGACACTTTAGTTTCAATCCGGTTTGATTCTCCACCATAGCTTTGAAGATTTTGAACTTCTCAAAAGCTTCTGATTTTTCTTTTAGAAAGGTAACCCACATCATCCGGGAATGATCATCAATTAACAACATGAAATATCTATCACCTTGCAGACTCTTGATTCTTGTTGGACCACATAGATCAGTATGTACTAATTCCAATAATCCGGTAGAAGACTGATCTTTGCTTTTAAAAGAGACTCTGCTTTGTTTGCCTAACTGACATTCTTTACACACACTATTTGTAGGTTTTATCAACTTTGGAAGATCTCTCACAGCCTGAGTATTGCTTATTTTGATGATGTTATCAAAATTTACATGACACATTCTTCTATGCCATAACCAACTCTGATCAATTTGAACAAACAAATAACTTTTATTTGAACCAACCAGATGAAAGATGTTACCTCTTGTCTGAGTACCGGATGCAATTTCAGTTCCGGAGCTTGTGAAGATTCTGCATTTTCCATTCTTGAACCGGAGATCATAGCCTTTGTCCACTAACTGACCAACACTGAGAAGATTGTGCTTCAATCCTTCAACATACAGTACATTTCCTGTTTTGCTCTTACCATCAAAGGAAATAGTTCCCCTACCTCTGATTCTACCAGCAGAATTGTCACCAAACTTTACCATTCCTCCTTCATATCTTTCCAAGTCTAAGAACTTATTCTTGTCACCAGTCATATGGTGAGAACATCCACTGTCAATAACCCAATCATCCTTTTCTTCCACTTGAGCAGCCAAGGCTTTTTCAACAACTTTGTGATTGACAGATTCAGAGAGCAAGGGATCTTCTTCTTTGATGGCTATAAACACCCACTCATTTCTGGATTTGCTTCCTGGTTCTGATTCATCATCTGTTACTCCTTCATTGTCATCTTCTTCATGAACATAATAGCAATTCTTTTGAAACCTTTGTCTGTGAGTATTAGATCTTGCAGATCTCTCCGGACATCTTGAGGCAAAATGACCAATCTTATTGCAGTTGAAACACTTAAAGGGTAGTTTTCCTTCATACTTACCGGATCCTCTTGGTAGTCTCTTTGCAATGAGGGCTTCAAGTTGAGCTGTTTCTGCTTCTTCTTCTTCCATGTCTCTTCTTGCTTGATCATACCATGACATTTTCTTTGATGAGTTTTCACCCGGATCAAATCTCTATTTGCCTTTCACATAGGCACTGGATTTGAAAGCAGATTCAGTCTTGGGAGGATCATCTCCAAACTCGGTCATTTCAAATGCAGCTAGTTTGCCAGCCAGTTGTTCTCTTGTGACAGTTGTGTGGGCTCTGAATTCATCAATGGCAGCAACTTTGATTTTGTAGGCAGCAGGAAGGGATCTAAGGATTTTGCAGACAATCTCATTTTCATCTAAAGTTCCACCAGCATTTCTGATTCCACATACCAGCTCATTTACTCTTGGCATAAAGGTAGTGATGTTCTCATCTTCTCTCATTTTCAATCTTTCAAATTTCCCTTTCAGACTTTGCAACCTTGCACTTTTGACAAACTCATCTCCTTCATACAGAAGTTCCAGTTTAGTTAGGATCTCATATGCAGTTGGTAGGTCAATGACATTCGAGAGATCTGAGTCATTCAATGCGCTTAGAAGAGCTTCCTTGGTCCGCAGATTGTTTTCAGCTTCTGTGATTTCATTCAGAGTTGTCGGACCACCTTGTGGAGGTACATATGGTTTTGAAATCATACCCAGGTATGCTTTTCCCATGCATTCCAAGTGACACTTCATGCGACCTTTCCAGAGAGTGAAGTTGGTTCCATCGAACTTCGGACTATCCTTCTTGTATGACGACATCCTGGATCTCCTCAAGTGGTTAAGCTCTTGTCAGAGGAACTTGGCTCTGATACCAATTGTTGGATCTAGGGCATACAACTGAGAGGGGGGGGGTGAATCAGTTGTATAAAACTTCTTTTCATTCAAACACTTAACTCACTGTTGTTAGTTAGCAGCATATCAAATAATCATCCATGGAAGCATAATACATAAACACAAGAGCAGATAAGCATCAACACATTGAACACCAAGATTTTGACGTGGAAAACCCGGTTAAGGGAAAAACCACGGGGTGATTAACCCAAGAATTATTCTCTGTTAGAAGAATAAGGAAAAATGAATGGCACATGCCAATAAGGGCTCACTGCCCGAGCACACTGCTCACAAAGAGGCCCACTGCCTACAAGGAGACACACTGTCTACAAAGTGATGAAAATCACAGTCTTGAACTGGAGAATGACATCTTTACCATGTCCGGATCAGTTCCAATTAAGCCCAACAATCTCTGCTTTGCCTTTCGCACGTTTCTTCGCTATACCATACTCATCCTCACACCCCTCTGAAATGAACTCACAAATCATTATTTATACAAGACATCGACTTAGGAACAAGCATCTAAGTCGGCAAACAACCATAGGAGTATCCGCAAGATGAATAACACATCCGGTCGGCCATCACAAGAACATTCGCAGGATGAACAACTCATCCGGTCGGCTACATAGAGCAAGAACTTCATCCGGAAGAATAACTTCAATTCCGGGCTCTACCATCAATGCGGACCAACAACACAACCTAAACAAAATCCAAGAATCTTCACAAGCTTGTCTTAATGTCCGGATACATCCGCACTTCCTCTGCTTACTGGGATCTCTTGTCTTCCTCATCCGGAACTTCAAGAACACAGTCTGTCGCCACTGTCATAATGCAAGAGGTACTTCCGGACCTCCAAATCACACACAAATCAGGATGACACATCACAAGGACATCTCAAACACTCCTTCCAATCCGCAGATTATGATAATACAATTCCGGACCTCACCGGACCTTTTTGTGATCCTCTGTCACCTCCGGATACTTGCCAGACCCGGTTCTATACCGGCAGCCACAACTCCTTCAGATCTTCATGCGGACCTCTGAAATCTTAACTGTAGCATCTCAAGACTCATATCTACTAACCCTTTAATCCGCATCCTCCGGTTCTCATCCTATACAGTACATTTACCTTCTTCTCATCACTGTTCTTCACTGTTCCTGACTGAGACTAATTTTCTCAATATCCTCAGCACACAGCTCATCAAATCCTTCTTGTCAATGCAATATGAGTATGTTGACATCAATGACAACACTGGATAACCTCATACTTGCAACAGAAACAACAAGGGAATATGTTGCAATCACAACAGGCGGATAGTAGGTAGCTCCAGATTGGACATGTGAATAGTGTTGAAGTAGAAATATAATATATATTGTTGTGTGTTTATTTTTAAAATTTGGGTTCTCTATCTCTCTCATTCTGTTTTCTATTTTTTATGGTTTTTCTTTGTCCAACACTGTTGTAGCATTCTGAGCAGTAGACCCCTTGCCCACCAACAAGTGGTATTAGAGCTTTGTTTTTTTAGGCAGTTAGAATTCTTTGTGGGTGTTTTGGAAAAGCCCTAGATTTTCTAGGCACTAACATTCTTCTCCAGTTTGAGAAGAATGGTAGGTGGGGACAACAAAGGTTGGCAGCAGCCCTAAACTTTGATGGGTAGAACTATGATATATGGGATAAGAAAATGAAGACTATATTGGTTGCAAATGACCTATGGAAGCTGGTCATTAATGGTTTCACATATACTACAGACTAAGAATCCTATGCAGCCCTATCAAATACCCAAAGGAACTAGTTGAAAGAAACAAGGATGAAGGATACAGAAGCCCTCAATTTGATTGAGGTAGCCTTGACAGAGGCTATTTTCGCCCACATTTTAGTAGCAAACTCCTCAAAATAGGCATGGGAAATACTCCAGAATAGTTATAAGGGGACTGACAAGGTGAAATTAGTAAAGCTCCAGCTACTAAGGAGAGATTTTGAGACCTTGCAAATGAAGGATGGCGAGCCTATTTCATACTTCCACACTAGGGTTTCTACCTTGATTAATCAACTTAGGATAAATGGAGAAACCATGGAAGATCAAGGATTATTGAAAAAATCCTAAGGAGTCTACGCTCTAGGTTTGATCCTATAGTCATTTCCATTGAAGAGGCCAAGGACCTATCCCAAATGATGGTAGATGAGTTGATGGGTTCACTACAAACCCATGAGCAATGGTTGAGTAGATTTGTTCCTTCTCTAGAGAAAGACTTCAAGGCTCAAACTAATACAAGAGGTAGGCGAAGAGGAAGAAATAGTAGAGGCAGAGGTCAAAGAGGCAGAGGTATAAGCAACTATGGAAGAGGAGTTTCAAACAGCCAAGAGGAAGTAAGCACCTCACAGCCAGCCTACCAAGATAAGAAGAAGAATATCAGTTCTAATAAGAGGTATGACAAAAGCAATGTGTAATGTTATTACTATCATAAAATTGTTCATTATGCTAGTGAATGTTGGAAGAAATAGTGTGACCAAGGGAGTCAAAATGCTAATGTAACAAATGAGAACAAGGCTGAAAATAAAAAATAATCAAATGTATTTATTGTTTACAACCTTGTTGAGTGGAGTAGTGATGAAGTATGGTATTTAGATAGTGCTTGTAGCAACCACATGAGTGGTAACAAAAACTTCTTTCCCTCCATAGATAGCAGCATAAAAACTGAAATCAAAATGGGAAACAATGAGAAAGTTCCTGTCATGGGAAAATGTACAGTTAACATCCAAACCAGGCATGGTGAGGGGAAGATCTAGGATGTCTACTATTTCCCAGGCATAAAACATAACCTATTGATCTTTGGATGGATAGTACAAAAATGATTATAAAATTTTGATGGAGAATGGAGAGTGCATAATATTTGACAAAGGAGGCAGTAAGAAATTTATTGCAGCAGTGTAGATGACAAGAAATAGAATGTTTCCTCTAAGGATACATATTGAGTCTTCGATGATATCTCTAGAACTATATTTGGCATAGTTTCCACCACTATCTCTAGCACTCAAAATAGTGGGACAACAATCTACCTTCAAGACAGTCATCGAAGACCCATCCAAACTTTGGCATTTGAGGTATGGGTACTTAAGGTTTTTTGGTTTGAGTTTATTGTCCAAGAAAGGCATGGTTAGAGGATTACCATCCATTGTAGAGCTCGATGTGAAATGTGAAGCCTACATATTAGGAAAGTAGCATACACAACCCTTTCAATTAGGCTATTCTAGGAGAGCAAAAGCACTATTGGAGTTGGTGCACTTAGATCTGTGTGGGCCCATGAAAACCCACACCTTGGCTGGAAATATTGATTTCATGACATTCATAGATGATTATAGCACAAAATCTAGGTTTACTTTTTGAAAAACAAATCAAAAGCCTTTGATAAAATCAAGTGGTTTAAGGCCTTAGATGAAAATAAAAGCAACCACCACATCAAATCCCTAAGAATGGATAGAGGGGGAGAGTACATCTCCAATGAATTTCTAAATTTCTATAGAAATGAAGGCATAGAAAAATAGTGTTGCAAGTATGTGCTAATCAGTGTTGTCATTGATGTCAACAAGTTTGTGTTGTCATTAGTGTCAACTATATCTTCTGATAAGGTTGTTGTTGTTTGATTTTAAGTTGTCTTGATAAAAGTGATTTGGTTTCTCTATATAGGTACTTAAGATGTTGAAGATATGCTTCTATTGTTGATTTTCCAAGTGCTTTAGAGAAAATTTGATTAATATTGGAAATAGTGTGTTGAAGAAGTCTTCTGGCATACAGAATGTTGTTCGAGTTTTGCTCTGTATTTCTTTTGTATTAGAGATCTAAGTGTGCCATTTGGATATGTTTTTTAGAAGTATTTGAAGATGCTAAATCTAGAATTTGGTGCTCTGGATCATTGTGCAATAAAAGTTATGTTCACCAGTTTGAGAATAGTGTTTGACAGTGATTACAGTGTGTCTGGGAGAAAGTGTTTTTCTCCACATTTCTCTGCAGAGTGGTTTTCAGTGATGCAATTCTAGACGTGTGCTTGTAAGGTCCTTATCTATCTTCTATCCAAAAGGTTTGTGGTTTGAGGCTTTAGAAAGTAATTTCTTGTGTAGTAGAGTTTGATAGTGTTGTTTGTAAGCAGTTTGTGAACTTTCTTCAAGTGAAAGTTGTTGTGGTTGAATTTGTTGGTTTTCAGGTGACTTCAAGATATTCGTGGATATTTCTAGATTGTGTTAAAACTTTGTTTAAGATTTGTGAGGTGTATTTACCTTTCAGGAATCATTTGCTTAAAGGTCCATAGTGTTAACTCAAGTTTGGTCAACTTGGTTGTTTGCACTAATTTTGGTTATGCTTTGTTGGTTCAGGAAGTATGGAATAATGTGTAAGAAAGAATTTAGGTTTGTGCTAAAATGTGGTGTGGTCTGCATTCATTCCTTTCCTCTGTGAGAATGTTTAGGTCCAGACCTAATTTGAAATTTATGAATTAAGTTGTGTTGCCAACCTTAGATAATGTTTTCATAATTGATGATGGTATAAATAAGTTTCAAAGATTCATGGATGCATGTGCGTGAGGGATATGATGTTAGTGTTGCAAATTTGACCAACATAGTGAGGGCTTTCATGTGTTAGGCTACTAGATGCAGTGAGTAGAAGGTGTCTAATATTTTTAGTGTTGCTGTGAAGATGTTGTTTGTTTTGTGATGAATATTGAGCTTCATTGGAACTGCAATCCATGCATAGGTTAGATGCAATTATATTAGTTCAAATCTTGGTAGTGAGCCACTCTTCTCTTCTTTCTTTATTTCTTAGTGGACAATGAGTCCACCTACAGTGAGCAATCTTTCTTTTGGGCAGTGAGCCCTTCGATAGTGAGCATTTTGTAATTCACTTTTGCTACTACATTATATTGTGAGCTAATCCTCACCATGGTTTTTCCCTTTTAGGGTTTTCCACATAAAATATGTTGTTCTCTTGTGTGTGGTGTTGTTATGATTCAACTTTAGTTATTTCCTTTTCATGCTTAATCAGAATAGCATGTTTAAAGGTTAATGTGGATTTTAATGTTTGTGAGGGTTTGAAATTTTAGATATAACTGATCCACCCCCCCTCTTAGTTGTCTTGTACATTCAACAATTGGTATCAGAGCAAGGTTCCTTGGAAGAGAGCTTAACATCTTGAGGTAGATCTGGGATGGTGCACAAGAAGGATGTTCCCCTATTTGATGGATCTAATTTTACACTCTGGAAGATAAGGATGGAAGCTTTTTTGATTTCTCTTGGTTATGCGATCTGGAGGTCTATTGAGTCTAATTACACTATACCTGAGAATGTAAGCACTACAGATGAGGTCAATGCTCACGAAATTGATGGTAAGGCAAAGCATGCTCTTTTAAGTGGTCTTACTAATTCTAAATTGGTGAAAGTTGTGCTTTTGAAAACTACTAATGAGATTTGGAAAAACTTGAAAAGTGTTTATGAAGGAGATGATAAGATTAAACAAGCTAAAATGTAGAATTTGAAGCTCATGTTTGAGACCATGCAAATGTCTAAAGATGAAAACATTACAAGCTACTTGTAGAAGGTGGATGAAGTTGTCAATGGCATCAAAGGACTTGGTGGAAGTATAGATGATAAAGAAGTGATATTGAAGGTACTCAGAACTCTTCCTAAAGCTTATAGTCATAAGGTTTCTTCTATTGAATAATTATAAAATTTGAATTAGTTTACCAAAGATTACTTGCTTGGCACATTAACTGCTTTTGAAATAAGAGAGTTTGGCACAACTAGTGGAATTGCAAAGGATGAGACTGCTTTTAAGGCTAGTAAATTAGAGAAGACTTTGATGAAGTGGAAGCTAGCTTTGTGAGAAGGATGAAAAAGGTTAATGGAAAATTCAGTGGTAAGTTTCCTTTTAAATGTTTTAGTTGTGGAAAAATAGGTCATTATGCTTCAAGATGTCTGGATAAAGCTCTAAGAATTAAGAATAGGGAAAATAGAGGTAAGATGGTTAAGAAAAGTTATTACGTTAGAGAATATACAAGTATATCTGATGATGAATCTGATTATGAGGATGATAATGATAATGAATGCTTATTCATAGCCCTAAGAGATTAAACTATTTCTACTAACTTTGGAAGCTGTGTAGCAAACACTAACCCTAAAGGCACTATAATGTCTTCCTTCCATGCTGAAAGAGAAAAATATGACTGGGTCATTGATAGTGGATGCTTAAATCATATGACAAGTGACAAGAGTAAGTTTGTTAAGCTTGAAAAATATGATGGTGGAGTAGTCAGGTTTGGTGATGATGGAGCTGCTAAGATTTGTGGAAAAGGTTCAGTAAGTTTTGATAGAAAGCATAAAATTGATGATGTTCTCTATGTCAAAGGATTAAAGCATAATCTCTTGAGTGTTGGATAGATGTGTAGAAAAGGATACAATCTTATGTTTCAGGATGATGCTGTGAGATCAGAAAAATCTCCAGAAGTGATTGTTGTTGGAAAGAGGACCAGAGGAAATGTTTATCATCTCAAAGTTGGTGATAGTTATTGCTTTATGACTCAGATCAGTGAGAGTTGGCTATGGCATAGAAGATTGTGTCACATCAATTTTGATATCCTAGTGAGGATAAGTTTAGTTCAAGATGTGAGAGATTTGTCGAAGATTACAAAGTGTATTACTGTTGTCTGTAAGGAATGTTAGTTTGGTAAGCAAACAAGAAGAAGCTTCAAAAGCAAGGAACAATTGTCTACTGGATTTTTGGAATTAGTACATACAAATCTTTTTGGTCCTACAATAGTAAGGAGTTTTTAAGGTGACATGTATTTTATGTTATTTATTGATGATTGTTCTAGAATGACATGGTTACTTTTCTTAAAGAAAAATTAGAAGCCCTAGATACGCTTAAAGCCTTTAAAGAAATGTTTGAAAATGAAATGGATCTGAAGATAAAATGTTTGAGGTATGACAGAGGTGGAGAATTTACTTCTAATGAGTTTAACATGTTTTGCTAGAATCATGGAATAAAGAGACATTTATTTGCCCCAAGGACTCCTCAGCAGAATGGAGTGGTTAGGCTACAAGGACAATGATAAAAGAAGCAAACCTACATGAAGTCTACTAGAGAGAAGCAATTCACACTGTAGTATAAATACAAAATAGAGTACAAGTAAGAGCAAATGACATAAAGGCTCCCAATGACCTATGGTATGGAAGGATTCCCACTATTAAATATTCTAAAGTTTTTGGAAGAAAATGTTATATCAGAAGAGATGAAGAACTAGGAAAGTTTGATGTAAGGTGTGATGAAGGTATTTTCCTTGGGTATTCTAATAAAAACAAAGCTTACCGGTGCTCAAACAAAAGGTTGAGAAAGACTATTGAAAGTGCTAATGTTAAGGTTGATGAAGACATACAAAAGATTTCAAAGGTTAATAGATATAAATTAGATGAGACTTATTGCAGAGAAGAAGTAACTAAAGAAAAGGAAGTACATGTTGAAGAACAAGAAACTCTAGAAAAGGAAGTACAAGTTGAAGATTAAGAATCTCTGAAAAGAATGCCTAAAACTCCCAAGTATGTGCAGAAGCATCACTATGAAGATTAGATCATTGGTGGTAAGAGCAAAGGTGTATTGACAAGAAGGAAAGCTACTGAAGAACAAGTCAATCTATGTTTAATTTCTAAAGTTGAACCCAAAATAGTGGTCATGTCATGTAAGGATGAGTTTTAGATCAAGGCAATGGAAGAAGAGCTAATGCAGATTGAGAAGAATGAGACTTCAGAACTTGTCCCAAGACCACAGAACAAAAATGTAATTGGAACTAGGTGGGTATTCTGGAACAAACTAAATGAGAATGGTGAAGTGGTAAGGAACAAGGCAAGACTTGTGTGTAAAGGTTACTCACAAGTGGAAGGAATAAAATATGGAGAAACTTATGCTTTGGTGGCAAGAATGGAGGCCATTAGGATGTTTCGGGCTTTTGTAGCACATAAGGATTTCAAAGTGTATTATATGGATGTGAAGTCTCCTTTTTTGAATGGTGAGTTGGAAGAGGAAGTGTACATAGAGCAACCAGATGGATTTCAGCTATCAGATAAACCTGATATGGTTTGTAAGTTGAAGAAGACACTATATGGACTAAAGAAAGCCCCCAAAGCTTGGTATGCAAGGTTAGACAGGTACTTATTAAAGAAAGGATTCAATAAAGGCTCCACGGATAGCAATTTGTACATCAAAGTAAGTGGAGATCAAATTCTGATTGTGGAAGTGTATGTAGATGATATAAGTTTTGGTGGAAATGAAGGTATGTGTAAGAGTTTTGCAGATGAAATGTAAAAAGAATTTGAAATGTCAATGTGTGGGGAAATGAATTTCTTCCTTGGGTTACAAATCAATCAGACAAATAAGGGTATTTTCATTTCTTAGTCAAAGTATGTAAAAGAGTTGTTAAAGAAGTTTGGAATGGAAGACTCTAAATTAGTTTGTACTCCTATGGTTATTGGTTGTAAGTTGAACAAGAATGATGAATCTCCTAAGGTTGATTAGACCAAGTATATATCAATGATTAGAGGATTACTATATCTAACTGTTACTAGACCGGACATTATGCATGCAATCTATCTTGTGGCTAGATTTCAAGAAGATCCTAGAGAGTCACATGTTATAGAAGTGAAGAGGATATTCAGATATTTAAATGCACTCTAGATTATGGCTTGTGGTATCCAAAAGATATTGACTTTACTCTAAATTCTTATACAGGTGCAAATTGGGTTGGTTGTGTAGATGACAGGAAAAGTACAAGTGGTGGTGCATTCTTTCTTGGATGCAGGTTGGTGTCTTGGCTAAGTAAGAAACAAGATTTAATGTCTTTATCTACTGCAAAGGCAAAGTATATTGTTGTAGCATCATGTTGCACATAGGTGTTATGGATGACACAAACCTTGAAGGATATCAAAGTTGTTTATGATGAGCCAATCTCTATCTTCTGTGATAATACAAGTGCTATTAACATTTCAAAGAATCCAGTAATGCATTCAAGGAAAAAGCATATTTCAATCAGGTAGATCAATTTTTGAAATAGAAGGTTGCAGAGAATGAGGTAAAGCTTGAGTATGTGCCTACAAAAGATCAGGTTGCTGACATATTTGCTTAGGCTCTTCCTAAGGATACATTTGATTATCTCTGGGAGAAGTTAGGGGTTATTGCCCCTCCTTCATTGAACTAGATGCATAAGGAGATGTATCAGTTCGGTGTGCTTCAAGATTCATTCTTTTCTAGACTGATGTTAGAGGCTATCTCTTAGGGAGAGTAGGTAGTAGCTTTGATGACAGTCGTAGATAGGGGGAGTAAGAGTTGGAGTATTCAGAACAATAGTGAGAAGTGCAAGTATGTGTAGTATCATAAAAAATGAAGAAAGCAAGAAAGAGTTGTGTCACACTTTTCCATTGATGTCAAAGGAGGAGAGAGTTCATGTGAAAAACTAAGAGAGAGAGAGAGAATATGAAAAAGAAAGGGGGAGTGTAAGAAAGTAAAGAAGATTGGTGCAAAGTTGTGTCTTGATGGTTTTTCACATCATGTGTTGCCATCAATGATAAAGGGGGAGATTGTTGCAAGTATGTGCTAATCAATGTTGTCATTGATGTCAACAAGTTTGTGTTGTCATTTGTGTCAACTGTATCTTCTGATAAGGTTTTTGTTGTTTGATTAAGTTGTCTCACTAAAAGTGATTTGGTTTCAATGTAGAGGTTCTGAAGATGTTGAGGATATGCCTTTGTTGCTGAGTTTACAAGTGCTTTTGAGAAATTTTGATTAATATTGGAAACAGTGTGTTGAAGAAGTCTTCTAGCTTACATAATGTTGTTTGAGTTTTTGCTCTACATTTATTTTGTATTGGAGATCTAAGAGTGTGGTTTGGATATGTTGTTTAAAAGTATTTGAAGATGATAAATCTAGAATTTGGTGCTCCAGATCATTGTGCAGTAAAATTTATGTTCACCAGTTTGAGAACAGTGTTTGATAGTGATTACAGTGTGTCTAGGAGAAAATGTTTTGCTCTGCATTTCTCTACAGAGTGGTTTTAGGTTCTATGGTTCTGGATGTGTTCTTATAAGGTCCTTATCTATCTTCTATCTAGAAGGTTTGTCATTTGATGCTCTGGAAAGTAATTTCTTGTGTAGCAGAGTTCGACAGTGTTGTTTGTAAGCAGTTTGTGAACTTTCTTCAGGTGAAAGTTGTTGTGGTTGAATTTGTTGGTTTTCAAGTGACTTCAAGATGTTCATGGATGTTTCTAGATTGTGTTAAAACTTTGTGTATGATCTGTGAGGTGTTTTTACCTTTGAGGAAGTGTGTGCTTAAAGGTCCATAGTGTTAACTCAAGTTTGGCCGACTCGGTTGTTTGCACTAATTTTGGTTATGCTTTGTTCATTAAGAAAGCGTGGAATAACATGTAAGAAGGAATTTAGGTTTGTGCTAAGATGTGGTGTGGTTTTTATTCATTCCTTTCCTCCATAGGAATGTTTAGGTCCAGACCTAATTTGAAATTTATGAAATACGTTGTGCTGTCAACCTTAGGAATGTTTTCATAATTGATGATGGTATAAATAAGTGTCAAAGATTCATGAATGTGTGTACGTAAGGGATATGATGTTAGTGATGCAAATTTGATCAATATAGTGAGGACATTCATGTGTTAGGTTACTAGATGTAGTGAGAAGAAGGTGTCTAATATTTTTAGTGTTGCTGCGAAGATGTTCTTTGTTTTGTGATGAATATTGAGCTTCATTGGAACTGAACTCCATGCATAGGTTAGATGCAATTATATCAGTTCAAATCGTAGCAATGAGCCACTCTTCTCTTCTTTCTTTCTTTCTCAGTGGGCAGTGAGTCCACCTACAGTTAGCATTCTTTCTTTTGGGCAGCGAGCCCTTCAGCTGTGAGCCATTTGTAATTTAGTTTTGCTACTACATTATATTGTGAGGTAATTCTCACCATGGTTTTTCCCTTTTAGGGTTTTCCATGTAAACCTGGTCTTCTCTTGTGTGTGGTGTTGTTATGATTCAGTTTCAGTTATTTGATTTTCATGCTTAATCATAATAACATGTTTAAAGTTTAATATGGATTTGAATGTTTGCGAGGGTTTGAAATTTTAGATACAAATGATTCACCCCCCTCTCAGTTATCTTGTGTATTTAACAAATAGTTCACAACTAGATATACTCCACAACAAAATGGAGTGCTTGAAAGGAAAAACAAAACCATTTAAGAGATGGCAGCAAGCATGCTGAAAGAAAAAAGACTGTCACATGATTTTGGGGGTGAAGCTGTAGAACCAACACTTTACCTATTGAATAGGTTCCTTACAAAGCCTATACATGATGGGATTCCACAGGAGGCATGGACAAACAACAAATGGAGCATAGAACACCTAAGAATCTTTGAGTGTGTGGCATATGCATTCATTGTCTAAAGAGAAGAGGAAGAAATTTGATGATAGAAGTGAAAAATGTATCTCCATAGGCTATAGTGAAGAGTCAAAAGCCTACAAACTATATAATCTCATCACCAAAATCCATCCATAAGGGAAAGCATTTCATGACCTGCGGTTAAGTCCACTATAATATCAATGTTTGGAAGTGGAAAATCATCTTTTGGACATGCTTTATTTAGATCTCTGAAGTCTAAACACATGCAGATGCCCCCATTCAGTTTATAAATAGGTACAATGTTAGAGACCCACTTTGGATAATCAATAGGTTTGATGAATCTTGCATTGAGCAATTTTTGTAACTCTACTTTGACCAACAATGCTATCTATGGATGCATCTTTCTAAGCTTCTGTTTGACAAGTTTAGCATTGCGAGATACTATGAGGTGATGAACCACTAGTGAAGGGTCCAATCCTGACATATCAGCATATGTCCAAGCAAAGTTGACTGTTCTTTGTAAGAAAAACTTAGTGAACTCCTTCTTCTCTAGCTCTGAAAGTGATGCTACTAGGTATGTTGTCTTTGGATTCTAAATTGTTCCCGAATTCATCTCAATGGAGTATTCTACTAAGAGAGATGATTTTTATTGATACTTAGATGGTAGGGGAAGCTCAAATCCTCCATCCTCAGGTTCCTCAAAGAGGTTTTCACCTTCAGATATGTCCTTTATTTTGACAATTTTATGATCAAGAGGTGCCACATAGTGGTTTTAGCCTAAGGATCTTTTATTATTTTCTATTTTGTGATTGGAGGATTTGGAATTCTCACCAAAATAAGTAGCTCGACCTAATTCCATGATAAAACTAGCTTTGTGATCTCCAAGCGGAAAACCATCTCGGAGTCCCATGAATTCTGCTATGGCCTCATCATTCTAAAAGATATCTAGAATGGGTGCCCCTTGTTGGTCCCAATCAATAAGGTCAGGGTAGATGAGGGATACATTTTGGGTTTTCATGGTTGAATTGAAGGATATGGATGATATCATAAATATCGAGGTTTCTTGGAATAAGTTGGTGACGTATAGGGAAGAGTCCTTGATAGTATCCTCTCTAGAGATCAAATCTACGGGATAAACTTTTTCCACCTCATCAAGAATAAACTCGATGTCTAAGGGAAGTGGTACCTCCTTACCATATCCTAACCCCTTTGTATTGAGTTTCTCTATCACAACATGGTTCCTTGACCATCTTTTCCAAGGCCACCTTTGCTTTTATAGCCCATGTTTTTGACAATTCTAAGACCATTTCCATACTTTTTGATAGGTATTCTAATTGGTTCCTTCTCTTTGTAGATCCACAAGGAGATATCTTCAATGGTTTCTTCTTCTAACAGGCACCTTTCAATAAACTATGTCAAGGAAGTTGGTATTATGAGCTTTTTGGTAGCTTTAGCAATTGGAGGTTTGTCGTAAGATTTTGGTGAGAGAGGCATCCTCCCTACACAATAAGATTTTGAGATATCATAATGGCCAAATCCTATGTCCTTGATATGGACTTTGATTTCTGGAAAAGGATTGGATGTTGTTGTAGAGGCTTTTTGCAAGGTATCTAGATCAATGTACAATGGAGATGGTTGAGCTTCTTCATTATTAGGCATTTGGTTGCTATTCTTCACTCCCTTGCATGGTGCGATAGAACTCAAAAGGATGAGGATCTCCTGGTATAGTGATTTCCATACCATTGAATGGGAACTTTAGGGATTGATGGTACATTGAAGGCATAACTTTCATGGCATGAATCTATGGGTGGCCTAGGATTATAGTGTAGGGTAGCTCAATGTCTAAGACTTGGCATCTTGTTTCTAGCATAACGGGACCCAATTGGATAGGCAAATGTAGTACACCAGCTATCATGCATTCAGCATCATCATATGCTTTGACAATAATAGACTAATATGAATTTATGTGATCCTTAAAGTATCCTAGCTATTTCAATAGTTTGAGGGAACAAATATTGAGACTAGCACCACCATCTATAAGTATGCATTTAATTTTATGTTGGTAGATGAAGACTTTGATATGGAGTGCATCATTATGACATGGATCATGAGTTGGGAGGTCATTTTGCTAAAATACCACATTGTAGGGTGAAGCAATGTTACCTATTATGGCTCAAAAATCTGTGGCATCTATATTGTTGGGAACAAATGACTCTTGTAAGGCTTTTTCAAGCACTACTTTATGAGCAGGACATGACTTTAGAATATCTAATATAGATATTTGTGTGGGAGTCTTCCCTAGATGATCAACAAGATTATAATCAGAAGTGGTAGGGGTGCTTTGTGGAGGCCCACAAAGGGTAACATGACCATGACAAGTAGTGATGACACAATCTGGAGCAGTACCTCTAATGGTAAGGGTGGATATTTGACTCTCTTCAAAATGACCCAAAATGGAGTCATAAGAAGAAGCTTTATTAATGCTCTTACCTTTATCGGGATTTTTACCTTTACGATGTTGAGGGAATGGATTCTTGTATACATTGAGATCTTTGTTGGTTTTATGATGAGGAGGCTTGTCAAAAGTAACTTCTCCATGATCTATGAGGTTTTGGATCATGTGTTTCAATTTCATGCAAGATGAGGTTATGTGTCCTTTCACTCTATAATACTCACAATATTCGTTATCTTTGTACCATGTTGGTTTGAAAGCGAGCTCAACATATTGATGTGTTTCAGGCAATGCGATGAGTCCATTTTGAACAAGCTTTTGAAGGACTGATTCAATAGGTTATCCCAAAGGAGTGAACCTACGTCTTGGAGGATACTCTTATTATGGATGTTCTTGTTTATGTTGTTTGTGAGGAATAGTGTAATGCCCCACCAAGGAACCTAGAGGATAATACAACTAAACTTACAAAAAAGACAAATATATATTTTTTTATTAAGTGACAGAGATAACAACAATCATATATTTGTTTTTTTGGTAAGTTTAGTTGTATTATCCTCTGGGTTCCTCAACGGGGTGTTACATTTGGTATCACAGCCTAGGTTGAAACACAGGGATCTCTGGATTGTTGTTGTTGCTTTAGGTTAAGCAATTTTCTACTTGTGGTGAGTTGGTAATAGTACCTCTCACCTATGTGCCTTAGTATGATGTTAGAAGGTTGATAAATTTATAGACTTGTTCTTTGATTCTAGAAGAAATAAATTCTTTATGCCTTGTTTTATTTATGTGTTTGCTATGTGTTCTCTCTCCGTTTCTAAAAATGTGATGATGTATCTGACAATATGTGTTTCATGTATGTTAGTGCTTGTTGATTTGTTGAGGCCTTGAGTTCCTCTTGTGGTCTCTATTTCTTTAGAAGAAAGAAGCATGATTACTGTTAGTACATGTAATTAGGAGTTTGATATTTGTCCCTCTAGTGATGTGTATGTCCTGTAGCCATTTTGTGTGGGGTATTGTGAAAGGCCAATGGTGTTTGTGTTCCCTGGTTTGGTGAAGTAATCATACATAGGGGTTATGTTTAGCTATGGGTGTGGAAGCACCATGCCATCTTTATGTTAATTGCATTATATGTGTAAGTATTGGAATGATTTAATCACTTGGTGGCATCATGCATCGCGAGACATGTGGATTATGTGGTGTTGTCATGTGTGGGGTATCTTTGTGTGGTTGATTGATAATCTAATATCTATTTCTTAGTTGGCCATGACCTCATGTGGAAGTTCTATTGTGATTTATGAAAGTTATCATTGTGTATGCCTATGTAAGAAATGGGTGCAGGAGATCAAATTGGAGCCTGTGTTGGACCCAGGAGATCATGAATGTGATATTGTAAGTCGATTAGAATTTTGAATTATTCTTGTGTATGACAACATACATTTCCTCTGTAAGTATCTTCTTGCATAAGGAAGTAATTGCATATGTTCATAGCTTGGTAAAATAGAAATTGTACTGCATTAATGATAGAAAATATTTGTATATAAGTAGCGACTGTGTTACCTTAAATTTTTGTATAAAAGTTGTTTAAATATGAAGATGTAGAAAACTTAGTTGTCCATGTGTTTGGTGTACATTCTCTAATGCATTCTAGACTTTGAGTCCTGGGATGTTGTGTAGTGGATACTCCCTTTTGTGGCTTAAATTAGTCACACCGTGATGTGGATTTGTTTGTAATAGTGGTTGTTTTGGAATTTTTGATAGTTGCTTCATGTGTTGTTGGTGGGCTAATAGTGAATTTATTTTCCTTGAACTCTCTTATGATAGGAGTGGTCACCAAAACCTTTTTCTTTATACTTGATTTATTGTTTAAAATTGCCAGCATTTTGTGACTTAAGATTGAATTTGATTATTCACCCACTTGGGTTTGCATTTTTTTTTAATTTTGTATGGTGGCTATTCTGAATGTTTGTTTCTGTTGGCTCCATTTCATGTTAAGTGTTGTTTCTATCATGTTCATTTTGAACCTCTGATAGTGTGTTCAAGGGAGGACTCTGCGGAGGATTGTACTTTGCATGTTTGGTAATTAGTTGGAACCATAGTGGAAATAAGAGATGAGATGTATTTTTCCTTTTTAATATGTGAATGCAATTCTCTAAATCGTATGAAATTATCAAAATATGAGTGATTGGTTATAAGTAGATCACATGATACATCTTAATGGTGAGGAATTGATGCCCTTCTTGTCTTTATTGAACGATTGTGCCTATTTTATGAATAATTGCTTAATATGGATGCGTATGTTGGCAATAGAAAATTGCAATACTAATATGTTATGTTTCCACCCTAGTCTGTGACTTCTAGGAGTAAGTCAAGTTTTAGGGGGGAGGATGTAGTGCCCCTCCATTCTCACCTCAAGATTTTGTAGGTGGTCGGACTAAGGAGCATGAAGATGAAGTTAGTATGTTTTATCGATAATCCTTATTGCGATACTGACAACTCATATGCTCTGACATTGTTTACATTTAAACAATGTCAGAGCATATGAGTTGTCAGTATCGCAATAAGGATTATCGATAAAACATACTAACTTCATCTTCATGCTCCTTAGTCCGACCACCTACACAATCAAGGCAAGAATAGAGGGACACTACAAATAGATTGAGTGACATTGGATGGATTGAGTGGTGTTTGGAGGGTTTGGATATGTTTAGAATCCACAACACCATCATTTACAATGTTTTTATTTTTGGACCAAAATTTAGGTTTGTCATTTGATTGTTGAGGAGAGTTATCTTTGGTCTCCTTAAATATTTTGACTACACCTTTTGCAATGAGGGCTTTTTTGATATTGGTTCCTTTGTAAATGATCTCATCAAATGTAGCACTTTGGATTGTAAGATGAAACCCAAGATTGGGATTAAAGTTTTGGACAAAGATGCTAACGAGTTTCTTTTCAAGAATTTGAATTGGGAATTTGCTAGCCATATTTCTCCATCATTGTAGAAAGGAGATAAAAGTTTCACCATTTCTCTATTTGTTATTACACAAGTCTATCATGGATACCTCATGTTTAGTGTTATAAGAGAAATGGGTAGAAAACTTTTCAGTTAGTTCGTTGAAATTTTTAATACCCATGGGTAAGTTCAAGAACCACTCTATAGCTTGTCCTCCAAGACTACGAGGAAAAAATAAGATATGTGTCATTATGAGTAACCTCAAAGCAAGCTATGTAAAACTCTCTAAGATGGTCTTTGGGATCACCTTTTCTTTTATACTTGTCAAATTTAGGCATATCAAATTTAGGCATAAAAGGGATCATTGGTAAAGATTGATCAAATGGGTATGGACAAACCTCCTCCAAAGAGAAGGTTTTCTTGGTGTGACCAAATCAAGGATCGGATACTTGTTTTTGCAATTTCAAAACTTTAAGCTCAATAGTAGATGGAGGTGTTTTTGAGGTGGTGGTTTCTGCCCATAAGATGTATTGGAATTCAATCCATAAGCTTTAAGATTGTATGGATCGTATGAAGTTTGGGGGTTGGTTTGGGTAGGATCAATGAAGAAAGTTGGAGGCTATTGATTTTGTGGAGGTGTTAAGTATGAGTGTTGACTTTGTGAATATTGAGGGGGATTTTGAAATTTCTATGGAGGGATCATATATGTATTCTAATTTGGTGG
Source organism: Cunninghamia lanceolata (assembly GCA_027924645.1). Taxonomy (NCBI): domain Eukaryota; kingdom Viridiplantae; phylum Streptophyta; class Pinopsida; order Cupressales; family Cupressaceae; genus Cunninghamia; species Cunninghamia lanceolata. The sequence goes on from BSBN01001091.1 coordinate 4,573,739, forward strand.
GGATTGAGGAGGATTGACATATGCGGTGTTTACCTTTGAAGAATGTTGGGGTCAATTGATATACATGTTGGGGTTTGAAGAATGTTGAAGTGGAGGAAGATATGTGGTGTTTATGGTTGAAGAATGTTTAGGTGGAGTAATGTAAGTGGTGTTTAGATTGTGAGGTGGTTGAGTGGATTGACATGGGTAGTATTGATGTTTGAAGAATGTTGGGGTGACGATGTTTGGGGTGTTTGAACTTGTGACACTTGTGGTGGTTTGACATAAGCATCAATAGGTATGTAATTGGGAGGTAAAGATGTCCTTAGTGGGGTAGCATTTGCAAATTTAGATATAGATATGTGGACTTGTGACATGCATGGAGGTTTTTGAGGATTCATGGATGTGGTGGAGAAGGGGTTGGATTGTTGAGCTTGTTTTTCTAGATTGGCTTGTCTTGCAAGTTTAGCTCGATAATGGAGGGTTTCTTTTTGAGCATTGTAAATATCCATGGGAATAATGAGAGGTCCAAGTGATGTCTCTCCTATGGAATTTTGATTTTGATAAAGAGGATTGACATATTTAGTAGTAAAAGGATTGAATACTCCCTCTAGTGAAGATGATTCAAGAAGTGATGTAGATATGGTAGACATGGTTTGGATGGGGTTTATTTGTGGTCTACCCATAGCATTAACAACATATTGAAATGGATCTTTCTCTTTAAGAGTAGATGTATCAAAGTCTAAAGGCAATTTGGCTCCCTTTTGAGCAAGCAAATGGAAGTAGTGATCTTGATTGGAGTTTAAGAGCTTGTCGATGGCTGCCATGGTTTTGGTATCTTGCATGATTTCATCTAGATCTTGTGACCCTTCTTCTTGAGATGATTGACCTTCTTTAAAGTTTTTCTCTTCTTGAGAGGGTTTTTGACCAGTGGTATATTCTTTTGGAAGGAGATCATGAGGATGTAACCCTGTGGTATATTGTCTAGCACCTATCCCTGTGATATTATCCGCTTGAGGATAGCTTGGGACAATGTTATGAGGATTATTTTGAGTGTTTGATGATGAATTGTTTGGGATGTTTTGATGGTGTTGTTTAAGGGTGTTTTTCTTAGCCTCCATGGCTTGACGATACTGCTTTCTAGTGGTGACCATAAGATGTTTCAAATGTGCTAAAATAGAGATTGGGGGATTGATTTTTTTCAACTAATTTGATAAAGTTGAGTTTACTAGTTTGGTGGATTGATATGGGTTGCTTGTGGAAGATTAGAGAACTAGATCACTAGTTGATTTGGATAAAAGATTACCTACCACAGAGGTAGACTAATGACCTCAAATGAAGGCAGATAGTGTTAATACCATAAAACTAACTCAAGAGAAGTTTATTCTCTAAGGTCATAAAACCAATAACAGATACTATTTCTTCTTCAAAGACCTAAGAGATGTGATCACTCTCAAATCAAAGATGAACAAGGGGATTGATATTGATGTAGTCATGGTAGGAGGGTTCACAGAATGAACTGTCCAAACCGTGCAGCAAGAGTGAACACAACGGAAACAACTCAAAGATATGGAACAAATGTAGATTCAGTCATTCAGTATATCATAGATTTCAAATATAGATTGGCCAGCAACATGCGAGCTTACAATTAGGACTCACAAACCTGATTACAAAATGTACACAAGATATAGCTTTGAAGCTCCTTCGCAAAGAATCCAAACTATCAACTATCACTATTATCATGAACTTGATAACTGATTTCCTAAGGATCTATTACATCAATATATATCATCTTCGGTACAAAATATTCCTCCGTGTTGGCCAAGGAAGATCACAAACTCCAATGAAGAGTTGTAACGTGTGTACACGGATAGGTTGGACCTAAATGCATAGAACACCTCCATAAATGAATGGAATGATGTGCAGATCTTGGGGAAGGTCAACCATGAACTATAGATAATTGAATTGTGTGTCATTAGGCTCCAAAAGTTGAGGAATGCTCCACAAGTCTTCTCCTTTAGCTGATTATCAGAGATTGTCATGATGCTCTGTTCTGAGAAAATAGTCAATTTTCTGATAGCCTTATCTTTCTGGTACTTGATCCAAATGCTCTAAATTCTAGATATGATGTAGATGAATGAATCTAGATGCTAAGTCCTGCTTTGCAAGATCTGAAATGAAAAACAAACTAAAATGCAAACAAACTGAAAAAGAAAAGAAATAAACTGAACTGCAAACAAACTGAAAAAGAAAAGAAATTGAAAAGAATACTTCAAATTATGATGAATCTTCAACTATTGATCCACATACATACTTGATACTATCATTAAGAGAAGAAATCAAACCATATTTTTACCAGGATGTTCCACAGCTAGATATAGATGATGCAAACTTCAAAGGATGATGAATGAAGACTATACATGCAGACTGATGAGCACTCCAAGGGACGCAGCAAATCAAAGCATGTATCAAGAATTCAAACACAGACTACTCAAGATTTATGATGATTTGTAATCAAACTGGTCTTCTGTTTCATTAAGTATGCAAAAACATGTATGTTTACAATAACTTTGAAATAGGCCTTGATATTTCAGCAAAAAAATTTCAATTAAGCTTCAAATGTTTAAAACAAGGCATCCCTGCACCTTTTATAGAACAAGGTGAGGGAGTGGTTACAAATGATCTACGATCAAGATTTATCAATTAGAATCAATGGTGCATATTCCCTTTTGACTTGGTCAACAGTATCTCATGGCACAGGTTGCCAGCTGGCAACCATCTAGGTAACTTATTTTCCTCTAAGTACCTGATGCAGAGGTTTCCTTTGTAGCGGATCTTCATCTACTCCTCAGGCTCTTCTTCTTCATAATGATCATCACTTTCCGTGTCTTCATCACCCTAATGACTATCCTCCTGTATATGGACCTTTAATGCTGTCCTTATATTTTCATATGCTTCAACTATCTTATCAACTTCTCCGCCATCTTGAGTTTTAGCTTTGGCAATGGCATGCTTGTGGGCCTGATATTTATCTCTGAGGACTTCTAACTTGCCCTTCCTGCTGCTCAATGTTTCATTATAGTTCTCCACTCTGACCTTGATTCTCATGATCTTGTTCATTGCTTCTTCTGTAAGGTGGTTTAGAGGGTCATCAGCCATCGGCTAGAAGTTATTATGCAGAGCTTTTATGGCAAAGTCTGCATCTTGGTTTTCAATTTTACCCTCTACTTTTCCCTCCAAGGCTTCCAGGACTTCTACTTCATAAGACATCATGTTGTGCAACTTCACACTGATATCTCTTAATTTATTGCTGCACTTCTTCAGTACATCACATTCAAACATGATGTCCTTATACCAAATATCCACTAGCATGGCAGTGCTATTATTCAGCACCTGATGAGTTATCAGGATATGAGGATTAATCCTCTTTATTTCACTCAGAGAACCCAAGGCTTTCTCCAACTAGAATGATCTTCTTCCAGCCTCATTCTCTAATTTATCCACCTTCTTCTTGGAGATACCCAAAGAATTCCACCTCTGTAAAGAGGCTCCCACTACTTCTTCAACTTCGTTTAGTGCTGATGATATCCATTTTATCATGATCACTAACTCATGCTTCATGAGTTCCAATTTATTAACCTCCTCTTGAGAAATTGTAGTCAATAGGACTTCCTGATCTGATGATGTATTGTCAGGGTTAATTAACCCTTTTATGTATGAATGCAGCTGAGCAATGTGCTCCTTATGCTGCTTATTTTTTTCCTTTTCTTTCCTCACCCTTTGGGTTAAAGAATCTATTATATCTTTCCCTTCCTAACCTTCTTGGTTTTCATTGGTAAACCCCAAATCAACTGTTCTAATATGAAATTCTTCCAAGGTGATCTTGCCCTTTTCCTTTTCAACAATAGGAAGTGCTACCTAGGCAGTCCTTCTACCCGTAGCAGGATCTCTTCTAATGGCAGATGTTAATCTGGCCTTCCTCTTAGGCTTCATGATGGTTTCTGAAAACAATGTTGAAACATCAAATTCTTGAATCTCGAAACCTGATTCTGTACTTATTTCTTTTTCGAGCCATTGAGGTATTTGGTCTCTGGATCCTTGATGTCCGTCATCATCATGTCTGTCATGATCATGTCCACCCTAATCTCCCGTATCTGTCTCTATTCTTGATGGAGAGGGTGATTTCCTTATTTCTTCCTCATGATACTCTTCATGAGGGGGATCCTATTGTACTTCCTCCTCCTGAGGAGTCTCTTCTTGCAGTGGAGGATCTTGCGGTGCATCCACATGATGATCATGTAGTTGATCCTACACTTCGTCTTCTTTTGATTCATCCACCTTGGTAATTTCCTCATCCTGAGGTATATTTATATCCATGGATATCATTGTATCTGACTTAGGTGCATTTACCTAATCTTGGATCACATTTTGCTCCACACCTGTTGTATCTACCTCCTGAGTCTTTAGGTCATCATGACCTGAGGTTTCTTTATCACCACCCTTTTCTTGAACTTCAACTATTTTGGGCTCATTAGATATATCTTGTTGTTGTTGGCCCATATTTGGAGATTGATTGTCCACTTCTGTCAACTTGACTTCCTTAATATTTTGTGCCTTATCAAGTGCACCTGCTTGATTAAAGGACTTACATCCTCCCTGTGTGTTAGGTTGATCACTGCAGGGCTAGTTACCTGATCAATTAATTTATCAAGCCTGATTTATTGGGCTACCCTCTCTGGACTATCTTCTTTCTCTTGCTCTGTTTGCTTCAACTCTTCTAATATCACCCTCTATGAGGATGGGGTTCCTTGTGGAGTCATTTGAGTGTTAGAAGCGAGGGTCTCCATTTGCTGAGAAGTCACATTCTATACCACCTCATCATCTGATAGGTCCATAGTCTCTTCCAATGAGAAAGGACCACCTTGAGTTGCTTTAGTGGCTTTTTTTGCTTGCTCTTCAGCCTTCTCAGTCTTAAATTGAATTATGGTAGGAAGTGGTACATCATGATGCAATTCTTTTTTGAACACTTCACTACCAAATCCCCTTAATATTATAGGGTCATGTCTTATTTCACCCCTCATATGTGTTCTTTGTTTTTTAGGGGTTGATGTTACTAGGGATACAACCTTCCTCTTCCTGGTGACCATCATGGGGTCATCTTCTACAGGCTCCTCTTGAATAAGAATATCCTTCTCCACATACTGCTATGAAGTTTGGCCTTGATCTTGTATTTCTGTAGTATCCACAGCCGGCCTCAGGATTCTTTTGGTCTTTTGTTTATCCTCTAGAGGTGGTGCAGATGAGGCTGATGCCTGTCCTGATGCAGATGCATCCTCGACTGGTATATCAATTCTCTCAACTATTACCCCCTTAGGTTCATTATTAGTCTTCTTCTTCCCTCTGGGAGGTCCTTTTCCTTGTTTCTAGGGTGGTAGCCCTTCTCGATTAGATTTTCTCTTCTCTCCAAGAAAGTCATCATATTCCTCATCAAGAATCTCCTGCCTTTTCCTCTTGTTATTTACTATGCCATCCCCTTCTTCTTCAGTATATTTATTTGTTTATCCACCCATGACTGGGTCAACTGCAGCACCCCACCTATAAACTGATCTAATGAAATGTCTTCAGGTTACATTAGGTCAAGGGCTAAAATGGTGTCATTACACACCTTATTGTCTTCATACTCATTTGACATGATCTTGCCATCGTCCTTCTTCAATTGCGTAGGCACTGGAATGCAATCAAATGTCTTAATCTTATTATGTGTGAGTCTCTGATATTTTCTTCTTCTTATTTCAGCTTCATCCTCACAGTCAATCCAAAAATCCTCCAAGTGCTTCTTATGTATAGGCTGGCCTATGATCTTTTGCATTCTTCCATAGGGGTCATATGATCTGGCCAATGGCAATGGCTGTAAATTCATTAGGTTTAGACCACCTATGGCCTTCTTTATGCCATCTGAATTAGGGCATATGTACCACCCTATAGTTACTGGAAACAATACTGGAGGTATTTTATTGTTTGCTTTATATGTATCCAGTATAGTTGATATCTGTCTTAGAAACTCCATCAGGACTACCCCATCAGTAGGGTACGTAGGTAACATTAAGGACTATCCTTCAAAACCTTATATCCTGATGTAGGAAAATGTGGCAAACTGGATGAACTAGGCACCATGCTTGTATATAACTTCTTCAGCTTCCATGCTCAGTCTTTTGGTTCTATCCTCCTCCATTGTTTTGACCAGATGCATAGAGAATGCATCATTCACTAATTTGTAATCAGGGAGATAGTGTGTTCTCTGCAACTGAGCATAATGGTCCCATATATGGGCGTCATTCAAACTACCACCAATCTTTCCAACTGCGGTCAGTGCATCAAATGTACCTTTATAAGCACATGAATATACAACATATGATGTCATGTAAAATGCACACTCCAGGCCCCCTAGGTTCATCAGCTGTTCATCTAGAGCATCACTGATGATCTTAGCCCATAATGACTTGTTATTTGTGTAAATGCACATCATGATATCCCCATACATCCAATCCTTGAAACTTCCAGCAGTAAGCTGGCCTATCATCCTGTTGAGCAGGGCAATCATATACTGATACTCATCATCAAAATCAAACTTGTACAGGTGCACTAGTAATTTGGCAGAGGCAGTGTAAGGGCTATTCTTTGCTCTCCATTGGTACATCCTCTTTCTTGCATTCTTTTTTTTATTTGTATATTCAATCTCTAATTTCTTCAGATCCATACTAACTACCTTTTTCCCAACTGGAAGGTTGAAAGTAGAGGTAATCCCTTTGATGGACAGATCCACATATACCCTTCCATGTTTTTCTATTCGCCTTGTCTTAGGGTTGTAATTTCTGGCACATTCTACTATTAATTTTGGAGTTTCCATGGAATAAGGAAATCTAGCCACATATCACATTCCTGATACAAAAACAACATCCAATAGGGTACTTTCTTTATCATCACCCATCTTGGTTGACATGCCCCCAAATCTGTGTTTCCCTGATGAGTATCTCCGATGACACCATATTTGAACTATACTCCCTCAGGTTGGGCAAACATAGGCTTAAGAAATTCTAAATCAGACTTGTTCTTCCTGACGTCTGCCATAGATTCCTGCAATGAACAAGACTGTCTTACAACAATATCCACATGCATGCATATACAACATTATACGTTTATGGCATCATGCATATTATACTTATTAATCTTCATTTCATCATGATATGCACAATTACAGAGCTAAACCATAAAAGAACTTACTACCTGGATATTACAGAAAACAACAACAGGAGGGTTTCTAATTACTTACCTAATTACGTTTTTCTCCTGGATTAAGCAGATGATTATGGAAAAAGGGCTCAGATACCGGTGATAATCACATGCTCCATTCTGCTGTAAGCTATTTACATCCGCAGGTAAGTTGTATGAGGGTTTGAATGTTCTGCGCTCTGTAAAATCTCATTTCTTCGCAAGGTCAATGCAAAATGACCCTATAAATTCACTTTTAATCTCATTCTTAGGGTAAATTAGGGTAAATCCAAGTTAGATTGATTAAAACCATTGATCTTCTACCATGAATTTACAGATGCTACTAGGTGTTTGCATCTTGTCCGCGATCGGCTGGAATCCACCTACTGCATTTATGTGCATTTCATGTCATGGGGCAAGATGAGGGGGGTGATCTTCAGAAGATTGGGTGATATTTGGAATATCAAGTGATATTGGGAATATGACCCCCTCCGTGTAATATGACCCTCCACCTTTGAGTAGGAAAACTAATGTCGAAGAGATTGGGTGATGTTGAGAATATCGGGTGATAATCAAAATATCAGCTCATGATTTAAAGATTAGGTGATATTTGAGATGTGACCCCTCAAAACTAAAATGACCCCCCTCTCAAAATATTAGGATGAAGTCACCGTCATGTTATGAGAAAATGGTGATCGCTTTAAACATACCTCCGCTAGGTAAAAAAGATGATGATGTCACCGTCAAGGTGATTTTCTTTGTTCATTGGGATTGGATGACGTCATCGGCATATTGGCTCTAGGGTGATATTTTGCGACAGGGTGATATTTGAAAGATTAGGTGATATTTGAATTATGACCCCTGCAAAATATATGACGTTGTTTGATGGGTAAATACCACTATCACGTAAAATTGACGTCCGGAGGTCCGGAACAAATGATTATCAGGTGATAAAATTGGATTGGGGTGATCTTACATAAGATGACTGATGTTAAGAAATATGACCTCCCCACTTGGAATATCAGGTTTGACCAGGACTTTGACTCATCATAACTTTCACTCCCTAATGAATATCAAGGTGATCCAAAAGGCAAACCTGAATGAAATTTTGTACTCTTTCCAACCATGAGGTTATTGATATGAAATATTAACTTTGACAAATTGACCTCATCATGATGACTTACCCAGCTTCTTTATGTAGGATCACTTGCATGACTTACTTTTACCAGACCACCGAAAAGCAAGAAAAACACAAGCCATGCCAAGCAAAAAGGTTGGGTCCTTGTTTTGTCAAGTCAAAATGGGGCGTGTTGTGTAGCCACACAACAACTTGCCACCAAAGAAAACCACAAAATTCTAATGATTCAAGTGAGGTGATCTCATTCATATAGTATTCTAACACTTTCTAAGTATAAGCATCATAATCTTTCTGTATGATAAAGTTTTCATCATGGTAACAACGCTAACAAAGGATCAGGTGTGTGCAAATGATTAATTATCCTCATCTTGAAAGCAAGTTGAAAACATGAGTAACTGATGTTAAGATACATAGTTTGGGAGCATCCCTCATAGCCAACCTGGATAGAGCCTTGCTGCCAGTAGGCGTCCATAGCCCTGGCAAGGTTATCTATACAATCTCCCTAAGTAGAGCCCCACTGCCAGCAGGCATCTATAGCCCCGGTAGAGTTATTTAGATGGCCTAATTTTATTTCTTTTCTAATTTTTTAATATTTTATATTCTGTAAATCTGATGTCATCATGTAAGCTCAGTGTGCAAGGTATGGTCACTTGCTAATTTAGGTCTGAGATTGTATTGGTAGCAAGGGAGTCCCTTTAGATTTTTCACTTAACACCTATACTTGTGTGTTCAACAAAACCCAAGGCTGCTAGGTGAGTCATTGTGAAAGAATCACTTTGGTCAAGAAAAGGCACCCTGATGAAAAAGTATCACAGACCTGATCACAAGTACTTCTTAGAATAAATCATAACCTATATGTAAATCTATTCTCATCACTTGAATCCTAACAATTTAGTTATTTTCTAGGGTGATGAGCTGCATCATCTTGACTAACCAAAACAGAAACTCAACAAGAAAACAAAACAAAAACCAAAACAAAACTATACAAACAACTATACAAATATACACTATGATACACATGACTGTCATGAAGCTAACTTAGGCTTGGAAATAATGTTTAAGGAACTGTCCATTAACTGGTAATGGAACATCCTCACCTGTCAAGTTTTTAAGCCTGTAAGTGTTGTCTCCTAATATTTCAAAAATTTGGAAGGGACTTATCCAAAGTTTATCAAACTTACCATGGTCTCCCTTCCTCTCATGTGCTTTGTCCCACATCAAGACTAAATCTAAGATCCTAAAGGCTTTAACCCTAGCTCTTTTGTCAAACTAGCATTTGATAATAGCCTGATGTTTGGAAAACTGATCAATTGCCTGACTTCTTTTCTCTTCCAGGTGCATCAACTAAAGCAACCTGACTTCTTGCTTATTGTCTATGCCCATGTACTCTTGTACAAACTATAGTGTAGGAATCTTTAGGTTAACAGGGAGGATGGGATCACCCCATCTACTAAGTGATAAGGTTAGTTTCCTAGTGTAGCCTTATTCCTGGTTCTATCTACCCATAAGGCATATTTCAGAAGGGTGTTCCACTCCCTAGCGTTCTTTTCTATTAACTTTTTTATGATATTCAACAAATTTTTATTGGTGGATTATGCTAATTTGTTCCCTTGGGGATAATAGTTTGAGGAAAACTTCAATATGATCCCATAATCAAAATCCCAACTTAACAATTTAGTTGAAGCAAAAGCAGACCCGTTATCACTTAACAGAGCATAGGGAGCTCCATACCTAGTGACTGTATTACTTTCTAGAAATCTGATGACATCTTCAGCATTACAGGTCTTGGTATTGACAGCTTTAGCCCATCTAGTACAATAGTTAGTAATAGTTAAAACATACCTGTGGCTTGATGATGATGGAGGATTAATTGGCCCTACAAAGTCCACTCCCCATTATGCAAATGGGCACATCTCCATCACTGGCTGCAAAGATTGAGCATCATATCTCTCTCTGTTAGTAGCAACCTGACATACATGACAACATTTAATATGTTTAGCAGTATCCTTGAAAATGGTGGGCCAGTAGTATCCTGCCCTGAGGATAGCCTGAGTAGTGGCCAAGGGTGATCCATGTGCTGTTCCAAACTTGTCATGTAGCTTTGATAACACTCTATCTACTTCTGGCCTCTCTAGGCATCATAGGTATATCCCTTAATATTTTTTCTTGAAAAGGATTCCCCCTTTCATCATATACTCCTCTAACCTTATTTTTAGGGCTCTCCTTTGTGAGGCTTCCAATCTTGGAGGACATCTTTCAGTAATCAAGATGTGCCTGATGTCTGAGTACCACTCTCCATTGTCCTCTGCATTAATTACATACTGCTGACTCATGATATTGGGGTCAATCTCTGATATCATTTGGCTTAAAGCTTGTCCTCTCACTAGCTTCATGGGTGTAATATCCATGTCATATTCCTATAAGACAGTAATCCATTTAGCCCTTTTCTCACCCGGCTCGCTCTACATTAAGAGCATCTTCACTGCTGCATCAGGTACCACAACAATAAATTTGCTTCTCAGAATATAGTGCCTAAACTTCTTTACTGCTCTGAGTAGAGCAAGTGCTTTTTTTTCAACATCCATGTATCTTAGTTCAGCATCTTTGAAAGGGCAGCTCATGAAGGCTATGGGCTTCTCTTCATTTTCTTCATTTCTTTGTGTCAGCACTGCTGCAGAGGTATGCTCTAAAGCAAATGAATAAATATAGAAGTCCCTGGTGTAGTCTAGACTGATCAGAATTGGAGCATCAGATATATCTTTTTTAATGTCTTAAAAATCTGCTCTAGCGTCTGGTGTCCATTCAATTTTAGTGTCCTTCTTGAGCATGGCATTTACGGGTCTGACTATTTCTGCAAAGCTAGTGATAAACTTCCTAACAAAATTAATCTTACCAAAGTAAGATTTGAGCTCCTTTTTGCTTCCAGGAAGCTATATTTTCATGATGGATTCCACCCTATCAGGACCAATGATAATTCCATTTTTAGTTATCAGGTGGCCCAGTAATTTTCCTGTTGTTACCCCAAATATGCATTTCTTGGGGTTCAAGGATATCCCATATTGTTCACACTTTTTAAGCACATTTCTGAGATCTTCTACATGGTTTCCTCTATCTTTTGAGAACACTGTTAAGTCATCCATGTATATGACTATGCATTTTCCTATTAACCCTTGGAAGGCTATGTCCATTGCTTGGTGGAATGTTGCTCCAACATTGATTAACCCAAATGGCATCCGCCTGTAAGTGAATATCCCCCACTTTGTGGTGAAGGTAGTTTTCAATCTGTCAATTTTATCCACCATTACCTAGTTATAGACTGAGAAACCATCTAGAAATGACATCATTTTGGCACCATTCACAATCTGCAGGACCTCATCTAGGGAAGCTAATAGATAATTATCCTTTTCAGATGCTCTATTCAAGTTCCTAAAGTCCACACATAGTCTGATGTCTCCATTTTTCTTCCTCACTGGGACCAAGTTTGCTACCCAGGTGGAGTGCCTCACAGTAAATATGATCCTGTCTTTTAACAGTTTCTTAACCTCTTCAAAAATAATAGGTTCCAACAAAGCAATGACAGGTCTTTGCTTCTGTCTAAAAGGCTTGGCATCTGGCTTGAGGGGTATGGTGTGTGTGATGACTGATGTGTCATACATTTTTAGCTCATCATAAGTCTAGGAAATGATATGAATGTAATCTTTGAGAGCCTGGGTTATCCCCTCTAACTCTTCTTTTGTGCAAACTTTTCCTATCAGGACATTTTTCTTTTCATCATTCTATCCAATGTTAACCTGTGAATATTGTCCTCCATCAACTTTTGCAAGATCCTTTTATTTAAGCATGTTGTCCAGATCAAATGCTCTCTCTAGCTCTATCATTCCCTTAGGAATCTTATTGCTGGGAAACTCTTAGATTTCTTCTTCCCATACATGATCTTCTACATTGTTCTCATCTATGATCTGCGCATCAAATATATCTCTATTGGAGATGAAATATAAAATATGTTGATCATAATCGAATACTTGGAGGTTGGTTACATTGTCAGGCATAGAAGGTACTGATACCAACTCTACTAAAAATCCTTTCAGACCAAAAATAGACAGTGGCTCCAATGTGTTGCCAGCCTAGGCTAACGCATCTGCTCTATGATTTTGTTCTTTGGGTACATGGGTGATATTGAATGCATCAAAAGATTCTATCGAGTCCCACACCCTGTGTCTATAATTGGACAATTTTTTATAATTGTAGGAGTAAATTCTTCTCACCTATCTCACGACTAATTCTGAGTCTCCATAGACATGCAAAATTTTTACTTTCTTCTTAAGGGCAAATAGTATCCCATGAATTAGAGCTTCATACTCTGTTACATTGTTTGTGCATGAGAACTGTAGTCTGTATGCTGCTAAGTAGGATTTTCCTGATGGATCAACAAGATCTATGCCTACTCCAGCTCCTTGTTTTGACTTGGATCCATCAAATCTAAGGATCCATGGCTTATCTTCAGCCAAAGGCTTATCTGAGCCTTCCCTTTTCTTTGTAGCTCTGGCAGTTGCACCACTTGATAGCCACTTCAGCTTTGGTATCTCAACTTTCTCAAGCTTCATTTTTCCTTTCTTTTGTGAAGTTGAGGCCTCTTCTTTTTTTCCATCACTAGAAGTTAAATCCTCTGGACTAGGTAATGTCTATCTTTTCAGGAGATGCAAACATAAAGAGCAAGCAGTTTATGAATGAGGTGCTTCATGTAACCTGCAGCAACCTTTAATCAAGGCATCTTGTGGAGACTTCTGCTACTATGTCATCTTCTGGATCTCTTTTGCTAAAAACTCTTCAAATTTAGACAAATTGCTACCTCTGTCTTCATCAGATAATTCATAATCTAATTAAACTAAATAATCACTCCCTGGGGTGATTTTCTTATTGCTTGTAATATTATTTTGGTCACATACCAGCATCTCTTCTGTCATTTGAACATGGCATTCATCCTGCGGTATAGATTCTCCTATTTCTGTAGAAAATAAACAATGATCAGCATCACTATCATTATCACTGTCTGATGAACTTACCTCTGATGATGAGGATGAAAGTGACTCATCACTGCATGCCTACTCCAACTCCAGCATGTCTCTGCATGCTTCACAAGTTCTCTCAGAATGTGGCTCATTATGCAACCTACACCAACCATCAATTAGAATATCATGAAGAGGTATTTCTAACAACTAACATCATTTTACCTCTCTGGACAAGTGCCTTTCAAAATTCTTGTAATGGTCTACCTCATTTTCATTCTCAGGATGACCATCAAATTCTACAACTATTTTGTCATCCTGAGGGTCATCATGATGATGATGAACATCATACATCAGGATTTCTTCTATCCTGATGGTCCGTGGCCTGATGGAGTAAACTCTGGGTTCTACATCCACATACATGATCTCATTAGTTTTGTTATATTCAGTGATCATGTGCTTCATACGAGGCTCAACATCAATTCTTATCTAGTTTGGTACCCCTTTCCAGGGTAACCACATATAACTGAAATCCATGGACATATATCCATTAACGGTTTTAGACCAGTCTCTGCTGAGTAACATACCATAAGTTTCAGGTATATCAACTACCTGAATGTCAATATAATATTGGATTTTGGGGTCTGATGGTAGTTGCATGTGAATGTGAGTTAGCTATCCTACCATGCTCACTTCTTTTTTATCCAATTGAGTCACCTTCTTTAACGATTTAGCAGGATGCAGCCCTAAAGCATTGCATATGGACAGGGGCATCACATTGGTAGATGCTCTTAAGTCTACTAAATAGTTGTGCAAGTTTTTGCTGAGCATTCTTATGGTCAGGAGGAATGGAGGTGACTCACTTTTATCTCTATATAAGGTCATGTGGGAGGTCTCTGTAACTTGAATAGTAGCTAGCACCTTGTGTTTAACATTAGGATCCCTAGCAACATGATCTTTACTACCAGATGGACCTGAGATATGACTATCCTCTTTGGAAGCAAGATCATCTAGTGATTTCATAAATGCCTTCTTGATGGAAGGAGTTTTGAGTAACTTTGACAAGGATAAGCTAATTTTAATCTTTTTCATCTCATCAGCAAGATAAGTGACCAACTTGTTAGATTCATGAGGTAGATTAGCAGTTTTTGGCACATTATTCTGTGGTGTTAAATATTAAGCATTGACCTTGGGAAAACCAGGGTTATTACTTGCCTTGGGATCTGGAGGTGTATTGAAATTATTTGGAGGCAAGGAAGAGGTCAATGGATCAGTAGGTCTATTTTAATTACTTCTCAGATTGTAGTTATGCTTACCCTAATATTGTTGTTGGTAGGCATGCACCTCCTCATGTTCATTTGAAGGCTCATTTTCATCCTCAAAAGGGAAAACATAATTTAACTCAAAAGCCATGGCAGATTCCTCACATGCCAAGGTGTAATCTAGGTGAGTAGGCACTATCTGCTAATAAGGATGCTGCATGTAGCTCTATAATACTAAAGTAGAGTCATATCCACAAGGAACAATTTCATTTCCTTCTACCTGAGGTTGATTTCCTAAAGTATTGGACACTTTAGTCTAAAAAATGCTAGCAGCAATTCTGAATTAAGGATAGTCTAACTCTGCATGTGCATTGGTGTTATGTATTCTACACCACTTAGTGAGGGCTGCCTCTGTAAGGTTGACTCTGGTAGTCTGTTTGGGTTCACCAGGAGGCAAATTGTCTAGGGGTAATGGCAAGGAACCATTTTTTGGCCTAGTGTTCCACACTCTAGGCTATCTGGGAGGATTATTATTGCCATTGTTGTTATAATTTTTGTTGTACCCCCTATCAAGATAATTTGGTCTATCATTGTTATAGCCTCTATTATGATTAGGCTGGGAGTAGAAGTTTTGACTCCTCAAGTGAGTAATCTCAGTTGTAAGTGTCCTTAACTGAGCTGATATTTCCTTGATCTCTTCTTTCTCTTCCTGAACCTTAGCCACTACATTTTCTGTCAAGGGTTTGAAAAAGGAAGATCCATCGTTTCGATTATTCTGGTCTACAACCTGAGGTGCCTATATTTATCCTAGATACTTCATCATTTGGCCATTTCCACTTGGAGGTGGCATGATACTCAGTGGAGGCACTTGCAAAGGTGCCAGCATGACTGCTGGAGGCATCATGGCTCCATTAGGCTATTGCTGGGTAGGGTATGTTGGATAACTAGGAAGTGTGGGAAATGCTATGTTTAGTGTAGGAGCAGGAACTAGCTGCTGATTGACTTTGATAGCTTCTTGGAAAGCTCCTATTAAAGTTGTGATTTCAGGATGTGCTCTCCTGATGAACATGGAAGTTAAAGGATCCAGGGCTTAATAATAAATGCTCCTAGCAGCTTCATTTGCTACAACATATGGGCCGACTAACTTAGATAGCATTTTCTAGAACCTAGCGTTGAAATTGGCAATAGCTTCTCCTTCAAACCATTTAATTGTGGCAAATAGGTGATAGTTCATTGAAGGATCTATTGGTATTATGAACCTATTAGTGAAAGCTTTTTCTAGAACAGCCCATGATCTGACTGAACCCTGACCAAGGCTAATATACCAATTATAGGCTTCTTCCCCTAAGGAAAAAGGAAATAATCGACATACAATGTCCTAATGCTCTATTCTGGCTCTACAGCAGGCCTCCTTGAAAGTTCTGATGTGATCATCCTCATCCTGATATGGATGATATTTTGGACAAAGTTTGTCCAGATTCTTTGGCAAATGATGATATGCATTAAAAGCTAAAGGCAATTCTGCTACAAAGAATGACATTACGACTGGTGGAGGTTGAGCCTGAGGTATGACTGGCTGAGGTTGAACCTGAAGTGTAACAGGTGATCCTTTAGGTGTTTGTAAACCAATAGGGGTTACAGGAGGACATTCTCGTGACGCTCCTAAAGCACTGGAATCAGGAGCATGATGGATGTCCACAATTCTAGGTCTGAACCCTCTGATAGGTAATTCTTCAAATATTCCACTAGACCTAGACCTGGTATTTGGCCTGTGAGCCAGGATTTCTCAATTTTAAGGAAAATTAGCTGGTTGACTATAAAGATCGGTTGGAATTTACCAGCAAATGTAGTATTTATAGTTAGAAAGTGAGACTGACTAGATATTTACGAAATATTTGCATGAACAATGCAAATATGAGGCGATATTGAGGTCTGGTGACACTTGCAACCAAATATCAGGTTTCTAAGGTAGATTTCCTCAAAGCTTTGACAACTTTACCTGAAATAGGACTGATCTTTGCAAATTCACGATGGTTTAATACAAAGCTTGCAATATTTATGGTTAATTTTGAAAACTTCACAAATGATTAGCATGTACAAGCTTAAAATAGTAAATCTTTGCGTATAGATCAAAATTTGGAGGTGTTTCAGTGTTACCTTACTGTCTGCATCATCAAATCTGATAAAACTTAATGATGATGAACTTCTAGCTTCGGGACCTCCTTCTAGCGCCAATTTATGTTGATCATGATGTTAGTCATAAACAAACATAGAATAAAAGTTACACATCAACCTTTACTCATCTTGAAAGATATGATGAATTCAAAGAATTCATTATCCCAAGTCTCCGTGGATTAGTTCTTATTCAACTGACATTACTCAATGGTTGATGTGCGTTGCTGTTTTCCATTTAGGGGCCTGACATTTGCTTATCATTAAGATTCTGTTTCTATAAAGATACTACATAGAAAGGTTATTCTACACAGGATATTTCTACAAATAGTGTGTCTATACTCAAATCTTTGCATGATATTTATAAATTGTACATGCTTTAACTTCAAATATGCTAGAAATTTCTAGTTATCTAAGAGATGTCTGCATATTTCATGTAATTTGCTTCAGATTATCTATTATTTGCAATTGTGATGGTAAATTATTCTAAAATTAAAAGAAATTGAAAAGAATACTTCAAATTACGATGAATCTTTAGCTATTGATCCACATACACACTTGATACTGTCATTAGGAGAAGAAATCAAACCGTATTTTCACTAGGATGTTCCACAACTAGATACAGATGATGCAAACTTCAAAGGATGATGAATGAAGACTATACATGCAGACTGATGAGCACTCCAAGGGATATAGCAAACCAAAGCATGTATTAAGAATTCAAACATAGACTACTCAGGATTTACGATGATTTATAATCAAACTGGTCTTCTCTTTCATTAAGTATGCAAAAACATGTATGTTTACAATAACTTTGAAATAGGCCCTGATATTTCAGCAAACAAATTTAAATTAAGCTTCAATTGTTAAAAACAAGGCATCCCTGCACCTTTTATAGAACAAGGTGAGGGAGCAGTTACAAATGATCTACGATCAAGATTTATCAATTAGAATCAATGGTGCATATTTCCTTTTAAATTAGTCAACAGTATCTCATGGCATAGGTTGCCGGCTGGCAACCATCTAGGTAACTTATTTTCCTCTAAGTACTTGATGCAGATGTTTCCTTTGTAGAGCATCTTCATCTACTCCTCAGGCTCTTCTTCTTCATCATGATCATCACTTTCCATATCTTCATCACCTTGATGACTATCCTCCTGTATATGGACCTTTAATGTTGTCCTTATATTTTCATATGCTTCTACTATCTTATCAACTTCTCCACCATCCTGAGTTTTAGCTTTGGCAATGGCGTGCTTGTGGGCCTGATATTTATCTCTGAGGACTTCTAACTTGCCCTTCCTACTACTCAATGTTTCATTATAGTTCTCCACTCTGACCTTGATTCTCATGATCTTGTTCATTGCTTCTTCTGTCAAGTGGTTTAGAGGCTCATCAGCCATCAGCTGGAAGTTATTATGCAGAGCTTTTATGGAAAAGTCTACATCTTGGTTTTCAATTTTACCCTCTACTTTTCCCTCCAGGGCTTCCAGGACTTCTACTTCATAAGACATCATGTTGTATAGCTTCACACTGATATCTCTTAATTTATTGCTGCACTTCTTCAGTACATCACATTCAAACCTGATGTCCTTGTTCCAAATATCCACCAGCATGGCAGTGTTATTATTCAACACCTAATGAGTTATCAA
This sequence comes from Cunninghamia lanceolata, assembly GCA_027924645.1. Taxonomy (NCBI): domain Eukaryota; kingdom Viridiplantae; phylum Streptophyta; class Pinopsida; order Cupressales; family Cupressaceae; genus Cunninghamia; species Cunninghamia lanceolata. Next base: position 4,592,217 of record BSBN01001091.1, read on the forward strand.
GATATGAGGATTAATCCTCTTTATTTTGCTCAGAGCATCGAAGGCTTTCTCCAACTAGAATGATCTTCTTCTAGCCTCATTCTGTAATTTATCCACCTTCTTCTTGGAGATACCCAAAGAATTCCATCTCTACAAAGAGGCTCCCACTACTTCTTCAGCTCCGTTTAGTGCTGATGACATACATTTTCTCATGATCACTGACTCATGCTTCATGAGGTCCAATTTATTAACCTCCTCTTGAGAAATTGCAGTCAATGGGACTGCTTGATCTGATGATATATTGTCAGGGTTAATTAACCCTTTTATGTATGAATGCAACTGAGCAATGTGCTCCTTATGCTGCTTATTCTTTTCCTTTTCTTTCTTCACCCTTTGGGTTAAAGAATCTATTATATCTTTCCCTTCCTGACCTTCTTGGTCTTCATTGGAAAACCCCAAATCAACTGTGCTAATCTAGAATTCTTCCAGGGTGATCTTTCCCTTTTCCTTTTCAACAATGGGAAGTACTACCTGGGCAGTCCTTCTACCCGTAGCAAGATCTCTTCTAATGGTAGATGCTAATCTGGCCTTCCTCTTAGGCTTCATGATGGTTTCTGAAAACAATGTTGAAACATCAAATTCATGAATCTTGAAACTTGATTTTGTACTTATTTCTTTCTCGAGCCATTGAGGTATTTGGTCTTTGGATCCTTGATGTTCGTCATCATCATGTCCGTCATGATCATGTCCACCCTGATCTCCCGTATCTATCTCTATTCTTGATGGAGAGGGTGATTTCCTTATTTCTTCCTCATGATACTCATCATGAGGGGGATCCTGTTGTACTTCCTCCTCCTGAGGAGTCTCTTCTTGCGGTGGAGGATCTTGCAGTGCATCCACATGATGATCCTGTAGTTGATCCTACACTTCATCTTCTTTTGATTCATCCACCTTGGTAATTTCCTCATCCTGAGGTATATTTATATCCATGGATATCATTGTATCTGACTTAGGTGCATTTACCTAATCTTGGATCGCATTTTCCTCTGCACCTGTTGTATCTACCTCCTGAGTCTTTAGGTCATCATGACCTGAGGTTTCTTTATCACTACCCTTTTGTTGAACTTCAACTATTTTGGGCTTATCAGATATATCTTGTTGTTGTTGGCCCATATCTGGAGAATGATTCTCCACTTCTGTCAACTTGACTTCCTCAATATTTTGTGCCTTATCAAGTGCACCTGCTTGATGTTCAAGACTTACATCCTCCTTGTGTGTTAGTTTGATCACTGTAGGGCTAGTTACCTGATCAACTGATTTATTAAGCCTGATTTATTGGGCTGCCCTCTCTGGACTATGTTCTTTCTCTTGCTCTATTTGCTTCAACTCTTCTAATATCACCCTCTGTGAGTATGGGGTTCCTTGTGGAGTCAGATGAGTGTTAGAAGTGAGGGTCTCCATTTGCTGAGATGTCACATTCTGTACCACCTCATCATCTGATAGGTCCACAGTCTCTTCCAATGAGAAAGGACCACCTTGAGTTACTTTAGTGGCTTCTTTTTCTTGCTCTTCAACCTTCTCAGTCTTAAATTGAATTATGGTAGGAAGTGGTACATCATGATGCAAATTTTTTCTGAACACTCCACTACCAGATCCCCTTAATATTATAGGGTCATGTCTTATTTCACCCCTCATATGTGTTCTTTGTTTTTTAGGGGTTGATGTTACTAGGGATACTGCCTTCCTCTTCCTGTTGACAATCATGGGGTCATCTTCTATAGGCTCCTTTTCAATAAGAATATCCTTCTCCACATACTGCTGTGAAGTTTGGCCTTGATCTTGTATTTCTACAGTATCCATAGCTGGCCTCAAGATCCTTTTGGTCTTTTGTTTATCCTCTAGAGGTGGTGCAGATGAGGCTGATGCCTATCTTGATGCAGATGCATCTTCAGCTTGTATATCAATTCTCTCAACTATTACCCCCTCATGTTCATTATCAGTCTTCTTCTTCCCTCTAGGAGGTCCTTTTCTTTGTTTCTGGGGTGGTAGCCTTTCTCCATTAGATTTTCTCTTCTCTCCAAAAAAGTCATCATATTCCTCATCAGGAATCTCCTGCCTTTTCCTCTTGTTATCTACTGTGATGGCCATCCCCTTCTTCTTCAATATATTTATTTGTTTATCCACCCATGACTGGGTCAACTACAACACCCCACCTGTAAACTGGTCTAATGAAATGTCTTTAGGTTGCATTAGGTCAGGGGCTGAAATGGTGTCATTATACACCTTATTGTCTTCATACTCGTTTGACATGATCTTGCCATCATCCTTCTTCAATTGCGTAGGCACTAGAATGCAATCAAATGTCTTAATCTGATCAAGTGTGAGTCTCTGATATTTTCTTCTTCTTACTTCAGCTTCATCCTCACAGTTAGTCTAGAAATCCTCCAAGTGCTTCTTATGTATAGGCTGGCCTATGATCTTTTGCATTCTTCCATAGGGGTCATATGATCTAGCCAATCGGAATGGCTGTAATATCATTAGGTTCAGACCACCTATGGCCTTCTTTATGCCATCTGAATCAGGGCATATGTACCACCCTACAGTTACTGGAAATAATACTGGAGGTATTTTATTGTTTGCTTTATATGTATCCAGTATAGTTGATATATGTCTTAGAAACTCCATCAGGACTACCCCATTAGTAGGGTACCTAGGTAACATTAAGGACTATCCTTCAAAACCTTCTATCCTGATGTAGGAAAATGTGGCAAACTAGATGAACTAGGCACCATGCTTGTATATAACTTCTTGAGCTTCCATGCTCAGTCTTTTGGTTCTATCCTCCTCCATTGTTCTGACCAGATGCATAGAGAATGCATCATTCACTAATTTGTAATCAGGGAGATAGTGTGTTCTCTGCAATTGAGGATAATGGTCTCATATATGGGCATCATTCAAACTACCACCAATCTTTCCAACTATGGTCAGTGCATCAAATGTACCTTTATAAGCACATGAATATAAAACATATGATGTCATGTAAAATGCACACTCTAGGCCCCCTAGGATCATTAGCTATTCATCTAGAGCATCACTGATGATCTTAGCCCATAATGGCTTGTTATCTATGTAAATGCACATCATGATAACCCCATACATCCAATCCTTGAAACTTCCAGTAGTAGGCTGGCATGTCATCCTGCTGAGCAGGGAAATCATATACTGATACTTATCATCAAAATCAAACTTGTATAGGTGCACTGGTAATTTGGCAGAGGCAGTGTAAGGGCTGTTCTTTGCTCTCTATTGGTACATCCTCTTTCTTGCATTCTTTTTGTTATTTGTATATTCAATCTCTAGTTTCTTCAGATCCATACTAACTACCTTTTTCCCAACTGGAAGGTTGAAAGTAGAGGTAATCCCTTTGATGGATAGATCTGTATATACCCTTCCATGTTTTTCTATTTGCCTTGTCTTAGGGTTGTAATTTCTGGCACATTCTACTATTAATTCTGGAGTTTCCATGGAATAAGGAAATCCAGCCACATACCACATTCCTGATACAAAAACAGCATCCAGTAGGGTACTTTCTTTATCATCACCCATCTTGGCTAACCATGTCACCAAATCTGTGTTTCCCTGATGAGTATCTCTAATGACACCATATTTGAACTATACTCCCTCAGGTTGGGGAAACATAGGCTTAAGAAATTTTGAATCAGACTTGTTCTTCCTAACATCCACCATAGATTCCTACAATGAACATGACCGGTCTTACAACAATATCCACATGCATGCATATACAACATTATATGTTTACGGCATCATGCATATTATATTTATTAATCTTCATTTCATCATGATATGCATAATTATAGAACTAAACCATAAAAGAACTTACTACCTAGATATTATAGAAAATGACAACAGGAGGGTTTCTAATTACTTACCTGATTAGATTTTTCTCTTGGATTAAGCAGATGATTATGGAAAAGGGTCTTAGATACCGGTGATAATCATGTGCTCCATTCTGCTGTAAGCTATTTACATCCGTAGGTAAGTCATATGAGGGTTTGAATGTTCTGCGCTCTGTAAAATCTCATTTCTTCACAAGGTGAATGCAAAATGACCCTGTAAATTCACTTTTAATCTCATTCTTAGGGTAAATTAGGGTAAATCCAAGTTAGATTGATTAAAACCATTGATCTTCTACCATGAATTTACAGATGCTGCCAGGTGTTTGCATCGTGTTCGCAATCAGCTAGAATCCACCTACTGTATTTATGTGCATTTAATGTCATGGGGCAAGATGAGGGGGGTGATATTCAGAAGATTAGGTGATATTTGGAATATCGAGTGATATTAGGAATATGACCCCCTCTGTGTAATATGACCCTCCACCTTTGAGCGAGAAAACTGATGTCGAAGAGAGGTGATGTTGAGAATATCAGGTCATGTTTTAAAGATCAGGGGATATTTGAGATGTGACCCCTCAAAACTAAAATGACCCCCCTCTCGAAAGATCAGGATGACGTCACCGTCATGTTATGGAAAAAGGGTGATCGCTTTAAACATACCTCCGTGAGGTATAAAAGATGATGATGTCACCATCAGGGTGATTTTCTTTGTTCATTAGGATTGGATGACGTCATCAGCATATTGGCTCTAGGGTGATATTTTGTGATAGGGTGATATTTGAAAGATCAGGTGATATTCAAAATATCGAGTGATATTTGAAATAAGACCCCCGCAAAATATATGACGTTGTTTGACGGGTAAATACCACTATCACGTAAAATTGACATCCGAAGCTTCAGACCAAATGATTATCAAGTGATAAAATTGGATCGGGGTGATCTTACATAAGATGACTGATGTTAAGAATTATGACCCCCCCTCAGAATATCAGGTTTAACCAGGACTTTGACTCATCATAACTTTCACTCCCTAATGGATATTAGGGTGATCCAAAAGGCAAACCTGCATGAAATTTTGTACTCTTTCCAACCATGAGGTTATTGATGTGAAATATTAACTTTGACAAACTGACCTCATCATGATGACTTACCCAGCTTCCTTATGCAAGATCACTTGCATGACTTACTTTTACCAGACCGCTGAAAAGCAGGAAAAACACAAGCCAAGCCAAGCAAAAAGGTTGGGTCCCTGTTTTGTCAAGTCAAAATGGGGCGTGTTGTGTAACCACACAACAACTTGCCACCAAAGAAAACAACAAAATTCTAATGAATCAAGTGAGGTGATCTCATTCATATATAGTATTCTAACTCTTTCTAAGTATAAGCATCATAATCTTTCTATATTATAAAGTTTTCATCATGGTAACAATGCTAACAAAGGATCAGGTGTGTGCAAATGATTAATTATCCTCATCTTGAAAGCAAGTTGAAAACATGAGTAACTAATGTTAAGCTACATAGTTTGGGAGCATCCCTCATAGCCAACCTAGATAGAGCCTTGCTACCAGCAGGCATCCATAGCCCCGACAAAGTTATCTATACAATCTCCCTAAGTAGAGCCCCACTACTAGCAAGCGTCTATAGCCCCGGTAGAGTTACTTAGATGGCCTAATTTTATTTCTTTTCTAATTTTTCAATATTTTATATTCTGTAAATCTGATGTCATCATGTAAGCTCAGTGTGCAAGGTATGGTCACTTGCTGATTTAGGTTGGAGATTGTATTGGTAGCAAGGGAGTCTAGTTAGATTTTTCACTTAACACCTATACTTGTGTGTTCAACAAAACCCAAGGCTGTTAGGTGAGTCATTGTGAAAGAATCACTTTGGTCAAGAAAAGGCACCCTGATGAAAAAGTATCACAGACCTAATCACAAGTACTGTAGACACCCAAAATTGTCCCAACTTTGTCCATGTCTAGCAACACCTTGTTAAAACATTATCCTAGACATCTTGTAGCATTTTGTCCTAATTTCCCTAATCCATTAAGCCAATTAATTAAATAAATATTATTTATTTAATTAAAATCTCATCTTACTCCCATCCTAATCCCACTTAGCCAATTAATTAAATAAATAAAATTTATTTAATTAATTTCACATGCATAATCCCATTCATCCTATCCTCATCCTAATTAATTAAATAAATTTTATTTATTTAATTAATTTTCACATCATATCCCAATCCTATCCAAATCATTTTCCCAATTAATTAAATAAATCTTATTTATTTAATTAATATCCAACTCATATCCCAACTAATTCAAATATTTTATTTGAATTAAACCCTCACCTTTCACCACATTCCAACACTTGTCCATTCAATCATGTGTTGTAATACAACTTTTATCTAAAATCCTTCATATACACAACTAATGGGACCTAATTTTAGTATTTATTTACGCAAGCACACCTAAGCCTTATCTTCCCTTTCCACATGTCAATTGACTACAATTTCTTAATGTGCAAGGAAACCTAACTTAATCCTATCCATCCATTTCATCTAAAGCCCTAATTGATCTTAGCCATCCATTGGAACCAAGCCTTTCCTATAAAACAAGCCTCTCTTGAGCCATTAAAGGAGGGAGGATTCTTCTTCATGCAACCTCACTCTACTGAATTTTCATCTCAAGCCATTATCTATCCTCTTTCATCTACCTAGCTTGCATCTATCAACCACCAATCATCCATCATCTATCTCTCTATCAATGTTATGCTGGGGAATCGAGCAATCAACACAACAAAGCAATCAATCAATCGAGCTCATCTTGCATCATCGAGGTATTGAATTATTTGGGTTTAGGTTATGCATTTTAATTGTTTGATCATTTCCATTTATAAGTCTAAATTTTTTGATATACATTCTAGCACGCCTGGTGGGACTCACGTCCTTGATTAACTCTCTTGTTTGAGTTGTTTTTATGAAGTTTAGATCTCTTGGAGCGTGAATCTTTCATTTTTGCAAGCTTTTGTAGCAAAAATTTACATTTTTCTAACCCTAGTTTATAAAGATTTGGCTAAAAATACATGTAAATGATCTCTTAGCCCAAATCTAACCTCACCATTGCGTTTGGGAGGCCGTTTCTATAAATTTTGAGTACAAATTTGCCTAAATTTGATGAAAAATGGAGCATTTGGTGAAGAAAACAACAACCGGTCTACAGAAATTTGCCTCTGGTAATTCAGGTCGCTTTTGATCAAGCAGTATTCACCTGGGCTAAATCAGCTCGCCTTTGATCAAAAACTGGTCACTTATGATCAAATTTGGCTCACTTTTAAACAACAGTCTTAAGCTTTTGGTAAAATTCAGCTCGCTTTTGAACAAAAACGGATCGCATCTGGTAAACTTAGACGCATATGGTTAATATTTGCAATCTCTCACCTAAAACTTTCCAGATCACTTTTGGGCTAACAGTAATCACTTTTGCTCATATTTTGATCACTTTTAGTCAGATAGTAATCAAATTTTCTCATATTTTGATCACTTTTATCTAAACAGTAATCACTTTTGTCTTTAACCTAGTCGCTTTTAGTCTGACAGTAATCACCTTCTGCAGAACTAGGGTTTCTATCGCATCTTTCATTTTGTAGATACAGGTCGCTTGTAGGCCAAAATTGGTCACTTTGGACTTTTCTGCATCGCTTATAAGCCTATGGCGTTCGCATCTGGTGTTTTTCGTGTCGCATTTGATCTACAAGGGTTTGCCTATGGTAAAACATGAGATCGCTTCTGGACATGCAGTGATCGCCTCTACCATCTTTTGCATCACTTACAAGCCTACACAAGTCATATCTAAGCCATAACATATCATCTATAGACAAATTCAGATCGCTTCTAGTCAACAGTATACTGCATCTGGTGACTGTAACTTGCTTTTGGTTGCTGTCATTGTGCATCTTGGTGTTTCTATCATAACTTTCACATACGGAGGCAAAATCATACAAACAAGAACTCGCTGGAAAGATGAGAGGACGAACTACACAGTGGAGTAGGTTTTATTAGGTGACTATATCATCTTACCATCTTTTTTATTAGTCAAAGTTTAGCTTCATTGCAAACTCCATTTAAGCATAACTTGAGCAATTTTGATCGGTTTTCAACGAATCTTTTTTTTAAATTGCTTAGAATCTCCTAAAATTTCTATCTATGCAATCTATTTTTCTGTATCAAATATTTTTCATCAGATTTTATCAGATTTCATCTTTTTCATATAATCATCTTCTTTGCAAGTTTACTCATTTCTTTTTGGAATTGGTGACTTGTAGAGGCATCTAAGGAGTTGGAGTAGTATTGGCATCAACATCTATAGCAAATTGGATAGTAAATTAACTAGGTGCAATCATTTCATCTCTTATCTTCTAATCTTGCTTGCAAACACATTTAGATTTTGGGCTTAAAAATGAACAATTGTTTGCAAATTCACATCAAAAAATTGGGCTAAAACAAACCATTATCTTTTATCACATTTGGATTTGGGCTTTAAAACAAACAAGTGCTTGCATTGTCTTCCACACATTGAATTTCTAAGGTTAATGAACCCCATGCGAGTGTGACCAAATAAATGTGTATGCTCTCTCCTCGCATCCCAACACGAATTTGGAGATTAAAAACATTTACTTGTGTTGCTTTTGTTTATCCTTAGAGAGGCCTGCCTTGGTATCCACCCCAAGGGAATGACCTCAAGTGGCACTTTCATCTGGTCTGCTATAAAAATTAGAGGATAAGGTGAAAGCCAAGTTTAACTGGTATTAGCGCTCACCATACAGTGCTAACTCAAAAGGAGGTGTACCTTTGTGTATATTAAAACTCCTAGTAGGGTTAGTTAAAGTCTTAAGTGGCTTGATGGATGCTCGTGGGGTGCTGGTCCCCCAGATTTTCATTAGAACCTCCTTGTGATAGTGGCCTTGCCTTAACTAGGACTTGTTGAAGTGTCTTCATGTGCTTGCTTAACCATCATCACATTCTTCCAAACTAAAACTTGCTTATGTGTCTTGTGTAAGTGATTCATGTGTGTATATGCATAATCATTTATTTGAATATTTCCACATCAAGCTCTAAACACTCAAACACATAAAGACAAGTCATCCTACACATTCTTACAACAACATCTAAATCCAATCACTTTCATCCAAACAATCCACATCATCATTGAATCATAACCAAGCACTTGCCAAAAAGGACTTAAGACTTAAACACTTGTGTCACATCATGTCAACTTTAGAAGACCTCCAAAAACTCCTTCATATGCTTCGCCACATGCATGCAAGCCAATCACCTTTAGAGCAGCAAACCTTTCAAAGCATTCAAGAACTTATTCAGATATGTCAAACAAACCAATCCTCACACATACAATGCCTCTTGGAAGAAATCCAACACCTCATGGCCACTTGCAAAGTACAATGACCATCCTATCTAGCACCTATCCCATTATATCTATCCTCTCATCAACCAAATTCTATACCAACTTATTCCATTTCCTCTAATGTTAGCCCTTATCCATGTCAATCTCCATCTCAACAAAAATTACCCTATGCAACCACTCCATCATCATCACATCAACACATTCAACTACAACAACATCAACCAATTCAACAATTCCAACCATCACAACAAGCCATTCAACAATTCCAACAACAACAAATCATATCATGACAACAAATCCAAACACCATCCCAACCTCAACAAATTCCACATCAACCTTACATACCATCCACTTCAACTTCATACCAACCTCATCTATCTACACATCATATCAATGCCACACCAACCTATCAATCTCCACCCCAACATTATCCAATTCCTCATTCTAACATTCTGACATACCACCAAAGCCATCCACAAAGCAATCAAGTGATATTACAAGAACAACATCCAAGTCCAAATGGCCCTTTCTATATAAATCAAGTGAGCACAAGTCAACCTTGCCAACACGATCAAATGCCTACATCTTTGAGTCCACCTCAAGATATTTTGTCTACATATCCTACCATTACACCTAGCTACCATGACTATCAATGGCCTCCCCAACAAGCACAAATGAGCCCAAATCCACCTTTGCAACAAGAAGCACATGCAGCTCCAAGTGGACCTTTGTACATAAACCATGCGAGCCTAATGCAACAAGACTTAATAACCTTTGACAAGGGAGATACCAATCTAGAGTGGCCTCCATCATCCAATCACATGCCGACACATGAGCCAACTAATCATATCCTAACACCACCATGTGATCCCATTCCTAGTCCATTAATCCCTCAACCTTCCAAATCACCAAGCCCTCCATTACCTTCATCACCATGTCATTCTAATCCTTCACCAAAGGAGGCTGCTGAGATAGTTTTACAAAGAATGCTTGAAGAAAAACTCATTGAACTTCCTGAATTCAAACCATGTGAAGAAAGTCCATATGATGAACATGATTATTGTGCATACCATAGGACCAAAGGCCATAGTACAAATCAATGCCCAATATTTGTCCCAATTGTTTATAAGGTGTACCCACCTATAATGGGAAATCATGCCACATCATCCCAATCCCATGTGTCACCCCTATCTAGTCCAAATCCTAATCCACCCAATCCAATTAGCCCTCAACCTAATCCAATGCCATATACCCTTATCATCCATCCATTATATTGCCCATCCACTCATACCCTTGTGAAAGATGTGATCCATTGGCTACTAGCTAGGAATAAACTACCTCCATGTCAAACACCCATTCATGAGCCTACCAAAGAACTTCCAAAGGTCATGTCCAATTATATAATCCCATCATGTGATCCACATATCCTTGAGCCTATCCACAAGCCTTCCATTAACATACCTAGCCCTTCAAGCCCATCATGTGACCTACAAGCCATCAAGCCTATTCAAGAGTCTCCTATTATGAATCCAAGTCAAGAGTCATCATGTTCTCATGTTGTTGACCAAGAGCCTATCCAATATTCCTCTAATTCCATTCAAGCAACCCAAGAGGTATGTCAAAGTTTTAATCCTAAGCATATGGAAACATTAAGTCCTAATCCAACTCAAGATCAAAACACTTTTATGCAACCCATCCATAACATTTACCTTCTTTATGATCAAGATGATACTAATAAAGAGGCTATCCATGAGCACCTTGATCCTATCCATAATCCTATATCTATCCATGAGCAAGATATCCAAATTGCTCCTAGTCATTCGCCATCTAGCCCTATCCATAATGAGCAAACATCCACTTGTCCCCCAAGTAAGCATAAAAGATCAAACAAATAACTTGGATCTTAGCAAACATAATCAAGATCCTAATGATCCTCCTTCCACATCCATCATCAATTCCACTTCAAGTCCACCATCATATCCCCTTGGTCTTACCACCTTTGTCCATGAATGTTCTTCCTTAGGACAAAAACAACCTCTATCCACTTCACCTTCTCCATCCAATAAAGAGCTCAAGTCTAGTTCCCAAACTACATCTAGTCCCATAGTCAATTGTATCCTCCAAAACATGAACTACAAAGGTAAAGGCCTAGGTCTTTATGAACAAGGTATTTTGGAGCCAAACCATGTCAAAGTTCCTCCATGCTCATATGGCCTTGGACACACACCCCAAGGTAAACCCTCTAAAGATGTTGGTAATTCCTCCATCCCTCCTAAGTCCACCACTTTCCATCACAAACCACATCATATACCCAAAACATATGTAGCCATTCCCCCTCCATCAACTTATAAATGTCAAAAGCATGTGACCATACACCTTCCGCCATCCACTTTGCCTCCACTTTTACCAACTCCAAATATCCCTCCATCCATCTTGCCACCATTGCTTCCCTCACCTAACATACCTATCATTCATAAGTATCCTTACATCCCTAATCATGGCCAACAAAAGCACACATCATTTAAGCATAAAGCTTCCAATCATTCCATCCACTCCACCCACCCCATGGGATTCAGAAGAAAAAAATTTGATGCCTCTACTTATAAAGCTAAAAATCCTACCAAAAATCCTAAAGGTCTTCATACCTTAGGACATAAAGAATCAAAATCAAAGAAAAGTACATTCACAAAGCTATCAAAGCCCTTACCTCCAAATGCAAAGCCCAAAAGCAAAATGGTTTGGGTTCCTAAGCAAACAGCTAGCAAAGCGAATGAGGCATCCTCATCCACATCTCAAGAATCCCAATCACCTATCTCCATCCAAAAGCCTACTTCCATCCAAAACTTCCATTCCCTTCAAAAATCCCACAAGAAAAACAAAAGTACTAAAAATACTAAATCTATGTGGGTTCCTAAATCACTTCGTCAACCATCCCCTAAGCAAACATCTCCATTGCTTCCTACACCACCATCCAATCAAAAGCTTCAATGTTTATCACGGTGTGTGCAACCATTGGTCATGGTTCCCTTCCATTCCAAAACATGTTCACATGCCTCCATCTCCCCATCCTTCATCTATTATCCTACAAATCTTCCCCATCACCTTCATATGGTCAATGCTTTTGCATAAGCCTTTTATCCATCCATCCTTGCATGAACCTTCCATAATCCACATCATAATCTACTATCCACCTAATCCATCTCCAATCCATGCAATCCCTTATCAACATCTATGAGCACACTTGACATGGTCCATGCAAAGACATCATCAATCTCTAAAGGGACACTATCGACCTTCATAGCACTAGCCACTTGAGTCCCTCCTATCCATTACCATGGTGAAAACCTAGCAAACAGGTGCCATGTGTAATTGTCAACCCATCTAAAATCAAAAAAGAAAAAAGAAAAAAAAGAAGAAAACAAAATAGTAAAGAGAAATCCCTTCGTCCAATGGTGAAAACCTGGTAAACAGGCACCTTGGATAAGTACCATGATGAAAACCTAGCAAATAGGCATCATGTGTAGGTTGATCTTCTATGTCACTTACACTTGGGGGCACATTGTCTCATCCAACCTATCATTTTCCATCTTATCATGTCCTATCTTGCCATATCCTATCCTACCATCATTAGCCATTACATCCACATACCTATCATGTTGAGTCTATCCTTCTTTCCTCCTTTTGATCTTGATGAAGACATAGGGACAGAATGTTGAAACATGTTTGGATATTTCTTGACATACCTTCTTTCCAGACCAAGTCCTATCCATTGACCATTTATCCATCCCATTCAAACCAATCCAATCATGTCATCCCTTGGTGATGAATTTTTTCATGTAAAATCCTAAGCATTACCACCTAGAATGGGGCAAGTTCTTCCTATGCGACATAGTCTTTGGAGATCACATCCTAGCTCCTTTATGATCCATCCACTATGGTGTATCCTTATCATGAGCTTTCCGTCTTATAGCTTATCCCTATCTATTTATCATGAGCTTTCCACTATAGCTTACCTATCCATTTATCATGAGGCATGCATCCATCCCTTAAATGGCCTATCCTTTTTATCCATCCAGTTATCATGAGCCTTTCACCCTATCCACCATCACCCATCCTTTTATCCATCCATCTTACATCCATCCTTCCACCTAGACTTGGTCTTCCCTTGTCATTGGTATCAAGCACAAAGGCTCCCTAAATTGTAAATCCATTGGCATTTTCCAAAACATTTCAAACAAAACTCCAAAAAAAAAATCAAATATTCCTCAAAAATCCACAAAAAAATTAAAATATGTCAAAAAATCCAAAAAAATAAATATCCAACGAAAAATCCAAGCAATAAAACCAATCATATCATCCAAAACAATCCATTCCATCAACATTCAATCAAAATCAATTCATCATCATCATCAAATCATCATCATTATCAATTTTTCCTATCAATAACATTCATTCATCCATTTCAATCAATCACTTCTTCTAATCATATCTATCGAATCAATCTAAGCAATGATCTTAAACCCAAGTCACACTAATCCATATCAAGCAAGCTTATTAATCAAGGAACATTATCCAATCAAATCAATAGTTTTTGATCCTAATCTTGTCATGAGCCAAATCAATCATCATCAATGGGATATAGTGTTCCCACATCCTTGTGTTGATCCAGGGATATAGCTTTCCCCGCAATGACAACACTATATATCATCATCAATCAAACAATCAATCATTGGTTTATGACTTGACAAGGGAAATACCTTGTTTGTTTTACATCCTTTGAGCACACTAAGAACACTTGCTTATGCTTAGATTGAGTAGATACTCCAAACATCACAACCAAAGCACATCAAGCCAACCATCCAAACAAATCATATCAATCATCAGCATCAACACCAAAGAAAATCAACTCAAAGCACATCAATCCAACCATCAAAATAAATCCTATCAATCATCAGCATCAAAACCAAAGCAAATCAACTCAATCACATCTAACTCCAATCAGAACAAATCCAATCACTTCATTAATCAAAAGCAGCTCAATCCACCACATATCATCACATCATCAACATTTCATCAAATCAATCTTCATCCATCATTTCATCATCCTCAAAATCATTCTAAGCAATGATCCAAGTGCAAGCCCATCCTTAATCCACACCAATCAAGTTAATCAATCAAGCCAAGTTATCCAAACACAATCAATGGTCTTGATCCTAGCCTTGTTGTAAGCCAACTGAATCAACCAACCAACCAACCAACTCAGCAAACAACCTTGTGTTGATCTAGGGATATAGCTTTCCCCGTAATGACAACACTCTCAACTATCATCAATCAAACAATCAATCATTGGTTTACAGCTTGACAGGGGCAATACCTTGTTTGTTTTTGTATCATTTGAGCATGCTTGCTTGCTTGTTTGTGTGTATTATCATTTTATCTTGCATTTGTATCACATTGGTATCATTTCCAGCTAATATTCATATCTTGTGTATGTTGGAATAGCTTTTTGCACTAACCTTTGCATCTAAGGTCATATTATACCTTTTGTGCATTAGGACTTTAATGCTCTAAGTTTACTTCCTCATACGTTAGACAAGGTTGTATTGCACTGGGGCACGAGACATATTGTCACCTTGGTCCTTATACCTTGGTGCATAACGTCTAGTGCTATATCAAACATCATGGTTGCTCACTTTCCATTGCAGCATAACACATCATCATTTCTTCTATCTATCCCCTTATCTTTCTTTTGCAGCCAAGCCATTTCTTTTTGAGAGGATACCCATGTTTGTCCAACCCACCTATCCTCTTGAGGAGGAATCATCATCCTATCTTTCCATCATCATCATTATTCTTTTCCTCTATCTATACCTTATCTTCTTTGAAATGATGTTACTCGACATAAATCTTATCATCCCAAACATCATCTCAAAGAGGGGCAAAATGTAGACACCCAAAATTGTCCCAACTTTGTCCATGTCTAACAACACCTTGTTAAAACATTATCCTAGACATCTTGTAGCATTTTGTCCTAATTTCCCTAATCCATTAAGCCAATTAATTAAATAAATATTATTTATTTAATTAAAATCTCATCTTACTCCCATCCTAATCCCACTTAGCCAATTAATTAAATAAATTTTATTTATTTAATTAATTTTCACATCATATCCCAATCCTATCCAAATCATCTTCCCAATTAATTAAATAAATCTTATTTATTTAATTAATAACCAACTCATATCCCAACTAATTCAAATATTTTATTTGAATTAATCCCTCACCTTTCACCACATTCCAACACTTGTCCATTCAATCATGTGTTGTAATACAACTTTTATCTAAAATCCTTCACATACACAACTAATGGGACCTAATTTTAGTATTTATCTACACAAGTACACCTAAGCCTTATCTTCCCTTGCCACATGTCAATTGACTACAATTTATTAATGTGTAAGGAAACCTAACTTAATCCTATCCATCCATTTCATCTAAAGCCCTAATTGATCCTAGCCATCCATTGGAACCAAGCCTTTCCTATAAAACAAGCCTCTCTTGAGCCATTAAAGGAGGGAGGATTCTTCTTCATGCAACCTCACTCTGCTAAATTTTCATCTCAAGCCATTATCTATCCTTTTTCATCTACCTAGCTTGCATCTATCAACCACCAATCATCCATCATCTATCTCCCTATCAATGTTATGTTGCGGAATCGAGCAATCAATCGAGCTCATCTTGCATCTTCAAGGTATTGAATTATTCAGGTTTAAGTTATGCATTTTAATTGTTTGATCATTTCCATTTATAAATCCAAATTTTTCATTATACAAGCACTTCTCAAAATAAATCATAACCTATATGTAATCTATTCTCATCACTTGAATCCTAACAATTTAGTTATTTTCTAGGGTGATGAGCTGCATCATCTTGACTAACCAAAATAGAAACTCAACAAGAAAACAAAACAAAAACCAAAACATAACTGTACAAACAACTATACCAATATACACTCCCTAGGGTTCTTTTCTATTAACTTTTTTATGATATTCAACAAATTTTTATTGGTGGATTCTGCTAATCCATTCCCTTGGGGATAGTAGTTTGAAGAAATATTCAATATGATCCCATAATCAAAAGCCCAGCTTGACAATTTAGTTGAAGCAAAAGTAGACCCGTTATCACTTACCAGAGCATAGGGAACTCCATACCTAGTGACTATATTACTTTCCAGAAATCTGATGACATCTTCAGCATTATAGGTCTTGGTGCTGACAGCTTCAGTCCACCTTGTACAATAGTCAGTAATAGTTAAAACATACCTGTGGGATGATGATGATGGAGGATTAATTGGCCCTATGAAGTCCATTCCCCATTGTACAAATGGATGCATCTCCATCACTGGCTGCAAAGGTTTAGCAGCATATCTCTCTCTGTTAGCAGCAACCTGACATACATGACAACATTTAATATGTTTAGCAGTATCCTTGAAAATGGTGTGCCAATAGTATCCTGCCCTGAGGATAGCATGAGTAGTGCCCAAGGGTGACCTATGTGCTGTTCCAAATTTTTCATGTAGCTTTGATAATAGTCTATCTACTTCTAGCCTCTCTAGGCATCTTAAGTATATCCCTTCATAATTTTTCTTGAAAAGGATTCCCCCTTTCATCATATACTTTTGTGACCTTATTTTTAGGCTCTCCTTTGTGAGGCTTACAGTCTTGGAGGACATCTTCCAATAATCAGGATGTGCCTGATGTCTGAGTACCACTCTCCATTGTCCTCTACATTAACTACATACTACTGACTCATGATATTGGGGTCAATCTCTGATATCCTTTGGCTTAAAGCCTGTCCTCTCACTAGCTTCATGGGTTTAATATCCATGTCATATTCTTGTAAGACAATAATCCATTTAGGCCTTTTCTCTCCAGGCTCGCTCTACATTAAGAGCATCTTCACTACTGCATCAGGTACCACAGCAATAACTTTGCTTCTCAGAATATAGTGCCTGAACTTCTTTAATGCTCTGACTAGAGCAAGTGCTTGTCTTTCAACGTCCATGTATCTCAGTTCTACATCTTTGAAAGGGTAGAAGACTACGGGCTTCTCTTCCTTTTCTTCATTTCTCTATGTCAGCACTGTTGTAGAGGTATGCTTTGAAGCAAATGAATAAATATAGAAGTCCCTAGTGTAGTTTGGACTAATCAGAACTGGAGCATCAGATATAGCTTTTTTAATGTCTGCAAAAGCTGCTCTAGCCTCTGGTGTCCACTCAATTTTAGTGTCCTTCTTGAGCATGGCATTTAAGGGTCTGACTATTTCTGTAAAGCTAGTGATAAACTTCCTAACAAAATTAATCTTACCAAAATAAGATTTGAGCTCCTTTTTGCTTCCAGGAAGCTGTATTTTCATGATGGATTCCACCTTGTCAGGATCAATGATAATTCCATTTTCAGTTATCAGGTGGCCCAATAATTTTTCTGTTGTTACCCCAAATATGCATTTCTTGGGGTTCAGGGATATCCCATATTGTTCACATTTTTTAAGCACATTTCTGAGATCTTCTACATGGTTTCCTCTATCTTTAGAGAACATTGTTAAGTCATCCATGTATATGACTATGCATTTTCCTATTAAGCCTCTGAAGGCTATGTCCATTGCTCACTAGAATGTTGCTCCAGCATTGATTAACCCAAATGGCATCTGCTTGTAAGCGAATATCCCCCACTTTGTGCTAAAGGCAGTTTTCAATCTATCAATTTTATCCATTATTACCTGGTTATAGCCTGAGAAACCATCCAGAAATGACATCATTTTGGCACCGTTCACAATCTACAGGACCTCATCTAGGGAAGGTAAAGGATAATTATCCTTTTCGGATGCTCTGTTCAAGTTCCTGAAGTCTACACATAGTCTGATGTCTCCATTTTTCTTCCTCACTGGGACCAAGTTTGCTACCCAGGTGGAGTGCCTCACAGTAAATATG
The DNA here is from genome assembly GCA_027924645.1 of Cunninghamia lanceolata. Taxonomy (NCBI): domain Eukaryota; kingdom Viridiplantae; phylum Streptophyta; class Pinopsida; order Cupressales; family Cupressaceae; genus Cunninghamia; species Cunninghamia lanceolata. The sequence goes on from BSBN01001091.1 coordinate 4,610,521, forward strand.
ATCCTGGCTTTTAATAGTTTCTTAACCTCTTCAAAAATAATAGGTTCCAACAAAGCAATGATAGGTCTTTGCTTCTGTCTGAAAGGCTTGGCATCTGGCTTTAGGGGTATGGTGTGTGTGATGACTGATGTGTCATACATTTTTAGCTCATCATAAGTCCAGGAAATGACATGAATGTAATCTTTGAGAGCCTGGATTATCCCTTCTAACTCTTCTTTTGGGCAAATTTTTCCTATCAGGACATTTTTCTTTTCATCATTCTGTCCAATGTTAACCTGTGAATATTGTCCTCCATCAGCTTTTGCAAGATCCTTTTATTTAAGCATGTTGTCCAGATCAAATGCTCTCTCTAGCTCTATCATTCCCTTAGGAATCTTATTGCTAGGCAACTCTTAGATTTCTTCTTCTTCCCATACATGATCTTCTACATTGTTCTCATCTATGATCTGCACATCAAATATATCTTTGTTGGAGATGAAATATAAAATATGCTGATCATAATCGAATACTTGGAGGTTGGTTACATTGTCAAGCATAGAAGGTACTGATACGAACTCTACTGAAAATTTTTTCAGACCAGAAATAGACAGTGGCTCCAATGTGCTGGCAGCCTGGGCTAACGCATCTGTGCTATGATTTTGCTCTCTGGGTACATGGGTGATATTGAATGCATCAAAAGATTCTATCAAGTCCCACACCCTGTGTCTATAATTGGATAGTTTTTTATAATTGCAGGAGTAAATTCCTCTCACCTATCTCACGACTAATTCTGAGTCTCCATAGACATGGAAAATTTTTACTTTCTTCTTAAGGGCAAATAGTATCCCATGAATTAGAGCTTCATATTTTGTTACATTGTTTGTGCATGAGAACTGTAGTTTATATGCTACTAAGTAGGATTTTCCTGATGGATCAACAAGATCTATCCCTACTCCAGCTCCTTGTTTTGACTTGGATCCATCAAATCTAAGGATCCATGGCTTATCTTTAGGCAAAGGCTTAGATGAGCCTTCCCTTTTCTTTGCAGCTCTGGCAGCTGCACCACTTGATATCCACTTCAGCTTTGGTATCTCAGCTTTCTCAAGCTTTATCTTTCCTTTCTTTTGTGAAGCTGAGGCCTCTTCTTTTTTTCCATCACCAGAAGTTAAATCCTCTGGACTAGGCAATGTCTATCTTTTCAGGAGATGCAAACATAAAGAACAAGTAGTTTCTGAGTGAGGTGCTTCATGTAACCTACACCAGCCTTCAATCAAGGCATCCTGTGGAGACTTCTGCTGCTGTGTCATCTTTTAGATCTCTTTTGCTAAAAACTCTTCAAAATTAGACAAATTGTTGCCTCTGTCTTCATCAGATAATTCATAATCTAATTCAACTAAACAATCACTCCCTGGGGTGATTTTCTTATTGCTTGTAACATTATTCTAGTCACATACCAGCATCTCTTATGTCATTTGAACATGACATTCATCTTGCGGTATAGATTCTCCTATTTCTACAGAAAATAAACAACGATCAGCATCACTATCATTATCACTGTCTGATGAACTTACCTCTGATGATAAGGATGAAAGTGACTAATCACTGAACACCTGCTCTAGCTCCAGCATGCCTATGCATGCTTCACAAGTTCTCTCAAAATGTGGCTCATTATGCAACCTGCACCAACCATCAATTAGAATATCATGAAGAGATATTTCTAACAGCTGACATCGTTTTACCTCTCTAGACAAGTATCTTTCAAAATTCTTGTAATGGTCTACCTCACTTTCATTCTCAGGATGACCATCAAATTCTACAACTATTTTGTCATCTTGAGGGTCATCATGATGATGATGAACATCATACATCAGGATTTCTTCTATTTTGATAGTCTATGGCCTGATGGAGTAAACTTCGGGTTCTACATCCATGTACATGATCTCGTTAGTTTTGTTATATTCGGTGATCATGTGCTCCATACAAGGCTCAACATCAATTCTTATTTGGTTTGGTACCCCTTTCCAGGGTAACCACATATGGCTGAAATCCATGGACATATATCCATTAAGGGTTTTAGATTAGTCTCTGTTGAGTAACATCCCATAAGTATCAGGTATATCAACTACATGAATGTCAATATAATATTGGATTCTAGGGTCCGATGCTAGCTGCATGTGATTGTGAGTTATCTCTCCTACCACGCTCACTTCTATTTTATCCAATTGAGTCACCTTCTTTAAGGATTTAGCAGGATGCAACCCTAAAGCATTGCATATGGACAGGGGCATCACATTGGTAGATGCTCCTGAGTCTACTAAATAGTTGTGCAAGTTTTTACTGAACATTCTTATGGTCAAGAGGAACAGAGGTGAATCACTTTTATCTCTATATAAGGTCATGTGCGAGGTCTCTATAGCTTGAACAGTAGCTGGCACCTTGTGTTTAACATTAGGATCCCTAGCAGCATGATCTTTACTACCAAACTGACCTGAGGTATGACTATCCTCTTTGGAAGCAAGATCATGTAGTTATTTCATAAATGCCTTTTTGATGGAAGGAGTTTTGAGTAACTCTTACAAGGATAAGCTGATTTTAATCTTTTTCATCTCATCAGCAAGATAAGTGACCAACTTGTCAGATTCATAAGGCAGATTAGAAGTTTTTGGCACATTATTCTGTGGCGTTAAATATTAAGCATTAACCTTGGGAAAACCAAGGTTATTACTTGCCTTGGGATCTGGAGGTGTATTGAAATTATTCAGAGGCAAGGAAGAGGTCAATGGACCAGTACGTCTGTTGGAATTACTTCTCAGATTATAATTATGCTTACCCTAATATTGCTATTGGTAGGCATGCACCTCCTCATGTTCATTTAAAGGCTCATTTTCATCCTCAAAAGGGAAAACATAATTTAACTCAAAAGCCATGGTAGATTCCTCACATGCCAGGGTGTAATCTTGGTGAGCAGGTACTGTCTACTAATAAGGATGCTACATGTAGCTCTCTAATACTAAAGCAGAGTCATATCCACAAGGAACAATTTCATTTCCTTCTACCTAAGGTTGATTTCCTGAAGTATTGGACACTTCAGTCTGGAAAATGCTAGCAGTAATTCTGAATTGAGGATAGTCTAACTCTGCATGTGCATTGGTGTTATGTATTCTGTGCCAGTTAGTGAGGTCTGCCTCTGCAAGGTTGACTCTGGTAGTCTATTTGGGTTCACCAGGAGGCAAATTGTCTAGGGGTGATGGCAAGGAACCATTATTTGGCCTAGTGTTCCAGATTCTAGGCTATCTGGGAGGATTATTATTGCCATTATTCTTATAATTATTGTTGTACCCCCTATCAAGATAATTTGGTCTGTCATTGTTATAGTCTCTATTCTGATTAGGCTAGGAGTAGAAGTTTGGACTCCTCAAGTGAGTAATCTCAATTGTAACTTTCCTTAATTGAGCTGATATTTCCTTGATCTCTTCTTTCTCTTCCTAAACCTTAGCCACTACATTTCTATCAAGGGTTTGAAAAAGGAAGATCTATTGTTCTGATTATTCTGGTCTACAACCTGAGGTGCATGTATTTGTCCTAGATACTACATCATTTGGCCATTTCCATTTGGAGGTGGCATGATACTCAGTGGAGGCAATTACAAAGGTGCCGGCATGATAGCTGGAGGCATCATGGCTCCATTAGGCTGTTGTTGGGCAAGGTATGTTGGATAACCAGGAAGTGTGGGAAATGCTATGTTTGGTGTAGGAGAAGGAACTAGTTGCTGATTGACTTTGATAGCTTCTTGGAAAGCTCCTGTTAAAGTTATGATTTTAGGATGTGCTCTCCTGATGAACATGGAAGTTAAAGGATCCAGGGCTGAATAATAAATGCTCCTAGCAGCTTCATCTGCTACAACATATGGGGCGACTAACTTAGATACCATTTTCTGGAACTTAGCGTTGAAATTGACAATAGGTTCTCCTTCAAACCATTTAATTGTGGCAAATAGGTGATAGTTCATTGAAGGATTTATTAGTATTTTGAACCTATCAATGAAAGCTTTTACTAGGATAGCCCATGATCTGACTGAACCCTGACCAAGGCTAATATACCAATTATAGGCTTCTTCCCCTAAGGAAAAAGGAAATAACTGACATACAACATCCTGATGCTCTATTCTAGCTCTATAGTAGGCCTCCTTGAAAGTTCTGATGTGATCATCCGCATCCTGATATGGATGATATTTTAGACAAAGTTTGTCCAGATTCTTTGGCAAAGGATGATATGCATTAAAAGCTAAAGGCGATTCTACTATAAAAAATGAAATTACAACCAGTGGAGGTTGAGCCTGAGGTATGACTGGCTGAGGTTGAACTTGAGCTGTAACAGGTGATCCTGTAGGTTTTTGTAAACCAATAGGGGTTATAGGAGGATGTTCTGGTGATGCTCCTGAAGCACTAGAACCGAGATTATGATGGATGTCTACAGTTGTAGTTCTGAATCCTTTGACAGGTAATTCTTCAAATATTCCAATGGACCTAGACCTGGTATTTGGCTTGTGAGCCATGATTTCTCGATTTTAAGGAAAATTGGTTGGTCGACTGTAAAGATCGGTCAAAATTTACTAGCAAAGGCAGTATTTATAGTCAGAAAGTGAAATTGACTAGATATTTACAAAATATTTACATGAACAATACAAATATGAGGTGATATTAAGGTCTGGTGACACTTGCAACCGAATATCAGGTTTCTAAGGTAGATTTCCTCAAAACTTTGACAAATTTACCTAAAATAGGACTAATCTTTGCAAATTCACAATGATTTACTATAAAGCTTGCAATATTTATGGTTAATTTTGAAAACTTCACAAATGATTAGCATGTACAAGCTTAAAACAATAAATCTTTGTGTATAGATCGAAATCCGGAGGTGTTTCAGTGTTACCTTACTGTCTGCATCATCAAATCTGATAAAACTTACTGATGATGAGCTTCTAGCTTCGGGCCCTCCTTCTAGCGCCAATTTATGTTGATCATGATGTTAGTCATAAACAAACATAGAATAAAAGTTACACATCAACCTTTACTCATCTTGAAAGATACGATGAATTCAAAGAATTCATGATCCCAAGTCTCCATGGATTAGTTCTTAATCAACTGACGTTACTTAGTGGTTGATGTGCATTGCTGTTTTCCATTCAGGGGCCTTACATTTGCTTATCAGTAAGATTCTGTTTCTGTAAAGATGCTACATAGAAAGGTTATTCTACAAAGGATATTTCCACAAATAGTGTGTCTATACTCAAATCTTTGCATGATATTTATCAATTGTACTTGCGTTAACTTCAAATATGCTATAAATTTCTAGTTATCTATGAGATGTCTACATTTTTCGTGTAAATTTTTTCTGATTATTTATTATTTGCAATTGTGATGGCGAATTATTCTGAAATTAAAAGAAATTGAAAAGAATACTTCAAATTATGATGAATCTTTAGCTATTGATCCACATACACACTTGATACTATCATTAGGAGAAGAAATGAAACCATATTTTCACCAGGATGTTCTACAGCTAGATACAGATGATGCAAACTTCAAAGGATGATGAATGAAGACTATACATGCAGACTAATGAGCACTCCAAGGGACACAGCAAATCAAAGCATGTATCAAGAATTCAAACATAGACTACTCAAGATTTACGATGATTTGTAATCAAACTGGTCTTCTCTTTCATTAAGTATGCAAAAACATGTATGTTTACAATAACTTTGAAATAGGCCCTGATATTTCAGCAAACAAATTTTAATTAAGCTTCGAATGTTTAAAACAAGGCATCCCTGCACCTTTTATAGAACAAGGTGAGGGAGCGATTACAAATGATCTACGATCAAGATTTATCAATTAGAATCAACGGTGCATATTCCCTTTTGACTTGGTCAATAGTATCTCATGGCACAGGTTGCCAGCTGGCAACCATCTAGGTAACTTATTTTCCTCTAAGTAGCTGATGCAGATGTTTCCTTTGTAGTGCATCTTCATCTACTCCTCAGTCTCTTCTTCTTCATCATGATCATCACTTTCCATATCTTCATCACCCCGATGACTATCCTCCTATATATGGACCTTTAATGTTGTCCTTATATTTTCATATGCTTCTACTATCTTATCAACTTCTCCGCCATCCTGAGTTTTAGCTTTGGCAATGGCGTGCTTGTGGGCTTGATATTTATCTCTGAGGACTTCTAACTTGCCCTTCTTGCTGCTTAATGTTTCATTATAGTTCTCCACTTTGACCTTTATTCTCATGATCTTGTTCATTGCTTCTTCTGTCAGGTGGTTTAGAGGGTCATCAGCCATTGGCTGGAAGTTATTATGCAGAGATTTTATGTCAAACTCTACATCTTGGTTTTCAATTTTACCCTCTACTTTTCCCTCCAGGGCTTCCAGGACTTCTACTTCATAAGACATCATGCTGTGCAACTTCACACTAATATCTCTTAATTTATTGCTACACTTCTTCAGTACATCACATTCAAACCTGATGTCCTTATACCAAACATCCACCAGCATGGTAGTATTATTATTCAACACCTAATGAGTTATCAGGATCTAAGGATTAATCCTCTTTATTTCATTCAGAGTACCCAAGGCTTTCTCCAACTGGAATGATCTTCTTCCAGACTCATTCTGTAATTTATCCACCTTCTTCTTGGAGATACTCAAAGAATTCCACCTCTACAAAGAGGCTCCCACTACTTCTTCAGCTCCGTTTAGTGTTGATGACATCCATTTTCTCATGATCATTGACTCATGCTTCATGAGGTCCAATTTATTAACCTCCTCTTGAGAAATTATAGTCAATGGGACTGGGACTGCCTGATCTGATGATGTATTGTCAGGGTTAATTAGCCCTTTTATGTATGAATGCAGCTGAGTAATGTGCTCCTTATACTGCTTATTCTTTTCCTTTTCTTTCTTCATCCTTTAGGTTAAAGAATCTATTATATCTTTCCCTTCCTAACCTTCTTGGTCTTCATTGGCAAACCCCAAATCAACTGTACTAATCTGGAATTCTTCCAGGGTGATCTTGCCCTTTTCCTTTTCAACACTGGGAATTGCTACTTGGGTGGTCCTTCTACCCGAAGCAGGATCTCTTCTAATGGCAGATGTTAATCTGGCCTTCCTCTTAGGCTTCATGATGGTTTCTGAAAACAATGTTGAAACATCAAATTCCTGAATCTCGAAACCTAATTCTGTACTTATTTCTTTCTCGAGCCATTGAGGTATTTGGTCTCTGGATCCTTGATGTCCGATATCATCATGTCCGTCATGATCATGTCCACCCTTCATGAGAGGGTGATTTCCATATTTCTTCCTGATGATACTCTTCATGAGGGGGATCCTATTGTACTTCATCCTCCCGAGGAGTCTCTTCTTACGATGGAGGAGCTTGTGGTGCATCCACATGATGATCTGTAGTTGATCCTACACTTCATCTTCTTTTGATTCATCCACCTTGGTAATTTCCTCATCTTGAGGTATATTTATATCCATGGATATCATTATATCTGACTTAGGTGTATTTACCTGATCTTGGATCACATTTTTCTATGCACCTGTTGTATCTACCTCCTTAGTCTTTAGGTCATCATGACCTGAGGTTTCTTTATCACCACCCTTTTGTTGAACTTCAACTATTTTGGGCTCATCAGATATATCTTGTTGTTGGTGGCCCATATCTGGAGAATGATTCTCCACTTCTGTCAACTTGACTTCCTTAATATTTTGTACCTTATCAAGTGCACCTGCTTGATGTTCAAGACTTACATCGTTCCTGTGTGTTAGGTCGATCACTGCAGGGCTAGTTACCTGATCAACTAATTTATCAAACCTGATTTGTTGGGCTGCCCTCTCTAGACTATCTTCTTTCTCTTGCTCTGTTTGCTTCAACTCTTCTAATATCACCCTCTGTGAGGATGGGGTTCCTTGTGGAGTCATGTGAGTGTTAGAAGTGAGGGTCTCCATTTGCTGAGAAGTCACATTCTATTCCACCTCATCATCTGATAGGTCCATAGTCTCTTCCAATGAGAAAGGACCACCTTGAGTTGCTTTAGTGGCTTCTTTTGCTTGCTCTTCAACCTTCTCAGTCTTAACTTGAATTATGGTAGGAAGTGGTACATCATGATGCAATTCTTTTCTAAACACTTCACTACCAGATCCCCTTAATATTATAGGGTCATGTCTTATTTCACCCCTCATATGTGTTCTTTGTTTTTTAGGGGTTGATGTTACTAGGGATACTGCCTTCCTCTTCCTGGTGACCATCATGGGGTTATCTTCTGTAGGCTCCTCTTCAATAAGAATATCCTTCTCCACATACTGCTGTGAAGTTTGGCCTTGATCTTTTATTTCTGCAGTATCCACAGCCAGCCTCAGGATCCTTTTGGTCTTTTGTTTATCCTGTAGAGGTGGTGCAGATGAGGCTAATGCCTATCCTGATGTAGATGAATCCTCTGCTAGTATATCAATTCTCTCAACTATTACCCCCTTAGGTTCATTATCAGTCTTCTTCTTTCCTCTGGGAGGTCCTTTTCCTTGTTTTTGGGGTGGAAGCCTTTCTCCATTAGATTTTCTCTTCTCTCCAAGAAAGTCATCATATTCCTCATCAGGAATCTCCTGCCTTTTCCTCTTGTTATCTACTATGATGGCCATCCCCTGCTTCTTCAGTATATTTATTTGTTTATCCACCCATGACTGGGTCAACTTCAGCACCCCACCTGTAAACTGATCTAATGAAATGTCTTCAGGTTGCATTAGGTCATGGGCTGAAATGGTGTCATTATACACCTTTTTGTCTTCATACTCATTTGACATGATCTTGCCATCATCCTTCTTCAATTGTGTAGGCACTAGAATGCAATCAAATGTCTTAATCTGATTGAGTGTGAGTCTTTGATATTTTCTTCTTCTTACTTCAGCTTCATCCTCACATTCAGTCTAGAAATCCTCCAAGTGCTTCTTATGTATAGGCTGGCCTATGATCTTTTGCATTCTTCCATAGGGGTCATATGATCTGGCCAATGGGAATGACTGTAAAGTCATCAGGTTTAGACCACCTATGGCCTTCTTCATGCCATCTGAATCAGGGCATATTTACCACCCTATAGTTACTGGAAACAATACTGGAGGTATTTTATTGTTTACTTTATATGTATCCACTATAGTTGATATCTGTCTTAGAAAATTCATCAGGACTACCCCATCAGTAGGGTACCTAACTAACATTAAGGGCTATCATTCAAAACCTTCTATCCTGATGTAGGAAAATGTGGCAAACTAGATGAACCAGGTACCATTCTTGTATATAACTTCTTGAGCTTCCATGCTTGGTCTTTTGGTTCTATCCTCCTCCGTTGTTCTGACCAGATGCATAGAGAATGCATCATTCACTAATTTGTAATTAGGGACATAGTGTGTTCTCTGCAACTGAGGATAATGGTCCCATATATGGGCATCATTCAAACTGCCACCAATCTTTCCAACTGCGATCAGTGCATCAAATGTACCTTTATAAGCACATGAATATACAACATATGATGTCATGTAAAATGCACATTCCAGGCCCCCTAGGTTCATTAGCTGTTCATCTAGAGCATCATTGATGATCTTAGCCCATAATGGCTTGTTATCTATGTAAATGCGCATCATGATAACCCCATACATCCAATCCTTGAAACTTCCAGTAGTAGGCTAGCCTATCATCCTGCTGAGCAGGGCATTCATATACTGATACTCATCATCAAAATCAAACTTGTATAGGTGCACTGGTAATTTGGCAGAGGCAGTGTAAGGGTTGTTCTTTTCTCTCCATTGGTACATCCTCTTTCTTGCATTCTTATTGTTATTTGTAAATTCAATCTCCAGTTTCTTTAGATCCATACTAACTACCTTTTTCCCAACTGGAAGGTTGAAAGTAGAGGTAATCCCTTTGATGGATAGATCCGCATATACCCTTCCATGTTTTTCTATTCACCTCATCTTAGGGTTATAATTTTTGGCACATTCTACTATTAATTCTGGAGTTTCCATGGAATAAGGAAATCCAACCACATACCACATTCCTGATACAAAAACAACATCCAGTAGGGTACTTTCTTTATCATCACCCATCTTGGCTGACCATGCTGCCAAATCTATGTTTCCTTGATGAGTAACTCTAATGACACCATATTTGAACTATACTCCCTCAGGTTGGGCAAACATAGGCTTAAGAAATTCTAAATCAGACTTGTTCTTCCTGATGTCCACCATTGATTCCTGCAATGAACACGACTGGTCTTACAACAATATCCACGTGCATGCATATACAACATTATACGTTTACGGCATCATGCATATTATACTTATTAATCTTCATTTCATCATGATATGCAGAATTATAGAGCTAAACCATAAAAGAACTTACTACCTGGATATTACAGAAAATGACAATAGGAGGGTTTCTAATTACTTACCTTATTACATTTTTCTCCTGGATTAAGCAGATGATTATGGAAAAGGGGCTCAGATACCGGTGATAATCACGTGCTCCGTTCTGTTGTAAGCTATTTGCATCCACAGGTAAGTCATACAAGGGTTTGAATGTTCTGCGCTCTATAAAATCTCATTTCTTCGCAAGGTAAATGTAAAATGACCCTGTAAATTCACTTTTAATCTCATTCTTAGGGTAAATTAGGGTAAATCTAGGTTAGATTGATTAAAACCATTGATCTTTTGCCACGAATTTACGGATGCTTCTAGGTGTTTGCATTGTATTCACGATTGGCTGGATTCCACCTACTACATTTATGTCCATTTAATGTCATGAGGCAAGATGAGGGGGGTGATCTTCAGAAGATTGGGTGATATTCAGAATATCAGGTGATATTGGGAATATGACCCCCTCCATGTAATATGACCCTCTGCCTTTGAGCGGGAAAACTGATGTCGAAGAGATCAGGTGATGTTGAGAATATCAAGTGATATTCAGAATATCAGGTCATGTTTTAAAGATCAGGTGATATTTGAGATGTGACCCCTCAAAACTAAAATGACCCCCCTCTCGAAAGATCAGGATGACATCACCATCATGTTATGGAAAAAGGGTGATCACTTTAAACATACCTTCACGAGGTGAAAAAAGATGATGATGTCACTGTTAGGGTGATTTTCTTTGTTCATCAGGATTGGATGACATCATTGGCATATTGGCTCTAGGGTGATATTTTGTGACAGGGTGATATTTGAAAGATCGGGTGATATTCGAAATATGACCCCCTTAAAATATATGACGCTGTTTGACAGGTAAATACCACTATCACGTAAAATTAACGTCTAAAGCTCCAGACCAAATGATTATCAGGTGATAAAATTAGATTGGGGTGATGTTACATAAGATGACTGATGTTAAGAAATATGACCCCCCCTCGGAATATTAGGTTTGACCAGGACTTTGACTCATCATAACTTTCACTCCCTAATGAATATCAAGGTGATCCAAAAGGCAAACCTGCATGAAATTTTTTACTCTTTCCAACCATGAGGTTATTGATATGAAATATTAACTTTGACAAACTGACCTCATCATGATGACTTACCCAGCTTCCTTATGCAGGATCACCTGCATGACTTACTTTTAGTAGACCGCCAAAAAGCAGGAAAAACACAAGCCAAGCCAAGCAAAAAGGTTGGGTTCCTATTTTGTCAAGTCAAAATGGGGCATGTTGTGTAACCACACAACAGTTCCTTACATGCTTTCTAAGGTTCTGCAAAATCAGTGTCTCGCTCATACATATGCTTTAATTCATCAAATCCCAACACTTCAACTCTCATCTCTGTCAACAAATTCCTTCTCCTACTCAATGCATCTACAACTTTGTTTGACTTACCACTCCTATGCTTCAACACAAAAGTATAACTCTACATGAGCTCTATCCATCTCATATGTCTCTGATTCAACTTACCTTAACTGTTCCAATATTGTAAAGCTTGATGATCTGTATACAACACAAATTCCTTAGGAAGCAAATAATGCCTCCACTTCTTCAAGGCTTGAATTATGGCATAAAACTCCTGATCATAAACTGAATATCTTCTCCTTGCATCATTCGACTTCTCACTAAAATATGCCATAGGTCTTCCTTCTTGACTTAACACTGCTCCAATTGAACTCCCACTTGCATTACAATCAACTTGAAATACCTTATTGAAATCTGGTAATGCTAAAATAGGTTGCTCTGTCACTTTCTACTTCAACAACTCAAAACTTTTGTCTACTCCTGATGTCCACTTAAAGTCTCTTCTATCACCTCTCATTGTCTCTATCATAGGGTTACAAACTGAACTGAATTTCTGATGAACTTCCAGTAGAAACTAGCCAATCCATGAAATGATCTAACCTCTCCAATGCTCTCTGGTGTAGGCCATTCAACAATTGCTCTTACTTTCTTAGGGTCCATCTTCAATCCTTCCACAGAAATCACAAATCCCAAATATACCAATTCTTCCTTCATGAAACTATACTTCTTGATGTTTATCGACAATTTCTCCTCTCTTAGTCTCTACAAAATTTGTCTCAGGTGCTGCAAATGTTCCTCTTTTGTCTTACTAAAAATCATAATGTCATCCAAATATACAATAAAAAACTTTCCCAAGAATTTCTTCAAGACATCATTCATCAATCTCATGAAAGTACTCAGTACATTTGTCAATCCAAAAGGCATCACTAACCACTTATACAATCCTTCATTTGTCTTAAAAGTGTAGACACCCTAAAATGACCATGTCGTCAAGCTACTTGCATTCATAATCTGTCCAATCACCTGTACTTCAACGTTAATTAAATAATCTAATTATTTAATTAATTTCATCAAATTCTTCTAAATCACAAAATTTCAACATTAATTAAATAAATTCTCTTTATTTAATTAATTAAATTAAATTCCTCTATATTCTTCCATAATTAAATAATTTTAATTATTTAATTAGTTCATTATCCTCTCTTCAAAGAATCAAATCTACATTAATTAAATAAACCCAATTATTTAATTAATTCAACAAATTCCCTCTTATCTAAAATTAAATAATTCTTAAATTATTTAATTAAATCAAAAATCTGTTCTCCCAAAATCATGAACAACAATTAAATAAATTTATTTATTTAATTTGCTTTCAAATCTTCTAAATTAAATAATTCTAGTTATTTAATTACTTCTTCCAAAATATCTTCTCTAAATTTAAATAAATCAATTATTTATTTAAATTGCTTTTTCATCTAATTTGAGTTATCTCTAAAATAACTCAAGCTTTCCTTATTTAATAAAGCAAAATATCTTCTTATTCTCATGCAAATCTCTTCTTCTTATTTTAAATCACTTAACTGATCATTACATTCCATTAATGGCTTTAACTCATTCTTCTATTCTTGATAACTCCTCTCATGCAAAAGAAAGCAAGAAACATGTCTTCTTCTTATTCGTTGCACGTTCCTCAACTGTTCTCCACCGTTGATTCTTCTGAATTATCTGGACCATTGATCGATCTTCCTTGAAACCTATATAAACCCCCCTCATCTCCTTCATTACCTCTCTCTTCGATCATATTCTCAGGCATACTTAACAGAGCTTTGAGCATACAAAACGCGTCGATTGAGCACTATCACGATCTTTTGACATTGATCTCTTGAGCACACTACTTGCTTGTTGCAGCTATGGCTTCGCAACTTCATTGAGCAATCCACATTCAATCCAAAGGAAACAATACAGATTTCGGTAAAAGTCTTTATTTCATTGATTATTGGTCATGGCTTTTATTTAAATTCATTTTCTTTATGTTATTGGTTTTTTTGGTTTTATTTAGTTTAGATTTAATTGATTTTTCCTCATACACATTCTGGCACGCCCGGTGGGACCCACTAATCCCTTTGTTTCTTTGAGAAATTGTTTTTTTGAAGTCACAGTACGGCACAACGCAAATGACACCTCACAGCGCTCTTGGCCGGATCTTTGAGCACTTCTGGAGGCATAGTCAGGCGCTCTTGGAGGCATTGCGGCGCTTTCAGCAGCGTAGCGTAGCGCTTTTGGCTTGACAGAACGGTGCTTTCGGTAGTATTATACAGTGCTTTTGGCTAAATTAGGTTTTTTACTTTGTTCAGTGTCTTGCAGGATTTTTACGCCATCTATCTTATTAATTTGTATGACAAGCTATTGTATTTGTCAGACAAACCTATTTTTTTTGGACATCCTAAGCTGATTTATTTAGGAGTACCTTTAATTTTTGTGTTAATCCTTGGTGTTGTTATAGCTTCTGAGTTTTTTTTAGATTGCAGAACACAGATCTCTCAGCTACCACTTCTCAGAATAGTCAATCAATCATGGAATTTTACTTCAGATTTGATTATTTTGAAAAAGTTCCCCTTTTTATGATCTGAGACAGCGTGGCACTTTTGGTTATATTGTACCACGCTTGTGGTAACACAGCTCCACGCTTCCGGCTATTCTTCAGCGCTTCTGGTATTATTCTGCATCTCTTCTGGTCTGCATCATAGTGCCCTAGAAAACACAGTGCAGCACTTCTGGTTATTTTGCTACGCTTTTGGTAATATTCTGCATCGCTTCGGGTCTCTGTTACAGTGCTTTTGAAAAATAGTAAGTCGCTTCTGGTAATATTGTGCAGCGCTTTTGGTCAAAGTTGATTTTTGGCTAACTTGTGAATTTTTGGTGGAACTAAACTCACTTGTTGCAGCTTCTTATTACTCACACAAAGCCAATAGGTGTTTTCTTAACATGTTCATGCAGGACGAGCATTGAAGACCTCTTTGATTTATCTCACTAAGTCTTAGAAACACATTGCATGCTTAAAAGGATAATTGAACAAATCTTTTCTTGCAATCTAAGTCTTAGGAACATACTGCTTTTCTTAAGGGACAATGGACATGTATGAACAAACACCTCAATTTTCTAAAGGACAATGGACATGAATGCCAAACACTTCATTTCATAAGGGACAATTTTACAACTACAAACGTGTGTGTGCCTAGCTTAGTTGCACCTTATTTTTCTTATAACGGGACAATTGAACCTTTGTTTGATGTGCTTGTTCTTACCTTTTTTTGTACTTCCTTTAGAAGGGCCTGCTTTTGGATTGCGCTTCATCCAAAAGGGACGACCCTAAGCGGAGTTTTCCTTTGAACCGCTATATAAGAGGGATAAGGCGAAAGCCAAGTCCTAACCGACGTCAGCCTTACCTTGTGGTGCCAAACTGAAAAGAGGTGTACTAGCTCTTTGTGGAAATGATTTTCACATTGAGCGAAGTGTTTGAAACTCTTAGTAGGATTGGTTAAAGCTTTTAGTAGCTTGTCGCATTGCTCGTAAGGCGTTGGTCCCTCAAAGTCACTAAGAACCATTTTAGATAGAGACTATCCGATCTACCTCTGAACATTGCGGTAATCATCAGTGCAAGGGAAATCAATTTAAACCCTTAAGATACTCACCATTGGCTCCCTTGAGAAGAGATAGTATTCCCTTGGACATAAAGCTCTTGTGACCTACTTGAGCTTTCCAACGGGAGGGTGAGATATCCCTACCTATCGTCTCTCGCAAAGATACTAAATATCCGACACCATTATGGAATGATATTTTTATCGACGGAGTATTAAGCTGTGATTTGATCTACTGTAATGAAACCTTGTCTCTAGGGATAAAAATTGCTTGTTATTGATTGCAACTATCTTAGACCTGTGGAAACATTGGGCTTGTTTGGAGCCTTGAACATACACTATCTGTTGTGTCAGTCCTTGTGCCTTTTTTGACCACTTGTTTGTTGTGTTTTCTCTTGCCAAACCAATCCAATCAGAAATAGAAAAATCTTGCCTTTGAAAAACATCAGACACTACTTCAGCGCCCTGGTATTACAGCAGCTCACCTTTGGTAATACAGTAGATCGCCTTTGGTCAGCAGTAACCCGCCTCTGGCAAAACTCTACTTCAGTGCCCTTGGTATAACAGTAGCTCGCTTTAGGTCACTGTAGCTCGCCTTTGGCATAGCAGTAACTCGCTATTGGTAGCTCAGTCTGTCGCCTCTGGTCCACAGTAGCACGCTTTTGGTGGCACAGTCCTGCGCCTCTGGTAAAATAGTATAGCACCTTTGGTCCAGTACTTTGTGCATCAGAAGTTTGTCCATTTCTTAAAGCATCTCACAGAAGCCCAGCATTACATTGTGTCCTAGTGTATCCCATGGTCACCACTAGGCTATAGCAAACTATGAAATCCAAGCAAGTTGTCCCTAAGAAGCGCAAGTCACCTCCTCGCACACCACAATCAGGTCGTCTCAACATTACTCCCAAGGTGAGTCCTAGTACACCCGCGGCAAAACCAATCAACTCTCTGAACATGCCGTACATAGATGAACCAAGCAATCCTCATGAGGATAGAACCCCTTTGATAAATGCGCCTCAATATACCACAGGCTTGCCTCCGGATTTTGTCCCACAAGGTTATATCGTAGATCAAACCCCATCTCAAGAAGAGCGACACTTTGAAATAGGTCAATCCTCTCAAGAAGATGGGCAAGATCTTGATGAATTTATACAAGATCCTAGAGCTATAGCTGCCTTTGATAAAATCCTTAGTGAGAACCAGGATCATTTCTTTCGCTTGCTTGCAAAGCAAGGCGCCAAGTTACCTCAAGATTTTGATATGTCCACTCTCAAGGAGAGCAACAACACCCAAGAAGCCATACAAGCGGTGCAAACCATGTCCACGGTAACTACACCCTTACCTACTCAAGGCTCGCAGTATAGGAATCCCCTTTTTCAAAACCCAACGGGGGAGAGGCCCATATCACCACTTTTGACTCCTATGGAGATCTATCAAAACCAACAAGAAACTCTCCAACGTCAAGCAGAGTTAGCTAAGCAATCCACCTTAGCTCAATCGAATGTGCAACCACTTCCTAAAGTGTCCACCCCAATCACAAGTGGAATCTTGGTTACCCCATCACGCGTAGGTTTCCCACCCAATTACAATCTAGGGAACACTTATGTAGCCATGCAACAAGGGTCTCAACAAATGCCACCTCCTATATCATCACACCTGCATGTCTCTCAACCAATTAGAGTCACGCAGCCCCAACCACAACATTCTTCTACTCTCGTCCTCAAGCAGCCCCAACCACAACATTCTTCTACTCTCATCCTCAATCAACCCCAACCATCGCAAATCACTTCTACCTATGTCCCTCCTCCACAACGTTCATCCTCGCTTAACTTCTTTCATACATTGCCTAGCCACTCTCAACATTCCCAACATCAGGTTTCCCAAAGCTATGTCCCACCATCACAACCTAATCAAATGCACTTTAGCTTTCCTCCACCCAATTCCTTTCTTCAACCATCACAAAGCCAACATTCTTACCTAGCGCCACCTCCACCTCTTCCAAATCAAGGCCTCCAATTCCACCCAATCTGAACCAATCGTACAACCCATATGATCCCAATCAACCTTACGACCCTTATAATACCAGTGCGCATGGCTTACACTATAATCTTCCATATGGGCAACACCAACCACTCTTTGGACAATAGGAGATGTTACCAACCCCTCCCACAACTATGGAGCTAAAGATCACAGAAGTTCAACAACAGCTATCTGATCTTACATTTGGCCACACCAAAAAGACCTTCTCTTTAGAGGAAGTGTGTCCTTATCCTTTTGATCGGTCGTTACCAATGATCCCTTTTCCTCAAAATTTCACTATTCCCAAGTTTGATAAGTACAAAGGAAAAGGTGACCCAAAAGACCATCTTAGGGAATTCTATCTCGCTTGCTTCGAGGTCTCTCACAACGACACATATCTTATGTGTCTCTTTCCTCGCAATCTTGGAGGTCAAGCAATAGAATGGTTCTCACACTTACCTACGAGTATCAAGTCTTTCAACGAGCTAGCAGAGAAGTTTGCCACCCATTTTTTTTACAACGCAGAGCATGAGATTTCCATGACAGACCTATGCAACAATAAACAGAAAAATGGTGAAACTTTCATTTCTTTCCTTCAACGATGGAGACAAATGGCTAGTAAATTCCCTTTCAAGATTCCGGAGAAACAGCTTGTTAGCATATTTGTGCAAAACCTTAACCAAGAGTTAGGTTTCCATTTGCAAATTCTTAGTGCTACAACCTTCAATGAAATCACATACAAGGGTATCAACATTGAGAAGGCCCTCATTGCTAAGGGTGTGGTCAAAATCTTTAAGGAGACGAAAGATAGTACTTCTCATCAACAGTCAAATGATAAACCCAAATATTGGAACAAGAACAAAAACATGGTCAACGATGGGGTGGTCGATACTAAGCATGTCCAAACGTTGCAAACACCACTGCAGCTCTCCAAACCAAGTCAAGCTCCACCTCAACAACAGCAGCAACAAAGGCAGCCTTATCCCAACCAATAGCAATACCAACAAGAGCGGCCCCAACAAGATTACCCTCCGCGACATCAATTCACTCCCTTGGGAGTGCCCATCGAATCGGTCTTATAGCAAGCTTTGCAGAAAGGGCTCATCACCTTACCTGATGCTCCCCCATATGGAGAACCTGTCTACAAAACTACACGTTACAGAGACAATGAGTATTGTGAGTTCCATAGGAGCAAAGTGCATAGAACTGCGTCTTGCATGAAGTTTAAGCACCTCATCCAAAACCTCATCAACGGTAATCAAATCACTTTTGAGGATGAATCACCAGCGCAACACACGAACAAGGATCTCGATATGTACAAGGAACCATTCCCTCATCATGGTCCACCTCCTCCTTAGGATAGAGGTAAAGGTATCAATCACGCTTCCACGTCTTTCGATTCCATTGTAGGTCATTTTGAAGAGAGTCAAGTGCCTACACTCACCATCAAAGGAAAATCTACGGATTGTGCTGTTACTACTTGTTGAGGTCATGTCACCATCCGTGCACCTACACCTAGGCTTCCGGTTCAATCTGATTATAATCTTGTCGAACATCTAGGGAGAACACCAGCACAGATCTCTATTTTGGACCTTCTACGGTCATCACTTGCACATAGAGTGGTGCTAGAAAAAGCCCTCCAAGAGTCTTCCATTCCTAACAACATAGCAGTCACAGATTTCCAAGCTATAGTGGGTAATATTGCTTCACCTTACAACATGGTCTTCTCTGAGAAAGACCTCCCCTCCCACGATCCTTGTCACAACGATGCCCTTCATATTGAAGTTCTCATCCATAAGCGCAAAATCAAACGCATACTCATAGATGGTGGTGCTGGTCTCAACATCTGTTCTTTAAAGTTACTAAAGCAATTGGGATACTCTGAGGATCACGTCAACACTGATCATAGTATTACAATCAAGGGGTATGATGATGCAGAATGCCGTTTAGAAGGTGTTATTCACTTGCCTATACAACTGGGCCCAGTCATGCTTGAAACTAGGTGCCAAGTCCTTGATATTGAGCTGCCTTACAACATTATCCTAGGCCACCCATGGATCCATGCAATGAAAGCTGTTCCCTCCACGTACCATCAGTCCCTCAAGTTCCCATACAATGGTACGGAGATCACCATCCCAGGAGATCCTAATCCTTTTGAATTTTGTCGTGTCTTGCAAGGAAGCTATAAGAATTGCAACCAAGTGCCTAAAAATGACAAAGCCCTTGAATCCCCTCTCTATGTTGACCCTGAAACTCTCACGCAAGCCTCTACAAGTGAACCTACACCCCTCCCCAAAATCACAGCTCACGTCCGAGATATAGGCTTTGGCACTTATGATATCTTAGAATCTTGTTGTGTAGGGCGGATGCCTTTATCTCCAAAATCTTACGGCCAACCACCCATTTCCAAAGTAACCAAAAAAGTATCTATTCCTCCCCCAACATTCCTAACCCAATTCCAACATGGACGGTTACTGGAAGAGGAAACTATTGAGGACATCTCTTCTTGGCTCTACAAGGAGAAAGAACCAGTCACGATACCAGTCAAGCAATATGGCAATGGCTTAAGGATAGTGAAAAATATGGGCTATAAAGGCAAAGGTGGCCTTGGAAAATAGAATCAAGGAACTTGGAACCCATTGTGGTGACAAAGAAGCTAGACAAGTAAGGATTAGGATTTGGTAAGAAGGTACCACGCGCCTTGGACATCGAGTATATCCTCGACGAGGTAGCTGACACTTTTCCCGCCGATTCGACATCTACAGAGGATATCATTGATGACTCTTCCCTCCACATGACCAATCTATTCGTAGAATCCTCCATTTTTACACTATCCTCCGTATCCTTAACTTCCACCACTAGCACCCAGAATGTCACACTTGTCTACCCTGAACTTATCGATTGGGACCAACAAGGGACCCCCGTTATAGATGTCTTTCAGAATGACGAAGCTTTAGCTAAGTTCATGGGACTTCAGGAAGGTATCCCTCTTGGCGATCACAAAGCAGGTTTTGTAATGGAACTAGAGCCCAGGGCTTATTTTGGTGAGAATGCCAAATCCTCCAGTCGTAAAAGTGCAAATAAAGAAAGGTCTCTAGGTGAAAACCACACTATGGCACCTCTTGATCTAAAAATAGTAAAAATAAAGGACGTATCCAAGGGTGAAAACCCAACTGTGGCACCTAAGGATGGAGGATTTGACCTTCCCTTACCATCTAAGTATCAAGAGAAATCATCTCTCTTAGTGGAAGATTCTACAGAAATAAATCTTGGCACAGAACAAAATCCAAAGACAACATTCCTAGCAGCATCCTTATCTGACACAGAGCACAAAAATCTTAACAGCTTCTTCTTGCAATGAACCATCAACTTTGCATGGACCTATGCAGATATGCTAGGGCTAGACCCTAAGCTGGTAGTTCATTATCTCATAGTTGATCCCAAGGTGAAACCAGTCAAGCAGAAGTTGAGAAAAATGCACCTGCAGATAGCTCTCTTGGTGAAGGTGGAAATACAAAAGCTGTTAGATGCAAAGTTCATATGACCAATTGACTATTCAGATTGGGTCTCAAACATTGTACCTGTGTCCAAACCTAATGGGCGCATCCGCATGTGTAATGATTTCAGAGATCTCAATAAGGCATGTCCTAAAGATGACTTTCCACTACCAAACATTGACATTATAGTGGACTTGATAGCCGGTCATGAGATGCTTTCTCTCATGGATGGATTCTCGGGTTATAATCAGATAAGGATAGCTGAAGAAGACCAACATAAAACAACCTTTACTTGTCCTTGGGGCAATTATTGTTGGTGTGTCATGCTGTTTGGTCTAAAGAATGCAGGAGTAACCTATCAGAGATTAATGACAGTGATCTTCCACGATCTGTTTCATCACATCATGGAAGACTATGTTGATGATATACTGGCTAAATCTTCTAGAGTGAATCACATACAGGTCTTAGGACAGATCTTTGACAGGCTTGAAAAATACCAAGTAAGACTCAATCCAAAGAAGTGTGTATTCGGTGTAACATCAGGGAAGCTATTGGGATACATTGTATCTTGTAGAGGCATTGCAATAGATCCAGGGAAAGTAAAGGCTATAGTGGAGATGCCTCCACCAAAGAACCTAAAAGCATTAAGGAGCCTCCAAGGAAGGTTGCAGTCCATCAGGTGTTTCATCTCACAGCTAGCAGATAAATGTCAACCCTTTCAACACTTGCTCTGAAAGGATGTCTCATTTCGATGGGACAATAAGTGTCAAGCAGAATTTGATCAACTTAAAGAGTATCTAGCTACACCTCCTGTATTGGTTCCACCAGTTGCGGACAAACCTTTGATCTTATACATCTCCACTACAAATTCAGCCCTAGGGGCCCTGCTAACACAGAATGATGACACAGGAAAGAAGCATGCAATTTATTACATTAGTAGAACCTTGGTGGGATACGAGCTCAATTATTCACCAATGGAAAGGGCTTGTTTAGAAATAGTGTTCGCCTCCCAAAAGTTGCGACATTACATGCTGAACCAACACACAAATCTGATAGCCAAGATTGATCCCTTGAAGTATTTACTAGCAAAAGCAGCTCTCACAGGTAGACTAGCTAAATGGGTTATGATCCTTAGTGAGTTCGATATTGAGTACATGGATCGTAAGGCAATTAAAGGACAAGCCCTCGCGGATCAACTAGCGGATGCAGCTATGAAAGATACACATCCTATGGTAGCAGACTTTCCTGACAAAAATCTCTTCACTCTTGCTACCTCCATAATGTGGAAGTTATACTTTGATGGTTCTTACACACAGCATGGATCAGGAGCCGGCATCCTATTTGTTACACCGTAGAATGACTATATTCCTAAGTCATATCGGCTTGCATTCCCTTGCACCAACAATATAGCCGAATATGAAGCACTCCTTATAGGTCTTATTATAGCAGTTCAATGGGACATCATAGAATTACAAGTATATGGAGACTCACAGTTAGTCATTCGCCAAGTTACGGATGAATACCAAACAAAGGATGAAAAGTTGGTCCCCTACAAACAACTAGTGGATGCCTACAAACTACATTTTTCTAGCATCACATTTGAGAAAATTCCAAGAGAGCATAACAAAGCTACAGATTCTATGGCTTTTGTAGGGTCACTGATTGACATGCCTGCTAATACACAGAAGTGTGAATTCTTGATCGAGCAATTGTTAATACCAGCCGTCGATATTCCTGTTACTAAAATCATCTGCGAACTTGTTGGTCCCAATTCCCCATGGTATGAAGATATCTATGAATACCTCAAGAACAATACCTTTCCCCCTGACCTATCATCCACCCAACACAAAACCTTTATCCGTCGATCCTCTCGTTACATCATTCTGGGTGATACACTATATCGCCAGAGTCTCGATGGTATCCTCTTACGATCTCTTAACGCGGAAGAAGCCGAAGCTACCTTACGAGACATACACAAAGGTGTCTGTGGCGCACATTCTATCGGTCCTAATCTTGCTAAGAAGATACTCAGAATAGGTTATTACTAGCCTACAATAGAGCAAGATGCTACATAGTTTGCTAAGAAGTGTCTACAATGTCAGCAGCATGGAGATTTGATTCACGCACCAGCTCATGAATTACAACCTGTGACAACTCCATGGCCTTTTTCTCAATGGGGTCTCAACCTCATAGGACAAATCCACCCTTCCTCCTCCAATGGCCATAAGTTTATCATTACCGCCACTGAGTATTTCACGAAGTGGGTGGAAGCCATTCCTATGACCTATATCACCGATAAGCAAATAGCCAAGT
The DNA here is from genome assembly GCA_027924645.1 of Cunninghamia lanceolata. Taxonomy (NCBI): domain Eukaryota; kingdom Viridiplantae; phylum Streptophyta; class Pinopsida; order Cupressales; family Cupressaceae; genus Cunninghamia; species Cunninghamia lanceolata. The sequence continues at coordinate 4,633,794 of BSBN01001091.1, forward strand.
TTATTCTAAACTACCTCATATGCCGATATGGTATTCCCCAAGCCATTGTCACTGATAATGGGAGACCATTCAAGAACCAAGATGTCCGTGCCTTGTGCATACAATACAATATCAAACATCGCTTTTCAACTCCCTACTATCCGCAGAGTAATGGCCAAGCTGAGGCTTCCAATAAAACCATTCTCAAGATCCTCAAGAAAACGGTCAATGAAGCTAGTCGCGATTGGCACTTACAACTCAATCCCACCCTATGGGCCTACCGCACTAGTATCAGAACACCAACTGGCGCCACACCATATGCCTTGGTCTTTGGCTCTGAAGCCATCCTACCTATAGAGGTCGAGATCCCATCCCTCAGAGTATCCATGCAGGACCTGATCGGCGGAGATGAGTATCGCACTTCCAGATTAGCTGAGCTTGAACTACTAGATGAGAGGTGCCTTGCCGCACTTAATCATCTCCATGTCTATCAAAACTGCCTCCGGTGTAATTACAACAAAAAGATCAAAGAAAGACGGTTTCAAGTTGGTGATCTTGTACTTAAGGAGAATCAGAGAAATCAAGCAGATCGAGAGAAGAAAGGTAAGTTTGAGCCTAACTGGTTAGGTCCCTTCATTGTGACAGCAGCATATGGATCAGGAGCTTATACTTTAGCTACACTTGACGGCATTCCGCTAGATGAGCCACTTAACAGTGTCCATCTCAAGAAGTTCTATGCCTGATCCTCAGAGTATTCCAAAAAAAAAAAAAATCCATCCTCTGGTGAAAACCTGGCAAACAGGTGCCTTGGATAAGTACCATAGTGAAAACCTAGCAAATAGGCGCTATGTGTAGAGTCAGTATCCATCGTCTATCGAGTCATGTCCACTCCTTGTCTAGTTTGCAACACGCTTCATCCATCCATCCATAATAAAACCATTGACTTTGTTTGCATTTCCATCTCCCTATCTAGTATAGCTTGGAAATTTGTCAATGTCCCTCGTCGTCTTCCCATGTCTTGATCTGTGTCTACAGTTAGCACTGTCTTGTCCTAGGTCATGTCTTTCTGTGCCTTCGTTGGCAGTCACCCCTACAGTTTCCTCTACTAGAATGGGGGCAACTCTTTCCTTAGCTTCGGTCTAGGATTGGTTCCTTGTTCGTGGTTTGCAGCGCATACTTCAATCTTGTCTCATTTCCATAGGTAACCCCCTTTAACGGACACAGAGTTCCTACGATAAGGCTATCCTTTTCTCCACACTTTTCCCACATCATCACATCTACCAGAACTACATACTATCATCTTCTCAGTCTTAAAGTACCTTGATCCCATGGATATGGGTATGTAGGCAGTCTGGAATACAAAGGAAGTATCTGTTGGATCTAAGGCATACAACTGAGAGGGGGGGGGTGAATCAGTTGTATAAAACTTCTTCTCATTCAAACACTTAACTCACTGTTGTTAGTTAGCAGCATATCAAATAATCATCCATGGAAGCATAATACATAAACACAAGAGCAGATAAGCATCAACACATTGAACACCAAGATTTTGACGTGGAAAACCCGGTTAAGGGAAAAACCACGGGGTGATTAACCCAAGAATTATTCTCTGTTAGAAGAATAAAGAAAAATGAATGGCACATGCCAATAAGGGCTCACTGCCCGAGCACACTGCTCACAAAGAGGCCCACTGCCTACAAGGAGACACACTGTCTACAAAGTGATGAAAATCACAGTCTTGAACTGGAGAATGACATCTCTACCATGTCCGGATCAGTTCCAATTAAGCCCAACAATCTCTGCTCTGCCTTTCGCACGTTTCTTCGCTATACCATGCTCATCCTCACACCACACACTGAAATGAACTCACAAACCGTTATTTATACAAGACATCGACTTAGGAACAAACATCTAAGTCAGCAAACAACCATAGGAGTATCCGCAAGATGAATAACACATCCGGTCGGCCATCATAAGAACATTCGCAGGATGAACAACTCATCCGGTTGGCTACACAGAGCAAGAACTTCATCCGGAAGAATAACTTCAATTCCGGGCTCTACCATCAATGCGGACCAACAACACAACCTAAACATGATCCAAGAACCTTCACAAGCCTGTCTGAATGTCCGGATACATCCGCACTTCCTCTGCTTACTGGGATCTCTTGTCTTCCTCATCTGGAACTTCAAGAACACAGTCTGTCGCCACTGTCATAATGCAAGAGGTACTTCCGGACCTCCAAATCATACACAAATCAGGATGACACATCACAAGGACATCCCAAACACTCCTTCCAATCCGCAGATTAGGGTAATACAATTCCAGACCTCACCGGACCTTTTTGTGATCCTCTGTCACCTCCGGATACTTGCCGGACCCGGTTCTATACCGGCAGCCACAACTCCTTCAGATCTTCATGCGGACCTCTGAAATATTATCTGTAGCATCTCAAGACGCATATCTACTAACCCTTTAATCCGCATCCTCCGGTTCTCATCCTATATAGTATATTTACCTTCTTCTCATCACTGTTCTTCACTGTTCCTGACTGAGGCTAATTTTCTCAATATCCTCAGCACACAGCTCATCAAATCCTTCTTGTCAATGCAATATGAGTATGTTGACATCAATGACAACACTGGCTCACCTCATACTTGCAACAATCTCCCCCTTTGTCATTGATGGCAACATATGATGTGAAAAACCATTAGGACAAGAACTTCAACTTTTCATATGTCTTCTCTTCCTTTACTGCTCCCCCTTTGATCATCAGCCACTTGTTTTTCACATGTCTTCTCTCCCCCTTTGACATCAATGGCAAAGGACTCATACTTGCAATTCTCATGCATCAGAATCATACCAGCTGCTCCCCCTTAGTTGCAGCTCCCCATTAGTCCGGATCACAAGATATGACTGTGATAGCCACTGGACTGATGCACATCAGTGCATCTTAGTTCATCACCGGAGGGGCCATGACCCCTAACTTCTCCCGGAGATATTCAAAAGAGTCCTTGGGAAGGGGTTTTGTAAAGATATCTGCAATCTGATCCTTGGAGGGAACATACTCCAATCTGACTTCTTCCTTGTTTACTTGTTCTCTCAAAAAGTGAAATTTGATAGATATGTGCTTAGTCTTAGAATGCAATACCGGATTCTTGGAAATATTAATTGCACTTGAATTATCACAGAAAATTGTGATAGGCTCCTCATATTCAACTTTGATGTCTCTTAGCATCTGCTTCATCCACAAGATTTGAGTGCAACTACCTGCTGCTGCAATGTATTCTGCTTCAGTTGTAGACAGAGATATTGCATCTTGTTTCTTGCTTAGCCAAGAAACCAATCTCTTCCCCAAAAAGAATGCTCCACCACTAGTGCTCTTCCGGTCATCCACATCTCCTGCCTAATCTGCATCTGTGTAAGCATGAAGAGAGAAATCCGGATCTCTAGGATACCATAGACCATACTCAACTGTTCCTTTTAAGTATCTAAAAATTCTTTTGATTGCCATAACATGAGATTCTCTAGGATCAGCCTGGAATCTTGCCACAAGACCAACAGCCTGCATTATATCTGGTCTAGTTTGAGTGAGATACAACAATCCACCAATCATTGATCTATACTTTGTCTGATCTGCTTTTGGAGAATCATCATCTTTGCTTAACTTACATCCGGTTGCCATAGGAGTGTTCATAGGCTTTGAGTCTTCCATACCAAATTTCTTTAACAATTCTTTCACATATTTGGTCTGAGAAATGAAGATCCCTTCTTTTGTTTGAGTAATTTGCAGACCCAAGAAGAAATTCATTTCACCAAGCATAGACATTTCAAACTCACTTTTCATCTGATTTGCAAAAGTTTTGCACATACTATCTCTTCCTCCAAAAATGATATCATCCACAAACACTTCAACAATCAGAATGTTTTCATGATCAATTTTGAAATATAAGTTACTGTCAGCAGTACCTTTGTTGAATCCAATCTGCACAAGATGCTTATCCAACCTTTCATACCATGCTCTTGGGGCTTGCTTCAATCCATACAAAGCTTTCTTCAACTTGCAGACCATATCATTATTATCAGACAATTGAAATCCATCCGGTTGTTCAATGTAGACTTCTTCTTCCAGATCACCATTTAGGAAGGCAGACTTGACATCCATCTGATATACCTTGAAGTCTTTGAAGGCAGCAAATGCAAGAAGTAATCTGACTGCTTCAATTCTTGCTACCAGAGCAAAAGTCTCTTCAAAGTCAATTCCTTCTATTTGAGAGTAGCCTTTGCAGACCAATCTAGCTTTGTTTCTGATTACTTCACCAGCTTCATTTAGTTTGTTCCGGAAGACCCACTTGGTTCCAATTACATTCCTGTCTCTAGGTCTGGGAACAAGATCCCAAGTATGATTTTTCTCAATTTGCATCAGTTCATCTTCCATTGCTTTGGTCCAGTTTTCATCATTGCAGGCTTCATTTATTGTTTTAGGTTCAATCTTTGAAATCAGACAACATTCATTCTGATCTTGAGCAATATTCCTTCTAGTTTGTACACCTTTGCTTCTGTCACCTATGATCTGATCTTCAGAGTGATTCAGTCTTACATACCTTGGAATTTTGGGAGTATCCAGCACTGTTGTTTCTTGATCAGCCTCATTCAAATCTAACTCTTCTTCCTGATTTACTGGATCAGGCTGACTCTGTCTCACCGGAGAGGATTGAGGTCCTTGAACACTGTCTTGGTCATCTTCATCAAACTCATAAAATCTTGAAGGCTTCTCAATTCCTTCATCAACCTTCACATTGGTGCTTTTTATCATCTTCCTCAATCTCTTATTGTAACACCGGTATGCTTTGCTTTGAGTGGAGTAGCCCAAGAAAATTCCTTCATCACTTCTAGCATCAAACTTTCCTAGATCTTCATCTCTTTTAATATAACACTTGCTACCAAATACTCTGAAATATTTCACAGTAGGAGTGATGCCAAACCAGAGTTCATAGGGGGTCTTACCGGTGTTGTTTCTGATTTGAACTCGATTGAGAGTGTAGACTGCAGTGCTGATAGCTTCTTTCCAAAACATTTGAGGAACATTTGCTTCCAACATCATTGTCCTAGCAGCTTCCTGGATGGTCCGGTTCTTTCTCTCAACTACTCCATTCTGCTGTGGAGTCTTAGGAGCAGACAACTGTCTCCTTATACCCTGTTTCTCACAAAAGTCAATGAATTCACCAGATGTAAATTCACCACCTCTATCAGACCTTAGACACTTTAGTTTCAATCCGGTTTGATTCTCCACCATAGCTTTGAAGATTTTGAACTTCTCAAAAGCTTCTAATTTTTCTTTTAGAAAGGTAACCCACATCATCCGGGAATGATCATCAATTAACAACATGAAATATCTATCACCTTGCAGACTCTTGATTCTTGTCGGACCACATAGATCAGTATGTACTAATTCCAATAATCCGGTAGAAGACTGATCTTTGCTTTTAAAAGAGACTCTGCTTTGTTTGCCTAACTGACATTCTTTACACACACTATTTGTAGGTTTTATCAACTTTGGAAGATCTCTCACAGCCTAAGTATTGCTTATTTTGATGATGTTATCAAAATTTACATGACACATTCTTCTATGCCATAACCAACTCTGATCAATTTGAACAAACAAACAACTTTTATTTGAACCAACCAGATGAAAGATGTTACCTCTTGTCTGAGTACCGGATGCAATTTCAGTTCCGGAGCTTGTAAAGATTCTGCATTTTCCATTCTTGAACCGGAGATCATAGCCTTTGTCCACTAACTGACCAACACTGAGAAGATTGTGCTTCAATCCTTCAACATATAGTACATTTCCTGTTTTGCTCTTACCATCAAAGGAAATAGTTCCCCTACCTCTGATTCTGCCAGCAGAATTGTCACCAAACTTTACCATTCCTCCTTCATATCTTTCCAAGTCTAAGAACTTATTCTTGTCACCAGTCATATGGTGAGAACATCCACTGTCAATAACCCAATCATCCTTTTCTTCCACTTGAGCAGCCAAGGCTTTTTCAACAACTTTGTGATTGACAGATTCAGAGAGCATGGAATCTTCTTCCTTGATGGCTATAAACACCCACTCATTTCTGGATTTGCTTCCTGGTTCTGATTCATCATCTGTTACTCCTTCATTGTCATCTTCTTCATGAACATAATAGCAATTCTTTTGAAACCTTTGTCTGTGAGTATTAGATCTTGCAGATCTCTCCGGACATCTTGAGGCAAAATGACCAATCTTATTGCAGTTGAAACACTTAAAGGGTAGTTTTCCTTCATACTTACCGGATCCTCTTGGCAGTCTCTTTGCAATGAGGGCTTCAAGTTGAGCTGTTTCTGCTTCTTCTTCTTCCATGTCTCTTCTTGCTTGATCATACCATGACATTTTCCTTGATGAGTTTTCACCCAGATCAAATCTCTGTTTGCCTTTCACATAGGCACTGGCTTTGAAAGCAGATTCAGTCTTGGGAGGATCATCTCCAAACTTGGTCATTTCAAGTGCAGCTAGTTTGCCAGCCAGTTGTTCTCTTGTGACAGTTGTGTGGGCTCTGAATTCATCAATGGCAGCAACTTTGATTTTGTAGGCAGCAGGAAGGGATCTTAGGATTTTGCAGACAATCTCATTTTCATCTAAAGTTCCACCAGCATTTCTGATTCCACATACCAGCTCATTTACTCTTGGCATAAAGGTAGTGATGTTTTCATCATCTCTCATTTTCAATCTTTCAAATTTCCATTTCAGACTTTGCAACCTTGCACTTTTGACAAACTCATCTCCTTCATACAGAAGTTCCAGTTTAGTTAGGATCTCATATGCAGTGGGTAGGTCAATGACATTCGAGAGATCTGAGTCATTCAATGCGCTTAGAAGAGCTTCCTTGGTCCGCAGATTGTTTTCAGCTTCTGTGATTTCATTTAGAGTTGTTGGACCACCTTGTGGAGGTACATATGGTTTTGAAATCATACCCAGATATGCTTTTCCCATGCATTCCAAGTGACACTTCATGCGACCTTTCCAGAGAGTGAAGTTGGTTCCATCGAACTTCGGACTATCCTTCTTGTATGACGACATCCTAGATCTCCTCAAGCGGTTAAGCTCCTATCAGAGGAACTTGGCTCTGATACCAATTGTTGGATCTAAGGCATACAACTGAGAGGGGGGGGTGAATCAGTTGTATAAAACTTCTTCTCATTCAAACACTTAACTCACTGTTGTTAGTTAGCAGCATATCAAATAATCATCCATGGAAGCATAATACATAAACACAAGAGCAGATAAGCATCAACACATTGAACACCAAGATTTTGACGTGGAAAACCCGGTTAAGGGAAAAACCACGGGGTGATTAACCCAAGAATTATTCTCTGTTAGAAGAATAAAGAAAAATGAATGGCACATGCCAATAAGGGCTCACTGCCCGAGCACACTGCTCACAAAGAGGCCCACTGCCTACAAGGAGACACACTGTCTACAAAGTGATGAAAATCACAGTCTTGAACTGGAGAATGACATCTCTACCATGTCCGGATCAGTTCCAATTAAGCCCAACAATCTCTGCTCTGCCTTTCGCACGTTTCTTCGCTATACCATGCTCATCCTCACACCACACACTGAAATGAACTCACAAACCGTTATTTATACAAGACATCGACTTAGGAACAAACATCTAAGTCGGAAAACAACCATAGGAGTATCCGCAAGATGAATAACACATCCGGTCGGCCATCATAAGAACATTCGCAGGATGAACAACTCATCCGGTCGGCTACACAGAGCAAGAACTTCATCCGGAAGAATAACTTCAATTCTGGGCTCTACCATCAATGCGAACCAACAACACAACCTAAACATGATCCAAGAACCTTCACAAGCCTGTCTGAATGTCCAGATACATCCGCACTTCCTCTGCTTACTGGGATCTCTTGTCTTCCTCATCCGGAACTTCAAGAACACAGTCTGTCGCCACTGTCATAATGCAAGAGGTACTTCCGAACCTCCAAATCATACACAAATCAGGATGACACATCACAAGGACATCCCAAACACTCCTTCCAATCCGCAGATTAGGGTAATACAATTCTGGACCTCACCGGACCTTTTTGTGATCCTCTGTCACCTCCGGATACTTGCCGGACCCGGTTCTATACCGGCAGCCACAACTCCTTCAGATCTTCATGCGGACCTCTGAAATCTTATCTGTAGCATCTCAAGACGCATATCTACTAACCCTTTAATCCGCATCCTCCGGTTCTCATCCTATATAGTATATTTACCTTCTTCTCATCACTGTTCTTCACTGTTCCTGACTGAGGCTAATTTTCTCAATATCCTCAGCACACAGCTCATCAAATCCTTCTTGTCAATGCAATATGAGTATGTTGACATCAATGACAACACTGGCTCACCTCATACTTGCAACAGTATCCAGTACTCAGGTACATAAGATCACCTCTTCTCCTCACTTTTCCCACATCATACACTACCCAGAACTACATATTTATCACGTTCCTCTTCCATCGTAAGTGTGCCTTGATCCCGTGGATACAGGGTATGTAGGTAGTCTGGAATATGAAGGATGTATCCAGTACTCAGGCACACACGATCCATCATTCTCCACCCGTCCCAATCCATTAGCATTCCATCCTTCTAGTCTTCCGTTTGTCAAAATCCATTCACCTCAACTTGACTAACTCAAGCAGCAAACTAATGCATCCTTTCAGAAGCAAAGGTCCTTAACAAACCTGAAGCAAAGCAGCTTTCTTCCAGAGTCATCTACTGTCCTGCATACCGATTGCCAACATCAGCTACGTACCGCTTAACCAAAGCCCTAGATCAACAAGCTTGTCTTTTGCACAGTGTTCCATTGTCAAGACCAACACATGTGTCTCCTGTGACATGTGGCATTTCCTGCAGCACGACATTGTCTTTTTAGGTAGATAGCACCCTTTAACGGACACAGAGTTCCTACGATAAGGCTGATATCTTTCCTATCCAATCTATCCTGAGCAACCTCTTTGGCAAGAGAATATGTTGGCTGTATGTTTACTTTGTAAGTCAGTCAATTTGTGTTATGGTTTATCTTTTGTTCCCTATTCCAATACCTATTCAAAGCTACCTTGATTTATCTATAATCTTGTTATGTTGTGATGCAGTACGGATTGGGGGCATAGTCATTGCTTTCTGTGTGCCGTGTTTGAGGAATGATCTCTAGTATCTTTCTTAGCATTCTATTTATCTTGTGTGTGTTACGCCCTAGCATCTTACATATTCATAGTTCTTCTTGCATTCACATGTATGGTAGTTTATTTTATGTTCAAGACTATGGCTTATTCACATGTACCAACAAGGCCATATTATGTCTAAGGGATCTAAGTTCAAACCGCTTGCTTGTAGAGTCAACGTCCACGCACTTGGATATCACTGCACCTTGGTCTTTTATACCTTGGTGGCAAACTATCCACGTGCTATATCAAAAATAAGGATTGCTCTTTATAAACATTTGTGAAACCGTTGCAACAAGCTCAATTCATTTACCAATCCATTTACCCATGGCCTTATATAATTTTCCATCAATGATCGATCAACAGTCTTTCTCTCATGTTCTCTTCTATCTCCACTTTCTTCTATTCACCCTCGCCTATCTCCAACAAATCTTCTAGTCGAGCGTCAACATAGTTCCTCTATCACTTCCCTATCTTTCCTCTCGAGGGGGCACCCTACGCCAACTACGCTGGGGCAACTACCTACACTGGGGGCATCAAAATTGTATCATGTCTCCGACAATTAATTTCTTTGACGCAACGCTATTAACTGCATTGCATCAAAGAGGGGCAAAATGTAGACACCCTAAAATGACCACGTCGTCACGCTACTTGCATTCATAATCTGTCCAATCACCTGTACTTCAACGTTAATTAAATAATCTAATTATTTAATTAATTTCATCAAATTCTTCTAAATCACAAAATTTCAACATTAATTAAATAAATTCTCTTTATTTAATTAATTAAATTAAATTCCTCTATATTCTTCCATAATTAAATAATTTTAATTATTTAATTAGTTCATTATCCTCTCTTCAAAGAATCAAATCTACATTAATTAAATAAACCCAATTATTTAATTAATTCAACAAATTCCCTCTTATCTAAAATTAAATAATTCTTAAATTATTTAATTAAATCAAAAATTTGTTCTTCCAAAATCATGCACAACAATTAAATAAATTTATTTATTTAATTTGCTTTCAAATCTTCTAAATTAAATAATTCTAGTTATTTAATTACTTCTTCCAAAATATCTTCTCTAAATTTAAATAAATCAATTATTTATTTAAATTGTTTTTTCATCTAATTTGAGTTATCTCTAAAATAACTCAAGCTTTCCTTATTTAATAAAGCAAAATATCTTCTTATTCTCATGCAAATCTCTTCTTCTTGTTTTAAATCACTTAACTGATCATTACATTCTATTAATGGCTTTAACTCATTCTTCTATTCTTGATAACTCCTCTCATGCAAAAGAAAGCAAGACACATGTCTTCTTCTTATTCGTTGCACGTTCCTCAACTGTTCTCCGCCGTTGATTCTTCTGAATTATCTGGACCATTGATTGATCTTCCTTGAAACCTATATAAACCCCCCTCATCTCCTTCATTACCTCTCTCTTCGATCGTATTCTCAGGCATACTTAACAGAGCTTTGAGCATACAAAACGCGTCGATTGAGCACTATCACGATCTTTTGACATTGATCTCTTGAGCACACTACTTGCTTGTTGCAGCTATGGCTTCGCAACTTCATTGAGCAATCCACATTCAATCCAAAGGAAACAATACAGATTTCGATAAAAGTCTTTATTTCATTGATTATTGGTCATGGCTTTTATTTAAATTCATTTTCTTTATGTTATTGGTTTTTTTGGTTTTATTTAGTTTAGATTTAATCAATTTTTCCTCATACACAAAAAGCAGTCTTCTATTCATCTCCTTCTCTGATTCTGATCTAATGGTATCCACTTTTCAAATCTATCTTTGTGAAATATCTTGCTCCACTCAAACAATCCATGATATCATCCATCCTAGGTAAAGAGAATCTATACTTAACTATGATCTTGTTGATTTCTCTAGAGTCAGTACACATTCTCCATTCTCCATCTTTCTTTGGTGCTAACACTGGAAGTACTACACAAAGACTCAAACTTTCTCTAATCAAACCTTTCCTCAACAATTCTTGTATCTATCTATTTAGTTCTTCATTCTCTATTGGTGTCACGGTAGGAGGGTTCACAGAATGAACTGTCCAAACTGTACAACAAGAGTAAACACAATGGAAACAACTCAAATATATGGAACAAATGCAGATTTAGTCATTTAGTATATCATAGATTTTAAATATGGATCGGCTGGCAACAGGTGGCCTTATAATTAGGACTCACAGACCTGATTACAGAATGTACACAAGATATAGCTTTGAAGCTCCTTCATAAAGAATTCAAACTATCAACTATCACTATTATCATGAACTTGATAACTAATTTCCTAAGTATCTATTACATTAATATATATCATCTCTGGTACAAAAAATTCGTATGCGTTAGCCAAGGAAGATCACAAACTCCAATGAAGAGCTGTAACGTGTGTACATGGATAGGTCAAACCTAAATGCATAGAACACCTCCGCAAATGAATGGAATGATGTGTGGATCTTAGGGAAGGTCAGTTGTGAACCATAGATCATTGAATGATGTGTCATTAGGCTCCAAAAGTTGAGGAATGCTCTACAAGTCTTCTCCTTTAGCTGATTATCAGAGATTGTCAGGATGCTCTATTATGAGAAAACAGTCAATCTTTTGATAGCGATATCTTTCCGGTACTTGATCCAAATGCACTGAATTCTAGATATGATGTAAATGAATGAATCTAGATGCTAAGTCTTACTTCACAAGATCTAAAATTAAAGTACGGTAGAATACAGACCAAAATATAGAAACTGCTACTAACTAAACTACCTGAACTGAACTTGAAAAAGAAAAGAAACAAACTGAACTGCAAACAAACTAAATTGCAAACAAAATGAAATGCAAATGTTTTTGGTTGATGTAATATTACTCTTGAACCAAGGATGCTCCTGCATTAGATATGATCTAGAATCTATGGTAAGACTAAATTACATAGCTTGGAAAAGCGTAAGGATTTAGGCCTGTTTGGCGATGATGGATTGGATAAATAGTAATCTCAAGAGGATAAATGATTCAAAAAGTCTAGTTTAAGCTATGATAATGATTGAGGATGATCTGATGATGGATGACATAGGTCTAAAAGAGCTACAAGACATTGGCTGAAAGGTTAAACTGATCAAAAATTGAAGTGCACTATGGTTTGGGCTAAATGGATGAATGGTGATAGATAGAAACCAAAAGTGCTTGACTATTTCTCAAAGGCGCTTAACTGTTGCTCAAATTCACTTGACTATTGTGCATATGCACTTTTCTGTGTAAATAGAGGTGCTTCAGGATAGTGCAAGTACGCTTCAAGATAGCTCAAAGGCACTGGAAGATAGTGCAGATGCAAAAAATTTCATTGTTTTGGCACACTTGTAAAGTTTATGATAGAGACCAAAAGCACTAGACTATTTCTCAAATGCACCTATCTATGTCTCAAATGTGCTTCAATTCTATGCAGATGCACTTTTTTTGTAACAACGAGTTTTTTTCAAGGTCAAATTTGATAGATTTGGATTGGATTTTGGTTGGATTACTTTGACAAGAGAACAAACACAGTAGCAAAGTGGACAAGGACTGACATAACAATAAGTGTATGTTCAAGGCTCACAAAGAAGCCCAAATTTCCATGGGTATAACACAATTGAAAATAAATCAAACACTTTTAATACCTAAGGTCAAAGCTTCACTGCAATACATCATCCCACACTTGGAATCTCTATCAACTCAAATGTCATCACACCTAATATGGATGTGTACACTTTTTTTTCTTTGCAAGAGAGGACAGATAGGGACCTCTAAGACTAGAAGGATGAACCAATAACCCTTTCCCCAGAAAGCTACAAGTAGCTTATGCTAAGCTAGGGATTTCTGTCTCATCTCAAGGGAGTCTTATGGTGAGTAATCTTGGGGGTATCATACCCATGCACTGAAAATTACCACAATGTTCGGAGGTAGATCAGGTAGTCACTAACTATGAGGTTGCTAGTCACTTTTTGGGGGACCAATGCCTTGTGAGCATTCGGCAAGCCACTAAAAGATTTAACCAACTTTACTAGGAGTCTAATATACCTTTACACAAATGCAAATTTCTTCACAAGAGTGTTAGTACACCTCCTTTCAAATTGTATGGCAAAGGCTAATGCTAGTTAGGCCTTGGCTTTCACTTTGACCAATTTGTATAGCGATCTAAAAGAAAAATCCACTTAGGGTCATCCCTCTTAGATGAAATGCAATCCAAAAAGAAGGCCCTTCTAAAGAGGATAAACAAAAAGTAAAAAGAGATAGGCCTAGTTTTTGGTCACCCAAGTTTTCACAAGGGGAGAGCATACACCTATCACCTCACAAGCATGTAAAACACTTGTTCATTTATCAATTTAGATTAAAATAAGTGCAACTAAGCTAATCACACAAATGTAAATGATAGTTATAGATTACTTTAAGAAATTTAGGTGTTTCTAAGACCTAGTGAAAAAGATTTGCAATCTTCAACATTCGTTCTACAAAGATATGTTAGAAACCCTAATTGATTAGTTCCACAAAAACCAAGTAGTTAGCAAAAAATAAATCAATGGACCAAAAGCGCTTAACTGTGGTTCAGATACACTTCATAATTTACCAAATGTGCTTGACTGTGGTGTAGATGCATGTTGTTTCATACCAAAAGCACTTCAGAATTGTGTAGATGCACTTTATTCAGACCAAAAGTGCTTGACAATTGTGCATATGCACTTCGTATATGACCAAAAGTGCTCTACTGACTTGCAGATGTGCTTTTCAATAACAGACCTACAAAAAATAAGATTAAAAAAAAAGCTAGATCAAATGATGATTAAATGATTGCATGATGATCCAGATTGTTGATGAGTGATGAGATCTATAGGACTGCAATAAGAATGAACCACAAAAACCATGAAATGATGGGTTAGCTCAAAAAATGATAATATCCCTAAATAAACTAGCTTAAGGAGTATGTAAGATGATTGTAAGACAAATAAATCAGCTTGTCTAAATAATATAGGATCAGTAAGATGTGAGAAACCCTATAAAATTAGAAAAGGCAAGTCAAAACTTTAACAACTGAATGCGCTTCAAAATAGTGCAAAAGTGTTGGACTATCGACTGGATGCACTTTACTACGCTCTAAAAGTGCTTCACTATCACCCAAAGGTGCTTCAAAATAGGCCAAAGGCACTTTTTTATTGCTCAGTTGTGCTTTTCTACATTATGATTGCACTTTTCTATACATGTGCTTCAAAAAATCAATTTTCTAGAAAAGAGCAAAGGTTAGTGGGTCCCACCAGGTGTGCCAAAATGTGTATAGGTAAAATTGAGATGATATAATGAGATCAAACAGTGAACAATAACTCAATCCTATAACCTTCAAAAGATCGATCTAAATGATAACCAAATCAATGAATATGCAAACTAAGAACAATGAAGCTATCACCTAGACTATATTGATCTCTTGGTTCTTTGTTGATTGCTCAATTGATTGCGTACACATGGTTACAACAAGAGGATGTAGATAGTATGCTCAAAGGGTTGGTGTAGTATATGTTCTCAATTATACAATGAATGCTCAAAGTGCTTAAGAATGCCTGAGAATAATGATTGAAGAGGATTTTTTATGCAATGAAGGGGGTATATATAGGTTTCAAGGTTAGATCAATCAATGGTTGAAATAATTCAATGAAATCGATGGACAAGATAATTCCAAAGCTCATGATGAATGTGCACATGACATGTGTCATATTTTAAAGTTGCTTTATTGAGTTAACTGCTTGCTAGAATAAAGATAGGATTTGTTTTCATAAATTTAGAATGTTTTTTCTAATTTATGAGTTGATGATAAAAAAAATAATGATTACAACTAATTAACTCAACTTTAGATTTGCTTTTTGAAGTTCTAAAAATAAGAGTGATTGTGCACATAGAAGAAAATGATATTTTTAGAAGAATTGGAGGATAATTAAAAATTAAATAAATAAATTTATTTAATTGATTGTGCATGATGAAAGAAATAGACAAGATTAAATATAGAGAATAATTTAAAAAAATAAATTCATTTAATTTATTGCATGATAGAGGAATATAAATAAAATATTTAATTTTATTTATTTTTAGAAGATAAAGTCAACTTAAATAAATTTGAATAATTTATTTAAATTTAGAAGAATATTTAGCTAATTAAATAATTAAAATTATTTAATAGTGTAGACACCTAAAAGTGTCCTAAGATTCAAAACCCTAATCTCTGCCATATTCTACCATTTTCCCTAATTTTCCTCTATGGATAATTAATTAATTATCTAATCATTCACATTCCAGATATCCCCTTTCACTCACTTAATTAAATAAATTCCATTTGTTTAATTAAGGTTCACATGTCCCCTTCTAAAATAAATTAAATAAATGAACCCAATTTATTTAATTTAAAAACACTCTCCACCTCACTATTTCTTCCAATTTAAATTCAATTTTGTCCTCTAGTGGTGAGAAAACCCTAACTCATCTCAGCCCTCCATTTGCATCCAAAGTCAACATGCAATCTGAGCCCTCCCTTCAAATAGGCTCCTCTATAAAATCACTTTTTCTAGCTCATTTTGCTCTCTCTGAGTTCATTTTTTATCTCTTATGCTTTTAGAACTCTCCCATAACTTTCCAAAATCTTGCAAATCACATACATGAACTTCTCAAGATCTTTGCATAAAGTTGCAAATCCAAGAACAATAATGCAAGATAGAGGAGAACAATGGAGATAAGACAATACTAGTTTAGATTTTTAGTTGTTGCCATGCTTGCTTGATTGGTTTTCTAGGGTATATTGCTCTTCATTGCAATTAGGGTTTGTAGTAGTTTCTTTTCTGCATGTTTGAAAATCCTAAACCCTGGCACAAATAGTTGTGGATAAGAGGAATTTAATGAAATTAATTAAATAAATATAATTTATTCAATTAATGTGGATTTGAAAATTGAAAGAGGATAATGATTTAATTAAATAATAAAAATTATTTAATTTAGAAGATCACAGAGGAATTTAATGAAATTAATTAAATAAATAGAATTTATTCAATTAATGTTGGAAATTAGGGAAAATAGAAGAAATTGAGGAATTTGATGAAATTAATTAAATAATTAGATTATTCAATTAATGTTAAATGCAAGTGATTTAGGAAGAATTGATGTATGCAAGTGATGCAATGCGAAGGCCATTTTTAGGTGTCTACAATTATATTCATATACTGATACATTAGTGTGATATACTATCAACATTATTGGCCTCCATAGTTTCCATTGAAATATCATGTCTCAGTCATAAAGGCACAGACAAGTTTTGAACTGATACTAATATAGTTCCAAGTCCTCATCCTCATGGCCTCAATGGACTATCATAGCCAAAACAATATTAATTAAAAGTTTTGGCCTTTATGGACAATAACAACAGCTTAGTATTGTACTATAGTATTATAATGTGTATTACATAGTCAATAGAGTACTTGAATCAATATGTGTAGTTTGTCAACAATGGTATTCATAGCTGTGTCTTTCTTTGAGCTTACACTACTTTTGACTTCCTACACTTCACCCAGAGCTATGTCCTCCTTCTTTTTGATGCCCCCAAAACACTAACTTAATGTCTCTTTTATGGCAGAGGTATCGAGAGCCTCCACTCTCATTCCCACTCCCACAAGAATAGTTCCACCATCACCTAAATGCCCTCCCATCGAGAGCATGTAGCACTTGATTGTGCTACAATCATGGGTTAGTTGGGCTTTCATAAGAAATTTTGTCACTCCTTCATACTTTGAAGAACATGGGCTGCATAAGCTATGAGCACGCAGTGGTAGTAAATCACTAGATAAATTTTATCATAGAAAAAGGTGGTGAAATAATGATAAACCACATAATACATATATACATACATCAAACAAATTATACTATAAGTATAATATGGTAATATATACTATCACCAAGATAGCATTACCAACAACATGGAATAGCATCAAGAAGCACCCAAAATGCAAATGAGGGGTCGAGATTCACTCCCCCACTTTGCCATCTAGCGAAATATCTAGAGAAAATAAATTGATATTCACAAACGTAATAAATAAACATATAGGATAGCCCCAAAAAAGACAATGGCTAACTCCAACTAATAATAATGTTTCCAGAACATTTATTTAGTTAGATTGACATAAAATATGTCAAGAAACCCTAACTTGACATGAAGACAACTAGTCAGATCAAAATTGATTAAACAAGGAAGAATGACTAAAACATACCCAATTTTGCAATGGTTCACATGAAGAACAACTTTGAAAATTTAGATGGCAACCTGTCTTTTCCATAACATCTATTTCCTTCTCCTGGGTGATGCTCTCCTTCCCTTCTCAGAATTGGAAGTCTTTGTTCCTGGGTACACTCACAATCATTAAAATCCATGATTAATGTATCATCATCAAATCACTATGGATCATACTAAAATAATCTCAATTACATGTAATCTCATGTCCAATTTAACAACATTAATAATAATCCATATAACCAATGATTTATCCTGACATTTTCCACAAATGTCAAATCATTAATCTCTAATTACTGATCTAGTTCTCATAAAAACTAAAAGTTAAATATAGTCAAAGTTGGGGATGTAACACTATAAACCATAATAGTTGATGCACAAGGATCAAGAATGACACAGATAGCAACCCCTATGGTGGATAAGGAAGAATTCTAGATAACACTAGGGGACTGTCAAATACAAAAAATTAGCTTGGGTCACCAAATGAGTGAGGAGGAAAAATAATCATTGCAGTCACCTATCTCCACCATCTCGGATTAGATTAAAAAGGATGAGGTGACCAAAGAAGTGTTGAAGACACAAGTGTGGTAGCTAACTATATACATAGGTCATCTAGTGGGTATAGTGGATTCAAGTGCCATAGCTCCAACCATACTAATAGCCCTAAGTAAGGATAGTCTATAGGATAATGTAGGAGGAGTGATCCCTGCTACCTCTACATGGAATGATTGATTGGAGGCTCTAGGTAGCATGATCATTAGGGAATCCTTAAGATCCTATCACAAAATTAGTGATGAGGCAAGTTCTATGACAAGAATAATTGCCATTTTTGTAGAGAATAAACAAGACCTCCTTCAATGAGCTTGAACAACTAAGTATTTTTGAGAAGGATGGTCAAGAGTTCTTGCTAGAGTAGATCCAGGCTATAAGGCTTGGGATAAAGGTGGTAAAAGGATACAAGGATAAGTTTTCTCTAGGGAAGAAGGCAACAGATTCTACAATGGTGAAGATAGAGAAGTTCATAGAGAGCATTCCTTGCACCTTCTAGGATAAATTGAGCTTGGTATACACTACATCAAGAATGGTCAAAGGATTCAGACTTCCTCCATGGAAGACTAATGGAGTAGATCATTGATTGCATGATGAGAATCAATTAGTATTTTAGTCTTTCTAAAAAGACCTATTAAATCTTAGAGATCTACCAAGTGCCATAAAAAAATACAATCTTCTCCTAGAACATTTGATGAAAATACCATAAAGGGCCAAATTAGAATTATTTGAATGAGACCATCACCACCTTCTTAAGCCATTTTCCAAAAGGTACTTAGAAAGATTTACCAACAACAACATCAATTTTGAGGATGATCACTTGAGCACTCCATACTATTTATTTGTTATTATTTGACAACCCAATACATTCATCTAAAATATGAGGCCTTTTAATTAAATAAAAAAGGTAACTTGTAAATTTGAAATTTTGGTCCCAGGGGTTAACTTAGGACCCAAGCCAACTAGTGCTAGTATTTTTTCAAGTTTTGCCACATAGGAAGGGTATTTAGATATTTTCACAAGGTATTGTAAAGGGATGAATCTAGGAGATTTTGCTAAGAGGCTATTATATTGTAATTTTGAGCAAAGGCATATAAGACAAGTCCAATACATTTTCAGTGTGGAGATACATTTTGAGCAAAGGCATATAAGACATATTGTAATTAATAGAAAATAATTTTCTTTCTCTATGTATTTTTTCCTTTAGTGGTAATGTACTTTTATTTTTAGTTCAACATTTGGTTTATCTTGGTGAAATCCCTATAAGTAATTAATGGTTTACATCTTTTTCAAAGAGATTGAGAAATAAGGAATGAATTTTGTGCATGTAATATGGTGTTTGCATTTTTTCCATCTGATTTCTCACTAGATTCCTTAGAAGCTTCCATCTATAGTGTTGGTGGTAGAGTGAAATACTGATCACTACATTATAGATTAATCTAAGTTTTTCAAACCTATCAAGTGTGAGTTAAAAATCAAATGCAGATATTGTCCATTCATTTTACATTACTTTTCTCCAAACCCTTACCTTCTAAATTTTCTTTGGAACTAGTTAGATTAGGGTTAGAATTAAGACTAATAAAGCTTAAAGGTTGAAACTATCATTCAAAGAGAAAATCCAATCCATTCAGACCAGATCATTGATTCAAAATTACCAACATAGGCTCCTTGAACAAATAATCACATAGACCACTTAGATGCTTGAACACTACTATGACCTAGACAACAAGGACCTTGGAGGCCACTCATCCATAAGATTAGACACCTTTTTAGGAGAAGTAGAGTGACCATCATTCTACTTGAGTTATATGTGCTAAAACACCCATCAACATAACCTTCTAACATGACACAAGATTAAATATTTTAGCATATTGTCCAATTAAAGCATTGTTATACAATAAAATCATGATGCACCTTTTAATGAAGTGTCAAATAAAAATCAAGTCACACTCAAGATGATTGGTAGCTATTATGTTCAAACCACCATGATAATTTGATACATCTATGGTATCGTGTAGATTATTGATTACTAACTGTTCATGGAATGGTTATTTTTAAACTACAACAAAGATATGTAATTTTAAAAATGTAAATTGACAAAAGAAAAAGGAAAATACTTACAAAACACCAAAAACCATGATATGAAAGATTTTTGGTTTGATATAGGATTTCTTTTATGCCTAAGATGTGCCTGCATGTCACAATGTTACTATTAACACAAGTTCATCTCTATGTAACTGATAAATTATCTATCATGCATGGTAGAAATCTATTTGGTAGCACAACCTACCAATATTTGATAAAAGATCACTATCTAACTAATTTCTGTATTAAATAATTGGTATTCACTTTCCAACAAGTATACTATTAAACTAAATTCATCTCAAAACAAAATGGTACAAAAAATAAATTAAAAATATCAAATTCTAGACCATGTTTTTTTAGAGAAAAAATAGCCTAAGCACATAAATTTTGAAATGGTGTAGTCTTACACAAGGTGGGACCATGAGTTTCTAGAAATTCTATTATATGCTAGGTAGTTTCATTTTTTTCATTTTCTTCACTAAATTAAATAGTTACTTCTTCTGGGCTATCAAACATGTAGCCTTTATAAACACATAACATTTACAAATCACATAGTAACAAATTGTGTACCAGTACATACAAATTTTCATTTCCATGTAATCCAAAATTTAAGTTTACTATAAAATAAAGTTGACAATATTCCAATGGTAGGCCAAGAGCTTCCTTAATTTTCAATTCCTATATAACTATTGACCCAATTTTCAATTCCTATATATAATTCTTTCTCTACCTAGCTTACTATTTTGATCTCCTACATTGTAAAATTCCATATTTAGCCTACAAAATTCACACACTAATGTAGGAGCATCCTAGACCAACAAGAAATCTCACATAAACCAAAAATATTTCCCTTATATTTATACGTCTTATTATTTATTTGTCCTTTTACAATCATTTTGGTATTCCCTAGTTAGATTTTCTATCCAAAGTCATCAATTTGAGCACTCAAACTAGTAGACATAATCAATTGTGTAGTTTAATGCATATAACTCAAATTAGAATAATATTTTGTTTAGAATGGTAGATGAACATTAATACCATGTCCAAATGTCCTCTTTTCTATTTCAAATTTTATTTTACAATGTGGCTTTCCAGATCAACTTAAGGAGGTCTATGAGATGTGTATGATGATTTATAATCCTCACACTAAAGGATAATGATATGGAAGGCTTTATTGGTCCTAGCATGGTTAATTTGTAGAGCCAAATTAAGTTTAGAGTTGTATTACTTCATTCTTAGTTGACACAAACCTTCTACATAAACCTTTCACTAAATAACAAGACACAACTCGATTTAGAAGGAGGGGTAGAGGGTAGCAACAAATCCAAGGACCAAGTTGTAACTAACAAGCTAGAGCAGAGCTACAACAACAAGATCAACCTAATAAAGTTAATGTTTGGAACCACACCCATCTTTAGTACTTGATTTGTATTGTAATATAAGACTAGTGTCTATTCTTATTGTAAGCCATAGAGGAAGATGTCTTTGCTGTAATTTTTTATTGTGTATGAATAATATTATTTATTTCATTTTATATGATTATGTTGATAATTAAATTCCATTGTGCATTGATTGCAAGTGATTGTTTGAAGGATACATGGTTGTAGATCTTTCATTAGAGCCTCTATCCATGAATGCATCAATTGGTATAAGAGTAGGCATAGTTCTTGCAAAGTGTTGAGAAGGTTCGAAAGCGTGAAGATATATTATAGTGTTGAGTTGTTGGGTAGAATGTATCAAAGTATTTAGTAAAATAGGAGAATGGAAGTGTCTTGTAGTGTTATGGTGTTGGGTAGAAGATAACCAAGGTCATGAATTTGTTGATAGAGCACAAAATGAGAGGAATTCAACATCACATTAGTAAAGAAGAATGGAGAAGGTTAAGCAAATAGACCACCAACCAAGAGGAAAATCATAAGAGGGAAGAAAAAATCAAATAGGTTGATAGAAGCACTGACAAGAGGAAATTTTTTAGTGGTGTATACAAGAAGTGGTAAAAGAGTAATTTGAAAGGATTTATGGAAGAATAAGGTGGATATATCACTAACCTATGAGTCAATAAACCAATAGTGAGTGAATTTAGTGAAGAATAATTAGTGTGAAAGTTGAGAAGATCAGGTGTTGAGGTTTGAGGCAATATGAAAATACATATTTTTGTGATTTAGTTGTCATCATGACTATTAGAGGAATGAATATGAAACCTAGAATTAGGGTTGGAAATTTAGAAATAATTCTAGAAAAAAATGGGAAATGGTAGAAAATATGATAAAAATATGTAGTATGTAAACTGGAAAACTTATAGTTAGTAGAACTAAAGATGAAGAAAGAAAGATGTATATAGATATGAAAAATGATTGAAGAAGGAAAGAGAAATCTTAAAGTGAATCTAATGTTGAAAAAGATGGATCTATAAGGCATTGCAATGCAATATGATTTAGAGGATGCAAACAACAAAGTAACTGGCATCAAGGAGAGTTAAATAAAAATTTCCCTATAGACCATAGATGATTGTTTAAGAGAATGTAGAATTAGAAGAGACTCAAGGAAATGTTGAAAATGCTAAATTTGCTAATAAAATAAAGGTATTGTTTCATATAGAAGAAAATTTTCTAAGAAGATAAGAAAGTGTTGACAAGGATGAAAGAAGTCCTATATTTAGATTATATGAAAATAAAAAAAACTGATGCAGAGTCGCTTGTGGAAGCACGTGAAACCCACTCAGGAAATAAACTAGAGTTTAATTACTCCTATCGGCAAAAATTACCGTTATTGGCATCCATCCTTTAACTTTATTTCTATGCCACAGTCTTCCTAGACACATTCGGCTTTGACAATCAAAATGATCTAAACTGACATAATGGTTGAACCTTTGAACCACTTGAACCCTTGAACCAAAACTATCGGTTCAATCCCTTAGCGTAAAATCACTATTGGCAACCCCCAGTTGTACAGTTGAACCGCAGGAACCCATCGGCTTTACTGAACAGGTGCACCCACTGAACACTCGCTGCTCACAAAACCCTTGAACCGCTGAACCATTGAACCGGTTCAACTATCACTAACTCCTAGCATTATTAATGGCCACTTAACTTCTTCAGCCCATGCACTGCTTACACTGATGAACCCCATTGAACCTTGAACCGTTCAACCGGTTCAAAGGTTCAACAAAAAGCTTTTTCCTCCACACTTAAACATGCTGATGGCGATTTTCTTCCTTCAGTTGTGCTGAACTCACAGAACCTTTTGAACCTTTGAAAATTGGTTCAAACATAGGAAGTCTAACACTTCCACTTCACCAATAGACTTTCTCAAACCCCTCATGACCGCACAGAATGATTTCTCCCACGATCGAGCAAATTTGTCAACTCACCAACCTAGCACATGCGAATGCTAGGGTTCATCTCAGTCTGCTGCAATTGATCCTGCATGCCCAAAAATGAACAAACAAAAATAGAAACAAAACTAATCTACTATTTACATCCATTCCACCAATTACGAAGAAATCAACTGGTGGAATGGGCTAAGTTCCCATATCGACCGCAAACCAGGAAATTGATTCCACCAGAAAATTGAAAGTCAAAAAATTAGCACAGCAGGATCTTATTTTTGTTGCTCTCAAAAATGCATACAAATAACTAATTTCACAGTACAACTACTGCTCCCTATCTCTCTGTCTCTGTGTCTGTGTATCTATATCCTCAAATCGATCTGAGCTAGGGTATTTAACTACCCTCAGCCAGTAGTATAGACTTGGATTCCCAGTGGCTAGGAGATAATTCCAAGCGGCTAGGAGCTAACAACCTCAACAACCTCTAACAAACTAACTTGTCATCTACCGATTGACAAGTGTCTCTACAATAACAGAAATGGTCAAACAGACCTTATTACATTAAATGCCCATTTAGGACCTTATTAAAAACATAAAAACAAGCATAAAATAGTTAAATGCCTCATGGAGGACACTCTTGATTGGGTGCTCCTGCACCATACACCCCAATTTGAAAAGAACTCATGCCCCATGAGTTAGGTCTTTGTTTTGCTCTAGCTACACACTCTGCGGCCTCATATTTGTTCCATGATTTCTAGACTGCAACTTGCTGCCATGGAATCAAATACTCATGCCTAATACTGTAGGCTCTTCTCACACCTTGCTGATCATTCATCATCTCTATCTGAACATGGACAGGGGAAACCTCATTTACTACTATGGCAGAATGAGTTTGCTTTTCAACTCTTAGAGGGCAAACAATAGTCCCTACTATGACTACATCCCTGTCATTCCAACAAACCTACTTCTGGATCTTCTGCTGATCCACCTAATCTTTGTCAGTCATAACTAAAATCTTCTCCAAACTCTGACCTCCTTTCCTTGAGATATCCTCAACTTCCTTTGACTCTGCTATAGGATCTTCACAAACTCTTTCTTACCTACCAAAATAATCTTACCTGTCTTCTTTGCTTCAGCATCCTCATGTAATGGTGCCAACAGAATAGTTCTCCCATCTTCTTGATGGTGTAAGTATTAGCATACCCATCATACAATGCTCTCCTATCAAATTGCCATGGCCTACCCAGAAGTAGGTGATAGCACTCCATGGGCAATATGTCACATATGACCCTATCCTGATATTCTCCAATCTAAAAATCAACATATGCCTGTTCATATACCCAAAGTGATTGACTCTCACTTACCCAAGATGCTTTATAAGGATTTTGATGTGGAATCCTTTCTAGTTTCAGTTTATCCACCATTTCCTAAGATATCATATTATCTATAGAACCAGAATCTATTACTACCTTTCATATTTTGCCTTTTCTTTTACAATTGGTCTTGAAAAGTGCTCTCCTTTGTATCATCTCCTTGGATGTCGTCAGGATTGTCCTCCTTAACATCAATGCTTCTCCTATCTCAGGATACGCATAATTTGTAGTAGTGTTTGAGCTTGTCCCACCTTGATCATCAGATTCTTGGACCAGATTTGTCCTCCTTTCTCCCACTGAACTTGTTATTTTTTCTGGACATTTAAATGCTGGGTGACCATATTCAACACAAGAGTAACACTTTCCTAAGAATGTATTGGAACCTCTTCCATTTTCAAACCTGCCTCTTGTGCCTTTCCATCCACCTCTTAAATTAGACTGTTCTTGTCCTTTACCAGCCTCTTCTTGATTCTCATTTGCTTGCCTTGTTGTAGGAGCTGATCCTCTCCCTCTGGTATTGTTGCCTCTTCCTCTCATGGACTTATCCTGTCTCCTTTTCATCTTTTCCTCAATCCTGATTGCCATTTGATAGCATTCTTCCACACTCCTAGGGTTAGCCAAAACTAATTCATCCTGTATATTCAATTTCAAACCAGCTAAATATCTAGCAACCTTTTCAACCTCATTCTCATGATGACCAGACCTCATACTCAACTTGTAAAATTCCTCAGTATATGCCTTCACATCCATTTCTTTTTGTCTTAAAAATTACAGCTTCTTAAACATCTAAATTTCATAATCCTGGGGTTAAAATTTACCTTTGATCATTGCTACCATCTTGTCCCATGAAGAAATCTTTGACTTACCTTGCTTTCTTCTCTTGAATTGTACATAATCCCACCATACAAAGCATGACCTGTCAATTTGGTCTTGGCAATCTTTACCTTCTGCTCCTCCTCTTCTTCCTCACATTCAAAGTGATTATCCAATGCAACAATCCAATCAAGTAACTCTTCCTCATTCAAACTTCCAGTATACTTTGGAACATCAATATTTACCTTACGTTTGTCATTCTAAACTGCCCTTAACAGTTTTGCAAACCTCTAATCTTCAGCATTCAGTTCTTCATCTACCTCTTCAAATTCTTCAGCATCATCTTCTTTTTCTAATTCACTATCTTCCACTTCTCTTCTTTTGTTTGTCTCCAAGGCTGCAAGCCTGGCTTGAAGTGCTTCAGCAAGCTCTTTCATCTTCCTCATCTCCTTAGCATGTTTTTCCTTCATCTCCTACAACTCTTTGGTAGTACCATTTCCTTTCGGAGGCATCTTGTCAACCTCTCAATCCTTCTACTTCTGCCTTCTCAATGACAGAATCAACACACAACAGCCCAAATCTTTTGCTAAGCTTTGATACCACTATGATGTAGAGCCACTTGTGGAAGTGCATGAAACCCACTCAGAAAATAAACTAGAGTTTAATTACTCCTATTGGCAAAAATTACCGTTATCAGCATCCATCCTTTAACTTTATTTCGATGCCACAGTCTTCCCAGACACATTCAGCTTTGATAGTCAAAATGAGCCAAACTGACATAGTGGTTGAACCTTCGAACCACTTGAACCCTTGAACCAAAACTATCGGTTCAATCCCTTAGCATAAAATCACTATCGGCAACCCCCAATTGTATAGTTGAACCACAAGAACCCATCGGCTTTACTGAACAGGTGCACCCACTGAGCACTCGCTACTCATAGAACCCTTGAATCGTTGAACCTTTGAACCATTGAATCGGTTCAACCATCGGTTCAACTATCGCTAACTCCTAGCATTATTAACGGCCACCTAACTTCTTCAGCCCGTGCACTGCTTACACTGATGAACCCCATTGAACCTTGAACCATTGAACCGGTTCAAAGGTTCAACAAAAAGCTTTTTCTTCCACACTTAAACATGCTGATGGTGATTTTCTTCCTTCGGCTGTGCTGAACTCGCAGAACCTTTTGAACCTTTGAAAATTGGTTCAAACACAGGAAGTCTAACACTTCCACTTCACCGACAGACTTTCTCAAACCCCTCGTGATTGCATAGATCGATTTCTCTCGTGATCGAGCAAATTTCTCAACTCGCCAACCTAGCACATGCGGATGCTAGGGTTCATCTCAGTCTGTTGCAATCGATCCTACACGTTCAAAAACAAACAAACAAAAATAGAAACAAAACTAATCTACTATTTACAACCATTCCACTAATTACAAAGAAATCAACTGGTGGAATGGGCTAAGTTCCCATATCGACCGCAAACTAGGAAATCGATTCCACCAGAAAATTGAAAGTCAAAAAATTAGCACAGCAGGATCTTATTTTTATTGCTCTCAGAAATGCATACAAATAACTGATTTCATAGTACAACTACTACTCCCTATCTCTCTGTCTCTGTGTCTGTGTATCTATATCCTCAAATCAATTTGAGCTGGGGTATTTAACTACCCTCAGTTGGTAGTACAGACTTGGATTCCCAGTGGCTGGGAGACAATTCCAAGTAGCTGGGAGCTCACAACCTCAACAACCTCTAACAAAATAACAACCTTGTCATCTACCGATTGACAAGTGTCTCTACAATAACAGAAATGGTCAAACAGACCTTATTACATTAAATGCCCATTTAGGACCTTATTAAAAACATAAAAATAAGCATAACATAGTTAAATGCCTCATGGAGGCCACTATTGATTGGGTGCTCCTACACCAAAAACAAAAGAGGGAGAAATGAAGATTATTGTGAATATTCCTAAAGAAGACAAAAGATTACACAATTGAAGTATTAGAATTTTTTTATGGAAGGAATTTCTATGATAGAAGATTTGAGAGGATTTATGAAAGAAGAATGGACTAGTAAGAATTTGTTTGATGTTTTAAATAATGGTAGTGTGATCAAGGGAAAAAAACAAAAAGAGTAAAATTTTGGAAGTCACAAAGAAGGTATATAAATAGTGATAATTAAGGATAAATATAGTAGAAAAAGTAAAGAAATAATGGATGAAGATGTTGAAGAAAAGGTAGTTGAAGTTAGAATTGATTGCAGTAATGCAAGTGTCGAAGACAAAGATGTGTTAAAGAAAGAAAAGATAGAACTGAATGAATAATATTTTTTTAGTGAATGAATGTAGAAAAAATGGTTCATGGATAATAAAAGTGGTTTCTAAAGATTAAATTGAGAGAACTAAGAAATAGAATATTGCAAGTGAAAGATGGGAATATTGTGAAAATTTCCAAGATGGGATAGTATTGATAGAAGATTGGAGTAATGTGAAAGATTTGAGTGAGGAAATGTATGAAGAAGACTTGAATAAGGATTAGAAAGATAAATGCAATGATATAGAGGAAAAGGTAAATTTTAATATTTTGGTGGGTACAATGTTGAGTGTTGAAAAAAATGGTAGACGTATGGCATAATTTGTAGAAAGTGATAAGATGGTTTGGAGATAATCTATGACTAGTAAGATTTTTAGAAGAAATGAGATCTATTGTTTTCAAGATAGTGTTATAAGTATGAAGAATGAAATAAAAATATTGCTTTAATGGATGGCAAATATAGATAAAGGTAATGTTTCTAAAGAATAAACCAGATGGTACAAGTAAAGCTTATTCAAAAAAGATTATGAAGAACCAAAAGATCTAGGTGGCTAGGGGAATATATAGTTTACAGAAAAAAGTTGAAGGTAAGATTAAAAATATAGATAAAAAGTTGTTGAATAAATGGGTAGTAACACGATTGAATGAAGACATGTTTAGGAATGATCAATAGGTGTTACATACACTTTAAAAATTTATTGAAGGAAAAGAGGAGTTGAGTGGAAACTAATATCATGTGATGATTATAGGGCATTTGAAGGATGTTATAAGGAAGTGATGATCATTACAAGTTGATATTGGTGATTGAAGTTTATTGTATGAAGAATATGTAAAGGAATATGCAAAGGAAACTAGATGCGGTGAGGTTGCACACAACATAAGTATGTTAGTTTGAGGAAGTAGAGATGGTGATTGGTAAATTTTAGCATAAGTTGGATAATTAGAGAAATGAAGATGTAAATTTCTATCTTAGAAACATAGGTAAAGCTAAAATTGGTAGAAGATCATATAGAGATGATTTAGAAGATAGGTGATAGTACATACTACAATAATAATGGTTAGATGTATATGAAGGCAATGAAGGCATAGATTCTTGTGATATTGGAGAAGTATAGAAGACCAATGAATTTATAATAAGATCAAAAGGATAGAATGTGGTAAAGAAACCTTAGTTGAAAGAAAGGAGAAAAGTTAAGATTAGATAAGTGACATGAAATGGTGGTATACAAAAAGTATTTTGACATAGAAGTAGAAGTGGTAATGGAAGTAGTTGTGAGGAGTTATTTATACAATGAGAATCAAGTGAATGTAAAGAATTGCATGCCAGATAGAGTACACAAGTTAGAAAATAGAGAATTGATGAAGACAAAGAAAAGGTGGAGAAACACAAATGTTGGAAAACAAGTGTGGAGTTAGTATTTTTAGTATAATTTTTTGTGAAGGTAGATTCAAATGTAAAGTGTGAGTGAATTGAAGAGAGTATGTATGAAGATAAGTCAAAATTGAGATATGAAGAACTAAAAGGAAATAAAGTTATAAACTAAATTTAATAGTTGTGAATAGTAAAAATAATAGCATAAGGACTGAGTTAGTGACATATGATAGAATTTACATGATGAAGTAGATATTTAACTCATTCTTAAGAGTAGATGAGTGTATGAGGAGAGACAATAAGGAGACAAGTGGAAAATTTCTAGTGATTATGATATAGAACAAAACATGGAATATTATAGTAGTTTAGAGTTTGAATGAAAGAATATGAGGCATGAATTGATTAGAAATAGATAAGAAATCATGTTTGAACAATTGCATATAAAACAAAAAATGAAGATTATAACGATAAAGAGAGTAGTGCAAAAGCCATAGTTCAAAGGAAGATGACTAATGAAGATTTGGAGAATGATGAAGAATAATGGTTTATGGAAAGGTACTTTGTTACAAATATAGAACTAATAGTTGGAACTAATTTGTTGAGTGGTATTCTACATGAGGAATTGAGTAGTGTAAAGAAATGGAAACTATAGAAAATGTAAATGACAAAAGATGAAGAATTGATAAAAAAAAGTAGAGTTGGAACAAGGAGAAATTTTAGAATAAATTAAAATTATTGTGGTAGATTATGATAGATGAAAGAAAGAATGAGGAAGATAAAACAATTAAACAATTAAGATTAAAGTAGTGAAAAACGTTGAAAACATAAGGTTGGATAATTTGATATAAGGAAGCATACTAAATGTGTTAGTGAGATTTGAGGAAAAGAGTTGCATAAGAGAAGGAATTTACTATAAATTTAGAAT
Source organism: Cunninghamia lanceolata (assembly GCA_027924645.1). Lineage (NCBI taxonomy): Eukaryota > Viridiplantae > Streptophyta > Pinopsida > Cupressales > Cupressaceae > Cunninghamia > Cunninghamia lanceolata. Next base: position 4,664,101 of record BSBN01001091.1, read on the forward strand.
AATTTAATGTATGTTGAGTGAAATAAGGATTGTAAGTTGTAGATAAATAAGTTCAAATTGGTGGATGAAGTTATGTTCCAAGAAGGTAAGAAAGAAAATGAGACGGATGGTAGTGATAGATGTTCAACATTAAATTGTAAAACTAAAATTAAAAGAGATAAGAGAATAGATGGTAATGGTTAACTATTATAATTAGAATCATGTTTAATATGGCATGGATGAACAAATGTAGATGATGATAAAATTTATATAGTTATAGAGAGATGTACATACACATATAAGACACGTATAGAAGAGAAGTTTTGTGGAAGTGGATGGTATGTGTCCTAGTTCTTGGTTTTGGAATTGGTAGAGGTGAAAGGAGAAGTACAAGGTTTCTTTTGAAATCCTATCCATGTGTTGAGGGTACACTATGGCTGGTTTTTCAACCTAAAGAATGGTTTTATCATTTATCTCCTATTTGCAAGTGCTAGCTCATAATTTACATTTTTAGGGTGTCTAATGCAAGAGCATCCTAGTGATACAAGCAATCTTGCATCAATGGAATACATTTCCTTTCTTTTTATTTGTGTTTTGGAAGTTCTTAGTCCTTTCATAGTCATTATGGTTTGTCGCAACTATATTTTCTAGCCATAATCATTAATTTGAGCACTAAAATTGATAAACAAAATCAACTATGAGGTAACACATATAAATCATAATAGCATGAGATTTGTCCATGTATTATCTCATTATTAAGATTATGTCCATGTATCTTTTTTGTATTTTATGTTTATTAAATGAGGTGTCTTTTTAGATCAACTTAAGGAGGTCTATGAGATGTGCAACATGATTTAGAAGAATTATGCCAAAGGATAATGACATGGAAGGATTTATTGGTTCTAGGGTGGCTCATGTTTTGATTTGCATTAAATTTGGAATTGTATTAATTTATTCTTAGTAAACACAAAGATTCTATGTCAACCTTTCAATATATTAGATGGTACAATTCATTTGAGGAGAAGCATAAGGAAACAACAAATTCAAGGACCAAGTTATGTCCAATAGATCAAAGTAGAGATATGACAACAAGATTATCTCTAGTGTTTGGAGCCACACTCATGTTTAACTTGGTTGATTTATATTGTAATCCAAGACAAGTCTATTCATGTTTTAATCCCTAGAGGAAAATGTTATTGATGTAATTTCAAACTATGGATGAAAAAAATATTATTCAATTCATTTTATAAGATTTTGTTAATAATTAAATTTTGGTGTGTCTTTATCATGAGTGATTATGTTAAGACTACATGGTTAGATAGTATTTCATCAAATCCTCTATCCATGACTACATCACACATAATACTCACCATTTCTACACATATAATTACTATTATTACACTCATAATCATAAGTTTTTAGACCATTGCAATATTGTAGTGATTTTCTCACTCCATTTAGATTTTAATAAAATATCCTATTTTATTAAAACCATTTAGATCTTAGCATTAAGTACATGGCTTTTGGTTAAAACTTGGCATTGTTGTTGTTTCCAAGAAGGTTCAAACCCCTATTGTGTTGTTGAGCTCATAAGCTTTGTGCCCTTGTTGAGCCATTGTGCTTGCAAGTCTAAACCACTTGCATTAATGTAGCGAATAAGTGTTGATGTGGTTGTTAGTCACAACAATAAGAAATAAAAGTTTTAATAAAACCTCTATTCATCTTGAAGACTTACTGACGCACACCACCCTAACATCCCAAGGCACACCACAGGCACCTAAGAATGTTAGAGATGAAGAAGAGCCTAAAAATCTAGAGACTATGGTGCAAAATATTGGCCTAGATGTGTTAGTAGAAATTGCCACAAGCCCAACAGTCATTGACTTAGCCTATGATGGGGCAGAAGACAAGGATAAGGATGAAACCATGAGTAATGTGTAGAATGAAGAAGATATAAACACAGACATGGATAACCAGATAGAGCCTCCTAAGTGAAATGTCCAAGAAATTGAAGAAGGACATGCTGAGGTAGGGGATAAAGAACAACAAGTGTTAGCATCGGAACAAGGAGGCCCAGTAGTAATATCTAGACTAGAGAGTCCAAAGGACAAAGAAATGCCAACATCTAGACATTAAGGTCCACAAGATAAGAGGAGCAAGATAGATATGGAGGAAAAAGGCATGATCAATCAGAGTATACATCAAGATATTCAATATCCAGGCTACCAAAATCTTTATTTAGGTAATCCTCATATCCAAGATGAACAACATGTAGAGGATCAAGATGTAGGTGAGGATCAAGATATCCATACTGATACAAATAAGCAGGATGACGATATCTAGATGAAAGCACATAAAGGGGATAAGGAGCCAACCAAGGAGATATCCCAATATCAGGATATGGTACCCCAAGATACTCCAAAGGATCAGGACTAGCAACAGATAAGTATTGACGATCCTAAAGACAAGGATGTAGATGCATAAGATGCTCAAATTGAGCAGACATGCTAGCAAGGGCTAGTATCTAGTGCACCACATTGGCTATCACACGAGGTAACTTAGCTTCCTGCTATTGATTCTTTCAATTTTGATATTTCTTCATGATCAAGGGGGTAAATCATAAAACACACAACAACAAAAATTGTACACAGAAAATAGAATATTTCTTTATTGATTTGGACAAACTTATTACATTACAGAAGCTCAATTACAATCAGAGGAATCATTCCTCCATAGGCTGCAACACACTATAACTACACATCACCAGGCTCTGGAATCTTCTGCCTTCTATAACCCTAAATCAGCTAGGGTTTCTATTTTCCAGCCTATTCTTGACTCTACCCTTTCCCCCCTTAACTCTACTACCACCTAGGGTTCCCAAAATAGTCATAAATAGCACTTTTTGGTGGCCTCCAGCTAAATTTTGAAATTTACAACTCCCTCCAAAAGTAGGTCAACTTCTGGGAAGCATAACTTTTGATCTGGGTGTCTGATTGACCGATGTGAACTATCATGCCAGAAATTCATAAACAGATTTCCGTCAACTTTTCAGGATGTTATGGGATGTTTTAGTGTCTCATATCTCGTTTCAAAAAAATTTAGGCGCTTTTCAAAAAACAAAAACTTTAATATCTTTCAGCTCACAAATGATCTTTTCTTGATTCCTTCACCAAAGGTCTTATATTTTAGTTATGAAGTTCTCTGTAAGTTTTCACTTCAATCCATGCCCAAATGTAAACTTTTCTAAAATGGTAGGTAAACTTTCCAAAATTGGTAGTTTGCTATTTTTAGCAGTTTAGAAAAAAATGAAAGTCCTACATCATTATTTAGGAGATTATGGAACCAGAAACACTAATTATGGAAAGAAATGAAAACAATTGCAATGATTTTGAATCAACTTCTTTTTGGGTGATGCAAGATTGCCCTTACACCACTGGATGCTCCTGCTCACTTCATTTTTTTCACTTGAGGGGATAAAGCCTAAGCTCAGAGCAAGGGCCACCTCTACAATAAGGCGCTATCCAACCACTGGTAAGAGGACAACTTAATTAGTTGTGCCTACATTTGACAAAGAAAAAGGAGAAATAAGTGCTGGTGTGTTCCAAATAACCACCACAGACCTGGGATATGCTACTGCAGAACAAGATATCTAAGAGATCAGGGAAATAATTGAAGTAGTAGAAGCCAAGCTAATAAAAGCAAAGGCTAAGAACAAAAAGTATGAAGGGAAAATTGCCCAACCTCAGGTCTTCATAAAAGGGTTGGTTGTTGATGAAGGGGGTAAATCATAAAACACACAACAATAGAAATGGAACACAGAAAATAGAATATTTCTTTATTGATCTGGGTAACTCATTACATTACAAAAGCTCAGTACAATCAGAGGATGACTCCTCTACTGGCTGCAACACATTACAACTTTCCTAACCTTAAGACTTTGGAATCTTTAGCCTTATGTAACCCCAAATCAGCTAGGTTTTCTATAGTCCTGCCTATTCTTGACTCTACTCTTTCCCCCTTAACTCTACTACTGCTCAGGGTTCCCAAAATAGTCATAAATAGCACTTTTTGGTGGCCTCCAGCTAAATTTTGAAATTTGCAACTCCCTCCAAAAGTAGGTCAACTTCTGGGAAGCATAACTTTTGATCCGGGTGTCCGATTGATGAACCATTTTAAGTGGTGCCGGAAATCTCGCGATGTGAACTACCAAGCTGCAAATCCATAAACAGATTTCTGTCAACTGTTTAGGATGTTATGGGATGTTTTAGTGCCTCATATCTCATTTTAGAAATTTTCAGGGGCTTTTTCAAAAAACAAAAACTTTAATATCTTTTAGCTCACAAATGATCTTTGCCTGATTCCTTATCCAAAGGTCTTATATTTCCTTTATGAATATTTTTGTAAGTTTTTTTTCAATCCGTGCCCAAATGCAAACTTTCCTAAAATGGCATGTAAACTTTTCAAAACTGGCAGTTTGCTAATTTTAGCAGTTTTGGAAAACCTGAAAGTCCTACATCATTATTCAAGAGATTATGGAACCAAAAATACTAATTATGGAAAGAAATGAAAACAACTATAATGATTTTGAAGCAACATCTTTTTGGGTGATGCAAGATTACCCTTACACTACTAGATGCTCCTGCATCAGACACCCAGGGTAACTTGAGAAGTGACCCTATCACATCTCAGGTGTTTGTTTGAGGAAAACCCAAACGGTCAACCTCTGCCTTAGACAACCAAGAAGAATCTTCAACAAGCCTTCCCTTCCATTTCACCAAATATTTTTCATATTGCCTATTCTGAGTACTTCTTCCCACATGGCTATCCAAGATCTCTTCTATCTCCTCCATTGAAGTAGATGCTAGAATTCTCCACTGTTCTTGTGTCAGTCCATCCTCTATGCAACCTTCATGATATTCTATTAAATCAACAATGTTGAACATAGGGGAAATATTGATCCCACTCGGCAGCTCTACCTCATATGCATTTCCTGAATCATGCTTCTTCATGATTCTGTACGGTCCAAATTTCTTCATTTTCAACTTATTGTATGTTCCAACTGGGAACCTTTCTTTTCACAAGTGAACCATGACTTCATCTCCTACTTGGAAATCCTTATATCTCCTCTTCTGATCTGCCTTAGCCTTGTACTAAATATTCATCTTATTAATGTGCTTTCTCACCTCTTCATGCAAATTCTTCAGATGTTCTGCAAAGTCTTCAGGTTTAGTACTTGTCTTTTATCCTTTATCAAACTTCCTTAACTCAGAAGAATTTCTTGGACTATTGCCATATACAATTTGGAATGGTGATTTACTAGTACTCCTATTGATAGAATTGTTGTAAGCAAATTTTGCCTATGGTAAAATCAAATCCCATCCCTTGGTCTTATCTCCTACTAAGCATCGTAGCAGGTTACCCAAAGTCATATTCACCACTTCTGTCTGTCCATCAGTCTATGGATGGTGTGTAGAACTGAACTTCAAATCTATCTTCAACTTCTTCCACAATGTCCTCCAGAAATAACCAACAAACTTGGTATCTCGATCTGAAACTATGTTCTTTGGTAGACCGTGTAATCTCACCACCTCCTTGAAAAATAACTCTGCAATATGAACAACATCATTAGTCTTCTTGCAGGAATAAAATGTGCCATCTTTGAGAATCTGTCCACCACCACAAAAATGGAATCATGCCCTGTCTGTGTCCTTGGTAAACCAAGAACAAAATCCATACTAATATCATCCCATGGCTTCTCTGGTATAGGTAATGGCTGATATAGACCTATATTTTGACTTGCTCCTTTCGCCATCTGACATACTCTACAACTCTGCACAAATTTCCTCACATCCTGCTACAACTGTGGCCAATAATAATTTTCACCAACAATAGCAATGGTCTTATCTTGACCAAAGTGTCTAGTTAATCCTCTGCTATGTTTCTCCTTAATCAAGTTCTCTCTCATGGAACTCCTTGGAGTGCACAACTGGCTTCCTCTAAAAAACATGCCATCTTGGATTACGAAACCAACCATTTTGTCTTGTCCAAAGTAACAGGTTCCAAACAAGCTTTCTAGGTCTCTACAAAATTTGGATCTTCAAGATACAAACTTTTCAGTTCATCAAACCCAACAACCTCTATCTTCATTTCTATCAACAAATTTTGCCTTCTACTCAAGGCATCTACAACTCTATTGGACTTCCCACTCCCATGCTTCAAAACAAAAGTATAACTCTGCAAAAACTCAACCCATTTTAAGTGCCTCCAGTTCAACTTTCCTTGACTGTTAAGATAATGCAGAGCTTGATGATCAGTATATCAAACAAACTCCTTTGGCAACAAATAATGTCTCCATTTCTTCAAAGCCTAAACTATTGTATAAAATTCCTGATCATAAACAGAATTCTTTTTCTTGGCATCATTAAGCTTCTCACTAAAATAGTCAATGGGCTTACCTTCTTGACTCAAAACAACTCCTATAGCACTGCCACTAGCATCACAATCTATCTGAAACACCTTATTGAAATCTAGAAGTGCCAAAACAGGTTGCTCTGTGACTTTTTGCTTCAATGTATCAAAATTTTTATCTTCTCCTTTAGTCCATTTAAACTCTTTTCTATCCCCTCTCATAGTCTCAGTTAGGGTTGCACAAATGCTACTAAAATTCCTAATAAACTTTCTATAAAAACTTGCCAAACCATGAAAAGATCTTACCTCAGAAGCACTCCTTGGCATAGGCCATTCAATGATAGCCCTCACCTTCTCTGGGTCCATCTTAAGACCTTCCTCTAATACAACAAATCCTAGGTATACCAACTCCTTTTCAAAACTACATTTCTTCATATTAATCAACAACTTCTCCTCCCTTAGCTTTTCTAAAACTCTTCTGATATGCATTAAATGCTCATCCCATGTCTTACTAAAAATCAAAATATCATCCAAATAAACAATAACAAAACTTTCCAAAAATTCTTTCAGTACCTCATTCATGAGCCGCATGAATGTGCTCGGTGCATTGGTTAGCCCAAATGGCATGACTAACCACTCATACAAACCTTCTTTGGTTTTGAAGGCTATCTTTTGCTTGTCTCCTTCTCTGATACGGATCTAGTGATACCCACTCTTCAAGTCAATCTTCGTGAAGTACTTGGCTCCACTCAAATAGTCCATTATGTCATCCATTCTGGGCAATGGAAATCTGTACTTGATCGTGATCTTATTGATGGCTCGAGAGTTTGTACACATCCTCCATTCTCCATCTTTCTTTGGTGCTAGTACTGTAGGTACCACACATAGACTTAGGCTCTCTCTTATCAATCCCTTCCTCAACAACTCCTGAACTTGTCGGTTCAACTCTTCACTCTCGACTGGAGTCATTCGATGGGCTGCCTTATTCGGCAAGCTGGATCCTGGTATCAAATCCATTTGATGACTTATCTTCCTTACTGGTGGTAAACCTTCTAGTACATTATCAAAGATAATACCCTAAAATTCTTCCAACATTTTTAAGACTTCTGCTGGTACATCTTCATATTTCTCTTGACTAATATTAGGAATCAATGCAAAGTAATGACGCTCATGCTTCATACCCTCCAAAAATTTTCTACCATCTACCAAGCAAATTTTGGCAGTACTACATACCTTTTCTTCCACCTCCTTCAAGGGCTTCAACTTATGACGAACTCCATCCTTTGTTAGGGAATATGTGTTTGCATGACCATCATGGACAACGCTCCTATCATACTGCCATGGCCTCCCCAATAACATATGACATGCATCCATCGATATGATGTCACACAACACCTCATCATGTTAGTCCCCAATCTTGAACTTCACTAAACACTACTCATTGACCAAAGCTCTATGGTCCTTATACAACCATGCAATCTAATATGGATGTGGATGCTTTCTTCTTGTCAACCATCACAACACTTACCATCTGATGCAGAGGTAACAACACAAAGGACCACTAAGGGGTCACAACCAACTACACAGGAGGAAGAGGATACAGGGGATGGCAGGACAAACAACTCTTCTAGGCCCTAATGGACCAAGCTACAACACTTGACTTCAAATAGGACATGACTGTCCTCTCACACTCCATGGTTTCAGCATAGTACTATAACACCATTTATAGGTTCATATACATGGGAACATTTCCAAAATTTCTAAGCACCCTAGAACTTCTAGGTTTGACTTCCCCAAGCTTACAAAACTATCAAAATGCTCAGGAGGTACCCTCTTGTACCACTTCCTTCACAACTGCCCTAACTTCCTTGTAGCCCTCCTAAAGGGATTGTCAGGCAATAACTTGAGATACTGACCTCCAAACTAGACTGTTAAGGACTTTTTGAGTACCCATTATCAATTTCTTTAACATACCAAACATGCAACATAGGTTGTTTTGAAACATATGACTCAAATTGGGATTGTTCTTGCTGTCCTAAGCCTAAATTAGGTCTCCTTCTACACAGCAAATGACCATGAAACTTATTCTAATTTTCTAAAACCTATTCCAAGATAGAAAACATGTTGAAAATGATCTATATAAACTATTTTCAGGGCTCATGGGTCAACCCACATCCAATACTCTTCAACCCACTATTCTACCAATGCTCAAGATGCCTAATACATGATGATGTTAGGCTGTTTTTGCTCTAACAGAACTCCTCCACCAATTTCCTGCATCTGCAGCACAAAAATTAGAGAAGCAAAAACAAAATAGCTCCATCCCATCCATTATTGGGTTAGAGTGTGGATGGAAATGGCTCCAAAGCCATTGATTTCTTAAGAAACCCAAAAAAAACTAGGTTTTTTGGACCAAGAATCAGAAAAATACAATAAGATTCTTAACCAATAATATTAATTCATGAAACTAAATGAAAGATAGAGGTAACATAGCCCTCTTTTAGATTTCATTTGATGCCCTCCATGAAAAGGCTGTACATGTCCGTACTAAGGCTGCAAAACTAAGAAAAAACTAAAAAATTGCAAGAAACTCTCTTTTCTCCTCATTTCTTTATGAAAACTCTTCTACATAAGCATATTAGATCTCCCTTTTCTATCATAGGCATCTTATAGAAAAAATCCATGAACTTTTCCTCTCTCCTTCATTGGAAGCCAAAAAAAGAAGGTAATTAAAGCCTTCCATAAAGGAAAAACAAGACTATCCTAAAATCTAGGAAACAAAAATCTCTTATACCTATTATTAGAAATTTTCCTTTTCTAAGGCCACCACTACATGACCATGCCTTTAGAAGGCTTTAATACATTAATTTAAAACTTTATTTTGTCTTTAACAACCAAAATTGAAAAAAATTGACTAAATGATTATCCTACGTGCACTGCACCATACACCCTAACTTGTAACTTTTCCATGTCCTTTGGAAAGAATCTTGCAAATTGTCCTTCATTGTTTGTCTCTATCCTCCATGTTTGTCTTTAGCAGGTCCCTCTTGCCTTGATCCTCCACTGTTCTTGTCATCTTTGCTCTTGTTCTTTCTTGTAGTTTGTTTCACTCTGTCATGAAGTGCTCTGTTAACTTCACTCTCCTTTACCTCTATCAACACTTTCTTCTCAGCTCCTTTCTCACACCACTGTCTCATAATTTTCTTTCCACTGTCCACTATCACCTTACCTTTTGTAACCTTTGTCAGGCCTTTACCCAACTTGTTTACTGTCTTATAAACCTTGCAAACTGTTGCACCAGCTTCACTTAGTTGTCTACTCATCACTACAGGGAACATGACTGTCCCTACTAGGACCTCTTCATTCATTTCTTGCCTTTTCATAGGCTCTACACTCTTGCTCTTCACATTTCCACTCACCTCAAACATCACTAGCTCCCTCTTGCCAAATGTGATCATCTTTGCTGCCCTTGACTACTCCTCTAATGGTAGTAGTACAAAAGTCTTCTCATCTTTCTTGATAGTGAAGGTATTGGCTCTTCCATCATAAATTGCAAACCTATCAAATTGCCAGGGTCTTCCCAGTATCACATGACAACAATCCATGGGTAGGATATCACAAAGTACCCTATCCTCATATGCTCCAATCTTAAACTCAACTAATGCTTTCTCAGTCACTAAAATGGACTGATGATCACTTACCCAAGAGACTTTGTAAGGTGTGTCCCTAGGTATTCTCTTCAACCTCAGTTTGTCTACCATCTCACTAGACACCATATTACTAGTACAACCAGAATCCACTATCACTTTACATACCTTGTCCTTGCTCTTGCAAGTTGTCTTAAACAATGCTCTCCTCTAAATCAGCTCCTTCTCCCTACAGGTCTTCAGTAGTGCTCTTTCTCTCAGCATCAATGTTTCTCCTATCTCAGCATCACACTTTGTGGAACTAGAACCACATTCTTCTTCTTGGACTAATTGAGTCCTTCTCTCACTCTTCCTTTCACCATCACTTGAAATTTTTTGCTTCTTAGGACACTCATATGCTGGGTGTCCAAACTCTTGATAGTTATAACACTTACCCATAAAAGTTTTTGCACTCCTTCCACCACCAAATTTGCCTCTAGAACCTCTGCCTCTGAAATCTACACTTTTTCCTTGTCCCTTGCTCATTTCTTCTTGACTTTCATTGACTTGCTTTATGTTTTGAAAAGATCCTCTACCTCTAGAGGTGCTTCCTCTGCCTCTGGTTGTCTTATCTTGTCTTCTCTTCATCTTCTCTTCCACTCTAACTGTGATCTGATAATAGTCTTCAACACTCCTTAGATTTGCCAACACCAGTTCATCCTGCATATTAAATCTCAAACCACCAATATACCTAGCAAATTTTTGCACTTCAGTTTCATTTTGACTAGACCTTATACTCAGCTTATAAAACTCTTCATTGTATGTCTTAACATCCATTTCCTTTTGCCTTAAACTTTGGAGCTTTTTAAACATTTGAACTTCATAATCTTTAGGCAAGAATTTACCTTTGGTTTTTTCTACCATCTTGTCCCATGAAACAATTTTTGCCTTTCCTTGCTTTCTCCTCTCTATCTGTTGATAATCCCACTATAACAAAGCATGACCTGTCAACTTGGTCTTTGCAATCTTCACTTTCTGATCATTAGGAACTTCTTCACACTCAAAGTGGTTGTCTAATGCTGCAATCCAGTCTAACAACTCTTCATCATTTAGGCTTCCTCCATACTTTGGCACATCTTTCTTTATCTTGTGCTTGTCTTCTTTTATTGCCCTCAGTAACTTTACCATGCTCTGATCCTCAGGGTCCAACTCTTCTTCCACATCTTCATACTCAGCTTCTTCTTCTTCCTCAAACTCAATGTCATCACCTAGAGCCACTCCTCTTCTCTGATTTTGTTCTAGGGTAGCCATTCTTTCCTTTAGCTCCCTCAACTCTCTAGCATGCTTCTCCTTCAGCTCATTCATATCTTGAGCCATGTTTCTCACTCTTGGAGGCATCTTAACAAACTGCCTCTTCAACTTAACACTTCACAGACCTACTAATAATGCTCTGATACCAATTTGATGCAGAGGTAACAACACAAAGGACCACTAAGGGGTCACAACCAACTACATCAGAGGAAGAGGATACAGGGGATGGCAGGGCAAACAACTCTTCTAGGCCCTAATGGACCAAGCTACAACACTTGACTTCAAACAGGACATGATTGTGCTCTCACACTCCATGGTTTCAGCACAGTACAATAACACCATTTATAGGTTCATATACATGGGAACCTTTCCAAACTTTCTAGGGACCCTAGACCTTCTAGGTTTGACTGCCCCAAGCTTACAAAACTATCAAAATGCTCAAGAGGTACCCTCTTGTACCACTTCCTTCACACCTGCCCTAACTTCCTTATAGCCCTCCTAAAGGGACTGTCATGCAATAACTTGAGATGCTGACCTCCAAACCAGACTATTAAGGACTTTTTGAGTACCCATTATCAAGTTATTTAACATACCAAACATGTAACATATATTGTTTTGAAACATATGACTATTCTTTCTGTCCTAAGCCTAAATTAGGTCTCCTTCTACACAACAAATGACCATGAAACTTATTCTAATTTTCTAAAACCTATTCCAAGATAGCAAACATGTTGAAAATGATCTATATAAACTATTTTCAAGGCTCTTGGGTCAATCCACATCCAATACTCTTCAACCCACTATTCTAGCAATGCTCAAGATGCCTAATACATGATGATGTTAGGCTGTTTTTGCTCTAACAGGACTCCTCCACCAATTTCCTGCATCTGCAGCACAAAAATCAGAGAAAAAAAAACAAAATAGCTCCATCCCATCCATTATTGGGTTAGAGTGTGGATGGAAATGGCTCCAAAGCCATCAATTTCTTAAGAAACCCCAAAAAAACTAGGTTTTTTGGACCAAAAATCAGAAAAATGCAATAAGATTCTTAACCAATAATATTAATTCAACAAACTAAATGTAAAACAGAGATAACACAGCCCTCTTTTATATTTCATTCGATTCCCTCCATGAAAAGGCCGTACATGTCCGTACTAATGCTGCAAAACTAAGAAAAAACTAAAAAATTGCAAGAAACTATCTCTTTTTTCCTCATTTCTTTATGAAAACTCTTCTACATAAGCATATTCAATTTCCCTTTTCTATCATAGGCATATTACAGAAAAAATCCACAATTTTCTCCTCTATCCTTCATGTGAAGCCAAAAAAAGAAGGTAATTAAAGCCTTCCATAAAGGAAAAACAAGACTATCCTAAAATCTAGGAAAAAAAATCTCTTAGACCTATTATTAGAAATTTGCCTTTTCTATGGCCACCACTACATGACCATGCCTTTAGAAGGCTTTAATACATTAATTTAAAACTTCATTTTGTCTTTAACAACCAAAATTGAAAAAAAATGACTAAATGATTATTCTAGGTGCACTGCACCACCTTCACATTTGTACCTTGTGTGGAATAAACTCTTCCTCTAATTGGGTTCTTTCTCCTCATTCAGCAAAGTTCTTCTGACAACTAGGGTTTCTCCCCTTTCAACATCTTTAGAATGCTTACACTGTGCATCTTCATCTTCATGTGTAACTCATACATTACCTTTAGGTCTTCTATTTGTCCTTCCTTATTGTTGCGGACACTCGTATGCTCGATGCCCTTCTTCTACACATTGGAAATAGGTTCCTCTGAAACCTCCTCTTCTGGGGCCTTGCCTAGGTCGGCCTCTTCCTCTTCCTCTTTTGCTCACCATTGTATTGGTCATGAGGGTGGTAGGTGTTATCCCCTCTCTGATTTCAACTGGTGCCAACTTCTTCACTTTTCTTTTGATCTTCATTACGGCCTCCATAGAGTCTTCCACAAATCCTTCAGCCTTGACCTCTTCCCATTTGCTTGCTATTGAATATTTTATTTAGTTTCTCTTCCACCTTCATGGAAAATTGGTACACATCTTCTATGGTGGTCATTCTAACTAGGCTCAGCTCTTCTTGAATACTTGGCCTCAACCCATTAATGTAACGGGCTACCTTCTCCTTGTTGGGCTCTGCATGGCCTGTCCTAATAGTAATTTTATAAAACTCTTCTGTAGACTCCTTAACAGACTTGTTACCTTGCTTCAATCCTTGCATCTTCTTCAGAAACTCCATCTCATAGTCCACAGGAATGAACTACTTCTTCAGTTTCTCCACCATTCGATCCCATCTAGCGATCTTTCCTTTTCTTCTTCTATTCCTCTCTAATTGGACCTCCTTCCACCAAATACTGGCGTGGCCCTTCAACTTTGTTTTTGCAAACTTGACTTGATCTGGGTCCTCCACTCCAATCAATAAGTTGTTCCGGATTCAAATCTCTAGAATATGTAGAAACTTTGATGCTGGGTCTCTTTCTGATCTTCGAAATGGCCCTCAACAACCTAACTTTTGTAGGATCTCATACAACTTCTTGTTCTTCCTCAGATAGCTCTTCTTTAGCTTCATCTTCGCTTTCTTCTCTTGTTCTCGGCTCAAACCCTCTTTGTAGCTCCTCTTGAAATGCATCGATTTGTCTTTGTAGGGCTCTAAAACCCTCTTCCATCAAAGTATTCCTCCCAATAGGATTTCTTAGTGGAGGCATCTTGATCTCCGTAGCAAACCCACAACCTCAGGTCCTGGTGAAAACTGTCTCACGGTCAGTGATCTCTCTACACACTCAAGAACCCTTGCTCTGATACCACTTGATGAAGGGGGTAAATCATAAAACACACAACAACAGAAATGGAATATAGAAAAAAGAATATTTCTGTATTGATATGGGAAACTCATTACATTACAAAAGCTCAGTACAATCAAAGGATGAATCCTCTACTGGCTGTAACACATTACAACTTTCCTAACCTCAAGACTCTAGAATCTTCAGCCTTCTGTAACCCCAAATCAACTAAGGTTTCTATGTTCTTGCCTATTCTTGACTCTACTCTTTACCCCTTAACTCTACTATTGCCCAGGGTTCCCAAAATAGTCATAAATAGCACTTTTTGGTGGCCTCCAACTAAATTTTGAAATTTGCAACTCCTTCCAAAAGTAGGTCAATTTCTAGGAAGCATAACTTTTGATCCAGGTGTCCAATTGACGAACTAGTTTAAGCACCAGAAAGCTCGCGATGTGAACTATCATGCCGAAAATCTGTAAACAGATTTCCATCAACTTTTTGGGACATTATGGCATATCTCGTTTCAAAAATTTTCAGGGGCTTTTCAGAAAGCAAAAACTTTAATATCTTTCAGCTCACAAATGATCTTTGTCTGATTCCTTTGCCAAAGGTCTTATATTTCCGTTATGAAGCTTTCTGTAAGTTTTCACTTCAATCCATTCCCAAATTTAAACTTTCCTAAAATGGCAAGTAAACTTTCCAAAACAGGCAGTTTGCTAATTTTAGCAATTTTGGAAAAACTGAAAGTCCTACATCATTATTCAAGAGATTATGGAACCAGAAATACTAATTATGGAAAGAAATGAAAAAAATTGTAATGATTTTGAAGCAACATCTTTTTGGGTAATGCAAGAATGCCCTTACACCACTGGATGCTCCTGCATCAATTGCACCCACCAATGTCCCAATAACATCCACACCTTTGGCATTGGTATCTTAATAGGAGATAACGAGACTGGATACCCTAAAGCATCAAGTACATGTGATGAACAATTGGTTCACCAAATTCTTCAAGGAAGGGGAGAATTTATAAAGACCTCATTGTCCAATTGGGACATGCTAAGCCACATGAAGGGCAAAGTAGATGCCTTGAAGAAGGAGGTTGGACAAAGATTGATTAAGATTAGTCAAGACCTGACTACATTGAAAGATATGAGGAAAAATGATGATAACACCCTCATAACTAAGAAGATTTTGGCATCTCAAACACTTCCACAGATGGATATCTAGTTTGAAGACCTGAGATTTGAGATATCTATTTTGAAGAGATACAATACAAAAGTTGTAGATATCAACATAAAGGCACATGAACTTTTGGCGGAGGAATTAGCTATTTTGGAAGCTTTGGAGGGTAAAGTAGAAGGCAAAGTTGAGAATCAAAATGAGGAGTCTGTAGTCAAGGTATTCAGAGACAACTTTAGACTAGCTGCAAAGGATCCAGTTCAACATTTTTCAGAGGATACTAATGATAAAGTCGTGTATATGAAGTTAAAAATAGATGATTACAATGAGGAGCTGGACAATAGGACAAATAGGTGGATCTCCTTGAGGGAACAATTATCTACACAAGAACATGCTAAGGAAAAGGCCAAGGTACAAAACAGAGTAGAGATATATAATGCTCTTAGAGCATATGAAATCATCCAAGATATAGGATGCAGGATCATAGAGGAGTCCATAGAAGAGGAATCTAAAGGAGATGCCAAATGAAGAGGTCATGAAGACCAAGTCAAAGATCTGAAGAATATGCCATTTTTCTAGCTGTCCTCAACCAATGATTGCCAATTGGAAAACACGTGCCACTATTTCTAACCATTGATTATCTTGATGGGATCCTAACCATTGGATCAATGTAACTGAATCATACCCTTTTTCTATAAAAGAATATTGATTGTCATTTTGTAGGTAGATTGAATTGATGATTCTATGAACACTAAGTGTACATTTTGTTGGTATGTGGTGCCTGATCATGCAAGTACTATTCAACTTCTTTTCTTACTCTCCTATTGGTTTTAGGTTCTCTAAGCTCAGTATGCAATTTTAAACTTAGCTCCTCATAAGTTCCAAATATTTCAACCATTGTATCTTTGGGCTTGCTTAGTAGATGTTGAGAATACATATCTAAGATCCTTTCATCTACTTCAAACCCCATGGGCATGATCCAAATAGTTTTGGGTTCCATTGCTTCTATTAAACACTGATCAATATCAACCATGAAGCATATTTCATTTTTGTACTTGTCAACAATTGAATTAGGAATTCTTTCCCTTGAGTGCATCATACTCTAAAAATTCTTGAAGTAACCCTATATTGTAGTTTTCTAAGCTTTGAAATCACCAATGCTGTGAAGA
Source organism: Cunninghamia lanceolata (assembly GCA_027924645.1). Classification (NCBI taxonomy): domain Eukaryota; kingdom Viridiplantae; phylum Streptophyta; class Pinopsida; order Cupressales; family Cupressaceae; genus Cunninghamia; species Cunninghamia lanceolata. The sequence continues at coordinate 4,680,574 of BSBN01001091.1, forward strand.
TGATTTTTGATCTGAATGGCAACTAGCTCATCCTTAGTCCAGTGCACACCTTTTACCCTAGGTACCTCATTCATAAAGTAAAAGAATAGACATAGATTCAATGTACCATACTTGAAAGTGTTTTCCTTATCTTTCTTCATCTTGTTTAAATTTTCAATTAGTTGATTCTGTAGTAGTTCACATAAGTCATAATCAATATTTTTCTTTAGCATCTTATATGCAACATATATGGCTGTTTTGGAAATAAAATTTTCTCTACTCGAGTGGTAAATCTTGTACCCAATCACCATGGAGGTGAATTCGACATCCGGTTCTATAATATCATTAATGGTCATTGCCCTTCTGTCAAACTTAGCTCTAGTAGCATTAGTTACTATCTAGTTTTTCATGGCTTTCAGCATGGACAATCCCCTGGTTGAGTTTAAACCAGTTACATTTTTGATAGCATCCCTGGTAATCTTGAATGGTTTTAACAACCAAATGAATTCATCATGCATCTGGCTCAAGACATATCGGACCCATTCATCGTCATCAAATGTTGGAAACCCCATAATCTTAATAAAGTGTTTATCATGTAGGGCCTTATACTCAGGTTTAAGTTCATGATTTTCATCCATGAGTTGTTTCTCAAACAAGTCTACATACCTTAAATCTCCAAACTCATCTATATTTGCATGAATATAAACCCTAATGTCTTCTACATGCAATACACCATATGGAACACTTGAAAAAGCACATAACGGGTCAACTTCAATTGATTTGTGAGGATGCTTCTTAAATTTTAGTCAAGGCCTTTTCCTTTCGTGGGGTTGGGGTTGATCAATTGCCAGTTGAATCTGCTCTTTTCCTCAATCTCTAGATTTGTAGCTCAAATGCTCTTCTTCTTATTTTCTTTGAAAGCAAGGTGATTCAAATGAGTGACCAAGTGACCTTTTAAAGCTTTGCATCACCTAATTTACCTTTGTAATAAATGTGTTACCCTAATTATATCTGGTTACATTGTTTTTGATAGATCTTCATGAATCACTCTATAAGATTTCATATCAACATATTTTCTTACGAAAATCCTTTCAAAGGTTCTCGAGCAATTCAAAATATTCTTTTTTATTGTGCCAACTTAGGCACCTACTTACTGACTAGGGGAATTTGACGTTCTATGCAGCTCCCCTTGAGTTAGAGCTTCTGACTTAATTCCCAGAGGAATTGTCGGCACTGGATTCCGGTGTGGACCCATCACTATTGTTTATTATATGTTTCTTTATCCATATCTTATTCATTTCACTCCATATCTCATTCACATCAATTTTCTTTTTGCCCTATCTTGTTTTTGCTCATCTGGTTTTTTGTTTACCGAACCTCTTCTTCCATTGTTCCTATTTCTGCAGAATTTTGCAATATGACCAGATTTATTATAGTTAAAATACACTTGATTTACTCTTGAACTGCACTGATTAGCCATGTGTCCAAATCCATTGCAAGCAAAGCAGTAGACATTGAAAGAATTGCCATTTGAGGTATTCATTATCATACTTCCACATTCATTAGATTTGTGACCATACCTCTTGCATTTGAAGCATTGACTGGAGAAGGATGAACCATTTTGATTTGGTCTACTTCTACATTGAATAGCTTGTTAGCTACTGTTGCACCAAAAGATCGACCTATTAATGCCTGATACAACCACTTGACTTAACAAGCACGGGAGGCGGTTAAGCCCTTGTCGCAAACCACCGCAGCACTGTGCTAAACAAGGAGACCAAGGGCCACACCTTGCAATAATCCCCCTCCCAGTGCAAGTGCGGGGTTTGAACCCATTACCTTAGCTCTGATACCAATTGTTAGTTGTTGTTGCACCAAAAGATTGACCTATTAATGCCTGATACAACCACTTGACTTAACAAGCATGGGAGGTGGTTAAGCCCTTGTCGCAAACCACCACAGCACTGTGCTGAACAAGGAGACCAAGGGCCACACCTTGCAACATAGCTCTATGACCAAATTTATTGCAATTGAACCAATTTCCATTAAATGATGGATATCTTTGAGCATTAGGCTATCTTACCAGAGGTTTTCTAGTTCTGGTCCTTTTATTCCTTGGTTGGAAATTCCTTTGTCCAGATCTGGAGCTTTCGCCTTTCTCATATTTAAGATTACACTTGTCATTATCCCTTTTCTATTCTTCAATTAGTGCTTCAAGTTTAGTTGAGCTTATTTTGAACTTCTCCTTATACTCATTTGCAATTTCTAGGTCATGTCTGAGAGTGATAATCTATCTCTCAAGTTCTCTCTCATTGTTTCTACTTTCTTGTAGATTAGATTCTAGGAGACCAGCTATTCCATCCAATCTACAGCATTCTTCATTTCTATCTTTCAGATTTTGCTTCATTTCTTCTTCAGTTTTCTTCCTATCTTCAATTTCCTTGGTTAGTCTCATCACCCCAGTTTCCATCTCATGTTTTAGGACAACTTCTTTAGCTAACTTTTCACATTCTTTTGTCTTTTCTTTCAGAGCCTTATCTTCCACTTGAAGAGGTTGCTCCTTTGCTTTTGCATTGGAATTGCTCAATTTTTCTTTTAAGATATCAATGAAGTCTTCAACCTTTTTAAGATTATCTTGCAGTTCTTGGACTTCTGCCTTGGATTGCTTAAGATCATCTACCTGGCAAGATTAAGTTATCCTTGAAGATTATATTCATCCATTTTACTGCCTTCCCAGATCTTCCTTAAGTTGTTACACTTTTCCAAATGAACCTTGCTCTGATACCAATTGTTGGTTTAGGACTGGACAACTGAGAGGGGGGGTGAATTAGTTGTCACACTTTTTCAATCTTTTCTCTCTCAATCTTCCTTTTCCACTTATAATTAATTTAATGATATAAACATTTCAGCATCAATTAATAACATATGAACATAAAATATAGATAACACATTCGACACCAAGATTTTGATGTGGAAACCCAGTTAAGGGAAAAACCATGGTGGGGGTTAACTCACAAATATTAATACACTGTTAAAAGTATTTTTACAAATGGGAATGGACATGCATTCGGGCTCACTGCCCAAATCTCATTGCTCAAATGGAGGGTCACTACCTATGGAAACATTACAAGAGAATGACATAGATTTGAACTAATTAATAGCATCTACTTATGCAAGAATTTTAGTTCTAGTTAAGTACAAAAACTGATCCTACACATTTCATCTTTGCTCTACTCTTCTTACTGTTCTGCCTTCATTCGCACTTTGGATTTATGCTCTTCTCACATATGCCTTATTTGCATACACCACACACCCTAAATCATCCAATTTCATCGGCTATATATATCCGCAACATGATCTACAATCATTCTATCAATCGGCTTTAACAACACTTAGAACTTTTATGAATGCTCTGATCTGTCAGCTAGATCTAAGCATAACTTAAGGTGCAGACCAAAACTTGCTCTTGAAAATCATTACTCATGTTGGCCACTATCACTGATCATCACTATTTGTGCAACAAACAACTTCCATGCATCTAGAATCAAGATCTTCTACAAGGTCAGCCTGTTCTTCTTCTATCTGCTCTAACAAACTGGAACCCGGTACTCAGAGGCTAATATCTTTTGATTCCTTCATCACCGGAGGAAAAAAAACTAGAGTTAGACTATCTTGACAATGCATATGAATCCCCTAGATCTGCAACTAATCATGACTTCCCACCGGAGAGATCTGGATCAAAATACCGGACCATGTTGCTACTCTATTCCTAACTGCCCAGAGTTAGACAAATTCTGAATCTGACTTCCGGTATGAACAAATTGTGTTATGCGGATGATTGGGATGATCTTAGTTGCCATCAATGACAACATATATCATGCCTAGCAGTGTCTCTTGCCAACAATCTCCCCCTTTGGCATTGATGGCAACACTTAGTGAAAAATGACTAAGTGTCTTTTGCAACTCCCCCTTTGTACATTCATGCACTTCACTTGTTCCGTTGCTCCCCCTTTGCTGAATACCTCATTTGTCACTTCCCTTTACTCCCCCTTTGACATCACTGGCAAAGGGTGGGGTCCATAATTCAAAATTCTCCAAAATGTTTGTATACATTGCCGTATATGTACAAGTAATCATTAAGTTTTATTTACATGAACTTGAGAATGTCTGCAAAGGTAGTTTTTATTTGCACAAGTTCAGAGGCCCAAGTACTCTTCATTCCATCCAAAATGGAGATGTTCCCACTTAGCAAGAATGAATATGCTTCTACCTTTGACAGATCTACTAGATCACCAGTCTTAACTACACTCTGAGCTTCAGATAGGGCGTTATACATTGTCTCTAACTTAGGAGCAATTAATCCCTAGAGCTCACACATTCTCTTCATAACGTTACTTTTTTCTTTAACAAGACTCTTTATTTCATCTGTTAGCTTGATTACTTGACATTCTTGACTTATAGGGGAAACTATTAGAAGATCAAAATTTTGAGAGAGATCTAACAATTTCTGTTCTTGCTCCTTTATCTTTTTTCTCAATATCCTCATTAACTTTGGGCCATGATAGATAGAATTTGTACATATTGCTTCCATCATTTAGAGCATTATGAATACTTTTTATGCTAATACTTAGTATTCTTCTATCATTTCTTATCAAATTCTTTATTTCACAAGATTTCTTATCCAGGAATTCTTTCTGAACTTTTGCCTCCACAGACTTCTCAAAGGACTCAAAATGAGTATTCGTAGAACTTACAAGATTTTTCAGATGTTCGGAAGGGGGAATCAGATGGACTCTTCTAGTAGGTAGGCATTAACTTTTCCAAAATCCTGGATGCAAGCCCCAGTAGTCCATTGTCCTCCATGTGGAATTTTAACATCTTTTCTCTGGCCTTTACTTGGGTGAATGATTCTATTTTCATCATTTGAATTGGAGAGAGAGCATCTAGATTGGCTAGACTTTGGAGTAGTTTAGGTTCATCAAGCTCACTCAACTCTTTTTCAAGAAGACTTTTCACTGCATCTGCAGTGTCTCTTACAACATTTTCTAAACCATCCTTTTGTTCATTAGATTTCTCAATATCTACTTTATGTGTTTCAATATTTGCACCATCTCCTTCTGCTTTATCTTTCTTTGTGTTCTCTACAGAAGGACTCTTTCCTATTTGTTCATCACTTGCTTCTTGATTCCAAGGGCTATGCGAAGTAGTAATATTATCTTCTTTCTCTAATGTATCAAGTGGATTGGGAGTATCTCCTGCACCAACTACTTTATCCAACATTTCTGTATTCTCCTAATTTTCTTGTTCTACTTCCGGAACAGAGGCTTCACCCAACTCAGATTGCTACTCAGTAATGTTCTCTTTTTCACCATCCAGAACTTCTTTTGTGATTATGGGAAAATTGTTCTTTCTTAATTCTTTCAAAAGAATCTCTTGAGTTTCTTCAATGATTTCACTTGTTTCTCCAAGCATGAGCTTTTTCATTCTCCTTTTGCTTTTAAAGTCATCTTTGACTTCCTTGAATATCATATCTATTTGATCAGGAGAAATTTGAGAACACAAATTTATTAGCTCATGTTTTCTAATCTCCATGTCCTTGCACTTGGCATTTTCTTTTCTCAACTCCAAGATATTTGCTAGAATTTGTGGTAACTTAGAAGTTATCTCAATCAGTGCCTTGTTGTAGATGTTGAGATATCTGACTGTTGCTTCCTCCAACACCCTTTTATCCATATCATTGTATTCATCATAGAATTCAATCCTGGGTTTTAGATTACCATCCACAGTGACTGATTTTATCACATCTTCTAGGGAGAGTGTGGGATTCTCAACATATTCCTCATAATCTTCTATCTTTTACTTTTTGCTAGTCCTTTTGCTTCTGTAAGACTTTTCTTTGGTTAACTCTGCAGCTTTTGTTCTAGTGACCTTTAGTTCCTTGATTTCAATGTCAGAGTTTGTATCTACTTCTTCTTCTCTTATGCTTTCATAGGTTTGGGATGCTTTTGTTTTCTTCCTTTTCTCCCATTTTTTGGATGATTTTGCTTTCAGTTTTACAGTTTTGGAAGGAGTAGAGGCAGTAGCAGAGCTTCTAGTAGTTCTTGAAGTGGAAGAGAATTCCACCGGATCACCTGTTGGTTTCTTATCTTGTTTCTTTTTCAAATCCTTCTATGTTCTTTCTCTAAATTTCTTCAAAGCTTCCTTAGCTAGGCCAAGATTTTCATCTAACTTTTCAACTTCTTTTCTTACTCTCCTATTGGTTTTAGGTTCTATGAGCTCAGTATGCAATTTTAAACTCAGCTCCTCATAATTTCCAAATCTTTCAACCGTTGTGTCTTTGGGCTTGCTTAGCAGATGTTGAGCATACATATCTAAGATCCTTTCATCTACTTCATACCCCATGGGCATGATCCAAATAGTTATGGGTTCCACTGTTTCCATTAAACACTAATCAATATCAACCATGAAGCATATTTCATTTTTGTACTTGTCAACAATTGAATTAGGAATTCTTTCCCTTGAGTGCATCATACTCTAAAAATTCTTGAAGTAGCCCCATATTGTAGTTTTATGAGCTTTGAAATCACTAATGTTGCGAAGATGATTTCTAATTTGAATGGAAACTGGCTTATCCTTAGTCTAGTGCACACCTTTTACCCTAGGTACCTGATTCATAAAGTAAAAGAATTGACATAGAATCAATGTACCATACTTGAAAGTGTTTTTCTTATCTTTCTTGATCTTGTTTAAATTTTCAATCAGTTGATTCTGTAGTAGTTCACACAAGTCATAATCAATATTTTCCTTTAGCATCTTATATGCAGCATTTATGGCTGTTCTGGAAACATAATTTTCTCTGCTTGAGTGGTAAATCTTGTACCCAATCACCATGGAGGCAAATTTGACATCTAGTTCTATAATATCATTAATGGTCATTGCCCTTCTGTCAAACTTATCTCTGGTAGCATTAGTTACTATCTGGTTTTTCATGGCTTTCAGCATGGGCAATCCTTTGGTTGAGTTTAAACCAGTTACATTTCTGATAGCATCCCTAGTAATCTTGAATGATTTTAATAACCAAATGAATTCATCATGCATCCAACTTAAGATGTATCAGACCCATTCATCCTCATCAAATGTTGGAAACCCCATAATCCGAATAAAGTGTTTATCCTATAGGGCCTTATACTCAGGTTTAATTTCATGATTTTCATCCATGAGTTGTTTCTCAAACAAGTCTACATACCTTGAATCTCCAAACTCATCTATATTTGCAAGAATATAAACCCTAATGTCTTCTACGTGCAACACACCATAAAGAACACTTGAAAAAGCACCTAATAGGTCAACTTCAATTGATTTGTGAGGATGCTTCTTAAATTTTGGTCAAGGCCTTTTTCTTTGGCGAGGTTGGGGTTGATCAATTGTCGGTTGAATCTGCTCTTTGCCTCAATCTTTGGATTTGTAGCTCAAATGCTCTTCTTCTTGTTTTCTTCAAAAGAAAGGTGATTCAAATGAGTGACCAAGTGACCTTTTAAAGCTTTGCATCACCTAATTTGCCTTTGTAATAAATGTGTTGCCCTAATTATATTTGGTTACATTGTTTTTGACAGATCTTCATGAATCACTCTGTAAGATTTCATATCAACATCTTTTGTTCTAGAAATCCTTCCAAAGGTTCTAGACCAATTCAAAATATTCTCTTTTATTGTGCCTGACTTAGGTACCTACTTACTGACCGGGGGAATTTGATGTTCTATGCAACTCCCCCTAAGTCAAAGCTTCTGACTTAATTCTTGAAGGAATTGTCAGCACTGGATTCCGGTGTGGACCCATCACTATTGTTTATTATATCTTTCTTTATCCAAATCTTGTTCATTTCACTCCGTATCTCATTCACATAAATTTTCTTTTTGCCTTTGTCTTGTTTCTTCTCATCTAGTTTTCTGTTTACCAGACCTCTTCTTCCATTGTTCCTATTTCTGCAGAATTTTGCAGTATGACCAAATTTATTAAAACACACTTGATTTCCTCTTGATCTACACTGATTAGCCATGTGTCCAAATCCATTGCAAGCAAAGTAGTAGTAATTGAAAGAAAAGGGCAATTCAATAGATGGTGGCTAAATGTGATACCTGCCAATGCAACAAGGGTGAAATGACACTCCTTCCTAGATTTCTCAAACTCTTGCCCATCCCTACATAGATTTGGACAAATATTTCTATGTATTTCATTAAGGAGCTCCCTAAATCTGGAGGGAAGACAGTGATCTTGGTTGTGGTTGATTGCCTCTCCAAATATAGTCATTTTTGTGCCCTCATCCATCCCTATACCGCCTCCTTAGTCGCACAAATTTTCATGGACTAGATCTTCCATCTTCATGGCATCCCTTCTTCCATTGTCTCAGATTGTGATGCAACTTTTACTAGTCATTTTTGGACAGAACTATTTCCACACACTAGCACCAAACTGAAGATGAGTTCTAGGTATCACCCACAAACAGATGGTCAGATTGGAATTATCAACAAATGTTTGGAAACCTATCTTCGTTGCTTCACCTCAGAACAATAGCATTAGTGGGCAAAGTGGCTCCCTCTTGCTAAATGGTGGTACAATCCTCCTACCACATTACATCTAAAATGACTCTATATGAAGCAGTCTATGGTCAAGAACCACCAATGCTCCTTCCGTACACCCCCAACAGTTCACTAATTCAGGCAGTCGACACGGTTCTTTCAACCTGAGATCAAATTCTTCGCATCTTGCAGGACAATCTTCACATGGCAAGAAATCGAATGAAATAACAAGCTGATCAGCACCATTCTAAGCACACTTTTCAAGTAGGTGATATGGTTTTTCTTTTTCTATAGCCATACAAGCAATCATCCTTGAAAATCAAAGGGTGTCATAAGCTAGATCCAAAGTTCTATGGGCCATATAAGGCTCTTCAGAAGATTAGGTCAGTTGCTTATAAATTGGAGCTTCCTCCTTTCTGCGTTCATCCAGTATTTCATGTCTCTTGTCTAAAGAAAGCTCTTGGCACCAACATCAGAGCACAAACTATTTTACCAGAAATGGATAACAAAGGATCCATCATTTTGGAGCCAGAGGCCATCCTCGACAGGCACACTTGTCAGCTTCACTCTCCATCCATCACAGAGGTATTAATTCAGTGGCATGGAATACAACTAGAGGATGCCACATGGGAACCACTCCTTCAGATTCAACAACAATTTCCACATCTTAAGCTTTGAGGACAAAGATTTTCTAAGAGGGAGGGGATGTTAGGAACCCATGTTTAACCCTTCTCTTTACTTTGTTAGTATATTACTTTTGGACGTATATGCTTTGTAAGTTGTCCGGTGAGTATATTGTATTATCCCACATTCATGGGAAGTAATAGTTGTTTAGATTAGACTTAGTATATAAGTACGTGTTGAGGCCAATGAAGGCATCCACAAATTTATTGTATTGAAATATCTCAAAGGAGGTTGCCCCCTCGAAGTGGCCTACGATCAATAAATTCCTTCTGTGTTTCTACTATTTATATATTTCTGTTATTTCATGCATTTTTAATTATATTGTTGTAGTAGGTTCCTCTCAGCAATCTAATTAAGAATTGCTTTAATAGATGTCATGTAAATGCAGTGAATAAGGCCAAACCCACAACACATATTAAAGTAATTCTTAATTGATTACTTTAATATTTGTTTAGATTGATTAACTTCACTTCGAAATCATGCAAAAAATTGATAGAGTTTAACTGAAGAGTTTTTGTCCTAATTTACAGTCAATTGGAGTGATTTTAGGCTCTGACTTGGTCAAACTGATTGTAAGGGGAGTTTGAGCCTATTTTTGCTCAAATTACATCAGTTTTGACCCCTCTTTTTATGGGTTTTCATCTTTGCTCGTGGGAGAGAGTTTAGGAGATTTTTGATGATGAGTTGACTTCAATTCACTCAACCTCACCTTTTGGAGATATCATTTGTATATAGGAGAAAAAACATATGTTTTTCTTAGTTCTTACCTTTTTCTTTCTCTTGCATGTTGCACAGAGGCAGAGAGAGATTTGTAACTTAGTTTTAGCTATTTGAAAGCATTTCCTCAATACTTTTTGTACACAATTCCTTGACGATTCGATAAAGTACAGCGGTTCCTTTTGGTTTTATTCTTAGTTCTCATTATTATTGTATGATTGTAAAGCAATTACTGTGATTTAATCAAGTAAGTCCTTTGATTCTTTTCCATCTTTGTAATGATTGAACAAGTTATTTCATGATTAGTACAGGTTATATGTTGTGTTCAGATGATTTTAGTAGTTTGTAGTTGTGAAACTTCACTTTCTTTCATACAAATGCTAGGGTCAGCTACCTCCATATGAAATATTCATGTACCTCATGTCCTGAATCAAGTTGTGAACAAAATAACCTCCTTGTTGAAGCAAATTGTGAGTTAGTGCAGTAGTTTAAACTCTCATCCATTAATGGTGCATCACCTCCTAGGATTTGATTACATTTTTAGTTATCTTTCTATCCCTTTTCCATTCAAATCCAATAGTTTCTAGGAGATCTAAAGGGGAACCAGCCCATAATCTGGAGGTTTACCTTCATCATAGGGTACCCACAACCTGAAGGTATTCCAATGTTACACAGGATTGTTGAGCTTTCCAGCTTTGCATCATGGGTGCAATCCTAGTTGATAACACTTATTTGATGAGATGAAGAAGATCAAAGTTAGTTTATCCTTGTCAGAATTAATTAAGACTCTAGTCATAAAGGATGCTTTCCTAAAATCTTTAGAAGAACCTGTGCTAAAAGATGAGATTCCTAGAAAAATCCTTGTTAAAGATCCAACACCTAGGGATAATCCCTTCAAACCCAAAGATAAAGTCCAAGTGCATACTATAAATGTAGAACATGTACCCTTATACAAAGAAAAGTCTAAGTCACCTCCATTCCTCCTTACCTTAAGGATCTTTGGAAAAAACTTACATAACAATTTAGTAGATTTAGGTGCATCCACAAATGTCATGCCCCTATCCATATGCCGATCCTTAGGCCTTTCTCCTAGTAAGTTCCTCACAAAAGTTACTCAACTAGATAAATCTAAAGTTAATGTTGTAGGAGAACTGACTCATCCATATGCAGTTAGCATCTGACCCTAGAGTACAACATTACATAGACATACAAGTAGTGGATATCCCTAATACTTATGGCATGCTTTTGAGTAGGGACTGGTCTAAAACACTCAATGGATACATGGCCACTAATTTCTCTCACATGTGGTTGCCATGGAGAGGCATCCCCAACCAAGTCAGGATCGAGGAAGAACCCTGGATGAAGAATATGATAATAGAATATCATCAGAACAATGAGTTATTATATATGGAGGTGGAACTAGGAGTGTACACATTGAAGCCTCAAGGGGTTAGGATAGAAGAGGTGCTCATGTGCATGCATGTATATGAAGATGACAAGGCAGACAAAATCATGCCTAGAACAAGCATGATAATAGAGCCTAGTCATGATTCATTAGAGGAAGATGAGGTGGATCATTTATAGAGTTTGAAAAGTACTTATCTAGAGGAGTTCAAAGATGCCAGCTATAAGGAACATCTTATAAAATGTGCTCATGAAGAGATGGTGTAGACTACATGAAGATGCACACTCAGAAAATAAACTGTGCATTATGTCTAGATATAATTGAGAAGGTAGAAAGAATATACCTAAAAAGAAAGCAGTCATTGCTAGAGGTGACGAAGAAATTGAATATAGATGAAGATAAGCATTTGATTCAAGATATTAGAAGACATGTAGAAAAACTAGTAGAAAAGACTGAAATATCTAAGGATACATTACATAAGGACACTGTGTCCATCAAGAGAAAAGATATCCTAGATATGGAGAGTTAGAAGGAACAATATCAAGATGTTTTTCGTTCCTCAGAAACATCCAAAGGTGACAAAGAATGAACCACAGAGAATTTAATGGATATCTACAGGAAGTGTTGCACATTCCAAAAGAAAAAAAGAAGGTCCAGATTGTTGGGAAAAAGGTGTTGTTCACCTTGCATAACATTAATTAATTTAATTATGTAAAATAAATATTCTTTTGTGGTGCATCTTAATTGATGTATTTATCCACATTAAATATTTATTTGGTATCACTTGTAAAAGTTGTAATTAACATTGGGAGACATAAGGCAAATATTTATTATTTGTGCAAAATAATTAATTTTGGGGTCAATGGTTTTGTGCTCATGGTTTTGAGTCACACTGTTTTTATCTAATACCACAAGTTGTATTTGTGTGAGCTTGAGTCTATAAAAGCAGGCACAAGGTTAGTGGTTAGGGTTGGCTCTTATTTTACAGGTTGTGTGAGAGGCTATCATTGTATTGAGTTTTCTCTTGAGAGTGCACATTGTAAAGCATGGCATTGGATGTGTGGATTCATGCTTGGATACATGGAGGTTGCAGTAGAGGAGCTTGATGTTTCAGAGGTGTTCATGGAGACTCTGTGAGTGTATTGTAATTTCTTATTGCTGAATAATACATTGAGTATGGATGCTTTTGGAGGCTGGGTTTTTTCCCTCTATGAGCATTTTCCCAGGGTATATTTTGTGTTATCTTGTTGATTGTCTATTGATCTTTGCATTATGGTAAATCTATAAGATTGTATGCATCATTATCTCCATTGGGTTATGTGGAATTGGTTTGATCTACCTATAAATTCCTAACAAGTGGTGTCAGAGCTTCAAGGCTTTTTCATGGCTTGTGTATACTTGCATGCTATTTATATGTGCTTGAATGTGATGTATCTATACAATTATGGTTCTAGGTGTTTTCACAGATCCATGATTTGCTATAACCCTTGTTTGTGTAGATTTGGTGCAAAGTTAAATCCATGATAATGCAGGAAAGATTTTAGACAATACAAGATATGAGGATTTGTGCAGGTTGTTGTGTTGCAGATTTGGGGTTGTGGGTGTTTCAGATTTGTTGTAGTTATTGCAGAACTAAAGGTGAAAAATCTTGGCAAAGGGTTCCCTGGTTGTGTGCTTTAACATGAGGGCTTTGAGGGAGAATTTTTGTAGATGACCTCCTGGGACAAAACAAACCTCTCCATTAAGTCCAGGAGGCTTGAGAGGTGAAGATCGATATAAAATTTGACCTATTTAGGTCACTAGAGAAAAAAGCAAAAAAAAATTGCCCCCTTACTGGTTCGGTCGTACGACCATATAGATCTGTAGGTACGCCTAGTTTTAAAAATAAAAAATTTCCTGCACAGTACCTTTTTCTATAGTTGAAAAATAAATTTAATTATAAAAACTATAGAAATTTAAAAAGTAAGATTGAAATTTTTTTTTAAAGGGTTTTGAAAAAAAAAAGTGGAATTTTGTGGGGGGTGGTATAGACCGTTGTACCCATAGTACTACATGGCCATGACAGTCGGTAGGGTACTCTTGCCGATCTATCAGTTGGCAGTACAAGGCCGGCTTGGCAGGGTAGGTCGGGGCCCTAGCAGGGAAGGCTTGGGCCTCTTGTCGGCGATCTCCCGAGCCCGCCGCTGAGCCTTCCCAGTAGCTCGCAAGGGCTATGGAAAATTAAATGGCGGCTGATAAAAATTTGCAGCTACAAAGTTAAAACTTTTTATGGTGGATGAAAATATTTCATATGACAGCGATTTATATTTTTTTGTCCAGACTTTAAATTAAAACCCTAACCCTAGTCCGTGAAAAACAAAATGAAATTTGAAACTTTTTTAAGTTTGTCGATGACATCATCATGCCACATCAGCGTCACATCATCTTTTTTGCTCAGTCATGCTGAAATCAGTAGCGTACAGTGATGACATCAACGTTGATGTCAGCAATATGGACAAGTCCCCATCGGGCCCCTTTTAGCCCTCGGAGGGCATTTTTTTCCAGGAGGCATAACTTTCGTCCATAGTATTGGATTTTTGACTTCTTATAGGTATCAAAAAGCTCTTTCCGAGAACTATGCAGTGATGTAGGTTTGGTGATCAAATTTTTATGTTTGTGTTAGAATTTGGTGCCTTGAAACCAGGCATTGCTCTGAGATAGTTTTATGCTCATAACTTTTGCATACGGAATCAGATTTTTAATTTCAGATAGGTGTTGGAGAGCTATTGATGTGTACCACAGATTGGATCATGTAGATTTTCAATTTGGTATGTAGAGAGAGTTTGATACTTGTTTGATCACTTGTGGGAGCTAGATATTCTAGGTACAATTATGAGTGCATTCAGATGGATTTTTGGGCACAAACTTGTGGGAGTGTATGTTGCTATGTGACCATTAGCATGGTATAGCAGGTTTTTATATTTGTGCTTCTAGTTATAGGTTTACAGGTGTTTTCAGAGTTTGAGTTTTGATGGAGATAGGTACACAGGTTATCTTCTAGTTTGAGGACATGATTTATACACGTGTGAGACTTGGAGTCTCATTTCAGTGGGAGTTGAGTACAGATATAGTGTTGATGATGATTATGGTGTCATGGATATGCAGGTACACTTTTTCTTTGACACAACATGATCATGTATGTGATCGATAGGTATGGGCTATGATATTTGATTCATGATTACAAGTGGTGTTGTGGTGTAGTTTTAGGAGGTTGTTCTTATCTCCTGGATGCTTGCTATTTCCTGGACTATGGTTACTTGTTTGTGGACTTGTTTGGAAAATCAAATCTAACATTGATTTGATGTTTTTGTCTTGGAGTCTATAGGTTGTCTTCTTTGATATCTCAGTTTGTAGGTTACTAATGTGATGATAAGTTTGCATGTTACTTGTGTTTTGGATCTTTGAGTTATGTAGTTTTGTGGATTAGCTACCCCTTGGCTACAGTGGGATGACTCGTATGTAGACTGTCTTTATCCATGAGATTGATTCAGTGTTTATGCAAACTTTGTTAGTTGGCCTTGTTTGTGGTCATGTGTACACTAGTATGTTGAATTGATATGAGAGGATGGAGGTTTAGATTTCCTGGATAGCCAATTATTAGGACTTATAACATGTTTATCATGATGTTATGGATAGCTTGGATACATGGTTTTATGTGAGCTTTTGATAGTGATGGTTTTATCTTCTTAGTTTAGAGATCATGGTTTTACTTTACCTTTTGGGAGTTGTTGATATTACAACACGATTCCTTGATTGTGTTGGGACCATGTATGATCTTCATTTAGGAGATGGTTACTTTATTTCCATGTATATCTTGGTGTCACTATTCAGTGATATGGATTCATCATTTGTGATGGATGATCTTCTTTAGTGGTTGTGGGTGTCTTGGAGAGGCTCTTCCAGATTATGATTCTTGTTTCAATGAGAGTACTTTGACATCCTAAGTTCTATTGTTAGTAGATGGTTATCTTCATGTTGGAGATTTTGACATCCTTGTTTACCATGGTGGACTCTTGGAGTCTTTGGTTGAGGTGTTGGTTTATGACTTGTCAGTTTGACATGTTTATACTTTGTTTAGAGATGTTGGTATCATGTCTTGATGTACTCTTGATCACACATTGGAGTATTGACACGATACAAGTTCTCTTGAAATAGGATGAGTGCATTGACATATGTGATCTCCTAGAAGGAGATGGTTAGATCATGATGTCATGATGGGTTCCTTGCTTATGTAGTTGTGTAGTTGGAGCTTTGACTTTGGTCTTGTATTGTTCTCTTGAGACAGGATGTGTGCATTGATGCATGTGATCTCCTTGGAGGAGATGTTAGATCATGTTGTCATGATTGGGTTCCTGATTCTATAGTAGGAGCAATGATAGTGATCTTGTATGGTTCTCTTGGTATTAAGTACATTGATCATGTGCTTGGGAGCTTCATGATAGTGCAATGTTGCATTTGGAGTTTAGCATGGATTGATCATGGAGGTACTCTTGGATACTTGGAGACTTAGGTGAGGCATGAGTTCTCTTGGGATTAGAGACACTTGTTGAGACGGTTACACATTGGAGGTTTCAATAGATAGACAGAGGAGCCTACACCTAGATATGGATGTGAGTTCATTATGGACTTAGAGGAGATTGTTCTTCAAGAGAGTCTTTGTGACTTAGTGTATCCTAGAGGGGCATTCTCATTCCCCACTCTTGGTCTACTGGATATTTTATCATCTATAAGGTATTGTCCATCCTTTTAGATGCATTTTGCTTTATGTTTTATCTTCTCATGGTTATGGATCTTGAGCTATGGTTATTGGTTCAGGAGGGTTCATTTGAGGGACACTGGCATGGTTATCTCTTTGTTCATATGGTTTGATTTATAATTTCCATTATGAGGAGTTTAGGAGATGTGATTTGAATTATTCCTGGTTATGGAATGGTTATGAGTTTGATCTACTTTGATTAGAGAGGCTTACATCCATGTTGGTTATATGATATATGTTCATTTGATCTATGAGATTGAATGATTGGGTGTTGTTGAGGCTTTTCATTTGGGGTTGTAAAGGAGATCATACTTGACACAGCTTTGCACTTTGAGGTGTTGATAGGACATTATGATTTACATGTTTTCTCTTTGTCTCATGGCTACTTCCTGGAGGATCATGTTGATATGGTTGGACTTGGGATAGTTATGGTGACATGTTGTGAGAGAGTATGCAGTGATTTATCTTACATGTGTGGATCATCATGGTTGTTCTTGATACTGCATTGGATTTTTATTTAGACACACCTTGGTTTGAGTGTTGATTGGTAGACTTGGTATGCCTTGGATCCATTCTTAGATTTTACATTACCCGTGTAGTGGGAGGTCTTGGATGTATGTGTTCTTTATTGACGGGTTTTATACATGGAGCTTATTATTGCAGTATATGGGTTTGATATGTTGTTGGCATGAGTTTAATGATGTTGTTGATACCTATGAGGTATGGATGGTTGGATGTATTAGCATATGTTGTGGTGCTATTTCCAGTCATGTGGGTTTTTACCTTTTATAGCTACTTGGAGATTTTGTTATCACTTGAATTTGATGCTAGTATTCTTTGGATTGGTGCATCTTCACCTTGGCATGTTCCTTTTCTTCCATAGGTGGCACGTTGGAAGATTATAGGAGTTCTTACTTGAGATGGTGGTTACTTTGATTTTATTGCAGGTATCTTGATGGAGCATGAGAGCATGTTGGAGATTCATGTGGTTTCATGTTTGCCTATGATGATGTATTTTATTGATTGACTCTTATGCAATGTATACAACAAGTGGGAGAATGTTGGGAAATAGGTGTTGTTCACCTTGCATAACATTAATTAATTTATTATGTAAAATAAATATTCTTTCATGGTGTATCTTAATTGATGTTTTTAGTCACATTAAATATTTATTTGGTATCACTTGTAAAAGTTGTATTTAACATTGGTAGACATAAGACAAATATTTATTATTTGTGCAAAATAATTAATTTTGGGGTCAATGGTTTTGTGGTCATGGTTTTGAGTCACATTATTTTTATCTAATACCACAAGTTGTATTTGTGTGATCTTGAGTCTATAAAATCAAGAACAAGGTTAGTGATTAGGGTTGGCTTTTATTTTACAGGTTGTGTGAGAGGCTATCATTGTATTGAGTTTTCTCTTGAGAGTGCACATTGTAAAGCATGGCATGGGATGTGTGGATTCATTCTTGGATACATGGAGGTTGCAGTAGAGGAGATTTATGTTTTAGAGGTGTTCATGGAGACTCTGTGAGTGTACTGTAATTTCTTATTGCTGAATAATACATTGAGTATGGATGCTTTTGGAGGCTGGGTTTTTTCCCTCAATGAGGGTTTTCCCAGGGTATATCTTGTGTTATCTTGTTGATTGTCTATTGATCTTTGGATTATGATAAATCTGTAAGATTGTATGCATCATTATCTCCATTGGGTTATGTGGAATTGGTTTGATCTACCTATAAATTCCTAACAAGTATAAGGATCTACCAACAAAAAGACAATGGACATTGAGATTCGATTGGTCCAAATCAAAGCAAGGTGCTGAAGTAGGAGTAGAATGGACATGCACCTGATGATGATTTACTTTTACATGCTATGGATGTGTATATGCTTATAGTTTGATGACATGTTATGATTTATGTTTATGGATGTGATGACCTTTGTTGATAACTGAGAGGGGGGGTGAATCAGTTATCCTAATTATTTTCCTTATTGAACTTTCTTCTTAATTGATGCAGCATTGAATCAAACACAAAAACATTAACATGAAATAAGAAACACATGACACAGTATTTTTGACGTGGAAACCCTGTTAAGGCAGAAAACCACGAGGTGATTAACCCAAAATTATTCTCTGTTAGAAGAATAGGAAATTACAAAATGGCACTTGCCAATTAGGGCTCACTGCCTGAGCACACTGCTCACAAGAGGCCCACTGCCTACAAGAAGACACACTGTCTACAAAGTGATAAGAATCACAGTCTTGAACTGATTGGAAGCATCTACAAATGCTGGAGTTCAGTTCCGGTTAGGCTCAGTACACTGATCTGCTGCACTTCATCTTTCCTCTGTTCTTTATTTTGCTATCTTTCACATACCGGATCCTTTTTGCTACTTCTTCTCTGTTCTGGACTTATTCGCATATATATATTAATTCCTTCACACACTTCACAACTAAATCCATCCTCTATATATATCCGCACAAGTAATTTCATCACCTTTCTAGTCGGCATCCGGAACAGTCTAGTTTCTTACAAACTTTGTTCTGTCGGCTGAATCCTTGCTCACCAAGCAATGCGGATCAAGCATATACTAGTAGATATCATTAATCATGTTGGCCAAACATGATTCATGCCTTCACAACTTTTATCATCAACAGTAACACATCCGGAAAGAAGTCTGATACTCTGTCAGTCAGTTCTTCCTCTGTTTTGACTGTGTCTCAGGAATCCGGTACTCAACTATTCATATCTTTTTCCTTGTCCATCACCGGAGGCTAAATCCTTGGAATATACCACTCAAGGTAGTCCTCTTGACTTCCCCAAATCTGCACTGCACCAAGACACTTCCTCTGAGAGATCCGGATCAATCTGTCGGACCTTGCCACATGCTCTGTTCTTGTT
Source organism: Cunninghamia lanceolata (assembly GCA_027924645.1). NCBI lineage: Eukaryota > Viridiplantae > Streptophyta > Pinopsida > Cupressales > Cupressaceae > Cunninghamia > Cunninghamia lanceolata. The sequence goes on from BSBN01001091.1 coordinate 4,699,635, forward strand.
CACCGGACCACAACAATCTTTATTCTGACTTCCGGTAGAGACACATTATGACTTGCGGATATGTGGGATGACCTTTGTTTCCATCAATGACAACAACCATGAATCCATATAGTGTCTCTTGCCAACAATCTCCCCCTTTGGCATTGATGGCAACACTTAGTGAAAAATGACTAAGTGTTTTCACTATGCTCCCCCTTTGCTGATGCTCTGTCTTTATATACAATTTCTGAAACTCCCCCTTAGTTGGATTCCTCATTTTTCACTGCTCCTCACTCCCCCTTTGACATCAATGGCAAAGGGTAGGGTCCGCACACCAAAATTTTCAAAAATTTTCTATACATAGCCGCATATTTACATACTCACATATACTGAAGAATGTCTGCAAAGGATGTCTGCAATTGGATCATTTCTGTGGCCCAACTTTGCTTCATTCTATCCAAAATTGAAATGTGACCACTCAACAAAAATGCAAAAGCTTCTGCCCGCTTGAGATCTGTCGGATCTTTTGTTTGGGCGGTGGTCTGAGCATCACTGATGGCCTCATGCATAGTTTCCAACTTAGGGATTATAATCCTTCTAAGTTCTCCCATCCGGTTAGTGATATTCTTCCTTTCCTTCTCAAGATTCTTTATTTCATTCAAGACTGCAATAGTCTGACATTCTTGATTTATTATGGAGGAAGAGAGAGGATCAAAACTTTGAGATAAGCTTTGTAGCTTGTCCTGTTCCTCTTTTATTTTCTTATCAATTGCTGCTGTTGCCTTTGGCCAGGATATACAAAATTTGTAAATGTCACCGCCATCCTTAAGAGCATTCTCTAAGCTCTTTATTCCAATACTCACAATCTTCCTATCTTTAGAGATTAATTCTAATACTTCTGAAAATCTCTTATCCAAAAATTCCTTCCGGACCTTTTCTTCAGCAGATTTTTCTAGAGATTCAAAATGTGTACTAACACTGCTGACTAAGGTTTTGAGATTACCGGAAGAGGAGGCTGTGGGATCCTTTTGAAAGGATGGCATGATCTTTTCTAGCACTCCAGATGCTACCTCCATAAGCTCACAGTCTTCCATGTGAGATTTCAGCAGCTTCTCTTTGACTTTCTCATTTGCAAATGAGGCTATTTTCATTGTTTGCACCGGTGACAAAGAGTCAAAATCTAAGGGTCCTTTTAGTAGGTCTGGTTCATCAATTTCTATAGTGGCTTTGCTCAAAAATTGTTGAACAGTTTGTGCAGTGTCTCTTGCCGGAGACAGATGTTTCTTTTCTTCTGCAGTCTTGGAACTGTCAACCTCTTTGTCTTCCACCCCTGCTTCCTTCTCCTGTAATTTCTCTTCTTCTTTGGATCCGGAGACTGTAGGGGAAACCGGAGGAGAGATGCTTGTCTGTTCAGGGCCCACTTCTTCCAGAACAGATGATTCCAAATCCGCATCTATTTCTACACCTAAGTCCTCTACAACAGGAAGATTGAACCTTTTGAAGGCCTTCCGGAGGATCTCTTCTGTTTCTTGGGCCACTTTGTCAGTCTCACCAAGCATGAGTTGATTCATCCTGGCTTTGCTTCTGAACTCATCTTTGCAGTCCTTGAAGATTATGTTCATTATCTTCGGATCAATTTGAGGATATAGCTGAATAGCTATCTACTCCCGGATCTCAAGATCTTTTGCATGAGCATTGTTCTTTCTTACTTCTAATTCCTTTTCTAGGCTTTTAGGAATAAGAGATATGATCTCAATGAAAGCCTTATTGTATATGTTCAGATATTTGACTGTGGCTTCCTGCAGAGTCTTTTGGTCAGCCTCACTGAAGTCATCATAAGATTCAGTCATTGGTTGAAGGTTTCCATCCACCGTGACCGACTTGATTACATTCTCTAGAGACAGAGTGGGCTTTTCAACAGATACCTCTGCCATTTCATCCTTGTCTTGTCCTGTGGAGGGTTTACCGGATCCTTTCTTCTTCTGCTTCTTTATTTCTTTTACTCCCTCATCTGACTTTGTTTCCTCTTCATCCTTTTGGCTTTCATAAGCCCTTGTGGCTTTTGTCTTGGATCTTTTACCGAATGCCTGGACTTCCAGTTTTGAACTTTTGGTTGAGGGAGGTGCAGATCTTTTTGATGATCTGGTCCGGGTGGGAGTTTCAACCGGAACACTTCCTTTACTCTTCTCTTCTTCCTCAGCCTTCCTCCTCTTTTCCCAGCTGGCATCAAGTGCCTCTTTTGAGATGCCTAGGCCTTGAGCAATATGCTCAACTTCTTTTCTTACCTTCCTCTTTATCTCCGGTTCCCTGAGTTCTACATGTAATTTTACACTCAGTTCCTCAAAGGTTCCAAACCTTTCTGCCTTAGGATCTTTGGGCTGGCTTAGCATGTGTTGAACATGCAGCTCTACTATCTGTTCATCCACTTCATACCCCATAGGCATGATCTAGACAGTCCTTGGCTCCACTGCCTCCATCAGACACTGATCTGTTTCTACCATGAAGCATACTGTGTCTTTGTATTTTTCAACAAGGGATTGGGGTATTCTTTCTCTTGCATGCATCATGCTTTGGAAGTTCTTGAAGTAACCCCATAGAGCTATATTTCTTGCTTTTGCATCCCCAAGTCCATGCAAATAGTCTCTGATTTGAATGGCAACCAGTCTGTCATTCTGCCATACCCATCCACTGGATCTGGGAAGCTCATTCATGTAGTAAAAGAAGAGACAAAGGATCAGATTGCCATACTTGAAGGAGTTTTTCTTGTCCTTCTTGATCTTCTGCAGATTTTCAAAGAGTTGGTTCACAAGAAGCTCACACAAGTCATAGTCTGCATTCTCCTTTAACATTTGATAAGCTGTGTAGATTGCAGTTCCCGGTACTGAATTTTCCCTACTGGAATGATAGATTTTGTAACCAATTATCATAGCTGCAAATTTGACATCCAGTTCAGTGATGTCATCAACTGTCATAGCTCTCTTGTCAAACTTGGATCTGGTTGCATCACTAACTATCTGATTTTTGACAGACTTGAGAACAGGTAATCCACCGGATGAGTGCAGACCGGTTACAGCCCTAATTGCATCTTTGGTGATCTTGAAGGGCTGGTTCAACCATAGGAAATTGTCATGTACTCTACTTAGTACATACCGGACCCATTCATCTTCTTCAAAACAGGGGAAATGAATGCACTGTGCAAAGTGTTTGTCCTGGATGGCTTTATACTGAGGTTTGATCTCAAAGGAGTCATCTATCAATTGTTTGTGATAGATATCCATCAGCTTTGATTCTCCAAAGTCTTCAAGATTCGTATGGATGTAAACCCTAATATCTTCCGTATGCAATACACCATGAGGAACACTAGAGAAGGCTCCTAGTGGATCTACCTCCAATGATTTGTAAGGATGTTTCTTGAATGTGGGGCGAGGTCTATCAGAGATCTTAACTATATTTGGAGTAGCCATTCTTCAAAGATTTGCAGTGAGATAATGAAAAACAGAGAATACCTTATGCGCCTTCGGTTTGCACGGAGTGGTGGGATTGATTTCTTTATGCAATGACTTCGGCAGGAGATCTTTGGTGTGCTTGATGAATCTTGTTGCAGAGCTCCACTTTTTGCTTCTTCTTGAGTGCAGAATGAGCAAATGATTTTTGAGAAAGCCCTTATATTGCTCCGCGAACCCTAATATCTGTCTGCAATAAATGCTTCACCTACATTATTCTGGTTTGCCTTGTCTGGATAGCTTGGAGTATCCCGAATTAGTCCTGATCTGTGAATATCATCCGGATCTTTCAATCATGAATAAATCGAGGTAACATATTACAAGAACATTCCAAACACTCTGTCCAATCCGCAGAACAAGATAGTGCACTTCCGGATCTCTCCGGACCTTTTTGTAATCCTTTGTCATACCAGAGCATCTCCCTGAACAGGTCTTATTTGATCGATCACAGCTTCTTCATAACTCCATGCGGACCTCTGAAAACTTGACTGAAGCATCTCAAGACTCATATCTGCAAACCCTTTAATCCGCATCTTGTGCCACATCCGGCACCACTTGTTTGGCTGGGGGAACAGGATTTTCTTTGAGTCTCCCCCTGAGCCAGAGCTCACTTTTTAATTTCTGAAAGAAATATCAGCACCAGAGTCTGGTGCGGATCCAACCTCTACATTCTCTGAACTTTTCTTCACCCAAATCTTGCTCATCTGATTCCTAACTTCATCCGCATTCATCTTTTGTTTACCCTTGTCTTGATTCTGATTATACACCGGACCTCCTTTGTCTTGATTCTTGCTTCTGCAGACTTTAGCATTATGACCGGACCTATTACAGATTTGGCAAATAACATTTCTTTGCATATTTGACTGATATCCTCTTGATCTGCATTGATTAGCCATATACTCTATTGCATGTAAAGCATCTACCTTTGAATGATTTGTTTACTTGCATAATTCTGCATTCATGGGATTTGTGTCCATACCTTTTGCAGTTGAAGCACTGTCCGGAGAAGGATGAATTAATCTGATTCATTCTCATTCTGCACTGATTAGCTTTGTGACCAAAGTGGTTGCAGCTGTGGCAGTATCCATTGAAGGATGGATATCTTTGAGCATTTGGCTGTCTTACCGGAGGTCTTCTAGGCCTGCTCCTTGGATTTTCTGATCCAAGATTCTTCTGACCGGATCTAGAGCTTTCTCCTTTCTCATATCCCAAACCATACTTGTCATCTGTCCTCTTTTGACTTCCAAGAAGAACTTCAAGTTGAGCAGAACTTATCTTGAATTTCTCTTTATATTCATTTGCTGTTTGAAGGTCTCTTTTGAGAGAGGCAATTTGATCCTCAAGTTTTTCTTCATTATCTTTGGCATCTTCAAGATCAGATTCAAGATGTCTGATAATCCTGTCCATCTGGTGGCATTCTTCTGATTTTTCTTTAAGAGATTGTCTTAGATTGTCCTCAGCCTTTCTTTTTTCTTCAATCTCTTGAGTAAACTTTATAGTTCCTGATTCCATTTCATGTCTTAACATAATGACTTCTTTTGATAACTTTTCACATAACTTGGTTTGCTCAGTCAATTCTTCATTTGTATTGCTTTCTTCACTTTGTCTTGCCAACTGTTGGAGCAGCTCCTTTCTCTTTTTCATAGAGAGACTTAATTTGTCTTTTAATTCTCTCATGAATTCATCAACCTGTTTGAGTCTTTCTTTTAATTCATTGACTTCAGAATTTGACTGTTCAAGATCCTCAAGGGTAGTCTTGAGTTGCTCCCTTAAACCATATGCATCCATTTGAGTTCCCAGATCTTCCTCAAGCTGTTAGGCTCTATTAGGAGGAACTTAGCTCTGATACCAATTGTTGATAACTGAGAGGGGGGGGGTGAATCAGTTATCCTAATTATTTTCCTTATTGAACTTTCTTCTTAATTGATGCAGCATTGAATCAAACACAAAAACATTAACATGAAATAAGAAACACATGACACAGTATTTTTGACGTGGAAACCCTGTTAAGGGAGAAAACCACGGGGTGATTAACCCAAAATTATTCTCTGTTAGAAGAATAGGAAATTACAAAATGGCACTTGCCAATTAGGGCTCACTGCCCGAGCACACTGCTCACAAGAGGCCCACTGCCTACAAGAAGACACACTGTCTACAAAGTGATAAGAATCACAGTCTTGAACTGATTGGAAGCATCTGCAAATGCTGGAGTTTAGTTCCGGTTAGGCTCAGTACACTGATCTGCTGCACTTCATCTTTCCTCTGTTCTTTATTCTGCTATCTTTCACATACCGGATCCTTTTTGCTACTTTTTCTCTGTTCTGGACTTATTCACATATATATATTAATTCCTTCACACACTTCACAACTAAATCCATCCTCTATATATATCCGCACAAGTAATTTCATCACCTTTCTAGTCGGCATCCGGAACAGTCTAGTTTCTTACAAACTTTGTTCTGTCGGCTGAATCCTTGCTCACCAAGCAATGCGGATCAAGCATATACTAGTAGATATCATTAATCATGTCGGCCAAACATGATTCATGCCTTCACAACTTTTATCATCAACAGTAACACATCCGGAAAGAAGTCTGATACTCTGTCAGTCAGTTCTTCCTCTGTTTTGACTGTGTCTCAGGAATCCGGTACTCAACTATTCATATCTTTGTCCTTGTCCATCACCGGACGCTAAATCCTTGGAATATACCACTCAAGGTAGTCCTCTTGACTTCCCCAAATCCGCACTGCACCAAGACACTTCCTCTAAGAGATCCGGATCAATCTGTCGGACCTTGCCACATGCTCTGTTCTTGTTCACCGGACCACAACAATCTTTATTCTGACTTCTGGTAGAGACACATTATGACTTGCGGATATGTGGGATGACCTTTGTTGCCATCAATGACAACAACCATGAATCCATATAGTGTCTCTTGCCAACAGACCTTATATTATGATTATAGATTTATGTGATGATTTTTATGCTTATATATGTATGGATAAGATGACAGTATACTAGGATCATGGATTTATGTGATGATGTGTTTTATGCTTATAGATGATTATGATGCCTATCATGTAATTTTGCAGGTATATAGAAGACTTTGATGCTAGCTAGAAGAAATGAGATAGAATTTAGAAAATGATAGATAGTTGATCAATCTTTGTATGAAAACTATATTGTGATTTTGGATGTATGGATGGGTATGGATAGTTTACATTACAAAAATTTCACAAACATATATAAAGAACAATCCTGGATTTTAATATAGCACATGGATATTTATGTAACCAAGGTATATAAGACCAAGGTGTTGAGATATCCGGTGTAAGGACATTGACTCTACAAACACATGGTTTGAACTTATATCTACTAGTCATAATATAATCTTGATGGTTATGTGAATGAGCCATAGTATTTAAAATGTAATAAACAATACATAAATGCAAAAGAGTATTAATATGTAAGATGCAAGGTTGTAACACACACACCAAATAAATATTAGCACAAGTAAGATAATAAGAACATCCCACAAACACAACATACGAAAGCAATGACTATGCCCCAATCCATACTGTATCACCCCATACCAAGATATAGATAAATAAGGGAAGCTTTGAAGAAGCATTACAAAGGAACAAACGATAAACCAAAAAAATTGATTGACTAACAAAGTAAACACACAACCATCATGTTCTCTTGCCAAAGAGGATGCTCAGGGTAGATAAGTTAGATAAAGCCTTATCATTAGAAAGATTTATCCGTAAAGGTTGTTGGTCTAAGCTAGGATAGATGGATTGACATAGAAGATATGGAATTGGGTCTGAGGGTCAACATATGGCTTTATGAGTAGTGTTTTTGCTTCAGGTTTGGTAAGTACTTGAGATTTCAAAGGATACATAGGTTATTTTTTGCTTGAGTTAGTCAAGTTTAGGTGGAAGGATGGAGAGTGATAAATGTAAGACAAGAGAGATGGAAGTGTTAGATGGATTGGGACAAAGAATGATGGATCGTATGTGCCTGAGTATAGATACTTCCTTCATATTCTAGATGGCCTACATACTCATATCCACAAGATCAAGGTACAATACAATGAAAGATGATTATGGTAATATGTAGTTCTGGGAAATGTGTTGAGATGGGTGAAGTGTGATGAGAATGGTTAGGCGAAATGATGACATCTTATGTACCTAAGTACTGGATACTTCCTTCATATTCTAGACTGCCTACATACCCATATCCATGGGATCAAGGTACTTTAAGATTGAGATGATGATGATATGTAGTTCTAGGTGATTTGATGATGTGTGATTGATGATGTGATCATACCTTGAACAAGGACCCATTCCTAGACTTAGGTTAAGGGAAAAGTTGCCCCCATTTAGGTAGAGGTTTTATTATGGATGATGATGGATGAACTGACTATGGACTACTAACATAGGGATGAACTGACATAGGATGATCTAAAGGATAATGATAATGATCACTGACAATTTCCAAGCCAAAATAGCTGGGGATATGGAAATGCAAAGGTCATTGACTTTATTATGGATGGACTCAAGTTTTTTATTATGAATGATATGGAATGAAAAAGACTTGATAGATGGTGGATGATGACTCTACACATAGTGCATTTTTACCAGGTTTTGACTATGGTACTTATCCAAGGTGCCTGTTTACCAAGTTTTCACTATAGGACAAATTATTTTTTGGGTTTTTCTATTTTTTGGATTTTTTTTAGATTTTTCTATTTTTCTATTTTTTATTTTTTTATTTATTTTATTTTATTTTATTTATTTATTTTTTTTGGATTTTTCTAGGATACTCTAAGGATCAAGCAAATAAATTCTTGAGATGAACACTGTTGAGTGGTTCATCTAGAGGGATGCCTTCAGGTGTAGATAGAGCATAAGCTCCTAATCCATAGACTACAGTGATCACAAATGGTCCCAACCAATTAGGCTCAAACTTTCCCTTCTTGTCTCTATCTGATTGGTTTCTCTAATTTTCTTTAAGGACAAGATCACCTATCTGAAACCTTCTCTCCTTGATCTTCTTATTATAGTTACGATGGAGGTGATTTTGATAGACATGAAGATGGTTTAGTGCTACAAGACACCTCTCATCCAGTAACTCTAATTCAGCCAATCTGGAAATGTAATACTCCTCTTCATCAATTAGGTGTTGCATAGATACTCTAAGAGATGGGATCTCGACCTCAATGGGTAAAATGGCTTTAGAGCCATAGACTAAGGCATATGGTGTAGTACTAGTTGGTGTTCTAATACTAGTGCAATAAGCCCATAAGGCAGGATTGAGTTGGAGATGCCAATCACGACCAACTTCATTGACCGTTTTCTTTAGGATTTTCAAAATGGTTTTATTGGAAGCCTCGGCTTGGCTGTTACTCTGAGGATAGTATAGAGTGGAAAAATGATTTTGGATATTATATTTTGTGCATAAGGCATTGACATCTTGATTCTTGAATGGTCCACCTCTATCAGTGACAATGAATTAGGGAATACTGTGTATGAGGAAAATTGATTATAAAAACTAACAAATCAAAAACCCAATAACATAAAGAGAACTAATCTAAATAAAAGCCATTATCAATAAATCAAATGAAGTAAGAAAGCTTTTACCCAAATTTGTGTTGTTCTCTATGTTCGAATGTGGATTTCTCAATAATGCTGTGAAACCATGTTTGCAATAAGCAAGTGTAAGTGCTCAAAGATCAATGTCAAAAGATTGTAAATTGCTCAATCAATATGATGTATGCTCAAAGTGTTGTAAAGGATGCTTGAGAATATGTGATCGAAGAGGATTTGTGAAGGAGATGAGGGGGGTTTATATAAGTTTCAATAGAGATCAATCAATAGTCTAGATAATTCAAAAGAATCAACGGAGGAGATAAATCAAATAACCATGATGAATGTGCACACGACATGTGTCAATCCATAAGGATATTTTTATTAAGATATGATGAAAACAAGATTGATTGAATAGATAACTCAACTTGTAATTTTGCCTTTTTTAGAGTTCTAAAAATAAGACTGATTGTGCATGAGTTAAGATATTTTAAGAGGAATTGGAAGATAACTGAAATTAAATAAATAAATTTATTTAATTGATTGTGCATGATAGAGGAATAGAAGATTATAAATAAAATAATTGATTTTATTTATTTTTAGAGGATTTGAGATAATTTAAATAAATTTGCAGGATTTATTTAAATTTAGAAGAATAATTTGATTTAATTAAATAACGTAAATTATTTAATTGTAGATAAGAGGATTTGTGATGAATTAATTAAATAATGGGATTTATTTAATTAATGTGGACTTGAAATTTGAAAGAGGATAATGATTTAATTAAATAATAAAAATTATTTAATTGTGGAAGAATAAAATTGATTTTGATTTAATTAATTAAATAAATGGCATTTATTCAATTAATGTTGAATTTAGGAGTTTTGGAAGAATTTGATGAAATTAATTAAATAATTAGATTATTTAATTAATGTTGAAATGCAGGTGATTTGGAAGAATTAATGAAATGCAAGTGATGTGATAACTTGGTCATTTTAGGGTGTCTACATTTTTCCCCTCTTTGATGCTATGCAGTCTACAACGTTGCATTAAAGAAAATGATTGTTGAAGACATGATACAATTTATTGATGTCCTAGTGTAGCTAGTTGCCCCAGAGTATGCCCCCTCGAGTGGAAAGACAGGGAAGTGATAGAAGAATGGGGTTGATGATCGACTAGAAGATTGCGTGACAAGGTAGAAGGACAAGTATGGGTGGGAAGAAAAAAGGGAGGGACACTATAAATAGGCCCCATGGGGACCACAATCCTCATTTTGCACACTAGACCCTCCAAACCTAGTGTGTGAGAGTTGAGTGGAGAAGGAGCTAATAGTGAGGAGAGATGCCAATCCTAGTGCATAGGCATCAGATGGAGCTGGTGCGGATGTACGGGAGACCCACGGGAGCTCCGGCAATAGTAAATGTCTGAAAATCACTCCTTATTTGATGTTTTAGGTCACTTTTAGGGGTCGGGCTAGGGAGGTCATCTAGGTCAGCCAAAAGTGCTGCAATAGGGTAGGGCGCATCTGGTAGTCAGTCTAGGCACTTTTGGCGCGCTACAATGCCATTGGCAGGTCAGTACAACATTGTTGGTTAAACATAGTACTTTTGGCTTTTGGGCACCGCATCGTAGCGTAGTTGGTTATGAGCCGCAGTGCTCTTGGTAGAGTAGTATAGTGTGATTGGTTGGGTAGTGAGGCGTGGTTGGGAGGGAAGAACGAAAATCAAGTCACCCTTGCAAGTGTAGTAAGACGCGGCTGGACACACAGCGAAGCGCACTTGTTGAAAACAAGTTGCTTTTGGTATATGGAACAAAGTGCATGTGCATGAATAGTAAGGCGTGTGTAGTAACACAGTGTAGCGTGCTTGTGGAAAGCAAGGTGCTTTTGGGTTGGGTAGAAGAATGCAATAGTTAGGGTTAACTGAAGGGTTGACCTCCTAGGTTGGCAAAATGTTGAGTCAGTTGAAGGGTTTGCATCATAGGGTAGATGTCAGGAGGGACTTGGAGAAGAGTATAAAAGGTCTGACAAGTGGTTTTGTGGATACAGAGGATCATGCCGCCACTAATGTCGAGAGAGCGACATCACATTATAGCACATGAGGTGGTACTGCTGACATGAGAGGAGGATGCGTTTATAGAGTACATGGGATTGTGGCATGTGGCCCACCTGACACACATTAGGGTGAATCTCACCCTAGTGACAGTGGTTGTGGAGAGATACCATAGTGAGACATGTTCATTTCACTTTCTGACAGGCGAGGTGATAGTGACACTTGAGGATGTGTATCACATCCTCAGGATCTAGATTGATGGAGAGCGAGTGGACTTTGACCCAGTGTGGGGCGAGGTAGGCTTGATGGAGGTGTTCTTTACTGATGACTTGAGGATAGATGATGGTGAGATTTGGTGGGAAGATGTGCCGAGACTTTGCGACAGGATTAGATGGATTGTATTTTCACTGATAGGCAGCTTCCTGTGCCCAGACAGGCGATCCAGAGGACTATCTCTAGGATGGGGCATTGTACTATCTAGGATGTTGACACATGGTACACAGTATGCATGGGGCTCATGTGTTCTTGGGTAGCTATATCACGATATGCATGACTGTGTATACAAGAGAGGTTGGAGTCTCTCAGTAGGTGTGACTTTACTACAGGTGTGGGCATGGGAGCACATCCCAATGATCAGACCTATCACACAGTGCCGCCAGGAGAGGGGGAACCGTATGCATTTCTGTATGAGGGAGTTATCACACACAGGAGGCGACAGATCGACAAGATGGATCAGTTTGTTTGGAGGCCGTGGTTACTATATGAGGAGTGGGAGGATGAGCATGAGCAGCTGATGTACTACCACCAGGCTCGATACTTATTCAAGAGATGGATAGATACTATTGAGAGATACCTGCCAGAGTGGGTACTTAGATAGTTTGGATTACAATAGGGGTTGCCAGTTGGGGAGGTTACCCATGCAAGGACACGGAGGGAGATTTGGGACTGGGATGCTGAGATTCTAGTTGCTACAACGTTGGCAGAGGTACGAGGACTTGTCCCAGTTAGGTGGGATTGGGATTCAGGACTAGTAGGTACTAGCAGACACACAGGCCAATGAGACTGATGACACCTGGTGTGATAGGAGCAGTGGGGGAGGTACTAGTCCCAGGTGTAGAGGCTAGGATGAGACGGCAGGCTAGAACGGTGAGACAATAGGCAAGTGGAGAGATCAGACGCCAGTAGGCAGATATAGAGATGGCCGAGGCAGAGGATCTAGTCGTAGAGACTGACCTATAGAGGGCAGAGTGGCTGCTATAGGAGGAGATAGCACAGCAGACACGCTTAGAGCTCTGGATGGTGAGATTGAGAATAGACAAAGATGTAGCAAGGGCAGAGGTGAGACAGGCTGAGGCCCTAGCACAGGTGCAGACACTGATAGTAGTAGCAGCACATACAGCCCTTGTAGTGACCTAGCAGGCATTGAGACAGGCACATGCAGCCCTGGTATAGGCACAGGCATAGGCACCGGTAGGGGATGATGGGCAGTTAGCCCAAAGGACTTGGGAGAGGGATGTAGTAGACTAGCTATGATTGACAGCAGAGGCCACACTATAGAGAGTGAGGTGGGAGAGAGACGAGGCACGTCGTGCGTTAGGTGCAAATCATAGGACACTCTACAGTGAGCTCATCCACTTGCAAGGGGAGCTAGTGATAGCAAGGAGAGAGGCCGAGTATTACAGAGGTCTCTACATTAGCACAGTTCTAGCAGCTCAGCAGGCACCTAGTTACAAAGAGCAGAGCAAATCCAGAGCATCCGGGTCTCACGGGATAGGGCAGTCAACGTCCTCAATCAGAGGATCCTTTGTGCCACCAGGGGGAGGAGGACCAGTAGGGGGACCTGCACCGAGTACAGGTGGAGGACAGGGGCCACAACAAGAGGGCAGCTTGACCCACTAGAGCTACACTTTGTATACTATATCATTTTCCTGTATCATGATGGACACTTGTATATTTTGACCGATGCCTGCGTGCATCCGATGTAGATTTTGAGGGCTCTTGATAGCCTTGATGTACTTTATTGATGTAGACATGTACATTTTGTATTTTGATGACCTTCACATGATATATATATGATGACATATTACGCTCACTGATGTTCATGCTTTTGTGTATGCACTTTTATTGATGACACGGATGTGATGACATGTATGTATGATTATGGATTTATGTGATGATGTATATTGCTTATATTTGATGCTTATAGATGTATGACATATGATGACATGATGCTTATAGATGTATGATGATATAGATGCTATGACTTGTGATATCTAACATGTGGGTTTTGCAGATATGCATGAGAGAGAAGAAAAGTGGAGATGTAAGAGAGAGATTGTTGATCAATCACTTCTGTGAAAATGATATAAAGCCATGGATGAATGGTTGGGTAAGTGAATGAGCTTGTTGCATTGGTTTCACAAATCATTATAAAGAGTAATCCTTATTTTTGATATAGCATGTGGATAGTTTGCCACCAAGGTATAAAAGACCAAGGTGCTGTAATATCTGAGTGTGTGGACGTTGACTCTGCAAGCAAGTAGTTTGAACTTAGATTCCTTTAGACATAATATGACCTTGTTGGAATATGTGAATGAGCCATAGTCCTGAACATAAAATAAACTTCAATACATTTAAATGCAAGAAGAATATTAATATGTAAGATGCTAGGTCGTAACACACACAAGATAATATGATGCCAAGAAAGATACTAAAGATCATTCCTCAAACATGGCACACAAAAGCAATGACTATGCCCCCAATCCATACTACATCGTAACATACCAAGATTATAGATAAATCAAGGTAGCCTTGAATAGGTAATGGACAAAGGAACAAAAGATAAACCAAAAAATCAAATTGACTGACTTACAAAGTAAGCATACAGCCAACATATTCTCTTTCCAAAGAGGTTGCTCAGGATATATAGGATAGGATAGACAACAACCTTATTGTAGGAACTCTGTGTCTATTAAAAGGTGTTATCTACCTAAAAAGACAATGTCTTGCTATAGGAAATGTGACATGTCGCATGAGACACATGTTTTGGTCTCGACAATGGAACACTCTACAGAAGACAAGCTTGTTGATCTGGTGCTTTGGTTAAGCTGGACTTAGCTGATGTTGGAAATTGATATGCAGGACAATAGATGACTCTGGAAGTAGGTTTCTGCACCTTAGGTTTACGAAGGACTCTTGCTTAGAAAGGATGCGTTTGTTTATTGTTTTGCTACTTGAGTTAGTCAAGTCAAGGTGAACAGATTTTGATAAATGAAAGACTAGAAAATGTCATGTCGATGGATTGGGGTGGGTGAAGAATGATGGATCATCTGTGCCTGAGTACTGGATACATCCTTCATATTCCAGACTGCCTACATACCCTATATCCACGGGATCAAGGCACATGATGATAAAAAATGAAAATGATAATATGTAGTTCTGGGTAGAGTGATGAAATGGGTCAAGGTGAAATGAGATCTTATGTACCTAAGTATTGGAAACTTCCTTCGTATTCCAGATTGCCTACATACCCATATCCATGGGATCAAGGTACCTTAAGATTGAAAAGATGATATGTAGTTCTAGTTGATGTGATGAAATGGGTCAAGGTGAAATGAGGAGATCTTATGTACCTGAGTATTGGAAACTTCCTTCATATTCCAAACTGCCTACATACCCATATCCATGGGATCAAGGTACCTTAAGATTGAAAAGATGATATGTAGTTCTAGTTGATGTGATGATGTAGGAAAAGTGTTGGGAAGATAACAGCCTTATCGTAGGAGCGATGTGTCTGTTAAAGGGTGTTATTTGTTGAAAGGAGAGTGAGTGAAGTGTTTGCAAACCACGAACAAGGAACCATTCCTAGACCTAGGTTAAGGAAAGAGTTGCCCCCATTCTGGTAGAGGAAATTTGCATGGATGACTAAAGAAGAAGACATAGAAAGCCTGACCTAAGACAAGACAATGATAACTTGTTGACATAGATCAGGACGTGGGATGACGATGATGGACACTGACAAATTTCCAAGCTATACTAGATAGGGAGATGGAAATGCAAACAAGGTCAATGGTTTTATTATGGATGGATGGATGAATCTTGTTGTGAAATAGACATGGAATGAATAGGACTTGATAGATGATGGATGTTGACTCTACACATAGTGCCTGTTTGCCAGGTTTTCACTATGGTACTTATCCAAGGCACCTGTTTGCCAAGTTTTCACCAGAGGATAGATTTTTTTTTTTGTGCAAACTCTGAGGATTAAGTATAGAACTTCTTGAGATGAACACTATTAAGTGGTTCATCTAGAGGAATGTCATCAGGTGTAGCTAAAGTATAAGCTCCTGATCCATATGCTGCTGTGACAATAAAGGGACCTAACCAATTAGGTTCAAACTTACCCTTCTTTTCCCGGTCTACTTGATTTCTCTGATTCTCTTTTAGTACAAGATCGCCAACTTGAAACCGTCTTTCTTTTATCTTTTTGTTGTAACTACACCAGAGGCAGTTTTGATAGACATGGAGATGATTAAGCACGGCAAGGCGCCTTTCATCTAGTAGTTCTAGCTCAGCTAATCTGGAAGTGCGATACTCCTCTCCAAAAAACATGTCCTACATGGATACTCTGAGGGATGGGATCTCAACCTCTATAGGTAGGATGGCTTCAGAGCCATAGACCAAGGCATAGGGTGTGGCACTAGTTGGTGTTTTGATACTAGTGTGGTAGGCCCATAGGGCGGGATTGAGTTGTAGGTGCCAATCATGACTAGCTTCATTGATCATTTTCTGAGGATCTTGAGAATGGTTTTATTGGAAGCCTTAGCTTGGCCATTACTTTATGGATAGTAGGGAGTTGAAAAGCAATGTTGGATATTGTATTGTGTGCATAAGACATAGATATCTTGGTTCTTGAATGGTCTCCCATTATTAGTGATAATGGCTTGGGGAATACCATACTGGAAAATGAGATAGTTAAGGATAAACTTGGCTATTTGGTTACCAGTGATATAGGTCATGGCAATGGCTTCGACCCACTTCGTGAAATACTTAGTGGCAATAATGATGAACTGATGGCCATTGGATGAGGATGGGTGGATTTGTCCTACGAGATCAAGAGCCCATTGAGAAAAAGGCCATGGAGTCGTCATAGGCTATAGTTTATGAGTTGGTGCATGGATTAAATCTCCATGTTGCTAGCATTGTAGACACTTCTTAGCAAACTGTGCAGCATCTTGTTCTATTGTAGGCCAGTAGTAACCTGTTCTGAGTATCTTCTTAGTGAGATTAGGACCGGTAGAATGTGCTCCACAGACACCTTCATGTATGTCTCGTAAGGTAGCTTCAGCTTCTTCTCCGTTAAGACATCATAAGAGGATACCATCGAGAATCCGACGATATAGTGTATCACCCAGAATGGTGTAACAGGAGGATCGACGGATAAAGGTTTTGCGTTGGGTGGAGGATAGGTCAATGGGAAAGGTATCGTGTTTAAGGTACTCATAGATATCTTTGTACCATGGGGAATTGGGACCAACAAGTTCACAAATGATTTCAGTAACTGGAACATCGACGACTGGTATCAACAACTGCTCAATCAAGAATTCACATTTTTGTGTATTTCCAAGCATGTCGATAAGTGACCCTACAGAAGCCATAGAATTTGTAGCTTTGTTATGCTTTCTTGGAATTTGCTTAAATGTGATGCTAGAAAAGTGTGGTTTGTAGGCATCCACTAGTTGCTTGTAGGGGACCAACTTTTCATCTTTTGTTTGGTACTCATCTGTGACTTGTCGAATGACTAGTTGTGAGTCTCCATATACCTGTAATTCTATGATGTCCCATTAAACTACTGTATTGAGACCTATGAGGAGTGCTTCATACTCGGCAATGTTGTTGGTGCAAGGGAATGCAAGCCAATATGACTTTGGAATATAGTCATTTTGAGGTGTGATGAATAAGATGTCGGCCCCTGATCCATGTTGTGTAGGAACCATCAAAGTACAACTTCCACATTACTGAGTTGGATAGAGTGAAAAGGTTCTCGTCAGGAAAGTATGCTACCATAGGGTGTGTATCTGTCATGGGTGCTTCTGCTAGTTGATCTGCTAGGGCTTGTCCCTTTATTTCTTTATGATCTATATACTCAATGTCAAACTCACTAAGTATCATGATCCATTTAGCTAGTCTACCTATAAGAGCTACTTTTGCTAGTAGATACTTCAATGGATCAATTTTGCCTATAAGATTTGTGTGTTGGTTCAACATGTAATGCCTCAACTTTTGGGAAGTGAACACTACTACTAGACAAGCTCTTTCCATCTATGAATAATTGAGTTCATATCCCACCAAGGTTTGACTGATATAATAGATTGCATGCTCTTTTCCTAATTTATCATGTTGTGCCAGTAGGGCCCCTAGGACTGAAATTGTAGTTGAGATGTATAATATTAACAGTTTATCAGCAACTGGTGGTACCAAGATAGGAGGTGTAGCCAGATACTCTTTGCACTGATCAAATGTTGCTTGACACTTATAATCCCATTGGAATGAGACATCCTTTTGGAGCAAGTGTTGAAATGGTTGACATTTATCCACTAGCTGTGAGATGAAATGCCTAATGGACTGCAACCTTCCCTGAAGGCTCCTTAATGCTTTGAGGTTCTTTGGTGGAGGCATCTCCACTATAGCCTTTACTTTTGTGGGGTCTACTTCGATGCCTCTAAAAGATACAATGTATCCCAACAGCTTCCCTGATGTTACACCAAAGACACACTTCTTTGGATTGAGGCGTACTTGGTATTTCTCGAGCCTGTTAAAGATCTATCCTAGAACTTGTATGTGATCTGCCCTAGAAGATTTAGCTAGTATGTCATCCACATAGTCCTCCAAGATATGATGAAAGAGATCATGAAATATCACTATCATTACTCTTTGATAAGTTGCCCCTACATTCTTTAGACCAAACGGCATGACACACCAACAATAATTACCCCGTGGACAAGTAAAAGTTGTTTTATGTTGATCTTCCTCTACTATCCTTATCTGATTGTAGCCAGAGAATCCATCCATGAGAGAAAGCATTTCATGACCTATAGTCTAGTCTACTATGATGTCAATGTTTGGTAATGGAAAGTCATCTTTGGGACATGCTTTGTTGAGATCTCTAAAATCATTACACATGTGGATGTGCCCATTTAGTTTAGACATAGGTACAATGTTTGATACCCAGTCTGAATAATCAATGGGTTGGATGAACTTTGCATCTAACAACTTCTATATTTCCACTTTTACCAAGAGAGCTATTTGTGGGTGCATCTTCCTTAGCTTTTACTTGACTGGTTTAACTGTTGGATCAACTGTGAGATAATGAACTACTAGCTTAGGGTCTAACCCTGGCATATCAGTGTAGGTCCACGCAAAGTTGATGGTTCTTTGTAAGAAGAATTTGTTAAGATTCTTGTGCTCTGTTTCTAATAATGATGCTGCTAGGAATGTGGTCTTTGGATTTTACTATGTGCCAAGGTTTATCTCTGTAGAATCTTCCACTAGGCAAGATGACTTCTCTTGATACTTAGATGGTAGGGGAAGGTCAAATCCTCCATCCTCATGTGCCACAATTGGGTTTTCACCATTGGATACGTCCTTTGTTTTTACTATTTTGTGATCGGGAGGTGCCACATTGTGGTTTTCACCTAGAGATCTTTCTTTATTTTTACTTTTGCGACTGGAGGATTTGGCATTCTCACCAAAATAAGCTATTGGCTCTAGTTCCATTACAAAACCTACTTTATGATCGCCAAGAGGGATACCATCCCAGAGTCCCAAATCAAATGTGTATGAGGAAAATTGATTATAAAAATTAACAAATCAAAAACCCAATAACATAAAGAGAACTAATCTAAATAAAAGCCATTATCAATAAATCAAATGAAGTAAGAAAGCTTTTACCCAGATTTGTTTTGCTCTCTTTGTTCGAATGTGGATTGCTCAATAATGCTGCGAAACCATGTTTGCAACAAGCAAGTGTACGTGCTCAAAGATCAATGTCAAAAGATCATAAATTGTTCAATTGATGCAATGTATGCTCAAAGCAGTGTAAAGGATGCCTGAGAATATGTGATCGAAGAGGATTTGTCAAGGAGATGAGGGGGGTTTATATAAGTTTCAACAGAGATCGATCAATGATCTAGATAATTCAAAAGAATCAATGGAGGAGATAAATCAAATAACCATGATGAATGTGCACACGACATGTGTCAATCCATAAGGATATTTTTATTAAGATATGATGAAAACAAGATTGATTGAATAGATAACTCAACTTGTAATTTTGCCTTTTTTAGAGTTCTAAAAATAAGACTGATTGTGCACATGAGTTAAGATATTTTAAGAGGAACTGGAAGATAACTAAAATTAAATAAATAAATTTATTTAATTGATTGTGCACGATAGAGGAATAGAAGATTATAAATAAAATAATTGATTTTATTTATTTTTAGAGGATTTGAGATAATTTAAATAAATTTGCATGATTTATTTAAATTTAGAAGAATAATTTGATTTAATTAAATAATGTAAATTATTTAATTGTAGATAAGAGGATTTGTGATGAATTAATTAAATAATGGGATTTATTTAATTAATGTGGACTTGAAATTTGAAAGAGGATAATGATTTAATTAAATAATAAAAATTATTTAATTGTGGAAGAATAAAATTGATTTTGATTTAATTAATTAAATAAGTGAAATTTATTCAATTAATGTTGAATTTAGGAGTTTTTGGAAGAATTTGATGAAATTAATTAAATAATTAAATTATTTAATTAATGTTGAGATGGAGGTGATTTCGAAGAATTGACGAAATGCAAGTGATGTGATGACTTGGTCATTTTAGGGTGTCTACAAATACCATACCAGAAAATGAGGCAATTTAGGATAAGCTTGGCTATTTGCTTACCAGTGATTTAGGTCATTGGAATAGCTTCAACTCACTTTGTAAAATACTCAATGGAAGTAATGATAAACTTGTGGCCATTGGATGAGGATGGATGGATTTTACCCACGAGGTTGAGTCCCCACTATGAAAAGGGCCATGGGTTTGTAACAGGTTGTAGCTCACATGCTGGTGCATGTATTAGATCTCCATGTTGTTGGCATTGAAGACATTTCTTAGCAAACTGCAAGGCATCTTGTTCTATGGTAGCCTAGTAATAACCTATACGGAGTATCTTCTTAGCTAGGTTTGGACTAGTGGAATGTGCTCCATAGACACCTTCATGTATATCTCTTAAGGTAGCGTCAACTTCTTCTAAGTTAAGACATCTAAGGAGGATACCATCGAGACTCCAGTGGTAAAGTGTATCACCCAAAATTGTGAAACGGGAGGCTCAACAGATGAAGGTTTTATGTTGGGGTTTGGATAGTTCAAAGGGAAAGGTACTATTTCGGAGGTAATCATAGATATCTTCGTACCAAGGGGAATTGGGACCAACAAGTTCACGGATGAATTTAGTATGAGGGACATCAATGGCTGGTATCAATAGTTGCTCGATCAAGAACTCACATCATTGAATCTTGGTAGGCGTGTCTACAAGTGATCCAATAGTAGCCATAGAATCTATAGCTTTATTATGAACTCTAGGAATTTGCTCAAAAGTGATGATAGAGAAATGTGGCCTATCGGCATCAACCAATTGCTTGTATGGTACCAACTTATCATCCTTAGTTTGGTACTCATCAATAACTTGTTGAATGACTAGTTGTGAGTCTTCATATACCTGAAGTTCTTTGATATTCCATTGGACTGCTATATAGAGACCTATGAGGAGTGCTTCATACTCAGAAATATTGTTTGTGCAAGGGAATGCAAGCCAATATTTGGAATGTAGTCATTCTGAGGTGTGATAAAAAGGATTCCAACCCCTGAACCATGTTGTGTGTATAAACCATCAAAGTATAAATTCCACTCTATTGAGGTATCTAGAGCGAATATACCTTCATTTGGAAAATTAGATACCATTGGATGTACATCTATCATAGGTGCTTCTACTAGTTGTTCTAGAGGAACTTGTCCCTTGATAGTTTTTCAATCAATATACTCTGTCAAATTCACTCAAGATCATGACCCATTTAGCTAGTATTCTTGTGAGGACTGCTTTTTCTAAGAGATACTTTAATGGATCAATCTTAGAGATAAGGTTTGTGTGTTGGTTCAACATGTAATGTCGCAACTTTTGGGAAGAAAACACTACTGCTAAACATGCTCTTTCTATAGGAGTTTAGTTAAGTTCATAAACAACCAAGGTGCATCTAATATAGTAGATTGCATGCTCTTTACCTAACTCATCATGTTGTGCTAGGAGAGCACCAAGCATTGTTAATGTTGTAGAGATGTATAAGATCAAAGGTCTATCAGGTACTGGTGGAACCAAAACTAGAGGTGAAGCTAGATATTCTTTTAGTTGATCAAATGCCTGTTGACACTTAGCATCCCATCGGAATGAGACATACTTGTAGAGCAAGTGTTGAAATGGTTGACACTTATCTGCTAGCTGTGAGATAAATCATCTAATAGATTGCAACCTCCCTTGAAGGCTCCTTAATGTTTTTAGATTCTTAGGTGGAGGCATCTCTACTATAGCTTTGAATTTTGCGGGATCCACTTCAATTCCTATGTGAGATAAAATGTACCCCAACAGTTTCCCTGAAGTAACCCTGAAGACACATTTATTTGGATTTAGCCTCACTTGATACTTTTCAAGTCTATCAAATATTTGTCCTAAGACTTGTATATGATCTACTCTAGAAGATTTTGCTAATATGTCATCGACATAGTCCTCCATAATGTGATGGAAAAGGTCATGAAATATAATTGTCATAGGTTGTTGATATGTAGCTCCTGTATTCTTGAGACCAAAAGGCATGACTCGCCAATAGTAGGTACCCCAAGGACATGTAAAGGTTGTTTTGTGTTGATCTTCTTCTAATATCATTATCTGATTATACCCAAAAAATCCATCCATAAGGGAAAGCATTTCATGACCTGTGGTTAAGTCCACTATAATATCAATGTTTGGAAGTGGAAAATCATCTTTTGGACATGTTTTATTTAGATCTCTGAAGTCTGAACACATGCAGATGCCCCCATTCAGTTTAGAAATAGGTACAATATTAGAGACCCACTCTAGATAATCAAAAGGTTTGATGAATCTTGCATCGAGCAATTCTTGTAACTCTGCTTTGACCAACAATGCTATCTGTGGATGCATCTTTCTAAGCTTTTGTTTGAAAGTTTGGCATTGGGAGATACTATGAGGTGATGAACCACTAGTAAAGGGTCCAATCTCGGCATATCAAAATATGTCCAAGAAAAGTTAACTATTCTTTGTAAGAAAAAATTAGTGAACTCCTTCTTCTCTAACTCTGAAAGTGATGCTACTAGGTATGTTGTCTTTGGATTCTAAACTGTTCCCAAATTCATCTCAATGGAGTCTTCTACTAAGAGAGCTAATTTTTCTTGATACTTAGATTGTAGGGGAAGGTCAGATCCTCCATCCTTAGGTGCCTCAAATAGGTTTTCACCTTCGGATACGTCCTTTATTTTAACTATTTAATGATCAAGAGGTGCCACATAGTGGTTTTCACCTAAGGATCTTTTATTATTTTCTATTTTGCGACTAGAGGTTTGGAATTCACACCAAAATAAGAAGCTCAACCGAATTCCAGGATAAAACCAGCTTTGTGATCTCCAAGTGGAAAAGCAACTTGGAGTCCCATGAATTCTACTATGGCCTCATCATTCTGAAAGATATCTAGAATGGGGGCCCCTTGTTGGTCCCAATCAATAAGATCAAGGTAGATGAGGGATATATTCTGGGTTTTCATGGTTGAATTGAAGGATATGGATGATATCATAAATATTGAGGTTTCTTGGAATAAGTTGGTGATGTATAGGGAAGAGTCCTCGATAGTATCCTCTCTAGAGATCGAATCTATGGGATAAGCTTTTACCACCTCCTCAAGAATAAACCCGATGTTTGAGGCATGTGGTACCTCCTTACCATATCCTAACCCCTTTGTATTGAGTTTCTTTGTCACAATAATAGGTTCCATGGTTCCTTGACCATCTTCTCCAAGGCCACCTTTGCTTTTATAGCCCATGTTTTTGACAATTCTAAGACCATTTCCATACTTTTTGATAGGGATTATGATTGGTTCATTCTCTTTGTAGATCCACGAGGAGGTATCTTCAATGGTTTCTTCTTCTAACAAGCACCCATCAATAAATTATGTCAAGGAAATTGGTATTATGAGCTTTTTGGTAGATTTAGCAATGGGAGGTTTTTTGTAAGATTTTGGTGAGAGTGGCATCCTCCCTACACAATAAGATTTTGAGATATCATAATGGCCAAATCCTATGTCCCTGATATGGACTTTGATTTTTGGAAAAGGATTGGATGTTGTTGTAGAGGCTTTTTGCAAGGTATCTAGATCAATGTACAATGGAGATGGTTGGGCTTCTTCATTATTGGGAATTTGGTCGCTATTCTTAATGCCCTTGCATGGTGCGATAGAACTCAAAAGGATGAGGATCTCCTGGTATAGTGATTTCCATACCATTGAATGGGAACTTTAGGGATTGATGGTACATTGAAGGCACAACTTTCATGGCATGAATCCATGGGCGGCCTAGGATTATATTTTAGGGTAGCTCAATGTATAAGACTTGGCATCTTGTTTCTAGCATAACCTGACCCAATTGGATAGGCAAATGTATTACACCATCTATCCTGCATTTGGCATCATCATATGATTTGACAATAAAAGACTAATCTATATTTATGTGATCCTCAGAGTATCCTAGCTATTTCAACAGTTTGAGGGAACAAATATTGAGACCAACATCACCATCTATACATTTGATTTTATGTTGGTGGATGAAGACTTCAATATGGAGTGCATCGTTATGACATGGATCATGAGTTGGGAGGTATTTTTCCAAAACTACCACATTCTAGGGTGAAGCAATGTTACCTATTATGGCTCAAAAATCTATGACATCTATATTGTTGGGAATAGATGACTCTTGTAAGGCTTTTTCAAGCACTACTTTATGAGTGGGAGATGACTTTAGAAGATCTAATATAGATACCTGTGTGGGAGTCTTCCCTAGATGATCAACAAGATTATAATCAGAAGTGGTAGGGGTGCTTTGTGGAGGCCCATTAAGGGTAACACGACCACAATGAGTAGTGATGGCACAATCTAGAGCATTACCTCTAATGGTAAGGGTGGATATTTGACTCTCTTCAAAATGACCCACAATGGACTCATAAGAAGAAGAATCTTTATTAACACTCTTACCTTTATCAAGATTTTTACCTTTACCATGTTGAGGGAATGGATCCTTGTATACGTTGAGATCTTTATTGGTTGTATGATGAGGAGGCTTGTCAAAAGCAACTTCTCCACGATCTATGAGGTTTTGGATCATGTGTTTCAATTTTAGGCAAGATGAGGTTCTGTGTCCTTTCACTCTATAATACTCACAATATTCATTATCTTTGTACCATGTTGGTTTGAAAGCAAGCTCATCATATTGATGTGTTTTAGATAATGTGATGAGTCCATTTTGAACAAGCTTTTGAAGTACTGATTCAATAGGTTATCCCAAAGGAGTGAACCTATGTCTTGGAGGATAGTCTTGTTTTGGACGTTCTTGTTTATGTTGTTGTGAGGAATAGATTGAGTGGCATTGGATAGATTGAGTGGTGTTTGGAGGGTTTGGACATGTTTATAATCCACAACACCATCATTTAGAACGTTTTTGTTTTTGAACCAAAATTTAGGTTTGTTATTTGATTGTTGAGGAGAGTTATCTTTGGTCTCCTTAAAGATTTTGACTACACCTTTTGCAATGAGGGCTTTTTCGATATTGGTTCCTTTGTAAATAATCTCATCAAATGTGGTAGCACTTTGGATCATAAGATGAAACCCAAGATTGGGATTAATGTTTTGAACAAAGATGCTAACAAGTTGCTTTTCAGGAATTTGAATTGGGAATTTGCTAGCCATATTTCTCCATCATTGTAGAAAGGTGATAAAAGTTTCACCATTTCTCTATTTGTTATTACATAAGTCTGTCATTGATACCTCATGTTTAGTGTTATAAGAGAAATGGGTAGCAAACTTTTTGGCTAGTTCGTTGAAAGTTTTAATACCCGTGGGTAAGTTCGAGAACCACTCTATAGCTTGTCCTCCAAGACTACGAGGAAAAAGGTGCATAAGATATGTGTCATTATGAGAAACCTCAAAGCAAGCTATGTAAAACTCTCTAAGATGGTCTTTGGGATCACCTTTTTCCTTTATACTTATCAAATTTAGGCATATCAAAGTTAGGGGGAAAAGGGTTCATTGGTAAAGATCTATCAAATGGGTATGGACAAACCTCCTCCAAAGACAAGGTTTTCTTGGTGTGACCAAATGAAGGATCCGATACTTGTTTTTGCAATTTCAAAACTTTAAGCTCAGTAGCAGATGGAGGTGTTGTTAAAGCCAAATTTTGTTGGTTTTTAGGTGGTGGTTGCTACCCATAAGATGTATTGGAATTCAATCCATAAGTGTTAAGATTGTATGGGTCGTATGAAGTATGGGGGTTGGTTTCGGTAGGATCAATGAAGAAAGTTGGAGGCTGTTGATTTTGTGGAGCTATTAGGTATGAGTGTTGACTTTGTGAATATTGAGGGGGATTTTGAAATTTCTATGGAGGGATGATTTATGTATTCTGATTTGGTTGGGGTTGAGGAGGATTGACATATACAGTGTTTAGGTTTGAAGAATGTTGTGGTGGATTGATATACCTATTGGGGTTTGAAGAATGTTGATGTGGAGGAAGATATGTGGTGTTTATGGTTGAAGAGTGTTGAGTTGGAGTAATGTAAGTGGTGTTTTGATTGTGAGGTGGTTGAGGTGGATTGACATGGGTAGTATTGATGTTTGAAGAATGTTGGGGTGATGATGTTTGGGGTGACTGAACTTGTGACACTTGTGGTGGTTTGACATAAGCGTTAATAGGTATGTAATTGGGAGGCAAAGATGTCCTTGGTGGGGTAGCATATGCAAAGTTAGATATAGATGTGTGAACTTGTGACATGCATGGAGGATTTTGAGGATTCATGGATATGGTGAAGGGGTTGGATTGTTGAGCTTGTTTTTCTAGATTGACTTGTCTTGTGAGTTTGGATTGATGATGGAGGGTTTCTTATTGAGAGTTATAAATATCCATGGGAATAATGAGAGGTCCAAGTGATGTCTCTCCCATGGGATTTTGATTTTGATAAAGAGGATTGACATAATTAGTAGTAAAAGGATTGAATACTCCCTCTTGTGAAGATGATTCAAGAAGTGGTGTAGATATGGTAGACATGGTTTGGATGGGGTTTATTTGTGGTCCACCCATAGCATTAACAACATATTGAAGTGGATATTTCTCTTTAAGAGTAGATGTATCAAATTCTAAAGGCAATTTGGCTCCCTTTTGAGCAAGTAAATGGAAGTAGTGATCTTGATTGGAGTTTAAGAGCTTATCAATGGCTGCCATGGTTTTGGGATCTTGCATGATTTCATCTAGATCTTGTGACACTTCTTCTTGAGATGATTGACCTTCTTGAAAGTTTTGCTCTTCTTGAGAGGGTTTTTGACCAATGGTATATTATTTTGGAAGGAGATCATGTGGATGTAGCCCTGTAGTATATTGTCTACAACCTATCCCTGTGATATTATCCTCTTGCAGATAGATTGGGATAGTGTTATGAGGACTATTTTGAGTGTTTGATGATGAATTGTTTGGGATGTTTTGACGGTGTTGTTTAGGAGTGTTTTTCTTAGCCTCCATGGCTTGACGATATTGCTTTCTAGTGGTGACCATAAGATGTTTCAAATGTGCTAAAATAGAGATTGGGGGATTGATTTTTTTGGACCAATTTAATAAAGTTGAGTTTACTAGTTTGGTGGATAGATACGGGTTTCTTGTCGAAGATTAAAGAACTAGATCACTAGTTGATTTGGATAAAAGATAACCTGTCACAGTGGTAGACTAGTGACCTCAAATAAAGGCAGATAGGGTTAATGCCATAAAACTAACTCAAGAGAAGTTTATTCTCTAAGATCATAAAAACCAATAACAAATACTAGGTATTCTTCAAAGACCTATGAGATGTGATCACTCTAAAATCAAAGATGAACTAGGGGATTGATATGATCTAGAATCTATGGTAGAGACCAAATTACACAGCTTAGAAAAGCGTGAGTAAGGATTTAGGCATGTTTGGCAATGATGGATTGGATAAATACTAATCTCAAGAGGATAAATGATTCAAAAAGTCTAGTTTAAGCTATGATAATGATTGAGGATGATCTAATGATGGATGACATAGGTCTAAAAGAGCTATAGGACATTGGCTGAAAGGTTAAACTGATCAAAAATTGAAGTGCACTATGGTCTTGGCTAAATGGATGAATGGTGATAGATAGAAACCAAAAGTGCTTGACTATTGCTCAAAGGTGCTTACTTGTTGCTCAAATGCACTTGACTGTTGTGCAGAAGCACTTTTCTGTGTAAATAGAGGCACTTCAAGATAGTGCAAGTGTGCTTCAGGATAGCTCAAAGGCATTGGAAGATAGTGCAGATGCAAATTTTTTTGTTGTTTTGGCACACTTGTAAAGTTTATGATAAAGACCAAAAGTGCTGGACTATTGCTCAAATGCACCTATATGTGTCTCAGATGAACTTCAATTCTATGTAGATGCACTTTTTTTGTAACAGTGAGTTGTTTTTCAAGGTCAAATTTGATAGATTTGGATTAGATTTTGGTTGGACTACTTTGACAAGAGAACAAACATAGTAGCAAAGTGGCCAAGAACTGACATAACAATAAGTGTATGTTCAAGGCTCACAAAGAAGCCCAAATTTCCATGGGTATAACACAATTGAAAATAAATCAAGCACTTTTTATACCTAAGGTCAAACCTTCATTGCAATACATCAGCCCACAATTGGAATCTTTATCGACATAAATGTCGTCACACCTAATATGGATGTGTACACTTTTTTGTCTTTGTGAGAGAGGATAGATAGGGACCTCCAAGACTAGAAGGATGACCCAATAACCCTTTCCCCAGAAGCTACAAGTAGCTTATGCTAAGCTAGGGATTTCTGTTTCATTTCAAGGGAGCCTTATGGTGAGTAATCTTGGGGGCATCATACCCATGCACTGAAAATTACCACAATGTTTAGAGGTAGATCAGGTAGTCACTAACTATGAGGTTTCTAGTCATTTTTTGGGGGACCAATGCCTTATGAGCATTCGATAAGCCACTAAAAGCTTTAACCAACTTTACTAGGAGTCTAATATACCTTTACACAAATGCAAATTTCTTCACAAGAGTGTTAGTACACCTCCTTTCAAATTGGCACCATATGGCAAAGGCTAACGTTGGTTAGGACTCGGCTTTCACTTTGACCAATTTGTATAGTGATCCAAAAGAAAAATCCACTTAGGGTCATCTCTCTTGGATGAAATGCAATCCAAAAAGTAGGCCCTTCTAAAGAGGATAAACAAAAAGTAAAAAAAGATAGGCCTAGTTTTTGGTCACCCAAGTTTTTACAAGGGGAGAGCATACACCTATCACCTCACAAGCATGTAAAACACTTGTTCATTTATTGATTTAGACTAAAATAAGTGCAACTAAGCTAATCACACAAATACAAATGATAGATATAGATTACTTCTAGAAATTTAGGTGTTTCTAAGACTTAGTGAAAAAGATTTGTAATCTTCAATGTTCATCCTACAAAAATATGTTAGAAACCCTATTTGCTCTATTGTGAGTGATACGATGCTGCAACAAATTGATTAGTTCCACAAAAAACAAGTAGTTAGCGAAAAATAAATCAATGGACCAAAAGTGCTTAACTGTGGCTTAGATGCGCTTCAAAATTTACCAAATGTGGCTTAGATGACCCAGATTGTTGATGAGTGATGAGATCTATAGGATTGCAATAAGAACAAACCACAAAAACCATGAAATGATGGGTTAGCTCAAAAAATGATAATATCCCTAAATAAACCAGCTTAGGGAGTATGTAAGATGATTGTAAGACAAATAAATCAGCTTGTCTAAACAATATAGGATCAGTAAGATGTGAGAAACCCTATAAGATCAAAAAAGGTAAGTCAAAATTTTTAACAACCGAATGTGCTTCAAAATTGTGCAAAAGTACTGGACTATTCACCAGATGCACTTTACTATGCTCTAAAAGTGCTTCACTGCCACCTGAAGATGCTTCAAAATAGACCAAAGGCAATTTTCTATTGCTCAGTTGCACTTTTCTGCGTTATGATTGCGCTTTTCCATACATGTGCTTCAAAAAATTAATTTTCTAGAAAAAAGCAAAGGTTAGTGGGTCCCATCAGGTGTGCTAGAATGTGTATAGGTAAAATCAAGATGATATAATGAGATCAAACAATGAACAATAACTCAATCCTATAACCTTTAGAAGATCGATCTAAAAGGTAACCAAATCAATGAATATGCGAACTAAGAACAATGAAGCTATCACCTAGACTGTATTGATCTCTTGGTTCTTTGTTGATTGCTCAATTGATTGCATACCCATGATTACAACAAGAGGACGTAGATAGTATGCTCAAAGGGTCGATGTAGTATATGTGCTCAATGATACGATGAATGCTCAAAGTGATTAAGAATGCCTGAGAATAAATGATTGAAGAGGATTTTTGATGCAATGAAAGGGGTATATATAGGTTTCAAGGTTAGATTGATCAATGGTTGAAATAATTCAATGAAATCGATGGACAAGATAAATCCAAAGCTCATGATGAATGTGCACATGACATGTCTCATATTTTAACGAATATTTTAAAGTTGCTTTATTGAGTTAACTTCTTGCTAGGATAAAGATAGGATTTGATTTCATAAATTTAGAATGCTTTTTCTAATTTATGAGTTGATGATAAAAACAATAATAATTGAAGCCAATTAACTCAACTTTAGATTTGCTTTTTGAAGTTCTAAAAATAAGACTGATTGTGCACATAGAAGAAAATGATATTTTTAGAAGAATTGGAAGATAATTGAAAATTAAATAAATAAATTTATTTAATTGATTGTGCATGATGAAAGAAATAGACAAGATTAAATATAGAGAATAATTTAAACAAATAAATTCATTTAATTTATTTTGCATGATAGAGGAATATAAATAAAATATTTAATTTTATTTATTTTTAGAAGATAAAGTCAACTTAAATAAATTTGAATAATTTATTTAAATTTAGAAGAATATTTAGCTAATTAAATAATTAAAATAATTTAATAGTGTAGACACCTAAAATTGTCCTAAGATTCAAAACCCTAATCTCTGCCACATTCTACCATTTTCCCTAATTTTCCTCTATGGATAATTAATTAATTTGAATTAATTAATTATCTAATCTTTCACATTCCAGATATCCCCTTTCACTCACTTAATTAAATAAATTCCATTTGTTTTTAATTAAGGTTCACATGTCCCCTTCTCAAATAAATTAAATAAATGAACCTAATTTATTTAATTTAAAAACACTCTCCACCTCACAATTTCTTCCAATTTAAAATTCAATTTTGTCCTCTAGTGGTGAGAAAACCCTACCTCATCTCATTCCTCCATTTGTATCCAAAGTCAACATGTAATATGATCCCTCTGTTCAAATAGGCTCCTCTATAAAATCACTTTTTCCAACTCATTTTACTCTCTCTGAGTTCATTTTTCATCTCTTATGATTTTAGAACTCTCTCACAACTCTCCAAAATCTTGCAAATCACATACATGAGCTTCTCAAGATCTTTGCATAAACTTGCAAATCTGAGAACAATAATGCAAGATAGAGGAGAACAATGGAGATAAGACAATACTAGTTTAGATTTTTAGTTGTTTTTCATGCTTGCTTGATTGGTTTTCTAGGCTAGATTGATCTTCATTGTAGTTAGGGTTTGTAGTAGTTTCTTTTCTGCATATTTGAAAATCCTAAACCCTAGCACAAAATGGTGAACCCGATGTGAAATGAAGAAAATCTAACATTTTTGTTGATTTTAACAACTCAGCTTTCATAGGTGGCTTCCTGGTCTCAAATGGACCTCATCGTTGAGTCTAGGAGGCCCTTTCAATGAAAAATGATTGTAAATTCATCAAATTTGGCTATAGGAAAAATTTGAATTTTTTTTTAGTCTTGGCCCCTTCGCAGGGCTATACCATACGACCTGCGCAGGGGTCTTTAGTCAAATTTCTAGTTTTTCATAGCTCATTTCTTTGTGGTCCTAAGTTTGAAAATTTTGATTAATATTATTGGTTGCAGGTGAAATTTTTGTTTGCAGGTTTAATAAAATCTAAATAGTCTTCGGCCACCGTCATTCAATCTTCCTTCAACCTAGTTTTGAATCCCTATCTACGTAGCTCTTAACCATATGCCACCTCAGTAGCACCTCCTTTCTGCCACCCGTGAAGCCTTAGTCTCTACCATACAAACCCTTGTGGTTGCTTTCTATACACCAGTCGACTGTCAAATATTCCCGCTACTTCTGGAAACCCTCTGCTACCCGTGCTTCTTTTTCCCTTTGCTTGAGCCATCCCCATACTTCCTACTACTCATCCTCCACCATGATCTCCACTCCATCCACTAGATCACCACCCCTTGAAACCTTAGCCTGTTTCTCTACCACTTCCTAAACTTAAACCCTAATCCCTCGCTGGCCACCATTCAAATTTCTCTACCGCTATCTGAGACTTCAACCTCCACCCAGGCTTTCACCATCATAGCTTCAAAAAATAGGGGCACCACCTACATTTGTTTTCACCTCCTTGTCACAGCTCTATTGACACCTTTGGAGCTCCTGTTGAAACACTGTTCCAAGCTATCATTTCCAGTTGACATCAATTTTGGACCATTTGCTTTTTTTACTCCTGTCTATCATTTGCCATAAACCCTAAACTCAGGAGTCACCCCTCTAACCATGACCACCCCACTTTATCCTTTTGTCTCCATTTAGATTTAACTGTAACTTCCAGCCATCTCTGTAACCATTGACCTTCCCATTTGCGATTACCACATTCCCTCTAGTTAAGTCATTTGGCTGCTAGCCACTTTTTATCCCGATCAACGAAATTATCATTGCAATGGTTTACAAACCCTAATCCCTTCCGGACTTAAGTAAACCTATCGATCCTTTCATTGTATTCACAGGTCACATTTGGTGACCGAGGGGGGAGTTTTTACCATCGGTCCCCCTTTTTATTTGAAATTTCTTTTTTTATTTTTGCCTGCAACCAACCCTTGGTTATATCAGTGACTAGGGGATTCTCCTAAACTTAACCCTCAAACAAACCACTGGACTTAACTGTGATAGTTAAAATTGCCATGTGACCACTCTTTTTCAAATAGCTAGCAGTCTAACAGTTAACTGTCAGGGCCTGCCTTTGCCTCTTGCATGCCAAAATAGGCATTTTTATCAAATTTTCATAACTTTTGCGTAACAGGTCAGATTTGCACAGAACAAGTAGCGTTGTGGAGCTAACTCGCCCATCTACGCTATGGAGAGATTGATTTTAGGTAACTGCATCATTTTATCAAACTTTTTTCTTGTCAAAGTCAACAGTCAATTTGAACTTCAAACTCTTATAAATCATGTAAAATTGATCCATTTTTAGTGTATTTTTTAAAAACTACTTAGCATTTTCTGAATAATCTGATTTTGTAATTTATTTCGATGTCATTGATCAATTTTTTTAGATATTTTGCAGATTTGATTTTTTTGACCTCTTTGACTTTGAGACTTGCAAAACGAACCATCTACTCAATATTTCATGTTCTTTACATTATCATAGAGATTTTATGCACTAATATCTGATTTTCAACTTGTGGCATTTGCTGGGAGAAGACATTCAATCTGAAACTACTAACACATTTTGATGTAGGGTTTCCACTTTTCATGTGCATGTGTTTTGATATCATAGGAACATTTGGATTTTGGTGCACTAAAACGAACATTATCTTGTTGTTTTCACACACATTCTTGGGGCTTAAAAAGAACCACTATCTTCTTTGTTTAGTGATGTGTTGGTGTTTTGAGATGTGTATGCTCTTACCTTGCACATTATGTGATCTTGGGAATCAAAAACATCTCAACACTTTCATAATCACACCACACTTTTGATTTCTAAAGTTGAATGAACATTGTCTAGTGTGAGCAAGTGCATGTGTATGCTCTCTCCTTGCATCTTAGTACAAGCTTGGAGATCAAAAACATGTACTTGTCTTGCTTTTGTGTAACCCTTTAGAGTGGGCCTGCTCTTGAAACACTTCCATAAGGAGAACTCATTTGCAACCCTAAGCGGTACTTTCATTCGGTCCGCTATACAAAATAGGATAAGGCGAAAGCCAAGTCCAAACTGGTATCAGCGCTTACTATACAATGCTAGTTCGAAAGGAGGCATGCCTTTTGTATATGAGACTCCTAGTAGGACTAGTGAAAGCTATAAGTAGCTTGTTGGATGCTCGTAATGTGCCGGTCCCCTGGATATTCACTAAGAACCTTTGTTTAGTGGCCAAAGTCCTTCTATTTGCTAGTGCAAGAGGTCAGACCTCTGAAGCCATCCCACATTCTTGCGGTTCAAAGTAGAGATAACAAATTCCTTGAGATCTTTTGGTCTTCAAGAATTTGAAGTTTGGTGTGCCTGAGAAGTGAGTGACGTGTAAGGGGGAGTTAGTGCCACCAAACTTCTAAGTATCTGCTTTGAATAAGTGCAATTGGAGAAATCCAAGTGAGAATCTAGCAAATGTTGTCTTTACTAGCCTAGGATCATGCATGTCTACAAGTATTTTCAAGCTTATCAAGAGTCACCAATAACAGCTAATCTGACTGCCAAGTGTCTTCTATGATTGATGTGCATGTTTGCCTAATCATCACCCTTAGACATTCTTTCCATCCATTCATTTCAAGCCATTATATCACATCCTTCTCATATCCTCATCATTCAACCTTCATATCCTAATCACCCTTTCTAACCACATCGGTCAATCAAATTCATCCTAATCACATCCTAATTACATTATCATCCTTCCACATCATCCTCTTTCTAATCAAACCAACACCATTCCAAGTCAAACCAACATCTAGTCATCCAATCTTATCATTTCCACATCATACCCTAATCATTCCTAATCACATCATCCAATCATCCACATCTTGATCATCCCACTTCTCTAATCCTAATCACATTATTATCATATCTTCATCGTTTCACCTCATCCTTGTCCTATCCTATTCATCATTCCTAGTCATTACACATAGTCATCCTCATCCAATCCATGTCATCCTAATAATTCTTCTAATCATATCCAAGTCATCCTCATCTAACCCTAAGCACCTCTTTCATCTAATAACCATCATCTTAATCATCCTAGTCAAAACCATAATGATCTTCATTTCAATCCAATCACCTTCATCCTAATCACCTCATCCAATCATATCATCCCTAATCATATTCTATCTATCCTAATCATATCCTAGTCATCTTCATTCATAATCTAATTAACTTCATCACATTCATCCAAGTCCTCCAATCTCATCACTGCACATAATCATCTTCATTCTAATCCAATCAATCACATCCTAATTATATCCTAACCATTCATTCCAATCTAATCAATTTCATTCCCAATCACAACACACCACAACCTTAGGGAAAACTTTGAGCATCTACACTCCCTATCGAATCTAACTGCAACTCTATCTAAACATTATAGACCTACATATTCAATTTCATTTAGCCTTTGACATTTATAGAGGACCCTAAACATTAGTCTTCCTAAGGTTGAAACATAGGGACAAACTATCAAAGCTTGATTGTATCACAAGTACAAATCTGGACCAAGAGACCTTGACATCTTTTTCAAATCAATCATGACTTGGGCTTAATACTCCAAGGCTAGTTTAAGTCCATCCTTCCAAGTTAATTCTGAAACTCATAGGTTCACTTTAATCAATCAATCATGACTTGGGCTTAATACTCCAAGGCTAGTTTAAGTCCATCATTCCAAGTGAATTTTGAAACTCATGAGTTCACTTTAATCAATCATTTTTTTCACACCTCAAGGTCTTGATAAATCCAATTTATACTTTGATAAGGTCATTAGTAGATGAGAGTAGCCTCTTGGAGCTAGAATTTTTGAAGACTAATATCATTAGCCTCTATCATAGTCTGGGCCTCATCACCTTGCATTGACATCCACATAGCATCCCACAATTCACAAGTCTCATTTGGTAAAGACACAGTTGCAAAAAGAAGAGAAAGGGAGTAGATCCTCCTAGTCATCCCTCATTCCAAACATTCTAAACATTCCTTCCAACACATTCATCCTTGTCATTCCACATCATCCTTGTCACCCACTCAACATCATTCTAATCATATCCCAATCAATTTTCATCCTAATCATTATTCTTGTCATTCAACATTATCATAATCACATCCTACTCATATCTTCCTCATTCCACCTTCACATTCTAATCACCCTTTCTAATCACATCATTCAATCAAATTCATCCCAATCACCTCACACCTAATCATATCCTAATCATTTCCAAGTCAACCATAACCATACACTAATCATCCCTAATCACCCATCTAATCATCCAATCAATCTCATACTCCATCACATTCCTATTCAGTCCACATCATTATTCATCCTAGTCAAGCACTTGTCAACATGATCCTAATCCTTAACAATCCTATGCCCGAATCAAGGCCAAAGCTTGTACTCCAAGGAGCCCCTCCTCCTAAGCCCAAGTTCATACTTCGAGGAGGCTATCTCTTTAATTATGAGGATGAGACAAGTCCAAAACCTAGTCCATCTGTATGCCAAGTCAATGCCACACCAACCATACACAAACAAGCACAGGTGAGCCTAAGTCCACCTTGACAACAAGATAAAGTGCCTTTGAATTATAATGCCACCTTTGACAAGGGAGACATCAACCTAGTCCATGCAAAGCATTCACTATCATTACCACCACACTCTAATCCTACATCAACCCCACGTCCTAGAATCAAACATTACAAAAGCAAGCCTAAGGGGTTGTCCATATCCACTAATTCATCCAATCCCTTTTACTTTTCATCCAATCAAAATCCAAACCCTAAGCCAACACCATCCATCCCTCTTATCCCTCCACCATGGGACTTAGCCACTCCACCTAATTGCAATCTTAAGCCTTCAACTTCCATCACCCATCTACCTACAAAGGATGTGATCCAAGGGTTACTAGCTAGGAACAACTTATCCCCATGTCAAACACCTACCTTGGCACCTAGCAATGAGCCTTCAAATGCAATGCTTATTCCTCCAACTCCATCATGTGTTTTGCAACCTATTGATCCTATATGTCCTAGTCGAGACCCATCACACCCTTATGTCATTGACCATCAAGAACATCTAGAACCTATCCAAGAGTCATCCGCTTCCACTCAAAGTCAAAATCTATGTCAAGAGCATAATCCTAAGTATGAGGAAACATTTCCCCCTCATTCAATTCAAGATAAAACTCCTTCCATTGCACCCATCCATAGCACTCTTGATCCCATCTATGATCAAGATCCCTTTTATGATCAAGAAGACCATGATGACCCTCTTAGCTAACTTTATGCATTCCATGGTCAAGAGCTTATCTCCCCATCCATCCATCCTCCATCTTTCCCTAATGTACAAACATCCACTTGTCATGATGAGACGCATGCCTCCCAAGCATACATAGAAGATAAAACAAATAAATTAGATCTTAGTGAACATAATGAACATAATCAAGATCCTAATGATCCCTTTTCATCCACCATCGATCCCATTTCAAATCCATCATATCCCCTTGGCCTTACCACTTGCCTCCATGAATGTTACTCCTTGGGACAACAACAACCTTTGTCCACCATTTCACCTCCTTCATCAAATAATTAATCCGTGTCTAGTGTCCAAACTACACCTAGTCCCATAGTCCATCACATGATCCAAAACTTGAATTACCAAGGCAAAGGCCTAGGCCTTCATGAACAAGGAATTTTGGAGCCTATCCATGTCAATGTCCCCCCTCGCTCATATGGCCTTGGATACACACCCCAAGGTCAACAATCTAACAATGTTGGTACCTCCCCCATTCTTCCTAAGTCCACCACTTTCCACCGCAAATCCCATCATATTCCAAAAATGTATGTTGCCATTCCACCCCCATCATCCTACAAATGTCAAAATCATTTGACCATACACCTTCCGTCATCCAATCTACCTCTACTACTTCCAACTCCTAATATCCCTCCATCCACTTTACCTCCATTGCTTAAAACACCTAAGATCCCTATCATCCATAAATCCCCTTACATTCCTAATCATGACCAACAAAGGTCCACATCATCTAAACAAGAAGCTTCCACTCATCCCACCAAACCCATGGGATTCAAAAACAAACATTTGGATGCCTCCTTTCAAAAAGTCAAACATCCTAAGGGTCCAAATACCTTAGGAAATCAATCCAAAAATTCAAAGAAAAATCCATTCAAAAATCCATCCAAACCCATACCTTCACAACAAAAGTCAAAAACTAAAATGATATGGGTACCTAAGTAAAAATCAATCAAGTCAAATGAGGCATCCACCTCTCAAAAATCCCAACCATACTCTTCCATGCAAAAATGCCATTCCATTCAAAAAAATCATATTCCTCCATCCCACATGAAAATCAAAAGTACTAAAAATACTAAGTCCATGTGGGTTCCTAAAGCACTACGTCACCCATCTCCCAAGAAAACATCACCATTGCTTCCTACACTGCCATCCAATCAAAATCTTCCATGTTTATCATGGTGTGTGCAGTCGTTGGTCATGATTCCTTTTCACACCTCCATCACCCCATTATTCAACTATTATCCTACATATCTTCCCCATCACGTCCCTATGGTCCATGCTTTTCCATAAACATTTCATCCATCTTCCTTGCATATGTCCTACATAATCCACATCATAATCCACTATCACACCTTTCATAATTAACTATCTACCTTATCTATCTCACTTTCGTGCAATCTCCCTTACCAACATCGATGAGGATAATGACTTGACATGGTCCATGCAACGACTTCACTCTCCAATGGGACTATCACCTTTCATGGCACTAGACACTTGAGTCCCTTCTATCCATACCCATCTTCTTCCATTCAAAAAGAAAAAAAATAAAAAAAGTAAAGAGAAATCCCTTCGTCCAATGGTGAAAACCACCCTTGGTGGCGCCTTGGATAAGTACCATGATGAAAAACTAGAAAACAGGCATCATGTGTAAGTTGATCTTCTATGTCACTTACACTTGGGGCACCATGTCTCATACCACATATCACTTCCATCCTACCATTTCCTATCCTATCTTATCATGCCATTTCCATTACATCCAAACCTATTCTATTGAGTCCATCCATCCTTTCTTCTTCCTTTTGATCTTGATTGGGGGCACAATGTTGAAACATGTTTTGGTTATCTCTTGGTATACCTCATCCCTTCCAAACCAATCATATCATTATCCTACCATAAGCCTTATCATGTCAAATCCTACCATCATCCTAGTGTCATAAGCATTGTCACGAAAAATCCTAAACATTACACCTAGAATGGGGCATGTTGTTCCTATGCGACATAGTCCTCATAGATCACATCCTTCCCCTCTTACGCATACATTCCTTCCATCCACTATCACCCACCCCTCTTATCCATTCACCCAATCCCATTCATTCCCTTGTACCTAGACTTGGTTTCCCCTTTTCATTGGTATCTAGCGCAAAGGCTACTCAAGTTGTCATCCAATGCCATTTCCCAAAACATTCCAAAAATACAAAAAAATCACAACATCCAAAAATCCAAAAAAATCACAACATTCCAAAAATACAAAAAAATCACAACATTCCAAAAAACCAAAAAAATCAAAACATTCAAAAATACAAAAAAATCAAAACATATCAAAATCCAAAAAAAAATCAAATATCTCAAAAATAAAAAACATCTAATATTTCCAAAAATCCCAAAAACATCACATATCATCGAAAACCACAAAAAAATCACATAATCAATCAAAATCCCAAGAAATAAATAGTTTCAAAACAAATGGTCGAACTACGACACCTCTGAGCTTTCACATAGGCAAGGTCATCTTCGATGAGCCCCCGAGGCACTAGGTCAAACCCTTAGGACCTGTCGAGTCATCCATCATAATAAGTCATCCTTTCATGAAATAGACACTTTGATCAGATAGTCAAATCTTTTATAGAAACACGCACTTCAAACTAATCCCAAAAATAACAAGACAAGCTATCCAATCAGTCAAACCAATCAATCACCTCGTGATAATCATACGTCATTATCAATAATCCTTGTCAATTATCGCATATCTTACATTGAATGGGGCATCGTCAAAACTAGGACTCTGTGCCTTATATGACATGCATCATTTCTAAAATCAATCATCAATCAAACCCTGGTGTTGCCCGCATGGCCAACAACACTAGTGTCAATCAATCAATCACTTTCCTTATACAGGAAGTTGCATTGTCAAAACCAGAACAGGCGCCTTATATGTCATTCTTCTTTCCTGAAACCAACCCTTCTTCATCTAATCATGATCAATCAATCAAACACATATCACTTGGTAAAAGGTCCAAATGGTTGTTGGTCTAGTCTATCTTATCTTTCATCTAGATTGTTTTACAGTCTCGTTCTTATGATTCTCAAGGTAGTCCCTAAGTGATGATGAGAAGTGAGGATATAGCGAGACCTTTTTATTTGATTATTGTCTGCATTTTGTCTTGGAAAAATGACTAGGGTAACTTGGTGCCTTACGTGTGATCGGGATTGCATTGGGTGTGAATCAAAGACATCCTATGCATTGGAAAGAATAATTGCATCCTGGCATAAGGACTTGCACACTTCACAGTTATCTCATCGCATGTTCTAACAAGGTATCACATTTACTAGTTTGAGTAAGGTATTCCTTGTCTGTCATGTGCCTATTTCACAAGGGACCACATTTTCGTACTTTGGCCTCTATCACACCATTGTGATTATCGTCCCTTGACATAATAAGTTCTATGATGATAAAAAGAAAAATTGTAAGTGAGAAGCTCAAACATCTACCAAAGCAAGATCTCATTCCCATTCTTCTAGCCAATCTTTCATTCCTCCACCATCTCTCTCGCATCTTCATTCCTCCACTTTCATTGCAGCTTAATGTATCATTCATTTCTTCTATCCATTTCCCATCTTTCATCCTTGACCAATCCCCTTTCCTTTCGAGAGCCTACCCATGTTCGTCCAACCCGCCTATCCTCTCAAGGGGGCATCATCATCCTATATTTCCATCATCATCCTTTTTCTTTATCCATTTCCTTAGCTTCTTTGAAATGATGTTACTCAACATAAATCTCATCATCTCAAACATCATCTCAAAGAGGGGCAAAATGTAGACACCTAAATGTGTCCTGAGATTCAAAACCCTGATCTCTGCCATATTCTACCATTTTCCCTAATTTTCCTCTATGGATAATTAATTAATTATCTAATCATTTACATTCCAAATATCCCCTTTCACTCAATTAAATAAATTCCATTTGTTTAATTAAGGTTCACATGTCCCCTTCTCAAATAAATTAAATAAATGAACTCAATTTATTTAAGTTAAAAACACTCTCCACCTCACAATTTCTTCCAATTTAAAATTTAATTTTGTCCTCTAGTGGTGAGAAAACCCTAACTCATCTCAACCCTCCATTTGCATCCAAAGTCAACATGCAATATGAGCCCTCCGTTCAAACAGGCTCCTCTATAAAATCACCTTTTCCAGCTCATTTTCCTCTCTCTAATTTCATTTTTCAGCTCTTATGCTTTTAGAACTCTCTCACAACTCTCCAAAATCTTGCCAATCACAGACATGAGCTTCTCAAGATCTTTGCATAAACTTGCAAATCTGAGAACAATAATGCAAGATAGAGGAGAACAATGGAGATAAGACAATACTAGTTTAGATTTTTAGTTGTTTTTCATGCTTGCTTGATTGGTTTTCTAGGCTAGCTTGCTCTTCATTAAAGTTAAGGTTTGTAGTAGTTTCTTTTCT
The DNA here is from genome assembly GCA_027924645.1 of Cunninghamia lanceolata. Taxonomy (NCBI): domain Eukaryota; kingdom Viridiplantae; phylum Streptophyta; class Pinopsida; order Cupressales; family Cupressaceae; genus Cunninghamia; species Cunninghamia lanceolata. The sequence continues at coordinate 4,741,013 of BSBN01001091.1, forward strand.
ACATGTTTGAGAATCCTAAACCCTAGCACAAATAGTTGTGGATAAGAGGAATTTAATGAAATTAATTAAATAAATATAATTTATTCAATTAATATGGATTTGAAAATTGAAAGAGGATAATGATTTAATTAAATAATTAAAATTATTTAATTTAGAAGATTAGATAGGAATTTAATGAAATTAATTAAATAAATAGAATTTATTCAATTAATGTTGGAAATTAGGGAAAATAGAAGAAATTGAGGAATTTGATGAAATTAATTAAATAATTAGATTATTCAATTAATGTTAAATGCAAGTGATTTAGGAAGACTTGATGTATTGAAGTGATGCAATGCAAAGGTCATTTTTAGGTGTTGATGATGATTGTTGGTCATAACAACATGCATAAAAATTTGCACAACAAACCTTTATTATCTTGTAAAGTATGATCAATTTAAGGTAGATTGATGACTCCAAGGCTCCGTTGATCAGGTCATGATCATCTAACGTTACTTAGAGGTTGATGTGACATGCTTTTTTCCATTTCAAGGGGTCTTACATTCACTTAGGTGATCGATAATGCACTTGTATTCTGTAAATTCACTTCACAGAGAGGTTATTTCTACTTAATCCCATTGATTACTGTGATATTTGTAAGTTTGATCAATTCTACTGAACATTGATCATCATGAACTTACACATGCTTCTACTGTGTATTTATTCAAATAATGTGTCTACAAGTAGATATTCATATGTTCATCATAGATATTTATTTGTATTGGCATGATGTTTATCAATTTAACATGCTTTCACTCAAAATATGCTCTGTATTTTTAGTTATTTATGAGATATCTGCATATTTCATGTTTATTTGCTTTAGATTGTATGTTATTTGCAATTATGGAAGTGATTTGTAATGAAATTCAAAGAAATTTAAAGAAATACTTCTAATTTTAGTGAACCTTTAGTTATTAAATCACATACACACAGGATATAGTCATGAAGAGAAGAAATCAAACCATAATTCACCAGGTTGTTCCACAGCTAGGTATGGTTGATGCTAACTTCAAAGGAACAAAGAATGAAAACAATATATGTAGATAGAATAGCACTCCAAGGGACACAGCTAATCAACACATATATCCAGATTTCACTCACAAATTACTCAAGATTTACAATGATTTGTAATCTAAATAGTTTCTCTTTCATTAAGTATGCAAAACATGTACATTAACAATAACTTTGAAATAAGTCCTAAATTCTTCAACAATCAGATTTCAATTAAGTTTTGAATGCTTAAAAAGATGCACTTCCAACCCTTTTATAGAACAAGGAGGGGAGGCAGTTACAAATGACCAATGGTCAAGCTTTATCTATTCAGATCAACGGCTAATAATCCATCATTGACTTAGTCAACATCTGTATTCATGGCACAAGTTACCAGCTGGCAACCATATGTATGACTTGCTACTCATAAGTATCCTTATGCATATACTTGCTTGGCAATGCATCTATACTTACTCTTCATCTCCTTCTTCTTCTTCATTTTCTTCATCACCTTCACTATCTACATCACCTTCATCTTCATTACTGCTCTGATGTAGATCATCTTGAATATGGACCTTTATTGTTGTCCTGATTGCCTCATATAGCTGCACAATTCTATCTATCTCACCTCCATCCTGGACTTTAGCTTTTATTATTGCATGTTTATGGAAGTCGAACTTAGCCTTGAGAGACTCCATTTTGCCTTTCCTGCTGCTTAATGTCTCCTTATACGCTTCCACCTTGACTTTCATCCTCATGACCCTATTCATCACCTCTTCTGTCAAGTTGTTTAGGGGGTCATCTGCTATAGGCTTGAAATTATCATGTAGAGCCTTCACAGCAAAATCTACATCTTGATTCTCAATTTTACCTTCTATTTTCCCTCTAAAGCCTCTAGGGTCTTTGCCTCATATGCCATCATGCTATGTAGTTTAACACTGATGTCCCTGAGATTACCACTACACCTTTTCAATACATCACATTCAACCTGATATCTTCATACCAGATCCCCTTCAGCAGGGCAGTGTTATTATCTAATACCTTGTTACTTATTAGAATTTCTGAATCAATTCTTCTCATCTCACCTAGAGCAGCCAAATCCTTCTCTAATTTGAATGAGCTCCTTCCTGTTTCATTTTGCACCTTGTCTACCTTTCTCTTTAAGGTGCTCAAAGAATTCCACCTCTGCAGGGAGGTTTGTACCACCTCCTCAGCTCCTTCAAATGCCGATAACATCCATTTCTTCATTACCATCACCTCATGCTTCATCAGGTCCAATTTGGTGACCTCATCTTGGGATATAATAGTCAATGGGATGGCCAGATCAACAGGCACATGATCAGGGTTAATTAACCCTTTTATAAAAGAATGTAATTGAGCAATATGCTCTTTATGTACTTTATTCTTCTCCTTTTCCTTCTTCACCCTTTGGGTTAGGGAATCAATTGTATCCTTTCCTTCCTAACCCTCTTGGTCTTCATTGGCAAAACCTAGATCAACATTAGTGATCTGAAACTCCTCCAGGCTAATTTTTCCCTTCTCCTTCTCAACTATAGGGAGAGCTACCTATTCAATCCTCCTACCTGTAGTAGGATCTCTTTTTATTACAGATGTTAGCCTAGCCTTCCTCCTTGGCTTCATCATGTTCTTAGCAAACAAGGTAAACACATGAAAATCTTGGACTTCTTCTACTTGCTGCAGATGTATCTCCCATTCCAACCAATGAGGGTTATCACCTCCAAATTCTTGGTGAGCCTTTTCTATCATAGGTATCCTATTCTCCTATATCAACTTCTATCCTTGGTGGTGAGGGCACGTTCTTGATTTCTTCCTCATGCAGTTCATCATGAGGGGGATCCTGTTGGGGTTCTTCTTGTTGAAGGAATTCCTTCTGTGGAGAAGGCTCTTGTGAAATATTGGTATTCTGATCTTGTGCCTCCCCTAGTGAATTCTCCTTAGGGATTTCTTGATCCTTCTCCTTTGGCTCTTTTTGTGGCAAGTTGGCCTCTTAAGGAATCTGTGTACTATGGTCCTAAGTATCATCTTGATTATTTCCAGTCGCATCCTCTACCTCTTTTCCTGTTTTGTCATGTTGTGACGAGCCTTGCTCCACACCTTTTGATGTATTAGCCTCTTTTGTATTAGCTTCTTCCTCAGCTGATTTCTCTTCTATTGTTGGGCCTTTACCCTGATCACCCCCACTTTGTTGTTGTGCTTTTGATTCTGTGGGTACCTTATCTTGATCTTGGTTCAGATTAGGTGGACCATCACCCATCTCAGAATGCCTTGTCTCATCAGTCTGCCTAGGCTCCAATGGCATACTATTATCTTTATCTGGGTTTACATCACCCCTATATGTTAGGTCCACTATTGCAGGGCTTGTGACCTGATCAACCAAATTATCCAACCCTATCTGTTGGGTTATCCTTTCTGGGCTATCTTTTTTCATTTCCTCCATTTGTTTTTCTACTTGCAACACCTTCATTTGGGTTAGTGGAGTTCCATGAGGTGTCATCCTGGTGTTGGCAATGAGGGTTTCCATACATTGAGTAGTCACATCTTGAACTACCTCATTGTCTGACAGCTCCACTGTGTCATCCAAGCGAAAACGAGATTCCTTGCTAGTCCTGTATGCTTCTCTGGTCTACTCTTCATCCTTTTTGGTTTTAAATTTGATTATTTCAGGAATGGGGATTTCATGCTGCATTTCTTTTCTAAAAACCTCACTTCCCCTTCCCCTCAACATGATGGGATCAGTGTTGACATTCCCCCTCATAGATGTTCTTTGTTTCTTAGGTGGTGGGGTTTGCAACACATGCTTCCTTTTCTTTCTTGCTACCAGTAAGTCTTCATCTCTAGGTTCCTCACTTATTTGTTCTTCTCCTAAAGGGGAGTCCTCTCTTAAATCTCCTTATAGAGCCTATTCCTCTACCTACATCTCTGTTGTCTCAATGACAGGCCTAAGAATCCTTTTAGTTCTTGATCTCTCTAGGGGTTGTTGTGAGGTGGACAAATGTGCTGATGTAGATGCTCCACCACCTTTAGATATAATCCTTTCAATGATCACCCCTTTTGGCTCATTTCCTACCTTCTTTCCCTAGGAGGGTATCTTCTTTTGTTTCTCGGCAGGTAATTTTTCTCCATTAGACTTCCTCTTTTCAATCAAGAAATCATCGTATTCTTCGTCAAATAACTCCTGCCTCTTTTTCTTAGTCAATAGTGAGGGCCATGCCCTTCTTCTTTAGTTTAGTGATCTCTACATCCACCCACCTTTGGGTCATTTGGATCACCCCTTGCATTATTTGATCGAAAGATATATCTTCTATTTGTGTGAGATCAAGGGCAGATATGGTGTCATTGTACACCTTCTTGCTTTCATACTCATCTAACATTACCTTCCCATCATCATTATGTAATTGTACTAGCACTGGGATACAGTCAAAAGTCCTAATTTGATTAAAGGTAAGCCTTTGATACTTCCTCTTTCTCACCTCAGCCTCATCATCACAATCAGTCCAAAAGTCCTCTAGATGCTTTTGGTGTATTTATTTTCCCAGAAGTTTCTGCATCCTGCCATAAGGGTCATATGATCTGGCGAGAGGATATGGTTGTAAGTACATTAATTTCAGCCCCCCAATAGCATGATTAATGCTCTATGAGCCCCCATGAACACTAGGAATAAAACTGGAGGGATCTTCTTTTTTACCTTATAGGTCTCCACCACTATAGATATATGTCTAACAAACTCCATCAAGACAACCCTATCAGTAGGGTATCTTGGTAGCATGAGGGGCTGTCCCTCAAATCCTTCAATCCTGATATATGAAAATGTAGCAAATTAGATGAACTAGGCCCCATGTTTGTAAATAACTTCTTGAGCTTCCATGCTCAGCCTCTTGGTCCTATCCTCCTCCATTGTTCTAACCAGATGCATAGAGAATGCTTCATTCACCAATTTGTAATCTTAGAGATATGCTTTTCTTCGTAGCTAGGGATAATGATCCCATATATGTGTATCTCTAGGGTTATTCCCCAGTCTGCCTACTGTCTGTAGGGCATCAAACATTCCTCAGGAGACATAGGAATTCACAACATAAGATGTCATGTAAGATAGGCATGCCTGTCCTCCTAGCTTTCTCATTCCTTCATCTAGGCTGTCACTGATGATGTTAGCCCATCGAGGTTTATTATCTGAATATAAGACCATCTGGATGATGCCAAACATCTAGTTCTCAAAATTACTAGCATGTGACTTGCCAGTCAGCGTACTTAATAAGGTCATCAGGCATTGATACTCATCATCAAAATTGAACTTAAACAGATACACTGGCAGCTTGGCCGATTCTGTGTAGGTGTTGTTCTTTGCCCTCCATTGGTACATCCTTTTCTGGGCATTCTTCTTATTATTGTTGTATTCCTTTTCCAGTTTTGGTAAATCCACCCTGACCACCTTACTCCCTTTGGCAAGTTGAAAGTAGTTATGAGGCCCTCGACTGAGAAATCAGCATATACCCTGCCATGCTTCTCCACTCTTCTATTCTCCAGGTTATAATTCCTGGCACACTCTACCACTAGCTCTATGGCATCCATGGCATATGGAAAACCTATTGCATGCCACATCCCAGTCATAAATACTCTGTCCAATATAGGGTTATCCTTATCATTATCCAATTTTCTGGTCCATGCATCCAACTCTATATCTCCTTGATGTGTATCTCCAATAACACCATATCTAAACCCTACCCCTTCTAGTTGTACAAACATGGGCTTCAAGAATTTAGTCTCGGATCTATTCATTCTAACATTGGCCATTGAATCCTACAATAAACATGGCATATCTTACCCATGATATCCATATGCACTCTCAACGATATCATGCATCACCCGTACTATCTACCACTTTCAAACTTTCATACATTACTATGCAGATTTACCCTAATACAGATAAGTATTTTACCTGGAAAATTATAGAAAACAACAAAGGAGAGGACCTTGAAGTTACTTACCTGATAACGCTTTCCTTAGGGTTATATGAATGATTATGAGAAATACTGTAGACGTGCAAGGTCACCCGTTACATTGTAGGTCCAATCTACTTACAGGTAGGCTGATAAGGGTTTGACTTTGGAGATCTGTAACTTTCAATTTATCTCAAGGTAAATAAAAATGACCTTTGAATTTTACTTTTAAATAAATCAATAAGATGAATTAGGTTAAAATGTGTTGTCTTTTGATTAAATATGTTGATCATTTGTAGGGAATCCGTAGATGTTGCCAAGTGTTCAATTCGTATTTGTAATCGGTGGGAGTTCATCTACTACCCTAATTGAATTAAATGTTTAAAAAGGGGGGGGTGATCTTAAAAAGATCAGGGATATTCAGAAATGTGACACCCCATGGATAATATGACCCCCTCTACTTTCACCTTGCGTGAGACAATAGTGTATAAAGGATCAGGTGATACGGTCAACCTTTTGACTATAGAGCCTATCGGGTCATGAAACTAAGATCAGGGGCTCTTCACAATATGACCCCATCCTAGGGGACAAGATCATGATGACATCATTATGTCATCGATGTTTCATTAAGTATTATTTTGGTGATGTCATCATCATATTGAAAAACATGACGGATATTGGATATATGACCCCCCGTAGTTTAGATGGGACGATGATGTCATCATCGGGGTGACTTTTTTTGTTTGTTGGAATTGGATGATGTTACTATCATATTGACATAGGGTGATATCTGTGAAAGGGTGATATTTGGTAAGATGACTGATATTAAAAATGACCCCCCCAAAAATATATGATCCTCCTTGACGGGTAGATGCTGGCTCTTATTTGACTTTGACATTTGCATATAAGATATCGAAGGAGTCACAGGTGATAATTTTAAGCTCGGGTGATCTTATCAAATATGACTAATGTTAGAAATATGACGCCCTGAGAATAATATCAAGTTTGACCAAACTTTGACTCAACATAACTTTCAACCTTTAAACAATTTTGGGGTGATCCAAAAGGCAAACTTAAAATTTTGTGTACTTTCCAACCATGAAGTTAATAATAGAAAATGATGACTCTGACAACTGACTTCATTTGGTGGTGAATCCATCCCCTTCAAGGTGACATACTTGACTAATTTTGCCAAATTGCCCAAAGCAAGAAACAAGCAAACAAGAAGCAGAGAGAAAAGTCGGGTCCCTGTTTTGCTAAGGCAAAATGGGGCGTGTTGTGTAACTACACAACAACTTGCCACCAAAGAAAATAACCAAATTCCAATGATCTAAGTGATGTGATCACATTCTAACATAGCATCTTAACTCTTTCAAGTATAAGTATTATGACCTTTCTGAATGATATGAGTTTCATCATTGCAATAATGCTAGCAAGGGATCAGGTGTGTGCAAATGATTAATTATCCTCATCTTGAAAGTAAGTTGAAAACATGAGTAACTGATGTTAAGATACATATTTTGGGATCATCTCTCATAGCCAACCTGGATAGAGCATTGTTGTCAGTAGGTGTCCATAGTCTCGACAAGGTTATCTATACAATCCCCCTAAGTAGAGCCCCACTGCCAGTAGGCATCTATAGCCGTGGTAGAGTTACTTTGATGGCCTAATTTTATTCCTTTTGGATTTTCAATATTTATTTCTTTGTTCATATGATATTATCATGTAAGCTCAATATGCAAGGTGTGGTCACTTGCTGATTTAGGTTGGAGTTTGTATTGGTAGCAAGGGAGTCCCTTTGGATTTTTCACTTAACACCTATACTTATGTGTTCCACAAACCCAAGGCTGTTAGGTGAGTCATTGTGAAAATCACCTTAGTTAAGAAAAGGCACCATGATGAAAAAGATATCACAGACCTAGTCATAGATACTCCTCAAATTGAGTCATAACCTATATATAAATTTTCTCTCATCACTTGGATCCTAACAATTTGGTTTGGTTCCTTAGGGTGACAAGTTACATCATCTTGACTAACCAAAACAAAACTCAACAGATAAGCAAATAAACCAAACAAAGCTATACAAACAACTATACAATATGCACATTATGATACATTTGACTTACATGACCTGGTCTCAGGCTTGGAAATAATGCTTGAGGAACTATCCATTGACTAGTAATGGGACATCCTCACCTATTAAAGTCTTAAGTCTATAGGTACTGTCTCCTAGGATTTCTGAAATTTGAAAAGGACCTATCTAAAGTTTATCAAATTTACCATGATCCCCTTTCTTTTCATGTTCTTTGTCCCACATAAGGACTAAATCTAAAATCCTAAAAGCCTTAACTCTGGCTCTTTTATCAAACCATTGTTTGACAACAACCTGATGTTTAGCAAACTGATCAATTGCTCTATTTCTTTTTTCTTCCAGATGCATCAGCTGAAGTAACCTGACTTCTTGTTTGTTATCTATACCCAGATATTCTTGTGTGAACTACAACATGGGGATCTTTAAGTTAACTGGGAGGATAGGATCCACCCCATATACTAGTTGATAAGGAGAATTTCCCAATGCAGTCTTCATCCTGGCTCTATCTACCCATAATGCATGTTTTAATAGGATGTTCCACTCCCTAGGGTTTTTCTCTATTAGTTTCTTTATGATATTCAACAAGTTCTTATTTGTAGACTCTGCTAGTCCATTCCCTTGAGGGTAATAATTTGAAGAAAACTTCAAAATGATTCCATGATCAAAAGCCCAACTTGACAATCTTAATGATGCAAATGCAGGTCCATTGTCACATACTAAAGCATAAGGAACTCCATACCTGGTTACTATGTTGTTTTCCAAGAACTTGATCACATCCTCAACATTGCATGTTTTACTGCTAACAGCTTTAGTCCACCTAGTACAATAATCAGTAATAGTCAACACATACCTATGGCATGAGGATGATGGAGGATTGATGGGTCCTATGAAGTCCATGCCCCATTGAGCAAATGGGCGCATCTCCATCACTAGTTGCAAAGGTTGAGTGGCATATTTTTCTCTATTTGCAGCAACCTGACATATATGACAACATTTGATGTGTTTAGCAGTATCCTTAAAAATAGTGGGCCAGTAGTATCCTACCCTGAGGATGGCATGAGCAGTAGCTAAGTGTGATCCGTGTGCGGTTCCAAATTTGTCATGTAACTCTGTTAACACCTTATCTACTTCCTGCCTTTCTAGGCATCTAAGATATATTCCTTCATAGTTCCTTTTGAAAAGGATTCCTCCTTTTATCATGTATTTTGTGATCTTATCTTCATTGCTCTTCTCTATGAGGTCTACAATCTGGATGGACATCTTCCAGTAATCAGGATGTGCCTGATATATGAATACCATTCTCTAGTTTCCTTTGTATTTATGACATACTGCTGGCTCATGATGTTAGGGTGAATTTATGATATCATTTGACTTAAAGCCTGTCCTCTTACCAACTTCATGGGCGTTATATCCATATCATATCCTTGGAGAACTGTTATCCATTTAGCTCTCTTCTCACTTGGTTCACTTTGCATGAGGAGCATCTTTACTGCTGCATCTGGTACTACAACAATTACCTTACTTCTCAAGATGTAATGTCTAAACTTCTTGACTGCATGGACTAAAGCAAGGGCTTATCTTTCAACATCCATATATCTGATCTCTGCATCTCTAAAAGGGCAACTCATGAAGGCTATAGGATTTTCCTCTTCAACCTCATTTCTTTGTGTTAATACTATTGTAGATGTATGCTTTGAAGCAAATGAGTACATGTAAAAATCTTTTGTATAATCTAGACTAATCAAAATAGGATCATTAGATATAGCTTTCTTGATATCTTCAAAAGCTACTCTGGCTTTAGGTGTCCACTCAATTTTAGCATCCTTCTTAAGCATTGCATACAATGGTCTGACAATCTTTACAAAACTAGTGATGAATTTTCTAACGAAATTGATCTTACCAAAATAAGATTTGAGCTCTTTCTTACTTCTAGGAAGTTGTATCTTCATGATTGATTCTACTCTTGTAGGGTCAATAATGATCCCATTTTCTGTTATCAGATGACCTAATAACTTTCCTGCAGTTACTCCAAATATGCATTTCTTAGGGTTCAGGGATATTCCATAATGTTCACATTTCTTAAACACCTTCCTAAGGTCTTCTACATGATTTCCTCTCTCTTTAGAGAAAAATGTCAAGTCATCCATGTATATGACTATGCATTTACCAATGAACCCCCTAAATTCTATATCCATTGCTCATTGAAAAGTGGCCCTAGCATTTATCAAGCCAAAGGGCATATGCCGGTAAGCAAATATCCCCCACTTGGTAGTGAAAGCAGTTTTCAATCTATCTATTTTATCCACCATCACTTGGTTGTAACCTGAAAAACCATCCAAAAATGACATCATCTTTGCACCATTTACTATCTGCAAGACTTCATCCAATGAAGGCAAAGGATAATTATCCTTTTCAGAAGCTCTGTTTAAATTTTTTAAGTCTACACATAACCTGATGTTACCATTCTTCTTCATCACAGGGACCAAGTTGGCCACCCATGTAGAATGCCTGACAGGGAATATGATTCTAGCATTAAGCAATTTCTATACTTCTTCAAAGATGATGGGCTCTAACAAGGCATTAACAAGCCTTTGCTTTTGTCTAAAGGGTTTGGCATCTGGCTTTAATGGTATAGTATGAGTAATGATTGAAGTATCATAAGTTTTCAACTCATCATATGTCCAGGCGATAACATGGATATAATCTTTAAGTGCTTGAGTTATCCCTGTCATTTCTTCTTCTATACGCACTTTTCCAATCAGGACATTCCTTTTCTCTTCATCTTGTCCTATGTTGATTGGTGAACATTCCCCTCCATCTACTTTAGGAAGATCCCTCTGTTTTAGCATATTATCTAAATCAAATGCTCTTTCTAGTTCTATCATCCCTTTGGGAATCTTGTTACTAGGTAAATCCATGATCTCTTCTTCTTCCCAAATGTGATCTTCCACATTCCTTTCATCTATGATTTGTGCATCAAACACATCTCTATTTGATATGAAGTCTAAAATGTGTTGATCATCATCAAACACTTGAAGATTGATGACATTATCTAGCACAGAGGGTACCGATACTAACTCAACTGAAAACCTCTTTAGACTGGATATGGATAATGACTCCAAAGTACTTACAGCTTGGGCCAAGGCATCTGCTCTATGATTTTGTTCTCTAGGCACATGAGTGATGTTAAATGCATCAAAATCTTCTATCAAATCCCATACTCTATGCCAGTAATTAGACAACCTCTTGTAATTACAAGAGTGTATGCCTCTAACTTGTCTTACCACTAATTCAGAGTCTCCATAGACATGCAAAATCTTAACTTTCTTTTTGAGTGCAAACAATATCCCATGAATCATGGCTTCATACTCTGTCACATTATTTGTGCATGGGAACTATAATCTATATGCTGCCAAGTAAGATTTACCAGCTGGATCAATAAGGTCTATTCCTACTCCAGCTCCTTTTTTTGACTTAGATCCATCAAACCTAAGGATCCATGGCTTATATTCAGTTAAAGGTTTATCTGGACCTTCTTTTTTCTTTTTGGCTCTGGCGGCTGCACCACCTGATATCCATTTTAATTTTGGTAACTCACTCTTCTCAGACTTCACCTTATCTGACTAATGTGAAGCTGACATTTTTTTTCCTTTTTATCATCTGAAGAGTGATCTTTTGAACAAAGCATCATTTGCCTCCTCAAAATATGTAAACATAATGAGCAAGTAGTCTCTGATTGTGGTACCTCATGTAACCTGCACCAACCTTCAATTAGAGCATCATGTGGGGAATCATGTTGTAACAACATCTTCTGGACTTGTTTTGACAAAAATTCTTCAAATTTGGTCAAATTACTATCTCTATCTTCATTAGATATTTCATAATCTGATTCAACCAAACAATCGGTCCCTAGGGTGATATTCTTGGTATTCTTATAGCTTCCCTTAGTGCACACTAGGATCTCTTCTATCTTATGAATGTAACTTTCATCGTGATATGCGCTTTCTTCTATACATGCAGATGATAAACAAGAATCAGTATCTATAACTCTCTGTATGACTCACCATGGATGATGATGCTTTGCTCTCACTGCATGCTTGTTCCAATTCCATCATATCTAAGCAAGTATCACAGGTTCTCTCAGAATGTGCTTCATCATGTAATCTGCACCATCCTTCCATCAAAACATCCTTGTTAGACTTATTTAGCAATTGGCAACGTTGTAATTATCTAGATAAGTACATTTGAAATTCCCAAAATGATCTATTTCCTTATCATCACTTGAACTTTGATCAGATTCTATAATTATTCTATCATCCTGAAGGTTATCATTATGAACATGAACATCATACATGAGGATCTCTTCTATCTTAACGGTTTGAGGTCTAATGGTGTAAACTCTGGGTCCAACATCTATATACATAATCTCATTGGTTTTATTGTACTCAGTGATCATATGTTTCATATGGGGTTTAGCATCTATCCTAATTTGGTTTGGAATTCCTTTCCAAGGTAGCCACATATGACTAAAATCAATGGGCATGTATCCATTGAGTGTTTTTGACCAATCCCTGCTAAGCAACATTCCATATGTGTCAGGTATATCTACTACTTGGATATCAATATAGTATTGAATTCTTGGATTTGATGCTAATTGCATATGGATGTGAGTTAATTCTACTACAACACTCACCTCTATTTTATCTAACTATGTTACCTTCTTTAATGACTTGGCAGGATGTAACCCTAAGGCATTGCATATGGACAATAACATTACATTGGTAGATGCACCTGAATCTACTAAACAATTATGCAAATTCTTATTGAACATCCTTATGGTAACGAGAAATGGAGGTGACTTAGGCTTATCTCTATAAAGAGTCATGTGTGAAGTTTCTGCAGCTTAGACAATAGCTAAAATTTTGTGTTTAACACTAGTATCCTTAGCAACATGATCTTTATTCAAAGTTTGATTTGAAGGATGACTGTCCTCTTTTGGAGCAGGGTCATCTAAAGATTTCATGAATGCCTTTTTAATAGCTAGGGTTTTGAGTAGTTCTGACAGTGACAAACTGATTTTGATCTTCTTCATTTCATCTGCTAAGTATGTGACCAGTTTGTCAGATTCAGGAGACAAATTGCTAGTTCTTGGTACTGCATTCTGTGGTGCTAGGTATTGAGCATTAACCTTGGGAAATCTAGGGTTATTACTTGCCTTAGGATAAGGAGGTGTGTTAAAATTATTTGGAGGCAAGGACGTAGTCAAAGGACACATAGGTCTATTGGAGTTATTCCTCAAGTTATAGTTATGTCTACCCTGATATTGTTTCTGATAAGCATGCACTTCTTCATGTTCAATTGATGGCTCGTTCTCATCTTCGAAGGGAAAAACATAATTTGTTTCAAAAGCCATAGCTGACTCTTCACATGCTAAGGTGTAATTCTCATGAGATGATGACATCTGCTGATGAGGACAATTGGTGAAACTTTCCAATACAAGAGCAAAATCATATCCACATGGGACAATTTCATTTCCTTCAACATAAGGTGGATTACCTGCAGTATTAGATACTTCAGCTTGGAATATACTAGCTGCTATCCTGAATTGAGGACAATCTAGCTCTACATGAGCATTGGTGTTATGTATCCTACACCAATTTGTAAGGGTTGCTTCTGCCAGGTTCATTATAGTGGTCTGCTTAGGTTCACTAGGAGGCTGGTTGTCTAAGGGTGATGGCAAAGAACCATCATTTGGCCTAGTGTTCCATACTCTAGGCTATCTAGGGGTGTTATTGCTACTACTGTTGTTATTATTATTGTTATTATATCCCCTATCAGGATATCTAGATCTGTCATTGTTATATCCTCTATTCTGATTTGGTTGGGAATAGAAATTCTGACTTCTTAGATGAGTGATTTCAGTTGTTAATTTCCTCAATTGTGCTGACATCTCTTTAATTTTTTCCTTTTCTTCCTAAACTTTGGCCACTACATTCTCTGTTTGAGGTTTGAAAAAGGAAGAACTGTTATTATTATTATTTGTCTGTCCTGCATCCTGAGGCACTTGTGTATGTCTTGGATATTGCACCATCTGACTGTTTCCATTTGGAGGCAGTATGATGCTAAGTGGAGGTACTTGTAAAGGACTTGACATTATAGCTGGAAGCATCATAGCTCCATTAGTCTTCTTTTGAGTAGGATATGCAAGAAATGCTACACTAGGTGTTGGAGTAGGGATCAACTAGTGATTGACTTTTATGGCTTCCTCAAAAGCTCCTGCCAAAGTTGTGACACCAAGATGTGTTCTCCTGATAAACATAGAAGTTAGGGGATCTAATGCTAAGTAGTATATACTCCTAGCAATTTCATTTACTACATTATAAGGGGCAACTAGCTTTGAAAGCATCTTTTGGAATCTAGCATTGAAGTTAGCAATAGGTTCTCCCTCAAATCTCTTAATTGTGGCAAACAAATGGTAATTCATTGAAGGATCTATAGGTATTTTGAATCTATCCTTAAAAGCTTTCTCTAGGGCAGCCCATGAACCAATTGAACCTTGACCAAGACTGATGTACCAATTATATGCCTCTTCCCCTAAGGAAAATGGAAATAACCTACACATGACATCCTAATGTTCAATTCTCACTCTACAATAGGCTTCCTTGAATGTTTTGATGTGATCATCAGCATCCTAATATGGATGATATTTAGGACAAATCTTTTCAGGATTTTTAGGTAAAGGGTGATATGCATTGAAAGTTAAAGGTGATTCTAAAACAAAGAATGACATTGTGACTGGTGGAGGTTGGACTAGAGGTGTTACAGGTGGTCTTGTAGGTGTTTGTAATCCAACATGAGTTATTGGAGTGTGTTCTGATGAAGCCTCTAATGTACTAGAACTAGGAGTATGATGAATATCTACTATTCTAGGTCTGAGTCCACGGATAGGCAATTCCTCAAAAAGTCCACTAGATCTAGACCTGGTATTTGGCCTGAGAGCTAGGATTTCTACAATTTATGAAGATTTGGCTTATTTTATTGTAAAGATCAGCTGAACTACTCTTGCAAAGGATGTATTTACGGCCAGAATCTAAAACTAACTGGATATTTATGTAATATTTGCAGAAATGATGCAAATATGAACAGACATTGAGACTTTTCACACACAAATATTCTAGATGTCTGGTATCACAAGCAAATTATTTCAAAGACTTAGTAAGAAAACTTGAATGACAACTTGACTTTGAAGACAATAATTGACTATAAAGATTGAGATATTTATGCATAATTCTTCAATATTCATGATAGGCAGACATAAAAAGCACAAAACAACAAATCTTTGTAGGAACCTTTAAAATAATGACCCGTGAGAATGTTACCTTACTCGACACAAGGATATATGAGCGCGTCACCTTTATGCAGCGAAGATAGGCCCTCCTCCTAGTGCCAATTTATGTTGATGATGATTGTTAGTCATAACAACATGCATAAAAATTTGCACAACAAACCTTTATTATCTTATAAGGTAGATTGATGACTCCAAGGCTCCGTTGATCAGGTCATGATCATCTAACATTACTCAGAGGTTGATGTGACATTTTGTTTTGCATTTCAAGGGGTCTTACATTCACTTAGGTGATTGATAATGCACTTGTATTTTGTAAATTCACTTCACAAAGAGGTTATTTCTAATTTATCCCACGGATTACTGTGATATTTGTAATTTTGATCAATTCTTCTGAACATTGATCGTCATGAACTTACACATGCTTCTACACTGTATTTATTCAAATAATGTGTCTACAAGTAGATATTCATATGTTCATCATAGATATTTATCGGTATTGGCATGATGTTTATCAATTTAACATGCTTTCACTCAAAATATGCTCTGTATTTTCAATAATTTATGAGATATCTACATATTTCATATTTATTTGCTTTAGATTGTATGTTATTTACAATTATAGAAGTGATTTGTATTGAAATTCAAAGAAATTTAAAGAAATACTTCTAATTTTAGTGAACCTTTAGTTATTGAATCACAAACACACAGGATATATTCATGAAGAGAAGGAAATCAAACCATAATTCACCAGGTTGTTCCACAGCTAGGTATGGTTGATGCTAACTTCAAAGGAACAAAGAATGAAAACAATATATGCAGATAGAATAGCACTCCAAGGGACATAGCTAATCAACACATATATTCAGATTTTGCTCACAGATTACTCAGGATATACAATGATTTGTAATCAAAATATCTTCTCTTTCATTAAGTATGCAAAACATGTACATTCACAATAACTTTGAAATAAGTCCTGAATTCTTCAGCAATCAGATTTCAATTAAGTTTTGAATGCTTAAAAAGATGCACTCCCAACCCTTTTATAGAACAAGGAGGGAGGCAGTTACAAATGACCAATGGTCGAGATTTATCCATTCAGATCAATGGCTAATAATCCATCATTGACTTAGTCAACATCTGTATTCGTGGCACAAGTTGCCAGTTGGCAACCATTTGTATGACTTGCTACTCATAAGTAGCCTTATGCATATACTTTCTTGGTGATGCATCTATACTTACTCTTCATCTCCTTCTTCTTCTTCATTTTCTTCATCACCTTCTCTATCTACATCACCTTCATCTTCATTACTGCTCTGATGTAGATCATCCCAAATATGGACCTTTACTGTTGTCCTGATTGCCTCATATAGCTACACAATTCTATCTATCTCACCTCCATCCTGGACTTTAGCTTTTATTATTGCATGTTTATGGGAAGGGAACTTAGCCTTGAGAGACTCTATTTTTCCTTTCCTACTGCTTAATGTCTCATTATACACTTCCACCTTGACTTTCATCCTCATGACCCTATTCATCACCTCTTCTATCAAGTTGTTTATGGGGTCATCTGCTACAAGCTTGAAATTATCATGTAGAGCCTTCACAGCAAAATCTACATCTTGATTCTCAAATTTACCTTCTATTTTTCCCTCTAAAGCCTCTAGGGTCTCTACCTCATATGCCATCATACTATGTAGTTTAACACTGATGTCCCTGAGCTTACCACTGCACCTTTTCAATACATCACATTCGAACCTAATATATTCATACCAAATCCCCGTCAGCAGGGCAGTGTTATTATCTAATACCTTATTACTTATTAGAATTTGTGAATCAATTCTTCTCATCTCACCCAGAGTAGCCAGATGCTTCTCTAATTTGAATGACCTCCTACCTGTTTCATTCTACACCTTGTCTACCTTTCTCTTTAAGGTGCTCAAAGAATTCCACCTCTATAGGGAGGTCTGTACCACCTCCTCATCTCCTTCAAATGCTGATAACATCCATTTCTTCATTACCATTACCTCATGCTTCATCAGGTCCAATTTTGTGACCTCATCTTGGGATATAATAGTCAATGGGATGGTCAGATCATTAGGCACATGATTAGGGTTAATTAACCCTTTTATAAAAGAATACAATTGAGCAATATGCTCTTTATGTACTTTATTCTTCTCCTTTTCCTTCTTCACCCTTTGGGTTAGGGAATCAATGATATCCTTTCCTTCCTGACCCTCTTGGTCTCCATTGGCAAAACCTAGATCAACATTAGTGATTTGAAACTCCTCTAAGCTAATTTTACCCTTCTCCTTCTCAACCATAGGGAGAGCTACCTGTGCAGTCCTCCTACCTATAGTAGGATCTCTTTTTATTGCAGATGTTAGCCTAGCCTTCCTCCTTGGCTTCATCATGTTCTTAGCAACCAAGGTAGAGACATCAAAATCTTGGACTTCTACTTGCTACACATGTATCTCCCGTTCCAACCAATGAGGGATATCACCTCCAAATTCTTGGTGACCCTTTTCTATCATAGGTATCTTGCTCTCCAATATTAGCTTCTATCCTTGGTGGCGAGGGCACCTTCTTGATTTCTTCCTCATGCAGTTCATCATGAGGGGGATCCTATTGGGGTTCTTCTTGTTGAAGGAATTCCTTCTGTGGAGGAGGCTCTTGTGAAATATTGGTATTCTGATCTTGTGCCTCCCTTGGTGAATTCTCCTTAAGGATTTCTTGATCCTTCTCCTTAGGCTCATTTTTTGGCAAGTTGGCCTCTTGGGAATCTGTGTACTATGGCCCTGAGTATCATCTTGATTATTTCCAGCCACATCCTCTATCTCTTTTCTAATTTTGTCACCTTGTGATGAGCCTTGCTCCATAGCTTTTGATGTATCAGCCTCTTTTGTATTAGCTTCTTCCTCAACTGATTTTTCTTCTAATGTTGGGCCTTTACCCTGATCACCCCCACTTTGTTGTTGTGCTTTTGATTATGTGGGTACCTTATCTTGATCTTGGTTTAGATCAGGTGGAGCATCACCCATCTTAGAATGCCTTGTCTCATCAATTTGCCTAGGCTCTAATGGCGTACTATTATCTTTATCTGGGCTTACATCACCCCTATATGTTATGTCCACTGCTGCAAGGCTTGTGACCTGATCAACAAAATTATCCAGCGCTATCTATTGGGCTATCCTTTCTAGGCTATCCTATTCTATTTCCTTAATTTGTTTTTCTTCTTGCAACACCCTCATTTGGGCTAGTGGAGTTCCATGAGGTGTCATCTTGGTGTTGGCAACCAGGGTTTCCATACGTTAAGCAGCCACATCTTGAACTACCTCATCGTCTGACAGCTCCACTGTGTCATCCAAGGGAAAACGAGATTCCCTGCTAGTACTATGTACTTCTCTAGTATGCTATTCTACCTTTTCAGTTTTAAATTTGATTATTTTAGGAATGGGGACTTCATACTACAGTTCTTTTCTAAAAACCTCACTTCCCCTTCCCCTCAACATGATGGGATTAGTGTTGACATTCCCCCTCATAGATGTTCTTTGTTTCTTAGGTGGTGGGGTCTGCAACACATGCTTCCTTTTCTTTCTTGCTACCAACAAGTCTTCATCTCCAGGTTCCTCACTTATTTGTTCTTCTCCTAAAGGGGAGTCCTCTCCTAAATCTCCTTATAGAGCCTGTTCCTCTACCTACATCTCTGTTGTCTCAGTGATAGGCCTAAGAATCCTTTTAGTACTTGATCTCTCTAGGGGTTGTTGTGAGGTGGACACATGTGCTGATGTAGATGCTCCACCACCTTTAGATATAATCCTTTCAATGATCACCCCTTTTGACTCATTCCCTACCTTCTTTCCCTTGGAGGGTATCTTCTTTTGTTTCTCGGCAGGTAATCTTTCTCCATTAGACTTCCTCTTTTCAATCAAGAAATCATCATATTCTTCGCCAGATAACTCCTGCCTCTTTTTCTTATTGTCAATAGTGAGGGTCATGCCCTTCTTCTTTAGTTTAGTGATCTCTACATCCACCCACCTTTAGGTCAGTTGGATAACCCCTTGCATTATTTGATCCAAAGATATATCTTTTGTTTGTGTGAGATCAGGGGCAGATATGGTGTCATTGTAAACCTTCTTGCTTTCATACTCATCTTACATTAAGTTCCCATCATCATTATGTAATTGTACTAGCATTGTGATATAGTCAAAGGTCCTGATTTGATTCAAGGTAAGCCTTTGATACTTCCTCTTTCTCACCTCAACCTCATCATCACAATCAGTCCAAAAGTCCTCTAGATGCTTTTGGTGTATTTGTTTTCCCAAAAGTTTCTGCATCTTGTCATAGGGGTCATATGATCTGGCAAGAGGATATGGTTGTAAGTACATTAATTTCAGCCCCCCAATAGCATGCTTAATGCTCTGTGAGTCTGGGCATAAATACCATGCCATGAACACTGAGAATAAAACTAGAGGGATCTTCTTTTGTGCCGTATAGGCCTCCACTGGTGTAGATATTTGTCTAACAAACTCCATCAAGACAACCCTATAAGTAGGGTATCTTGGCAGCATGAGGGGATGTCCCTCAAATCCTTTAATCCTGATATATGAAAATGTAGCAAATTAGATGAACTAGGCCCCATGTTTGTAAATAACTTCTTGAGATTCCATGTTCAGCCTCTTGGTCCTATCCTCCTCCATTGTTCTAACCAGATGCATAGAGAATGCATCATTCACCAATTTGTAATCTTAGAGATATGCTTTTCTTTGTAGCTGTGGATAATGATCCCATATATGTGTATCTCCAGGGTTATTCCCCAGTCTGGCTACTATTTGTAGGGCATCAAACATTCCTCAGGAGGCACAGGAATACACAACATAAGATGTCATGTAAAATAGGCATGACTATCCTCCTAGCTTTCTCATTCTTTCATCCAGGATGTCAGTGATGATGTTAGCCCACCGAGGCTTATTATATTAATATAAGACCATCTAGATGATACCAAACATCTAGTTCTCAAAATTACCAACATGTGGCTTGCCAGTCATCCTTCTTAACAGGGTCATCAGGTATTGATACTCATCATCAAAATGAAACTTAAATAGATACACTGGCAGCTTGGCCGAGGCTGTATAGGTGTTGTTCTTTTCCCTCCACTGGTACATCCTTTTCTGGGCACCCTTCTTATTATTGTTGTATTCCTTTTCCAGTTTAGGTAAATCCACCCTACCCACCTTACTCCCTACTGGCAAGATGAAAGTAGTTGTGAGGCCCTCGACTGAGAAATCAGCATATACCGTGCCGTTCTTCTCCACTCTTCTATTCTTTGGGTTATAATTCCTGGCACACTCTACCACAAGCTCTACAACATCCATGGCATACAGAAAACCTATTGCATGCCACATCCTAGTCATAAATACTCTATCCAATATAGGGTTATCCTTATCATTATCCAATTTTCTGGTCCATGCATCCAACTCTGTATCTCCAATAATACCATATCTAAACCCTACCTCTTCTAGTTGTACAAATATGGGCTTCAAGAATTTGGCCTCGGATATGTTCCTTCTAACATCAGCCATTGAATCCTATAATAAACATGACATATATTACCCATGATATCCATATGCACTCTCAACAATATCATGCATCACCCTTACTACCTACCACTTTCAAACTTTCATACATTACTATGCATATTTACCCTAATACAGATAAGTACTTTACCTAGAAAATTACAGAAAATGACAAAGGAGAGGGCCTTGAAGTTACTTACATGATAACACTTTCCTTAGGGTTATATGAATGATTACGGGAAAGACTGTAGATGTGTAAGGTCACCTGTTCCATTCCATTACATTGTAGGTCCAATCTGCTTGTAGGTAGGCTGATAAGGGTTTGACTTTGGAGCTTTGTAACTTTCGATTTATCTCAAGGTAAATAAAAATGACCTTTGAATTTCACTTTTAAATAGATCAATAAGATGAATTATGGTAAAATGTGTTGTCTTGATTAAATCCATTGATCATTTGTAGAAAATCCGTAGATGCTGCCAAGTGTTCAATTTGTATTTGTAATCTGCGGGAGTTCATCTACCGGCCTAATTACATTAAATGTTGAAAAAGAGGGGGGCGATCTTAAAATGATCAGGGATATTCAAAAATGTGACCCCCCATGGATAATATGACCCCCTCTACTTTCACTTTGTGCGAGACAATAGTGTATAAAGGATCGGGTGATACGATCAACCTTTTGACCATAGAGCCTATCGGGTCATGAAACTAAGATCAGGGGCTCTGTTGGTTCCCAAAAATGCAGGTTGCTAACCCTAAGAGGATGCCAGACTCTATGTTTGGATTTGCAACGTTTTTGGACCAATTGACAGAGCTATTAGCTCCCTACACTTCAGGTCCTGCAAACCTAGGCGGGTGTACCTTTGTAACTAAAGCAGACTTAACACTATATGACTTGATTGGATTAGTAAATCTATCACAATGGCATAAAATGTAATAGATGCAAGCTTCTAAACTACTCCTACTCCTAATACTAAGATCTGAGATTTGTTTGAATGAGATTTTATGGAATCCTAAAATGGAATTAGTATGACCAGTGCCTATTTCTGTTGGGCTAATGGAGTCAAGGTGTATATGATATATGATTTATTTATAGGTTACATTCCTAATTGTTTGGCACATGTGTTTGTTTATAGCTTGTATAAACGTGCAAGAATGTGACTGACAAACTCTACTTAGTGATCCACTCGAATCTTACCAGGTTACTGTGACTTATTGAAAGGATTTTTTTAATCCTTGCTTGAAGGAACCGATCAAAAGAATCACACAATGACAGCAAATGTGTATTGACAAATGGAGTTGATGCTCAATTTGAATAACAAGACAATATTGAGTTGGAGACAGTATGGCAATCTTTGATAATTATAGGGCTGCTCTTACCTATCCAAATGCTATCTCCAGGTTACTGTAATCGATCAAAAGGATTTTATATCTGTAATGGAAACCAATTAATTTGATTACACGAAAACAACAAGTGTGTCTCGATGAAACTGAAATATCAACTTGGAAACTCAGGTTCAAATAACAAAGAAATAACAGTATGGAGACAACCAAATAATTGCTCAGCTCAACAAACAATAGACACCAATATTAAATCATTTATTCATACATTTTCTCCACTATACAGTTTCGAAAGATTTTACAATGTACAACATAATATTTTGTTTTGGCAACTGGTCAATCCATCCAGTTATCTAACTGATGTTTTTCCTAATCTACTCTTGATCCTAATCTATTGATGATTTTTCTAATCTCTGTTTGCATCTCCATATATATCTTGTATTTTTAGGGTTGCAACCCTTCACATACCGGTGCATCCTTTGGTATGATTCTTCATTAAATTGTTTTAGGCAAAATAAAATATTTAATTAGTTGCCATTGGCAAATTAAATATTTTGATTAAACTTCAAGCTCAATTTTACTCATACATATGTTTACCATACTTAATCACCCATTTTAACTCCTCGAGTAAAAATATTTCGTATTACATTTACTTTGTGTGTCTTCACTTTGTTTTGCTAAAAATATTAATTTGGGTAAAAATATTACCCCGTTCTCTCTTCCTCGGTGAAAATACTTTTGCTGCAAATCATTCTTTAGGTTTGATGTCTTCTTAAACCTCAGAAAAATATTTCATTTCTTGCACCACTAAATATTTATTTATTTATATTTTTTATTACTTTTCCTTTGCAGGGTCCATCGGTGTAACATAAGTTTATCGGGAGCTTTAAAATATCTCCTATCGATATGTCGTCTCCTGCCGATGAAACCTCCATCTCTGTGAGGGATAACAATTTTTATTAATGCAAAATATAAAACATTAGCCTTCAATCCTTTAAAATTTAATTATTTCCCTTCATGTGATGAATAATATTAATCTCTTGTGGTCACGCTCACTCAATCTTCGGAGTAGAAATATTTCACTCGTTAGGGTAACATTATGACATATTAAAATAATACCCTTGTTAGGGTTTGCCTTCATTCCCCATGTATTTTGATTATTTACTTAATTAATTGTATCCTTTCTCTTTGATGGCAATCTTCACGTATTCACTCTTTGCTGGAATTATTTCATCTTTAATAAAATGTCATCAGGGTGAAATAACCTTCACTCTATAATCCTTGGTTTCACATCTCGATAAAAATATGTTATAATTTCATTGTCAAGAGGTGAAAAAATATTTACCTCTCCTTGTTTTAATTAGAGGATACTAGATATACTTTCGCTTGAAAATAAAGTATTTCATAATACTTTATTTTAATCTTTGTGTCGAATTTTTGGATTCTATTTTCCATTGTGTATTTTTACCTTTACTTGGCAAATATTTGATTTGGGTAAAAACAATTACCACCCACTTGTTTCACTCGTTGCCTTATGCATTTTCACATAAAAATTTATTTAGATAAAATAATTACCTATTTGATTAACTTCTCTAGAAAAGTATTTTTCTTCTGAGTAGAAAATATTTTGAATAAATTCTCACCTTATAACTCCTTCCATGAAAATAGGATATTTATTTGCACCTTTTGTAAATATTTATTCTCCTTTGAATAAACCTTTCATCTCACGGGACTCCATCGGCAAGACTTGTTAGATCGGTGTGACTTGAGATTTTCACTCCGATGGTATATCTCTTGCCGATGAGTTTTCCATCGGTGAGACCTATATGATGTCTTGCCGATGAAAATTTTTTTTATAGCTTTTGTTCATCAGTGAGACTTTTGCTGAAACTGTGTCCATTGTAGCAAATTGTTATATCACGAAAAAGGATAAAAAGTATTCCCAGTTCTTTTAATTCCATTTCACACACCTTGTATGGTGATCAAAATAGGCCAACTAGCCTTCAGAATTAGCTTGAAAAACTAATCAAAACTTTCCCCGGAGCCACAAAAATACACCAACATGTTGAATTGTGATAGGGGAGTATGGTCGTTAGACAGATTGGCATGAAGTTATTGGGATTAAAAGCTGCTCGCAATCAAAGTAGCTCACTCAATGTGTTTTACACCTGTTTTAAACTCAACTGAAACCTATTATTTTGCCTCTTTGGAAAAATATCAAATCTGATATTGAGAAGCTACCGTCCTGGAGATTAGTTCATTTAGGCCACATGAACATGTGTGCAAAAAGATTTTTCATTATTCCTCTTCCTTCATAAGATATCATATGTCAAAGTTGACCTTTCTAAAGCTGCCTGGGAATGCAGTCACAGAACTGTGTAAAATCTATTTGGATTTGATTTTGAAAAAATATCAAACGAAGTGCCGGGACCTTGAGAATTGGCATGTAGGCACATTAACATGGGAAGAATTTGAGACATCAATTGGTTTTTTATGAACACGACCCGATTGCTAGATATTACCCTCCAAATTAACCTCCTTGAAAACTACCCCTTCAAAACCTGATTCGAGCTCACCAACTTGCAATTTTAAAAACCCATTAAATCTCTTCCTGGGAAGTTGTAACTGGAAAGTTGAGTTTATTTAGGCTTGATGAGTGCATGTGTAAGAGGATTCTTCACCATCCATCTTCTGTTATGAAATGGTAAGGGCCAAAGTTGAGCTCTCCACAACTTTCTGGAAATGCATATGGCAACTGAACTTTTTACATTTGCTTTTGATTTTGAAAAAATAGCAAACGAGATGTTGGGGTCCCAAAAACTGGCATGAAAGTACATTATCATGAGAAAACTATGGAACACTAATTAGTTTGTCAGGATCATCATTTAGCTACTAGATATCAACCTCCAAAGTTGGCCTCTCGGGCTGATTTCACATTGTGCAAGTAACAAGCCTTATCAAAACCCTCCAACTTGGTTCTTCAAAACCTAGTCAAAATTGATCGTATGAAGCTGAAATCAGGAGTGCTCACTTACATATGGCAGACAAACATGTTTGTGAAATAATTTTGTATGAAGAGGAACTCGCTCCGAATTATAATGCTTCAAAGTAGGCCATTTGAGCATATTGTGCAGGTGTATCTATGAGTGTTGAAATTGAATTTTTCATATGGGAACCTAAAATCTTGCAAAAATTGGTATGAAATTTTAAGTCCCAACAGTGGCTCTGTCTGGGGATGTATGCCCCCTGCGGGCATAGCAAGATCCCAGATTTCTGGGGAGCAGACCAACGCCTTCTTCATTGGGTAACAGAGTCTACTTTTTGCCCCAAAACTGATATGGTCAAAAGACCATATCAGAAAAGAAAATCCATGTCTTTCCCCTGTCAAAAACCTTGTTCTGATCATGTTGTAATGATACCCCATCTGCTTGACTGAATCTGTTCATATAGTTCAATAATGCATCATAATTTATGCTGCAAGTGTGTTCTGTATTATTCGGTATCTGGAAGTCAGGCATAGTCTGAACACCTTCATCATTGCATGACATAAGGAAGTCATGATTATCAAACCTTGTAAGATGTCTTATTTTATCATATCTATTGTTATTCACCAAATGTTGGTTTTTTAATTGAATTGGAAAATGGAATAAATCAAGCTGCTTCTGACAAATGATATAATCAATGCTGATTCCAACATAAAACACCGTATCTTCTTCCTTATCACATCCATCTTCCCCACATGCTTGAGAGTCAATAATCTGCCAATCATACATACTGGAATCATCAACCTCCTCTGGTTCAATGGACATCTTTATCTCTGGATCAGTGTCACAAGAGAACTTATGACCACTATCTGTCTCTTCTTTGCAAAAATGTGACTTGGGAAATATGGCCTCGTATATTTCATCACCCTTACCATGTTGAATGGATTCACTGTCAAACGATATATGCGCTGGACACAGTATTTGGGTATCATCTTTATGTACATATCTTTGATATTCTTTGGTGAGCAATTCTGAAATATGCTCACTGTCAAGTGAGCATGTTTCTTCATCAACCCTCTTACTAAAATTTTCATCATTCTTTTCATCACTACTATAATGCTCAAAATTTGATGTACATATTTCATCAACCTTATCATTTATAGACTCTTTATCAGAATATCCACCTCCCTGATTGTCTAAATGCCTTTCATCTTCTTGATAACATGGATTTGAGAACACTTGAAATTCATTTTCTGGCATACCTTGGCAAAATGTCATCTGATCTTCTTCCATCTTTTCATCATACAATGGGTTTGAAAAATTTTGAAAATCATTTTCAGATATGTACACTTCCTCCTCATTGTGAGTTTGCCCTGCTTGAAAATAGTCATCCTCTTCATCTTCTTGTGCCATATCATCATACAATGGCTCTGAACAGGCTTGAAGATTATTTTCTGCCATGTGCACTTCCTCTTGATCAAGATCTTGAAAATATTCACCCTGGTTATCTGAAAAGATTTCATCCTCAAGATAGCATGGGTTTGGAAACATCTGGAGTTCATGTTCTGGTATACCCATCTTTTGAAAACAATGTTCTTCTTCCTCCCAACACTGCTGATTCATATATGGCGGTGGGTGGGCTGGGATAAAATTTGTTTGATATGGAGGCTGATAATAAACATTTTGTTGGGTGGGTTGATGAGAGTGCATATGTAGATGATGATATTGCAGAGCATATCGCTGTCCAGGTGGTGGATAGTATTCATTTTCTTGGTATGTTGCTAGTCCATCCATATCTGGCTGCATTGCTATATCAGTTTCTTCATATTTAGTATCATTGGATCCAACATTGATAATATCCTCGTGCCTTTTCCTTTCTATGATAGGAATCAATTTAACCAATTGGTCTATAGTAACTGGCTTTAATGATTCAGGCCAATTAGTAGACATAGGCACATAAGCAAGCATGAACATTTTAATAAATAAGGATACACTAGGTTTGAGATGAAAAGGTATCTGTTCATAGATATCCCCCAACCTGATGAACAACTTATATCCAGATTCTCCTTCATGTCTCCTTATTTCAAAGAATGCATCTAAAGGGGGTATGTTATATTTTTTCATATTTCATCAATTTTATTTTCAGAGTCGCCACCTCTTGTGAGAAGAGGAAAATTTCATCTTTCTGGGTTCTTGCCAGTAGAGTCTACCAATATGTATTTGAATTTTGTGTAGAGTCGCCACCTCTATTTAGAGGACTAATCAATTTTTCTGAGTTTTTCCTTCCACCAGCAGAGTTATGCCTTTTAATTTTCTGACTCTAATAACATGGTTTGCTACCAGGTTTCTCTATGTGTTCTCCCCAGTAGAGTCGCCATTTTGTTGGTTCCCAAAAATGCAGGTTGCTAACCCTAAGAGGATGCCAGACTCTATGTTTGGATTTGCAACGTTTTTGGACCAATTGACAGAGCTATTAGCTCCCTACACTTCAGGTCCTGCAAACCTAGGCGGGTGTACCTTTGTAACTAAAGCAGACTTAACACTATATGACTTGATTGGATTAGTAAATCTATCACAATGGCATAAAATGTAATAGATGCAAGCTTCTAAACTACTCCTACTCCTAATACTAAGATCTGAGATTTGTTTGAATGAGATTTTATGGAATCCTAAAATGGAATTAGTATGACCAGTGCCTATTTCTGTTGGGCTAATGGAGTCAAGGTGTATATGATATATGATTTATTTATAGGTTACATTCCTAATTGTTTGGCACATGTGTTTGTTTATAGCTTGTATAAACGTGCAAGAATGTGACTGACAAACTCTACTTAGTGATCCACTCGAATCTTACCAGGTTACTGTGACTTATTGAAAGGATTTTTTTAATCCTTGCTTGAAGGAACCGATCAAAAGAATCACACAATGACAGCAAATGTGTATTGACAAATGGAGTTGATGCTCAATTTGAATAACAAGACAATATTGAGTTGGAGACAGTATGGCAATCTTTGATAATTATAGGGCTGCTCTTACCTATCCAAATGCTACCTCCAGGTTACTGTAATCGATCAAAAGGATTTTATATCTGTAATGGAAACCAATTAATTTGATTACACGAAAACAACAAGTGTGTCTTGATGAAACTGAAATATCAACTTGGAAACTCAGGTTCAAATAACAAAGAAATAACAGTATGGAGACAACCAAATAATTGCTCAGCTCAACAAACAATAGACACCAATATTAAATCATTTATTCATACATTTTCTCCACTATACAGTTTCGAAAGATTTTACAATGTACAACATAATATTTTGTTTTGGCAACTGGTCAATCCATCCAGTTATCTAACTGATGTTTTTCCTAATCTACTCTTGATCCTAATCTATTGATGATTTTTCTAATCTCTGTTTGCATCTCCATATATATCTTGTATTTTTAGGGTTGCAACCCTTCACATACCGGTGCATCCTTTGGTATGATTCTTCATTAAATTGTTTTAGGCAAAATAAAATATTTAATTAGTTGCCATTGGCAAATTAAATATTTTGATTAAACTTCAAGCTCAATTTTACTCATACATATGTTTACCATACTTAATCACCCATTTTAACTCCTCGAGTAAAAATATTTCGTATTACATTTACTTTGTGTGTCTTCACTTTGTTTTGCTAAAAATATTAATTTGGGTAAAAATATTACCCCGTTCTCTCTTCCTCGGTGAAAATACTTTTGCTGCAAATCATTCTTTAGGTTTGATGTCTTCTTAAACCTCAGAAAAATATTTCATTTCTTGCACCACTAAATATTTATTTATTTATATTTTTTATTACTTTTCCTTTGCAGGGTCCATCGGTGTAACATAAGTTTATCGGGAGCTTTAAAATATCTCCTATCGATATGTCGTCTCCTGCCGATGAAACCTCCATCTCTGTGAGGGATAACAATTTTTATTAATGCAAAATATAAAACATTAGCCTTCAATCCTTTAAAATTTAATTATTTCCCTTCATGTGATGAATAATATTAATCTCTTGTGGTCACGCTCACTCAATCTTCGGAGTAGAAATATTTCACTCGTTAGGGTAACATTATGACATATTAAAATAATACCCTTGTTAGGGTTTGCCTTCATTCCCCATGTATTTTGATTATTTACTTAATTAATTGTATCCTTTCTCTTTGATGGCAATCTTCACGTATTCACTCTTTGCTGGAATTATTTCATCTTTAATAAAATGTCATCAGGGTGAAATAACCTTCACTCTATAATCCTTGGTTTCACATCTCGATAAAAATATGTTATAATTTCATTGTCAAGAGGTGAAAAAATATTTACCTCTCCTTGTTTTAATTAGAGGATACTAGATATACTTTCGCTTGAAAATAAAGTATTTCATAATACTTTATTTTAATCTTTGTGTCGAATTTTTGGATTCTATTTTCCATTGTGTATTTTTACCTTTACTTGGCAAATATTTGATTTGGGTAAAAACAATTACCACCCACTTGTTTCACTCGTTGCCTTATGCATTTTCACATAAAAATTTATTTAGATAAAATAATTACCTATTTGATTAACTTCTCTAGAAAAGTATTTTTCTTCTGAGTAGAAAATATTTTGAATAAATTCTCACCTTATAACTCCTTCCATGAAAATAGGATATTTATTTGCACCTTTTGTAAATATTTATTCTCCTTTGAATAAACCTTTCATCTCACGGGACTCCATCGGCAAGACTTGTTAGATCGGTGTGACTTGAGATTTTCACTCCGATGGTATATCTCTTGCCGATGAGTTTTCCATCGGTGAGACCTATATGATGTCTTGCCGATGAAAATTTTTTTTATAGCTTTTGTTCATCAGTGAGACTTTTGCTGAAACTGTGTCCATTGTAGCAAATTGTTATATCACGAAAAAGGATAAAAAGTATTCCCAGTTCTTTTAATTCCATTTCACACACCTTGTATGGTGATCAAAATAGGCCAACTAGCCTTCAGAATTAGCTTGAAAAACTAATCAAAACTTTCCCCGGAGCCACAAAAATACACCAACATGTTGAATTGTGATAGGGGAGTATGGTCGTTAGACAGATTGGCATGAAGTTATTGGGATTAAAAGCTGCTCGCAATCAAAGTAGCTCACTCAATGTGTTTTACACCTGTTTTAAACTCAACTGAAACCTATTATTTTGCCTCTTTGGAAAAATATCAAATCTGATATTGAGAAGCTACCGTCCTGGAGATTAGTTCATTTAGGCCACATGAACATGTGTGCAAAAAGATTTTTCATTATTCCTCTTCCTTCATAAGATATCATATGTCAAAGTTGACCTTTCTAAAGCTGCCTGGGAATGCAGTCACAGAACTGTGTAAAATCTATTTGGATTTGATTTTGAAAAAATATCAAACGAAGTGCCGGGACCTTGAGAATTGGCATGTAGGCACATTAACATGGGAAGAATTTGAGACATCAATTGGTTTTTTATGAACACGACCCGATTGCTAGATATTACCCTCCAAATTAACCTCCTTGAAAACTACCCCTTCAAAACCTGATTCGAGCTCACCAACTTGCAATTTTAAAAACCCATTAAATCTCTTCCTGGGAAGTTGTAACTGGAAAGTTGAGTTTATTTAGGCTTGATGAGTGCATGTGTAAGAGGATTCTTCACCATCCATCTTCTGTTATGAAATGGTAAGGGCCAAAGTTGAGCTCTCCACAACTTTCTGGAAATGCATATGGCAACTGAACTTTTTACATTTGCTTTTGATTTTGAAAAAATAGCAAACGAGATGTTGGGGTCCCAAAAACTGGCATGAAAGTACATTATCATGAGAAAACTATGGAACACTAATTAGTTTGTCAGGATCATCATTTAGCTACTAGATATCAACCTCCAAAGTTGGCCTCTCGGGCTGATTTCACATTGTGCAAGTAACAAGCCTTATCAAAACCCTCCAACTTGGTTCTTCAAAACCTAGTCAAAATTGATCGTATGAAGCTGAAATCAGGAGTGCTCACTTACATATGGCAGACAAACATGTTTGTGAAATAATTTTGTATGAAGAGGAACTCGCTCCGAATTATAATGCTTCAAAGTAGGCCATTTGAGCATATTGTGCAGGTGTATCTATGAGTGTTGAAATTGAATTTTTCATATGGGAACCTAAAATCTTGCAAAAATTGGTATGAAATTTTAAGTCCCAACAGTGGCTCTGTCTGGGGATGTATGCCCCCTGCGGGCATAGCAAGATCCCAGATTTCTGGGGAGCAGACCAACGCCTTCTTCATTGGGTAACAGAGTCTACTTTTTGCCCCAAAACTGATATGGTCAAAAGACCATATCAGAAAAGAAAATCCACGTCTTTCCCCTGTCAAAAACCTTGTTCTGATCATGTTGTAATGATACCCCATCTGCTTGACTGAATCTGTTCATATAGTTCAATAATGCATCATAATTTATGCTGCAAGTGTGTTCTGTATTATTCGGTATCTGGAAGTCAGGCATAGTCTGAACACCTTCATCATTGCATGACATAAGGAAGTCATGATTATCAAACCTTGTAAGATGTCTTATTTTATCATATCTATTGTTATTCACCAAATGTTGGTTTTTTAATTGAATTGGAAAATGGAATAAATCAAGCTGCTTCTGACAAATGATATAATCAATGCTGATTCCAACATAAAACACCGTATCTTCTTCCTTATCACATCCATCTTCCCCACATGCTTGAGAGTCAATAATCTGCCAATCATACATACTGGAATCATCAACCTCCTCTGGTTCAATGGACATCTTTATCTCTGGATCAGTGTCACAAGAGAACTTATGACCACTATCTATCTCTTCTTTGCAAAAATGTGACTTGGGAAATATGGCCTCGTATATTTCATCACCCTTACCATGTTGAATGGATTCACTGTCAAACGATATATGCGCTGGACACAGTATTTGGGTATCATCTTTATGTACATATCTTTGATATTCTTTGGTGAGCAATTCTGAAATATGCTCACTGTCAAGTGAGCATGTTTCTTCATCAACCCTCTTACTAAAATTTTCATCATTCTTTTCATCACTACTATAATGCTCAAAATTTGATGTACATATTTCATCAACCTTATCATTTATAGACTCTTTATCAGAATATCCACCTCCCTGATTGTCTAAATGCCTTTCATCTTCTTGATAACATGGATTTGAGAACACTTGAAATTCATTTTCTGGCATACCTTGGCAAAATGTCATCTGATCTTCTTCCATCTTTTCATCATACAATGGGTTTGAAAAATTTTGAAAATCATTTTCAGATATGTACACTTCCTCCTCATTGTGAGTTTGCCCTGCTTGAAAATAGTCATCCTCTTCATCTTCTTGTGCCATATCATCATACAATGGCTCTGAACAGGCTTGAAGATTATTTTCTGCCATGTGCACTTCCTCTTGATCAAGATCTTGAAAATATTCACCCTGGTTATCTGAAAAGATTTCATCCTCAAGATAGCATGGGTTTGGAAACATCTGGAGTTCATGTTCTGGTATACCCATCTTTTGAAAACAATGTTCTTCTTCCTCCCAACACTGCTGATTCATATATGGCGGTGGGTGGGCTGGGATAAAATTTGTTTGATATGGAGGCTGATAATAAACATTTTGTTGGGTGGGTTGATGAGAGTGCATATGTAGATGATGATATTGCAGAGCATATCGCTGTCCAGGTGGTGGATAGTATTCATTTTCTTGGTATGTTGCTAGTCCATCCATATCTGGCTGCATTGCTATATCAGTTTCTTCATATTTAGTATCATTGGATCCAACATTGATAATATCCTCGTGCCTTTTCCTTTCTATGATAGGAATCAATTTAACCAATTGGTCTATAGTAACTGGCTTTAATGATTCAGGCCAATTAGTAGACATAGGCACATAAGCAAGCATGAACATTTTAATAAATAAGGATACACTAGGTTTGAGATGAAAAGGTATCTGTTCATAGATATCCCCCAACCTGATGAACAACTTATATCCAGATTCTCCTTCATGTCTCCTTATTTCAAAGAATGCATCTAAAGGGGGTATGTTATATTTTTTCATATTTCATCAATTTTATTTTCAGAGTCGCCACCTCTTGTGAGAAGAGGAAAATTTCATCTTTCTGGGTTCTTGCCAGTAGAGTCTACCAATATGTATTTGAATTTTGTGTAGAGTCGCCACCTCTATTTAGAGGACTAATCAATTTTTCTGAGTTTTTCCTTCCACCAGCAGAGTTATGCCTTTTAATTTTCTGACTCTAATAACATGGTTTGCTACCAGGTTTCTCTATGTGTTCTCCCCAGTAGAGTCGCCATTTTGTTGGTTCCCAAAAATGCAGGTTGCTAACCCTAAGAGGATGCCAGACTCTATGTTTGGATTTGCAACGTTTTTGGACCAATTGACAGAGCTATTAGCTCCCTACACTTCAGGTCCTGCAAACCTAGGCGGGTGTACCTTTGTAACTAAAGCAGACTTAACACTATATGACTTGATTGGATTAGTAAATCTATCACAATGGCATAAAATGTAATAGATGCAAGCTTCTAAACTACTCCTACTCCTAATACTAAGATCTGAGATTTGTTTGAATGAGATTTTATGGAATCCTAAAATGGAATTAGTATGACCAGTGCCTATTTCTGTTGGGCTAATGGAGTCAAGGTGTATATGATATATGATTTATTTATAGGTTACATTCCTAATTGTTTGGCACATGTGTTTGTTTATAGCTTGTATAAACGTGCAAGAATGTGACTGACAAACTCTACTTAGTGATCCACTCGAATCTTACCAGGTTACTGTGACTTATTGAAAGGATTTTTTTAATCCTTGCTTGAAGGAACCGATCAAAAGAATCACACAATGACAGCAAATGTGTATTGACAAATGGAGTTGATGCTCAATTTGAATAACAAGACAATATTGAGTTGGAGACAGTATGGCAATCTTTGATAATTATAGGGCTGCTCTTACCTATCCAAATGCTACCTCCAGGTTACTGTAATCGATCAAAAGGATTTTATATCTGTAATGGAAACCAATTAATTTGATTACACGAAAACAACAAGTGTGTCTCGATGAAACTGAAATATCAACTTGGAAACTCAGGTTCAAATAACAAAGAAATAACAGTATGGAGACAACCAAATAATTGCTCAGCTCAACAAACAATAGACACCAATATTAAATCATTTATTCATACATTTTCTCCACTATACAGTTTCGAAAGATTTTACAATGTACAACATAATATTTTGTTTTGGCAACTGGTCAATCCATCCAGTTATCTAACTGATGTTTTTCCTAATCTACTCTTGATCCTAATCTATTGATGATTTTTCTAATCTCTGTTTGCATCTCCATATATATCTTGTATTTTTAGGGTTGCAACCCTTCACATACCGGTGCATCCTTTGGTATGATTCTTCATTAAATTGTTTTAGGCAAAATAAAATATTTAATTAGTTGCCATTGGCAAATTAAATATTTTGATTAAACTTCAAGCTCAATTTTACTCATACATATGTTTACCATACTTAATCACCCATTTTAACTCCTCGAGTAAAAATATTTCGTATTACATTTACTTTGTGTGTCTTCACTTTGTTTTGCTAAAAATATTAATTTGGGTAAAAATATTACCCCGTTCTCTCTTCCTCGGTGAAAATACTTTTGCTGCAAATCATTCTTTAGGTTTGATGTCTTCTTAAACCTCAGAAAAATATTTCATTTCTTGCACCACTAAATATTTATTTATTTATATTTTTTATTACTTTTCCTTTGCAGGGTCCATCGGTGTAACATAAGTTTATCGGGAGCTTTAAAATATCTCCTATCGATATGTCGTCTCCTGCCGATGAAACCTCCATCTCTGTGAGGGATAACAATTTTTATTAATGCAAAATATAAAACATTAGCCTTCAATCCTTTAAAATTTAATTATTTCCCTTCATGTGATGAATAATATTAATCTCTTGTGGTCACGCTCACTCAATCTTCGGAGTAGAAATATTTCACTCGTTAGGGTAACATTATGACATATTAAAATAATACCCTTGTTAGGGTTTGCCTTCATTCCCCATGTATTTTGATTATTTACTTAATTAATTGTATCCTTTCTCTTTGATGGCAATCTTCACGTATTCACTCTTTGCTGGAATTATTTCATCTTTAATAAAATGTCATCAGGGTGAAATAACCTTCACTCTATAATCCTTGGTTTCACATCTCGATAAAAATATGTTATAATTTCATTGTCAAGAGGTGAAAAAATATTTACCTCTCCTTGTTTTAATTAGAGGATACTAGATATACTTTCGCTTGAAAATAAAGTATTTCATAATACTTTATTTTAATCTTTGTGTCGAATTTTTGGATTCTATTTTCCATTGTGTATTTTTACCTTTACTTGGCAAATATTTGATTTGGGTAAAAACAATTACCACCCACTTGTTTCACTCGTTGCCTTATGCATTTTCACATAAAAATTTATTTAGGTAAAATAATTACCTATTTGATTAACTTCTCTAGAAAAGTATTTTTCTTCTGAGTAGAAAATATTTTGAATAAATTCTCACCTTATAACTCCTTCCATGAAAATAGGATATTTATTTGCACCTTTTGTAAATATTTATTCTCCTTTGAATAAACCTTTCATCTCACGGGACTCCATCGGCAAGACTTGTTAGATCGGTGTGACTTGAGATTTTCACTCCGATGGTATATCTCTTGCCGATGAGTTTTCCATCGGTGAGACCTATATGATGTCTTGCCGATGAAAATTTTTTTTATAGCTTTTGTTCATCAGTGAGACTTTTGCTGAAACTGTGTCCATTGTAGCAAATTGTTATATCACGAAAAAGGATAAAAAGTATTCCCAGTTCTTTTAATTCCATTTCACACACCTTGTATGGTGATCAAAATAGGCCAACTAGCCTTCGGAATTAGCTTGAAAAACTAATCAAAACTTTCCCCGGAGCCACAAAAATACACCAACATGTTGAATTGTGATAGGGGAGTATGGTCGTTAGACAGATTGGCATGAAGTTATTGGGATTAAAAGCTGCTCGCAATCAAAGTAGCTCACTCAATGTGTTTTGCACCTGTTTTAAACTCAACTGAAACCTATTATTTTGCCTCTTTGGAAAAATATCAAATCTGATATTGAGAAGCTACCGTCCTGGAGATTAGTTCATTTAGGCCACATGAACATGTGTGCAAAAAGATTTTTCATTATTCCTCTTCCTTCATAAGATATCATATGTCAAAGTTGACCTTTCTAAAGCTGCCTGGGAATGCAGTCACAGAACTGTGTAAAATCTATTTGGATTTGATTTTGAAAAAATATCAAACGAAGTGCCGGGACCTTGAGAATTGGCATGTAGGCACATTAACATGGGAAGAATTTGAGACATCAATTGGTTTTTTATGAACATGACCCGATTGCTAGATATTACCCTCCAAATTAACCTCCTTGAAAACTACCCCTTCAAAACCTGATTCGAGCTCACCAACTTGCAATTTTAAAAACCCATTAAATCTCTTCCTGGGAAGTTGTAACTGGAAAGTTGAGTTTATTTAGGCTTGATGAGTGCATGTGTAAGAGGATTCTTCACCATCCATCTTCTGTTATGAAATGGTAAGGGCCAAAGTTGAGCTCTCCGCAACTTTCTGGAAATGCATATGGCAACTGAACTTTTTACATTTGCTTTTGATTTTGAAAAAATAGCAAACGAGATGTTGGGGTCCCAAAAACTGGCATGAAAGTACATTATCATGAGAAAACTATGGAACACTAATTAGTTTGTCAGGATCATCATTTAGCTGCTAGATATCAACCTCCAAAGTTGGCCTCTCGGGCTGATTTCACATTGTGCAAGTAACAAACCTTATCAAAACCCTCCAACTTGGTTCTTCAAAACCTAGTCAAAATTGATCGTATGAAGCTGAAATCAGGAGTGCTCACTTACATATGGCAGACAAACATGTTTGTGAAATAATTTTGTATGAAGAGGAACTCGCTCCGAATTATAATGCTTCAAAGTAGGCCATTTGAGCATATTGTGCAGGTGTATCTATGAGTGTTGAAATTGAATTTTTCATATGGGAACCTAAAATCTTGCAAAAATTGGTATGAAATTTTAAGTCCCAACAGGCTCTTCACAATATGACCCCATCCTAGGGGGACAAGATCATGATGACATCATTATGTCATCAATGTTTCATTAAGTATTATTTTGGTGATGTCATCGTCATATTGAAAAACATGACAGATATTGGGTATATGACCCCCCGTAGTTCAGATGGGGCAATGATGTCATCACCGAGGTGATTTTTTTTCATTCATTGGAATTGGATGACATTACTGTCATATTGACATAGGGTGATATCCGCAAAAGGGTGATATTTGGTAAGATGAGTGATATTAAAAATATGACCCCCCCAAAAATATATGATGCTCCTTGATGGGTAGATGCTGGCTCTTATTTGACTTTGGCGTTCACGTATCGGATATCAAAGGAGTCACAGGTGATAATTTTAAGCTCAAGTGATCTTATCAAATATGACTAATGTTAGAAATATGACCCCCCAAGAATAATATCAGGTTTGACCAAACTTTGACTCAACATAACTTTCGACCTTTAAACAATTTTGGGGTGATCCAAAAGGCAAACTTAATTAAAATTTTGTGTACTTTTCAACCATGAAGTTAATAATAGAAAATGCTGACTTTGACAACTAACTTCATCTGGCGGTGAATCCATCCCCTTCAAGGTGACATACTTGACTGATTTTGCCAAATCACCCAAAGCAAGAAACAAGCAAACAACAAGCAGAGAGAAAAGTTGGGTCCTTGTTTTGCTAAGGCAAAATGGGGCGTGTTGTGTAACTACACAATAGGTGTCTACAATTATATTCATATATTGATACATCAGTGTGATATACTATCAACCTTTTTTGCCCCCATAGTTTCCATTGAAATATCATGTCTCAGTCGTAAAGGCACATACAAGTTTCCAACTGATACTAATATAGTTCCAAGTCCTCAATCTCATGGCCTCGATGGACTATCATAGCCAAAACAATATTAATTAAAGGTTTTGGCCTCTATGGCCAATAACAATAGCTTAGTATCATACTACAGTATTATAATGTGTATTACATAGTCAATGGAGTACTTGAATCAATATGTGTAGTTTGTCAACAATGATATTCGTAGCTATGTCTTTCTTTGAGCTTACACTACTTTCAACTTCCTTCTCTTCACCCAGAGCTCCATCCTCCTTCTTTTTGATGCCCTAAAAACACTAACTTAATGTCTCTTTTATGGTAGAGGTATTGAGCCTCCACTCTCATTCCCACTCCCATAGGAATAGTTCCACCATCACCTAAATGTCCTCCCATCGAGAGTATGTAGCACTCAATTGTGCTACAATCAAGGGTTGGTTGGACTTTCATAAGAACTTTTGTCACTCCTCCATACTTTGAGGAACATGGGCTACATAAGCTATGAGCATGCAGTGGTAATAAATCACTAAATAAATTTTATCATAGCAAAAAGTGGCGAAATAATGATAAACCACATAATGCATATATACATACATCACAAAAATTATACTATAAGTATAATATGGTAATATATACTATCACCAAGATAGAATTACCAACAACATGGAATAGCATCAAGAAGCACCCAAAATGCAAACGAGGGGTCAAGATTCACTCCCACACTTCCCCATGTTAGCGAAATATCTAGAGAAAATAAATTGATATACACAAACGTAATAAATAAACATATATGATAGCCCTGAAAAAGACAATGGCTAACTCCAACTAATAATAATGTTTCCAAAACATTTATTTAGTCAGATTGACATGAGGTGACCAAAGAAGTGTTGAAGACACAAGTGTGTTAGCTAACTAAATACATAGGTCATCTAGTGGGTATAGTGGATTCAAGTGCCATAGCTCCAACAATACTAATAGCCCTAAGTAAGGATAGTCTATAGGATAATGTAGGAGGAGTGATCCCTGCTGCCTCTACATGGAATGATTGATTGGAGGCTCTAGGTAGCATGATCATTAGGGAATCCTTAAGAGCCTATCATAAAACTAATGATGAGGCAAGTTCTATGACAAGAATAATTTCCATTTTTGTAGAGAATAAACAAGACCTCTTTCAATGAGCTTGAACAACTAAGTATTTTTTAGAAGGATGGTCAAGCATTGTTGCTAGAGTGGATCCAATCTATAAGGCTCGAGATAAAGGTGGTAAAAGGATACAAGGATAAGTTTTCTCTAAGGAAGAAGGCAAAAAATTCTTCAATGGTGAAGATAGAGAAGTTCATAGAGAGCATTCTGATGCAGAGGCATCCACACTAAAACCTTGACATACAGCTTGTATGTCCGCAACCCTTCATCATCATCATCATATTTCCCTTAACACTGTTAGCATCATCATATTTTCTCTGCCGACCGATATCCTCCTGCAGACAAACCTTCGACCTTTCGCCTGTCAGCAGCATCATCATATTCGGCTATCGGCAGCATCATCATATTCGGCAAGCGCAAACATCCTTCTGATGTTCACTGTTCATCTTACCGCCAAACACTTTCTGCAGCATCATGATGTTCAACATCATGTTCATTAGCAGGATATAAAATATCTGGTTCCCTCCATATATCCTGATGACGACACTTCACGCACCTTTCCTTCGATGCTTATGTCACCCCGATATCCTGATGACGATTATCCTGATGACGATGATGTCACATGCAGCTCCTCCAATATCCTACTGTCGGCCAAACTTAACATTATCGGCCCGCGATGGTTTTATCAACCTGATCTTCTACCTTATGCCGATACGCTCCTCCTCGGCAACGCCTGATGATGATCACCCCAATGCGCATTTACCTTATGCAATCTACTGCATCATGGTCCCCTCCATCTACTCGGATGACGCCTGAAGTAACTGCAGGATATACACAGAAATATCCTGATGATGCCGTTGTGATGGATTTTCCAACCTTAGTGAATTTTCAATCCACCGAACCTCCTAAGGTGACCCGATCTGCTTCCTGGACAACTTTCCAAACTCAAACTACCAGCACGACCTAGCACATACCCATGCTAGGGTTATCAACACCTCTCGACTGCGATCCTGCAAACATACATGCAAACAAACACAAAATGCAGACTAAATCCTAAACTACTGTACATAGCCATTCCACCGATTCGACGAATCAACCGGTGGAATGGATCAGCGAATCCATGAAACCACCAGAATAGCAACTCGATTACACAATGGAATTCAATAGAGAATGAACACAAACAGGATCTCTTTATTAATTTCAAAAGATGCAAATACAATACTCAGTCTCACTCTCTGTCTCACTCTCTGCAAAGTCTGATCGATGATCTGCAATACTGCCTAAAACCAACCGATCCTAATGTATAAATAGGATCTCCTGCGAGTACTACCACTCGATTCCCAGTGGCTGGGAGCTTCCAAGCGGCTGGGAGGATCCAACCGGACATACAGCATAACAGCTGTCCTAACAACCTAGCTAAAAATAGTAAAGTATGGTCAACATGACCTTATTACATGCATTGGTCTTATCAGACCTTCTTGGAAACATTAACCAGACCTAAAACAAACTAACTGCCTCATGGAGGCCAGCTGTCAGGTAGGTGCTCCTGCACCACATTCCTTGCACCTTCTAGGAGAAATTGAACTTGGTATACACTACATCAAGAATGGTCAAAGGATTCAGCCTTCCTCCATGGGAGACTAACGGAGTAGATCATTGATGGCATGATGAGAATCAATCAGGATTTTAGTCTTTCTAAAAAGACCTATTAAATCTTAGAGATCTACCAAGTGCCATCAAAATACAATCTTCTCCTAGAAAGTTTGATGAAAATACCACAAAGGGCCAAATTAGAATGATTTGAATGAGACCATCACCAGCTTCTTAAGCCATTTTCCAAAAGATACTTAGCAAGATTTAATAGCAACAACATCAATTTTGAGGATGATCACTTGAGCACTCCATACTATTTATTTGTTATTATTTGACAACCCAATACATTAATCTAAAATATGAGGCCTTTTAATTAAATAAAAAAGGTAACATGTAAATTTGAAATTTTGGTCCCAAGGGTTAATTTAGGACCCAAGCCAACTAGTGCTAGGATTTTTTCAAGTTTTGACACATAGGAAGGGTATTTAGATGTTTTCACAAGGCATTGTAAAGGGATGAATCTAGGAGATTTTGCTAAGAGGCTATTATATTGTAATTTTGAGCAAAGGCATATAAGGTAACTCCAATACATTTTCTATGTGGAGATACATTTTGAGCAAAGGCATATAAGACATATTGTAATTAATAGAAAATAATTTTGTTTCTCTATGTATTTTTTCCTTTAGTGGTAATGTATTTTTATTTTTAGTTCAACATTTGGTTTATCTTGGTGAAATCCCTATAAGTAATTAATGGTTTACATCGTTTTCAATGAGATTGAGGAATAAGAAAAGACTTTTGTGCATGTAATATGGTGTTTTCATTTTTTCCATCTGATTTCTCACTAGATTCCTTAGAATCTTCTATCTATAGTGTTGGTGGTAGAGTGAAATACTAATCACTACATTATAGATTAATCTAAGTTTTTCCAGACCTATCAAGTGTGAGTTAAAAATCAAATGCAGAGATTGTCCATTCATTTTACATTACTTTTATCCAAACCCTTACCTTCTGCATTTTCTTTGGAACTAGTTAGATTAGGGTTAGAATTAAGAATAATAAAGCTTAAAGATTGAAACTATCATTCAAAGAGAAAATCCAATCCATTCAACTCAGATCATTGATTCAAAATTACCAACATAGGCCCCTTGAACAAACAATCACATAGACCACTTAGATGCTTGAACACTACTATGACCTAGACAACAAGGACCTTGGAGGCCACTCATCCATAAGATTAGACACCTTTTCAGGAGAAGTAGAGTGACCATCATTCTACTTGAGTTATATGTGCTAAAACACCCATCAACATAACCTCCTAACATGACACAAGATTAAATATTTTAGCATATTTTCCAATTAAAGCATTGTTATACAATGAAATCATGATGCACCTTATAATGAAGTGTCAAATAAAAATCAAGTCACAAGGGAGAGTTCAAGATGATTGGTAGCTATTATGTTCAAACCACCATGGTAATTTGATACATCTATGGTATCGTGTAGCTTATTGATTACTAACTGTTCATGGAATGATTATTTTTAAACTACAACAAAGATACATAATTTTAAAAATGTAAATTGACAAAAACGAAAGGAAAATACTTACAAAACACCAAAAACCATGATATGAAAGATTGTTAGTTTGATATAGGATTGCTTTTATGCCTAAGATGCTCCTACATGTCACAATGTTACTATTAACACAAGTTCATCTCTATGCAACTGAAAAATTATCTATCATGCATGGTAGAAATCTATTTGGTAGCACAACCTACCAATATTTGATAAAAGATCACTATCTACCTAATTTTGGTATTAAATAATTGGTATTCACTTTCCAACAAGTATACTATTCAACTAAATTCATCTCAAAACAAAATGGTACAAAAAATAAATTAAAAATATCAAATTCTAGACCATGGTTCTTTATAGAAAAAATAGCCTAAGCACATAAATTTTGAAATGTTGTAGTCTTACACAAGGTGGGACCATGAGTTTCTAGTAATTCTATTATATGCTAGGTAGTTTCATTTTTTTCATTTTCTTCACTAAATTAAATAGTTACTTCTTCTGGGCTATCAAACATGTAGCCTTTATAAAGACATAACATTTACAAATCACATAGTAAACAAATTGTGTACCAACACATACAAATTTTCATTTTCATGTAATCCAAAATTTAAGTTTACTATAAAACAAAGTTGACAATCTTCCAATGGTAGGCCAAGAGATCCCTTAATTTTCAATTCCTATACAACTATTGACCCAATTTTCAATTCCTATATATAATTCTTTCTCTGCCTAGCTTACTAATCTGATCTCCTACATTGTAAAATTCCATATTTAGCATACAAAATTCACACATTAATGTAGGAGCATCCTAGACCAACAAGAAATC
This sequence comes from Cunninghamia lanceolata, assembly GCA_027924645.1. Lineage (NCBI taxonomy): Eukaryota > Viridiplantae > Streptophyta > Pinopsida > Cupressales > Cupressaceae > Cunninghamia > Cunninghamia lanceolata. The sequence goes on from BSBN01001091.1 coordinate 4,784,524, forward strand.
TCACATAAACCAAAAATATTTCCCTTATATTTATACATGTCTTAGTAGTTATTTGTCCTTTTACAATCATTTTGGTATTCCCTAGTTAGATTTTCTATCCAAAGTCATCAATTTGAGCACTCAAACTAGTAGACATAATCAATTGTGTAGTTTAATGCATATAACTCAAATTAGAATAAGATTTTGTTTAGAATGTTGGACGAACATTAATACCATGTCCAAATGTCCTCTTTTCTATTTCAAATTTTATTTTATGGTGTGGCTTTCTAGATCAACTTAAGGAGGTCTATGAGATGTGTATGGTGATTTATAATCCTCACACTAAAGGATAATGATGTGGAAGGCTTTATTGGTCCTAGCATGGTTAATTTGTAGAGCCAAATTAAGTTTGGACTTGTATTACTTCATTCTTAGTTGACACAAATCCTCTACATAAACCTTTCACTAAATAACAAAACACAACTCATTTTAGAAGGAGGAGTAGAGGGTAGCAACAAATCCAAGGACCAAGTTGTAACTAACAAGCTAGAGCATAGATACAACAACAAGATCAACCTAGTAAAGTTAGTTTTTGGAGACACACCCATCTTTTGTACTTGATTTGAATTGTAATATAAGACTAGTGTCTATTCTTATTGTAAGCCATAGAGGAAGATATCTTTGCTGTAATTTTTTATTGTGTATGAATAATATTATTTATTTCATTTTATATGATTACGTTGATAATTAAATTCCATTGTGCATTGATTACGAGTGATTGTTTGAAGGATACATGGTTTTAGATATTTCATTAGAGCCTCTATCCATGAATGCATGAATTGGTATAAGAGTAGGCATAGTTCTTGCAAAGTATTGAGAAAGTTGGAAAGCATGAAGATATATTATAGCGTTGAGTTGTTGGGTAGAATGAATCAAAGTATTTAGTAAAAGAGGAGAATGGAAGTGTCTTGTAGTGTTATGGTGTTGGGTAGAAGATAACCAAGGTCATGAATTTTTTGATAGAGCACAAAATTAGAGGAATTCAACATCACATTAGTAAAGAAGAATGGAGAAGGTTAAGCAAATAGAGCACCAACCAAGAGGAAAATCGTAAGAGGGAAGAAAAAATCAAATAGGTTGATAGAAGCACTGACAAGAGGGAATTTTTTAGTGGTGTATACAAGAAGTCGTAAAAGAGTGATTTGAAAGGATTTATGGAAGAATAAGGTGGATACATCACTAACCTATGAGTTAATAAACCAATAGTGAGTGAATTTAGTGAAGAATAATTGGTGTGAAAGTTGAGCAGATCGGGTGTTGAGGTTTGAGGCAATATGAAAGGTCATATTTTTGTGATTTAGTTGTCATCATGAATATTAGAGGAATGAATATGAAACCTAGAGTGAGGGTTGGAAATTTAGAAATAATTCTAGAAAAAAATGGGAAATGGTAGAAAATATGATAAAAATATGTAGTATGTAAATAGGAAAACTTATAGTTAGTAGAACTAAAGATGAAGAAAGAAAGATATATATAGATATGAAAAATGAATGAAGAAGGAAAGAGAAATCTTAAAGTGAATCTAGTGTTGAAAAAGATGGATCTATAAGGCATTGTAATGCAATATGATTTAGAGGATACATACAACAAAGGAACTGACATCAAGGAGAGTTAAATAAAAATTTCCCTATAGACCATAGATGATTGTTTAAGAGAATGTAGAATTAGAAGAGGCTCAAGGAAATGTTGAAAATGATAAATTTTCTAATAAAATAAAGGTATTGTTTCATATAGAAGAAAATTTTCTAAGAAGATAAGCAAGTGTTGACAAGGATGAAAGAAGTCCTATGTTTAGATTATATGAAAATAAAGAAAACAAAAGAGGGAGAAATGAAGATTATTGTGAATATTCCTAAAGAAGACAAAATATTACACAATTGAAGTATTAGAATTTTTTTATGGAAGGAATTTCTATGATAGAAGATTTGAGAGGATTGATGAAAGAAGAATGGACAAGTAAGCATTTGTTTGATGTTTTAAATAATGGTAGTGTGATCAAGGGAAAAAACAAAAAGAGTAAAACTTTGGAAGTCACAAAGAAGGTATATAAATAGTGATAATTAAGATAAATATAGTAGAAAAAGTGAAGAAATAATGGATGAAGATGTTGAAGAAAAGGTAGTTGAAGCTAGAATTGATTGCAGTAATGCAAGTGTCGAAGACAAAGATGTGTTAAAGAAAGAAAAGATATCAGTGAATGAATAATATTTTTTTAGTGAATGAATGTAGAAAAAATGGATCATGGATAATTAAAGTGGTTTCTAAAGAATACATTAAGAGAACTAAGAAATAGAATATTGCAAGTGAAAGATGTGAATATTGTGAAAATTTCCAAGATGGGATAGTATTGATAGAAGATTGGAGTGATATGAAAGATTTGAGTGAGGAAATTTATGAAGAAGACTTGAATAAGGATTAGAAAGATAAATGCAATGATATAGTGGAAAAGGTAAATTTTAATATTTTGGTGGGTACAATGTTGAGTGTTGAAAATAATTGTAGACGTATGGCATAATTTGTCCAAAGTGATAAGATAGTTTGGAAATAATCTATGACTAGTAACATTTTTAGAAGAGAAAAGATATATTTTTTCAAGATAGTGTGATAACTATGAAGAATGAAATAAAAATATTGATTTAATGGATGGTAAATATAGATAAAGGTAATGTTTCTAAAGAATAAACCTGATGGTACAAGTAAAGCTTAATCAAAAAAGATTATGAAGAACCAAAAGATCTAGGTGGCTAGGGGAATATATAGTTTAAAGAATAAACTTGAAGGTAAGATAAAAAATATACATAAAAAAGTTGTTGAATAAATGGGTAGTAACACAATTGAATGAAGTATGTTATAAGGAAGTGATGATCATTACAAGTTGATATTGGTGATTGGAGATTATTGTATGAAGAATAGGTAAAGGAATATGCAAAGGAAACTAGATGCAGTGAGGTTGCACACAACATAAGTATGTTAGTTTGAGGAAGTAGAGATGGTGATTGGTAAATTTTAGCATAAGTTGGATAATTAGAGAAATGAAGATGTAAATTTCTATTTTAGAAACATAGGTAAAACAAAAATTGGTAGAAAATCAGGTAGAGATGATTTAGAAGTTAGGTGATAGTACATACTACAATAATAAAGGTTAGATGTATATGAAGGCAATGAAGGCATAGATTCTTATGATATTTATGCAATGGAGAAGTATAGAAGACCAATGAGTTTATAATAAGATCAAAAGGATAGAAGGTGGTAAAGAGACATTAGTTGAAAGAAAGGAGAAAAGTTAAGAATAGATAAGTGACATGAAATGGTGGTATACAAAAAGTATTTTGACATAGAAGTAGAAGTGGTAATGGAAGTAGTTGTGAGGAGTTATTCATACAATGAGAATCAAGTGAACGTAAAGAATTGCATGCCACATAGAGTACATAATTTAGAAAATAGAGAATTGATGAAGACAAAGAAAAGGTGGAGAAACATAAATGTTGGAAAACAAGTGTGGAGTTAATCTTTTTAGTATAATTTTTTGTGAAGCGAGATTCAAATGTAAAGTGTGAGTGAATGGAAGAGAGTATGTATGAAGATAAATTAAAATTGAGATATGAAGAACTAAAAGGAAATAAAGCTATAAACTAAATTTAATAGTTGTGAAGAGTAAAAATAATAGTACAAGGATTGAGTTAGTGACATATGATAGAATTTACATGATGAAGTAGATATTTAACTCATTCTTAAGAGTAGATGAGTGTATAAGAAGAGACAATAAGGAGACAAGTGGAAACATTATAGTGATTATGATATAGAACAAAACATGGAATATTATAGTAGTGTAGAGTTTGAATGAAAGAATATGAGGCATGAATTGATTAGAAATAGACAAGAAATCATGTTTGAACAATTTCATAGAAAACAAAAAATGAAGATTATAATGATAAAGGGAGTAGTGACAAAGCCATAGTTGGAAGGAAGATGACTAATGAAGATTTGGAGAATGATTAAGAATAATGGTTTATGGTAAGGTACTTTGTTACAAAAATAGAACTAACAGTTGGAACTGATTTGTTGAGTGGTATTCTACATGAGGAATTGAGTAGTGTAAAGAAATGGAAGCTATAGAAAATGTAAATGACAAAAGATGAAGAATTGATAAAACAAAAGTAGAGTTGGAACAAGGAGAAATTTTAGAATAAATTAAAATTATTGTTGTAGATCATGATAGATGAAAGAAAGAATGAGGAACCTAAAACAATTAAACAATTAAGATTAAAGTAGTGAAAAACGTTGAAAACATAAGGTTGGAGAATTTGATATAAGGAAGCATACTAAATGTGTTAGTGATATTTGAAGAAAAGGGTTGCATAAGAGAGAAGGAATTTACTATAAATTTGGAACAATTTAATGTATGTTGAGCGAAATAAGGATTGTAAGTTGTAGAGAAATAAGTTCAAACTGGTGGATGAAGTTATGTTCGAAGAAGGTAATTGAATGAAGATAAGTTTAGGAATGATGAATAGGTGCTACATACACTTTAAAAAATTATTGAAGGAAAAGAGGAGTTGAGTGGAAACTAATAGCATGTGATGATTATAGGGCATTTGAAGGATGTTATAAGGAAGTGATGATCATTACAAGTTGATATTGGTGATTGAAGATTATTGTATGAAGAATATGTAAAGGAATATGCAAAGGAAACTAGATGCGGTGAGGTTGCACACAACATAAGTATGATAGTTTAAGGAAGTAGAGATGGTGATTGGTAAATTTTAGCATAAGTTGGATAATTAGAGAAATAAATATGTAAATTTCTATTTTAGAAACATATGTAAAGCAAAAATTGGTAGAAGATAAGGTAGAGATGATTTAGAAGATAGGTGATAGTACATACTACAATAATAAAGGTTAGATGTATATGAAGGAAATGAAGGCATAGATTCTTGTGATATTTATGCAATGGAGAAGTATAGAAGACCAATAAATTTATAATAAGATCAAAAGGATAGAACGTGGTAAAGAAACCTTAGTTGAAAGAAAGGAGAAAAGTTAAGAATAGATAAGTGACATGAAATGGTGGTATACAAAAAGTATTTTGACATAGAAGTAGAAGTGGTAATGGAAGTAGTTGTGAGGAGTTATTCATACAATGAGAATCAAGTGAACATAAAGAATTGCATGGCACATAGCGTACATAAGTTAGAAAAGAGAGAATTGATGAAGACAAAGAAAAGGTGGAGAAACAAAAATGTTGGAAAACAAGTGTGGAGTTAATATTTTTAGTATAATTTTTTGTGAAGGGAGATTCAAATGTAAAGTGTGAGTGAATGGAAGAGAGTATGTATGAAGATAAGTTGAAATTGAGATATGAAGAACTGAAAGGAAATAAAGTTATAAACTAAATTTAATAGTTGTGAATAGTAAAAATAATAACACAAGTATTCAGTTAGTGACATATGACAAAATTTACATGATGAAGCAGATATTTAACTCATTCTTAAGAGTAGATGAGTGTATAAGAAGAGACAATAAGGAGATGAGTGGAAAATTTCTAGTGATTATGATATAGAACAAAACATGGAATATTATAGTAGTGTAGAGTTTGAATGATAAAATATGAGGCACGAATTGATTAGAAATAGACAAGAAATCATGTTTGAACAATTGCATAGAAAACAAAAAATGAAGATTATAATGATAAAGAGAGTAGTGACAAAGCCATAGTTGGAAGGAAGATGACTAATGAAGATTTGGAGAATGATGAAGAATAATGGTTTATGGTAAGGTACTTTGTTACAAAAATAGAACTAACAATTGGAACTAATTTGTTGAGTGGTATTCTACATGAGGAATTGAGTAGTGTAAAGAAATGGAAGCTATAGAAAACGTAAATGATAAAAGATGAAGAATTGATAAAAAAAAGTAGACTTGGAACAAGGAGAAATTTTAGAATAAATTAAAATTATTGTGGTAGATCATGATAGATGAAAGAAAGAATGAGGAAGCTAAAACAATTAAACAATTAAGATTAAAGTAGTGAAAAAGGTTGAAAACATAAGGTTGGATAATTTGATATGAGAAAGCATACTAAGTGTGTTAGTGAGATTTGAAGAAAAGGGTTGCATAAGAGAGAAGGAATTTACTATAAATTTAGAACAATTTAATGTATGTTGAGAGAAATAAGGATTGTAAGTTGTAGAGAAATAAGTTAAAATTGGTGGATGAAGTTATGTTCCAGGAAGGTAATTGAATGAAGATATATTTAGGCATGATGAATAGGTGCTACATACACTTTAAAAATTTATTGAAGGAAAAGAGGAGTTGAGTGGAAACTAATAGCATGTGATGATTATAGGGCATTTGAAGGATGTTACAAGGAAGTGATGATCATTACAAGTTGATATTGGTGATTGAAGATTATTGTATGAAGAATATGTAAAGGAATATGCAAAGGAAACTAGATGTGGTGAGGTTGCACACAACATAAGTATGTTAGTTTGAGGAAGTAGAGATGGTGATTGGTAAATTTTAGCATAAGTTGGATAATTAGAGAAATAAAGATGTAAATTTCTTTTTTAGAAACATAGGTAAACTAAACATTGGTAGAAGATCAGGTAGATATGATTTAGAAGATAGGTGATAGTACATACTACAATAATAAACGTTAGATGTATCTGAAGGCAATGAAGGCATAGATTCTTGTGATATTTATGCAATGGAGAAGTATAGAAGACCAATGAGTTTATAATAAGGTCAAAAGGATAGAAGGTGGTAAAGAAAGCTTCGTTGAAAGAAAGGGGAAAAGTTAAGAATAGATAAGTGACACGAAATGGTGGTATACAAAAAGTAGTTTGACATAGAAGTAGAAGTGGTAATAGAAGTACTTGTGAGAAGTTATTCATACAATGAGAATCAAGTGAACTTAAAGAATTGCATGCCACATAGAGTACATAAGTTAGAAAATAGAGAATTGATGAAGACAAAGAAAAGGTGGAGAAACAAAAATGTTGGAAAACAAGTGTGGAGTTAATATTTTTAGTATATTTTTTTGTGAATGGAGATTCAAATGTAAAGTGTGAGTGAATTAAAGAGAGTATGAATGAAGATAAGTTGAAATTGAGATATGAAGAACTAAAAGGAAATAAAGTTATCAACTAAATTTAATAGTTGTGAATAGTAAAAACAATAGCACAAGGATTGAGTTAGTGACATATGATAGAATTTACATGATGAAGCACATATTTAACTCATTCTTAAGAGTAGGTGAGTGTATAAGAAGAGACAATAAGGAGACAAGTGGAAAATTTTGAGTGATTATGATATATAACAAAACATGGAATATTATAGTAGTGTAGAGTTTGAATGAAAGAATATGAGGCATGAATTGATTAGAAATAGACAAGAAATCATGTTTGAACAATTGCATAGAAAACAAAAAATGAAGATTATAATGATAAAGAGAGTAGTGCAAAAGCCATAGTTGGAAGGAAGATGACTAATGACGATTTGGAGAATGATGAAGAATAATGGTTTATGGTAAGGTAATTTGTTACAAAAATAGAACTAATAGTTGGAACTAATTTGTTGAGTGGTATTCTACATGAGGAATTGAGTAGTGTAATGAAATGGAAGCTATAGAAAATGTAAATGACAAAAGATGAAGAATTGATAAAACAAAAGTAGAGTTGGAACAAGGAAAAATTTTAGATTAAATTAAAATTATTGTGGTAGATCATGATAGATGAAAGAAAGAATGAGGAAGCTAAAACAATTAAACAATTAAGATTAAAGTAGTGAAAAACATTGAAAACATAAGGTTGGAGAATTTGATATAAGGAAGCATACTAAGTGTGTTAGTGAGATTTGAAGAAAAGGGTTGCATAAGAGAGTAGGAATTTACTATAAATTTAGAACAATTTAATGTATGTTGATCGAAATAAGGATTGTAAGTTGTAGATAAATAAGTTCAAATTGGTGGATGAAGTTATATTCCAAGAAGGTAATTAAATGAAGATATGTTTAGGATTGATGAATAGGTGCTACATACACTTTAAAAATTTATTGAAGGAAAAGAGGAGTTGAGTGGAAACTAATAGCATGTGATGATTATAGTGCATTTGAAGAATGTTATAAGGAAGTGATGATCATTACAAGTTGATATTGGTGATTGAAGATTATTTTATGAAGAATATGTAAAGGAATATGCAAAGGAAACTAGATGCGGTGAGGTTGCACACAAGATAAGTATGTTAGTTTGAGGAAATAGAGATGTTTATTGGTAAATTTTAGCATAAGTTGGATAATTAGAGAAATAAAGATGTAAATTTATATTTTAAAAACATAGGTAAAATAAAAATTGGTAGAAGGTCAGGTAGAGATGATTTAGAAATAGGTGATAGTACATACTACAATAATAAAGGTTAGATGTATATGAAGGCAATGAAGGCATAGAATCTTGTGATATTTATTCAATGGAGAAGTATAGAAGACCAATGAGTTTATAATAACATCAAAAGGATAGAAGGTGGTAAAGAAACCTTAGTTGAAAGAAAGGAGAAAAGTTAAGAATAGATAAGTGACATGAAATGGTGGTATACAAAAAGTATTTTGACATAGAAGTAGAAGTGGTAATGGAAGTAGTTGTGAGGAGTTATTCATACAATGAGAATCAAGTGAACTTAAAGAATTGCATGCCACATAGAGTACATAAGTTAGAAAATAGAGAATTGATGAAGACAAAGAAAAGGTGGAGAAACAAAAATGTTGGAAAACAAGTGTGGAGTTAATATTTTTAGTATAATTTTTTGTCAAGGGAGATTCAAATGTAAAGTGTGAGTGAATTGAAGAGAGTATGTATGAAGATAAGATGAAATTGAGATATGAAGAACTGAAAGGAAATAAATTTATAAACTAAATTTAATAGTTGTGAATAGTAAAAATAATAGCACAAGGATTGAGTCAGTGACATGATAGAATTTACATGATAAAGCAGATATTTAACTCATTCTTAAGAGTAGGTGAGTGTATAAGAAGAGACAATAAGGCGACAAGTGGAAAATTTCTAGTGATTATGATATAGAACAAAACATGGAATATTATAGTAGTGTAGAGTTTGAATGAAAGAATATGAGGCATGAATTGATTAGAAATATACAAGAAATCATGTTTGAACAATTGCATAGAAAACAAAAAATGAAGATTATAATGATAAAGAGAGTAGTGCAAAAGATATAGTTGGAAGGAAGATGACTAATGAGGATTTGGAGAATTATGAAGAATAATGATTTATGGTAAGGTAATTTGTTACAAAAATAGAACTAACAGTTGGAACTAATTTGTTGAGTGGTATTCTACATGAGGAATTGAGTAGTGTAATGAAATGGAAGTTATATAAAATATAAATGACAAAAGATGAAGAATCGATAAAACAAAAGTAGAGTTGGAACAAGAAGAAATGTTAGAATAAATTAAAATTATTGTGGTAGATCATGATAGATGAAAGAAATAATGAGAAAGCTAAAACAATTAAACAATTAAGATTAAAGTAATGAAAAACGTTTAAAACATAAGGTTGGAGAATTTGATATAAGGAAGCATACTAAATGTTTTAGTGAGATTTGAAGAAAAGAGTTGCATAAAAGAGAAAGAATTTACTATAAATTTAGAACAATTTAATGTATGTTGAGAGAAATAAGGATTGTAAGTTGTAGAGAAGTAAATTCAAATTGGTGGATGAAGTTATGTTTGAAGAAGGTAATTGAATGAAGATATGTTTAGGAATGATGAATAGGTGCTACATACACTTTAAAATTTATTGAAAGAAAAGAGGAGTTGAGTGGAAACTAATAGCATGTGATGATTATAGGGCATTTGAAGGATGTTATAAGGAAGTGATGATCATTACAAGTTGATATTGGTGATTGAGGATTATTTTATGAAGAATATGTAAAGGAATATGCAAAGGAAACTGGATGTGGTGAGGTTGCACACAACATAAGTATGATAGCTTGAGGTATTAGAGATGGTGATTGGTAAATTTTAGCATAAGTTGGATAATTAGAGAAATAAAGAGGTAAATTTCTATTTTAGAAACATAGGTAAAGCAAAAATTGGTAGAAGATCAGGTAAAGATGATTTAGAAGATAGGTGATAGTACATACTACAATAATAAAGGTTAGATGTATCTGAAGGCAATGAAGGCATAGATTCTCATGATATTTATGCAATGGAGAAGTATAGAAGATCAGTGAGTTTATAATAAGGTCAAAAGGATAGAAGGTGGTAAAGAAACCTTAGTTGAAAGAAAGGGGAAAAGTTAAGAATAGATAAGTGACGTGAAATGGTGGTATACAAAAGTAGTTTGACATAGAAGTAGAAGTGGTAATAGAAGTCGTTCTGAGAAGTTATTCATACAATGAGAATCAAGTGAACTTAAAGAATTGCATGCCACATAGAGTACATAAGTTAGAAAATAGAGAATTGATGAAGACAAAGAAAAGGCGGAGAAACAAAAATGTTGGAAAACAAGTGTGGAGTTAATATTTTTAGTATATTTTTTTTGTGAAGGGAGATTCAAATGTAAAGTGTGAGTGAATTAAAGAGAGTATAAATGAAGATAAGTTGAAATTGAGATATGAAGAAAAGAAAGGAAATAAAGTTATAAAATACATTTAATAGTTGTGAATAGTAAAAATAATAGCACAAGGATTGAGTTAGTGACATATGATAGAATTTACATGATGAAGCACATATTTAACTCATTCTTAAGAGTAGGTGGGTGTATAAGAAGAGACAATAAGGAGACAAGTGGAAAAATTTGAGTGATTATGATATAGAACAAAACATGGAATATTATAGTAGTGTAGAGTTTGAATGAAAGAATATGAGGCATGAATTGATTAGAAATAAATAAGAAATCATGTTTGAACAATTGCATAGAAAACAAAAAATGAAGATTATATTGATAAAGAGAGTAGTGCAAAAGCCATAGTTGGAAGGAAGATGACTAATGAAGATTTGGAGAATGATGAAGAATAATGGTTTATGGTAAGGTAATCTGTTACAAAAATAAAACTAATAGTTGGAACTAATTTGTTGAGTGGTATTCTACATGAGGAATTGAGTAGTGTAAAGAAATGGAAGCTATAGAAAATGTAAATGACAAAAGATGAAGAATTGATTAAACAAAAGTAGAGTTGCAACAAGGAGAAATTTTGGAATAAATTAAAATTATTGTGGTAGATCATGATAGATGAAAGAAAGAATGAGGAAGCTAAAACAATTAAACAGTTAAGGGTAAAGTAGTGAAAAATATTGACAACATAAGGTTGGAGAATTTGATATAAGGAAGCATACTAAGTGTGTTAGTGAGATTTGAAGAAATGGGTTGCATAAGAGAGTAGGAATTTACTATAAATTTAGAACAATTTAATGTATGTTGATCGAAATAAGGATTGTAAGTTGTAGATAAATAAGTTCAAATTGGTGGATGAAGTTATGTTCCAAGAAGGTAATTAAATGAAGATATGTTTAGGATTGATGAATAGGTGCTACATACACTTAAAAAATTTATTGAAGGAAAAGAGGAGTTGAGTGGAAACTAATAGCATGTGATGATTATAGGGCATTTGAAGGATGTTATAAGGAAGTGATGATCATTACAAGTTGATATTGGTGATTGAAGATTATTGTATGAAGAATATGTAAAGGAATATGCAAAGGAAACTAGATGCGGTGAGGTTCCACACAACATAAGTATGTTAGTTTGAGGAAATAGAGATGGTGATTGGTAAATTTTAGCATAAGTTGGATAATTAGAGAAATAAAGATGTAAATTTCTATTTTAGAAACATAGGTAAAGTAAAAATTGGTAGAAGGTCAGGTAGAGATGATTTAGAAGATAGGTGATAGTACATACTACAATAATAAACGTTAGATGTATATGAAGGCAATGAAGGCATAGATTCTTGTGATATTTATTCAATGGAGAAGTATAGAAGACCAATGAGTTTATAATAAGATCAAAAGGATAGAAGATGGTAAAGAAACCTTAGTTGAAAGAAAGGAGAAAAGTTAAGAATAGATAAGTGACATGAAATGGTGGTATACAAGAGGTATTTTGACATAGAAGTAGAAGTGTTAATGGAAGTAGTTGTGAGGAGTTATTCATACAATGAGAATCAAGTGAACTTAAAGAATTGCATGCCACATAGAGTACATAAGTTAGAAAATAGAGAATTGATGAAGACAAAGAAAAGGTGGAGAAACAAAAATGTTGGAAAACAAGTGTGGAGTTAATATTTTTAGTATATTTTTTTGTCAAGGGAGATTCAAATGTAAAGTGTGAGTGAATTGAAGAGAGTATGTATGAAGATAAGTTGAAATTGAGATATGAAGAAATGAAAGGAGATAAATTTATAAACTAAATTTAATAGTTGTGAATAGTAAAAATAATAGCACAAGGATTGAGTCAGTGACATGATAGAATTTACATGATAAAGCAGATATTTAACTCATTCTTAAGAGTAGGTGAGTGTATAAGAAGAGACAATAAGGCGACAAGTGGAAAATTTCTAGTGATTATGATATAGAACAAAACATGGAATATTATAGTAGTGTAGAGTTTGAATGAAAGAATATGAGGCATGAATTGATTAGAAATAGACAAGAAATCATGTTTGAACAATTGCATAGAAAACAAAAAATGAAGATTATAATGATAAAGAGAGTAGTGCAAAAGATATAGTTGGAAGGAAGATGACTAATGAAGATTTGGAGAATTATGAAGAATAATGGTTTATGGTAACGCAATTTGTTACAAAAATAGAACTAACAGTTGGAACTAATTTGTTGAGTGGTATTCTACATGAGGAATTGAGTAGTGTAAAGAAATGGAAGTTGTAGAAAATGTAAATGACAAAAGATGAAGAATCGATAAAACAAAAGTAGAGTTGGAACAAGAAGAAATTTTAGAATAAATTAAAATTATTGTGGTAGATCATGATAGATGAAAGAAATAATGAGAAAGCTAAAACAATTAAACAATTAAGATTAAAGTAATGAAAAACATTTAAAACATAAGGTTGGAGAATTTGATATAAGGAAGCATACTAAATGTGTTAGTGAGATTTGAAGAAAAGGGTTGCATAAAAGAGAAGGAATTTACTATAAATTTAGAACAATTTAATGTATGTTGAGAGAAATAAGGATTGTAAGTTGTAGAGAAGTAAGTTCAAATTGGTGGATGAAGTTATGTTCCAAGAAGGCAATTGAATGAAGATATGTTTAGGAATGATGAATAGGTGCTACATACACTTTAAAATTTATTTAAGGAAAAGAGGAATTGAGTGGAAACTAATAGCATGTGATGATTATAGGGCATTTGAAGGATGTTATAAGGAAGTGATGATCATTACAAGTTGATATTGGTGATTGAAGATTATTTTATGAAGAATATGTAAAGGAATATGCAAAGGAAACTAGATGTGGTGAGGTTGCACACAACATAAGTATGATAGCTTGAGGAATTAGAGATGGTGATTGGTAAATTTTAGCATAAGTTGGATAATAAGAGAAATAAAGAGGTAAATTTCTATTTTAGAAAATAGGTAAAGCGAAAATTGGTACAAGATCAGGTAGAGATGATTTAGAAGATAGGTGATAGTACATACTACAATAATAAAGGTTAGACATATATGAAGGCAATGAAGATATAGATTCTTGTGATATTTATGCAATGGAGAAGTATAAAAGACCAATGAGTTTATAATAAGACCAAAAGGTTAGAAGGTGGTAAAGAAACCTTAGTTGAAAGAAAGGAGAAAAGTTAAGAATAGATAAGTGACATGAAATGGTGGTATACAAAAAGTATTTTGTCATAGAAGTATAAGTGGTAATGGAAGTAGTTGTGATGAGTTATTCATACAATGAGAATCAAGCGAACATAAATAATTGCATGCCACATAGGGTACATAAGTTAGACAATAGAGAATTGATGAAGACAAAGAAAAGGTGGAGAAACACAAATGTTGGAAAACAAGTGTGGAGTTAATATTTTTAGTATATTTTTTTGTGAAGGGAGATTCAAATGTAAAGTGTGAGTGAATAGAAGAGAGTATGTATGAAGATAAGTTGAAATTGAGATATGAAGAACTGAAAGGAAATAAAGTTATAAACTAAATTTAATAGTTGTGAATAGTAAAAATAATAGCACAAGGATTGAGTTAGTGACATATTTTAGAATTTACATGATGAAGCAGATATTTAACTCATTCTTAAGAGTAGATGAGTGTATAAGAAGAGTCAATAAGGAGACAAGTGGAAAATTTCTAGTGATTATGATATAGAACAAAACATGGAATATTATAGTAGTGTAGAGTTTGAATGAAAGAATATGAGGCATGAATTGATTAGAAATAGACAAGAAATCATATTTGAACAATTGCATAGAAAACAAAAAATGAAGATTATAATGGTAAAGAGAGTAGTGAAAAAGCCATAGTTGGAAGGAAGATGACTAATGAAGATTTGGAGAATGATGAAGAATAATGGTTTATGGTAAGGTACTTTGTTACAAAAATAGAACTAATAGTTGGAACTAATTTGTTGATTGGTATTCAACATGAGGAATTGAGTAGTGTAAAGAAATGGAAGCTATAGAAAATGTAAATGATAAAAGATGAATAATTGATAAAACAAAAGTAGAGTTGGAACAAGGAGAAATTTTAGAATAAATTAAAATTATTGTGGTAGATCATGATAGATGAAAGAAAGAATAAGGAAGCTAAAACAATTAAACATTTAAGATTAAAGTAGTGAAAAAGTTTGAAAACATAAGGTTGGAGAATTTGATATAAGGAAGCATACTAAGTGTGTTAGTGAGATTTGAAGAAAAGGGTTGCATAAGAGAGAAGGAATTTACTATATATTTAGAACAATTTAATGTATGTTCAGAGAAGTAAGGATTGTAAGTTGTAGAGAAATAAGTTCAAATTGGTGGATGAAGTTATGTTACAAGAAGGTAATTGAATGAAGATATGTTTAGGAATGATGAATAGGTGCTACATACACTTTAAGAATTTATTGAAGGAAAAGAGGAGTTGAGTGGAAACTAATAGCATGTGATGATTATAGGGCATTTGAAGGATGTTATAAGGAAGTGATGATCATTACAAGTTGATATTGGTGATTGAAGATTATTGTATGAAGAATATGTAAAGGAATATGCAAAGGAAACTAGATGCGGTGAGGTTGCACACAACATAAGTATGTTAGTTTGAGGAAGTAGAGATGGTGATTGGTAAATTTTAGCATAAGTTGGATAATTAGAGAAATAAAGATGTAAATTTATTTTTTAGAAACATAGGTAAACCAAAAATTGGTAGAAGATTCGGTAGAGATAGTTTAGAAGATAGGTGATAGTACATACTACAATAATAAAGGTTAGATGTATTTGAAGGCAATGAAGGCATATATTCTTGAGATATTTATGCAATGGAGAAGTATAGAAGACCAATGAGTTTATAATAAGGTCAAAAGGATAGAAGGTGGTAAAGAAACCTTAGTTTAAAGAAAGGAGAAAAGTTAAGAATAGATAAGTGACATGAAATGTTAGTATACAAAAAGTATTTTGACATAGAAGTAGAAGGGGTAATGGAAGTAGTTGTGAGGAGTTATTCATACAATGAGAATCAATTGAACTTAAAGAATTGCATGCCACAAAGAGTACATAAGTTAGAAAATAGAGAATTGATGAAGACAAAGGAAAGGTGGAGAAACAAAAATGTTGGAAAACAAATTTGGAGTTCATATTTTTAGTATATTTTTTTGTGAAGGGAGATTCAAATGTAAAGTGTGAGTGAATTGAAGAGAGTATGTATGAAGATAAGTTGAAATTGAGATATGAAGAACTGAAAGGAAATAAAGTTATAAACTAAATTTAATAGTTGTGAATAGTAAATATAATAGAACAAGGATTGAGTTAGTGACATATGATAGAATTTACATGATGAAGCACATATTTAACTCATTCTTAAGAGTAGGCGAGTGTATAAGAAGAGACAATAAGGATACAAGTGGAAAATTTCTAGTGATTATGATATAGAACGAAACTTGGAATATTATAGTAGTGTAGAGTTTGAATGAAAGAATATGAGGCATGAATTGATTTGAAATAGACAAGAAATCATGTTTGAACAATTGCACAAAAAACAAAAAATTAAGATTATAATGATAAAGAGAGTAGTGCAAAATCCATAGTTGGAAGGAAGATGACTAATGAAGATTTGGAGAATGATGAGTAATAATGGTTTATGGCAAGGTACTTTGTTACAAAAATAGAACTAATAGTTGGAACTAATTTGTTGAGTGGTATTCTACATGTGGAATTGACTAGTGTAGAAAAAAATGGAAGCTATAGAAAATGTAAATGACAGAAGATCAAGAATTGATACAACAAAAGTAGACTTGGAACAAGGAGAAATATTAGAATAAATTAAAATTATTGTGGTAGATCATGATAGATGAAAGAAAGAATGAGGAAGCTAAAACAATTAAACAATTAAGATTAAAGTAGTGAAAAACGTTGAAAACATAAGGTTGGAGAATTTGATATAAGGAAGCATACTAAGTGTGTTAGTGAGATTTGAAGAAAAGGGTTGCATAAGAGAGAAAGAATTTACTATAAATTTAGAACAATTTAATGTATGTTGAGCGAAATAAGGATTGTAAGTTGTAGAGAAATAAGTTCAAATTAGTGGATGAAGTTATGTTCGAAGAAGGCAAGTGAATGAAGATATGTTTAGGAATGATGAATAGGTGCTACATACACTTTAAAAATATATTGAAGGAAAAGAGGATTTGAGTGGAAACTAATAGCATGTGATGATTATAGGGCATTTGAAGGATTTTATAAGGAAGTGATGATCATTACAAGTTGATATTGGTGATTGAAGATTATTGTATGAAGAATATGTAATGGAATATGCAAAGGAAACTAGATGCGGTGAGGTTGCACACAATATAAGTATGTTAGTTTGAGGAAGTAGAGATGGTGATTGGTAAATTTTAGCATAAGTTGGATAATTAGAGAAAAAAAGATGTAAATTTCTATTTTAGAAACATAGGTAAAGAAAAAATTGGTAGAAGATCAGGTAGAGATGATTTAGAAGATAGGTGATAGTACATACTACAATAATAAAGGTTAGATGTATATGAATGCAATGAAGGCATAGATTCTTGTGATATTTATGCAATGGAGAAGTATAGAAGACCAATGAGTTTATAATAAGATCAAAAGGATAGAAGGTGGTAAAGAAACCTTAATTGAAAGAAAGGAGAAAAGTTAAGAATAGATAAGTGACATGAAATGGTGGTATATAAAAAGTATTTTGACATAGAAGTAGAAGTGGTAATGGAAGTAGTTGTGAGGATTTATTCATACAATGAGAATCAAGTGACCGTAAATAATTGCATGCCACATAGAGTCCATAAGTTCGAATATAGAGAATTGATGAAGACAAAGAAAAGGTGGAGAAACACAAATTTTGGAAAACAAGTGTGGAGTTAATATTTTTAGTATAATTTTTTGTGAAGGGAGATTCAATGTAAAGTGTGAGTGAATTGAAGAGAGTATGTATGAAGATAAGTTGAAATTGAGAAATGAAGAACTGAAAGGAAATAAAGTTATAAACTAAATTTAATAGTTGTGAATAGTAAAAATAATAGCATAAGGATTGAGTTAGTGACATATGAGAGAATTTACATGATGAAGTAGATATTTAACTCATTCTTAAGAGTAGATGAGTGTATAAGAAGAGACAATAAGGAGACAAATGGAAAATTTCTAGTAATTATGATATAGAACAAAACATGGAATAGTATAGTAGTGTAGAGTTTGAATGAAAGAATATGAGGTATGAATTGATTAGAAATAGACAAGAAATCATGTTTGAACAATTGCATAGAAAACAAAAAATGAAGATTATAATGATAAAGAGAGTAGTGCAAAAGCCATAGTTGGAAGGAAGATGACTAATGAAGATTTGGAGAATGATGAAGAATAATGTTTTATGGTAAGGTACTTTGTTTCAAAAATAGAACTAACAGTTGGAACTAATTTGTTGAGTGGTATTCTACATGAGGAATTGAGTAGTGTAAAGAAATGGAAGCTATAGAAAATGTAAATGACAAAAGAATGAGAATTGATAAAACAAAAGTAGAGTTGGAACAACGAGAAATTTTAGAATAAATTAAAATTATTGTGGTACATCATAATAGATGAAAGAAAGAATGAGGAAGCTAAAACAATTAAACAATTAAGATTAAAATAGTGAAAAATGTTGAAAACATAAGGTTGGAGAATTTGATATAAGGAAGCATACTAAGTGTGTTAGTGAGATTTGAAGAAAAGGGTTACATAAGAGAGAAGGAATTTACTATAAATTTAGAGCAATTTAATGTATGTTGAGTGAAATAAGGATTGTAAGTTGTAGAGAAATAAGTTCAAATTGGTGGATGAAGTTATGTTCGAAGAAGGTAATTGAATGAAGATATGTTTAGGAATGATGAATAGGTGCTACATACACTTTAAAAAATTATTGAAGGAAAAAAGGAGTTGAGTGGAAACTAAAGCATGTGATGATTATAGGGCATTTGAAGGATGTTATAAGGAAGTGATGATCATTACAAGTTGATATTGGTGATTGAAGATTATTTTATGAAGAATATGTAAAGGAATATGCAAAGGAAACTAGATGCGGTGAGGTTGCACACAACATAAGTATGTTAGTTTGAGGAAATAGAGATGGCGATTGGTAAATTTTTGCATAAGTTGGATAATTAGAGAAATAAAGATGTAAATTTCTATTTTAGAAACATAGGTAAATTGAAAATTGGTAGAAGATCAGGTAGAGATGATTTAGAAGATAGGTGATAGTACATACTACAATAATAAAGGTTAGATGTATATGAAGGCAATGAAGGCATAGATTCTTGTGATATTTATGCAATGGATAAATATAGAAGACCAATAAGTTTATAATAAGATCAAAAGGATAGAAGGTGGTAAAGAAACCTTAGTTGAAAGAAAGGAGAAAAATTAAGAATATATAAGTGACATGAAATGGTGGTATACAAAAAGTATTTTGACATAGAAGTAGAAGTGGAAATGGAAGTAGTCATGAGGAGTTATTCATACAATGAGAATCAAGTGAACTTAAAGAACTGCATGCCACATAGAGTACATAAGTTAGAAAATAGATAATTGATGAAGACAAAGAAAAGGTGGAGAAACACAAATGTTGGAAAACAAGTGTGGAGTTAATATTTTTAGTATATTTTTTTGTGAAGGGAGATTCAAATGTAAAGTGTGAGTGAATTGAAGAGAGTATGTATGAAGATAAGTTGAAATTGAGATATGAAGAAAAGAAAGGAAATAAAGTTATAAACTAAATTTAATAGTTGTGAATAGTAAAAATAATAGCACAAGGATTGAGTTAGTGAAATATGATAGAATTTACATGATGAAGCAGATATTTAACTCATTCTTAAGAGTAGATGAGTGTATAAGAAGAGACAATAAGGAGACAAGTGGAAACTTTCTAGTGATTATGATATAGAACAAAACATGGAATATTATAGTATTGTAGAGTTTGAATGAAAGAATATGAGGCATGAATTGATTAGAAATAGACAAGAAATCATGTTTGAACAATTGCATAGAAAACAAAAAATGAAGATTATAATGATAAAGAGAGTAGTGAAAAAGCCATAGTTGGAAGGAAGATGACTAATGAAGATTTGGAGAATGATGAAGAATAATGGTTTATGGTAAGGTACTTTGTTACAAAATAGAACTAGTAGTTGGAACTAATTTGTTGAGTGGTATTCTACATGAGGAATTGAGTAGTGTAAAGAAATGGAAGCTATAGAAAATGTAAATGACAAAAGATGAAGAATTGATAAAACAAAAATAGAGTTGGAACAAGGAGAAATTTTAGAATAAATTAAAATTATTGTGGTAGATCATGATAGATGAAAGAAAGAATGAGGAAGCTAAAACAATTAAACAATTAAGATTAAAGTAGTGAAAAATGTTGAAAACATAAGGGTGGAGAATTTGATATAAGGAAGCATACTAAATGTGTTAGTGAGATTTGAAGAAAAGGGTTGCATAAGAGAGAAGGAATTTACTATAAACTTAGAACAATTTAATGTATGTTGAGTGAAATAAGGATTGTAAGTTGTAGAGAAATAAGTTCAAATTGGTGGATGAAGTTATGTTCCAAGAAGGTAAGATAGAAATGAGATCGATGGTAGTGATAGATGTTCAACATTAAATTGTAAAACTAAAACTAAAAGAGATAAGAGAATAGATGGTAATGGTTAACTATTATAATTAGAATCATGTTTAATATGGCATGGATGAATAAATGCAGATGATGATAAAATTTATATAGTTATAGAGAGATGTACATACAAATATAAGACACATACAAAAGAGAAGTTTTGTGGAAGTGGATGGTATGTGTCCTGGTTCTTGGTTTTGGAATTGGTAGAGGTGAAAGGAGAAGTACAAGGTTGCTTTTGAAATCCTATCCATTTGTTGAGGCTACACTATGGTTGGTTTTTCAACCTAAAGAATGGTTTTACCATTTATCCCTTATTTGCAAGCACTAGCTCATAATTTTCATTTCTAGGGTGTCTAATGCAAGAGAATCCTAGTGATACAAGCAATCTTGCATCAATGGAATACATTTCCTTTCTTTTTATTTGTGTTTTGGAAGTTCTTAGTCCTTTTGGTGAAGTCACAGTAGGAGGGGTCACAAAATGAACTGTTCGGACCGTGCAACAAGAGTAAACACAACAGAAATAACTCAAGAAAATGGAACAAATATAGATTTAGTCATTCAGTATATCAAAGAATTTAAAATAGAGATCCGTCGGCAACATGTGGGCTTACAATTAGGGCTTGTAGGCCTGATTACATACATGCGTAAGATAAAGCTTTGAGGCTCATTTGCACAAAATCTAAACTATAGAACTATGAATCCATTACTAGCTTCTAACTGCTTACCTAAGGATCTATTACATCAATATATATCATTTCTAGACCAATAGATTTTTTTGCGTCAACCAAGGAAGATCACAAACTCCAATGAAGAGCTATAACGTGTTCACAAATAGGTTAGACCTAAATGTATAGAACACTTCCTCAAATGAATGGGACAACATGCAGACCCTTGGGGAAGGTCAGCCATGAACCAAAGGACATTGAATGATGTGTCATTGAGATCTACAAGTCAAGGAATGATCTGCAAGTGTTCTCCTTTAGCTGATTAACAGGAACTGTTAGGATGCTCTACACTGAGAAAATAGTTGATCTTATGATAGTGATAACTTTCTAGTAACTGATCCAAATGTTCTGAATTCTTGGTATGATGTAGATGAATGAATGTAGATGCTAAGTCTAGATCCACAAGGTGTGAAATGCCAAAATCAGACCACAAGCTGAAACTACTTCTGACTAAACTGCCTGAACTGAACTAGAAAATGAAAGAACTGAAATACAAACAAACTAAAATGCAAATGTTTTTGGTTGATGCAAGATTACTCTTGAACTAGGGATGCTTGTGGTGCCCCTTCATTCTCACCTTGGATGTATAGGTGAACTGGTCAAGGCGCATGAAGGTGAAGGTAAAATAACAGGAATGTTCAAGGTAAGGTAAATAATTGATGTTGTACAATATAGATAGATGCTTCATCCATGTGTGGTTTCATATGATAGTTAATGTGTTTTATTGATAATCTCTATTGCGGCACTGATAATGCAGGCTTTGATATTGTTTTGTATTCCAATGATTAAGATGTCGATCTTACTACAATTGTTATATATTAGAATGGATCTCATGTGACTGATTCTGTTAGATTTATTTGTTATGATGGTACTTCTGACACTTATGATTTCATGCACCTGTATGTTAAGTGTAGGGTTCTGTTTAGATAAAGAGATAGATTTGATTTGGTTATGATTATGTGTTGAGCTAATCTAGATTGATATGATGTGGAAGGGACGATGTCGCATCACTCACTTGTGAGTGCCTTGCGATGTTGCGATTCCTTTTTCCACCTAGTGCTAGCTTATATGCATCTATACATGCTTGACCGTGACATTTGTTGTAGGATGCAGGTATCAGGCATCGACTCCACCTGAATTAATAGGTCTAAGCATGCCTTGAACCCAATGGATATGTTGTTTTGGAGATAACTTAAGGTCCCACATCCCAAGTCATCATCCTCAATCAGGATGCATGACATGTCTAGTTCAACCTATTAGTTCTGTCATTATGTTAGGTCTCGCAATTGATTGATATTTGATGGATTTTTGGTTGGTTAAGTGCATTTTTGGCCCTGCTTGTGAACATGTTTGATTTGGCTTTCAAGGGTTGTCTTGCTCAGTGGGTTATGTGGTATGCCTAGATTATTTCTCTTCTATTTACCTTATCAATTATTTGGGTATGGGCCTCATTCCCATATTCCAAGGAATCCAACCCTACCAATCCACTTATGTAGGAATACAAGAATATTTGTAAAAGATGAAATGCTGTGATATTCAACATATCTTATGCTTAATCGGTTGGTACATTGATAAAATTAAAATATGAAAATAAAATACATAAATTAATATGTGTTATGATTCAAAGATTATAAAAATAAGGTATAAATAATTATAATATATACAATAAAATATACCTACAGTAAAATATTAAAATAAATAAAATAAAACATTATAATGTTAAGTTGTAAATTAAACCATGAGTTGTAAAGGGGATAAATTTATTAAGTAGTTATTATTAGTCCCTGCCAAAGGTAGGAGACTATAGTTTTCAGGTCTCTAAAACTGTATTTGTTTGACTCAGGAATCGTGCATGAAAGAAAAAATTAAAAGCCTAAACTATAGTCTATCTTTGTCCTTTCGTCATGTCTACAGTACTTTGGCATTCAACTATTGGCTTGGTAATTTTGCTGGGGTTTTTTTATTGCTGAAGGTAGCCCGTGGATTTGGATGTGTCATCTTTTTATGCAAGAGGGTTTTTGTAGGCCAGGTGTGGGGCAAGTGTCTCTGTCCAGGGCTCGTGGAAAACAAGTGTCCCCTCCCGCGTTGGGTGCTTCCCAATTGAAAAAGCTTTATTTGCAGCATGGATGTATGAAAATGGGGGGGATGGCTATTTCTGTGGAGGGGGGCGACATTCTGGTGGGTGTCTGGTGCTTACATTTTCTAGGGAGTTTTCTGGCATATTGGAGAGGTTGCCGTTAGAAATTGGGGGAGATTTTTGGAGAGATGGAGAGAGATTGGTTTTTTCTTTTACTGAGGAGTAGGGGAGAAGCTAGGGTTTGGACAGGAAAGAGGAGGGCACTGGCAAATCAACATTTCAGAGGAGAAGGAGCTGCAAGCGGGGAGATTGGTTTAGGCTACCATAGGAGAGATTTCAGCATCGAATCCAGGTTCCATCATCATTTATATTATCTCTAATTGATGTAATTGTCTTTAAATTTGTCAATTACATTTGCTTGATTATTTCTAAAGCTTCTTAATTAAATCCATTATGCATCCATCCTGCAATCTGTAATTGCCTTTGCTAGCAGTTTCTAGAGCCTAAGTGGCTTTCAATTGAGAATGGATACTTTTATTTTATTGAAATCTGTATATTGGTTGAATACTATGCAGAATAGATCAACTCCTTCTTATTCATGCTCACTTCTTCAGAACCCTAGTGTTATGCTCCTGTCACCCTTAATCAACCATGTCTGATATATATATAATATATGTATGTAGATATATAAACTCCTGCCAATTGCAATTGCTTTAAAATTCCTAAAGCCCTAACAATAAATCCACTTTGCATATTTTTACATACATGCTACCAACCGTTGCACTATCATGTCTGATGGAATTCATTTGTTCTACATGCTTTGATAGAAGCCATTTCTAAGCCTTTAACTTTCACAGATGATCAACTAGCTTTGAAGAATTGCATTTTTTATTTATAGTTTTCTACACGCTAGTGTATCACTCAAATGATTTACAGTACCATCAACCAAAATAATTGTGCATGTAGAGACTTCCAGATTTTTGGTAAACTAGTTGATATACTTTTCTTCCCATTCACTGTCCACAAATATGCTCTCTCTCATTTGG
The DNA here is from genome assembly GCA_027924645.1 of Cunninghamia lanceolata. Taxonomy (NCBI): domain Eukaryota; kingdom Viridiplantae; phylum Streptophyta; class Pinopsida; order Cupressales; family Cupressaceae; genus Cunninghamia; species Cunninghamia lanceolata. The sequence continues at coordinate 4,808,750 of BSBN01001091.1, forward strand.
CTGATTCTCAACTTCACAGCAATTCCCTCCTTGCTCTCTTCCTTCACGACCTTATGCATGGCCATTCGAATATGATCGCCAGTGAAACTGCCATCCTCTTGTCTTTCGACTTCCAAACCCAGCTTGAGTTCACCTCCCACAAGTCTAGCGTTAATACCCTGGTCCACATTCATGGGTAGAAGTACAAGTTTCACCCCAAACTTCACCACCTCCACCACAGAGCTCCACCCCGAGTGGCTCAGAAACACGCCACCAATGGATGGGCAAGAATCTGCAGCTGAGCTAGCCGTTAATTTTACTATAAGGTAATGACATGTGATTTTATAAATTATTTAGTAAATCTGTAGGTGCAATGAAGTTTCAAACTCTTTACTTTGAAAGATTTTTGGTATGGGCATTGGTAGACCTCCTGTCCACAACTTTAAATGTATTGCAATTACGTTCAACTCTCATTACTTAACTGCCAGATGCATTTGCTAGAAAGTTTCTAATCCTCTTCAATAAATCAATTTTGTACCTATCCTGCAACCATAATACCTAGCAATATTGTCATTCAATGGCTGGCGTGGAGAATGGGGCAAAAGTTGCGTAATCTGGCTCTTTGCTTGCCAATTGCTTTTGCTTAAAAGTTTCTAAAACCTTTTTAATAGATCCATTTTGTGCAAACTTTGCTAATCTTTGCAGTCTATGAGATAATATCTCTTTGAGGCATCCGTCAGATAGTCACATTCTTGTTCTTACATTTGTATACCTGTCCTCTAGAGTTTTTCCAACTTTAATATTTGATAGAGATCCCTTACCTTTTTACGATGATGGACGTCCATACCTCTTTCTCCAGCTTGCTGCACTAGGATGAAAATTTGTAAGCGCTCTGTTCTTAGGGTCTCAATGAGTAGCATTGCCTATATCTTGGATTAAATAGTCTACACACTTGTTTTGATACAAAGTTTAGGGTGCCCTATGGAGAGCCAGTATGGTCTAGAAGGTCAATCTTGCACACATAATGATCATCTGTTCAGTATAATGCAAAAAGGGTTCAAAGGAGATTGGAAGTATGTCTAGTTCCCATCCACTAAACCTACATGGCACGCGCTCCAGCCGAATGTGGCAATGGTTGCTGAGTTTTATTATTATATCTGTTAATTGCTTGAAATTTTTTTTTAAAGTCTTCCAAACAACTCTATTTTGTGCTGACTCTATAGCCCAGGATATATATTGCATTTTCTTCCTTGCAAGGTAAATAAAATGCAATTCCATTGCTGCCAGTTTTCCAGAAAATAGTATGCAGCTCTAAGTGTTCCAAAACCATTAAAGGAGCTAGTTAAATATGAAGTTCATCTTATGAAAAGTAAATAGTATCTATTATGTTTTCATATGATACCCAACTGCATTGAAAAATCTCAGTTTGGTCAACAGGATAAATTAAGAAACAAATGATACAGTTACATGATTCACAACTCAAAGCAGCAAAATGTAGCCTTCTTGTAAGGCTTCAATTTAAAAGCAAGATTAATATGGTCAAATAGAGAAACTCATTCTAATAGCAGACTCCGCTATAAAATTAGGGCTCAAATCCAAAACAAATGGTACAATTAGTTTAAATGACTGTGTATTGAGACATTTGCCTTCAAAGCGAGAGCAAAAAATTAGATTTGTATTTTTACTCGATTCTCCATAAATATAAGTAGCCACTCAAATCAATTGCAACAACTCTTGGATGATGGAATAACAATTCTTGGTTCATCACCTTATAGATTGTGTATGGTGTTGGTAAGCAAGAAAGATGGTACTTGGAAGAACTGTACCGGTCATAGGTCCGTCAAGAAGAATACAATCAATAACAATTTTACACCTCATCTTCAATAAAAGTGGTAAATAAATGCTCTATTATTGACCAAATCTTACCTTGGGAATAAGAATAACCTACACACAAGTACATGAACATGTATGTAAACCTATCATCTATTATAAATTAAATATGAATCAAAAACATAGTTAAGATACATGATTTATTAGATGAGTTGTTGGAGTATATATATGATAGAATTATTAACTTATGAAACAGAAGAAATGTAGTTGTTATAGTTTAATACAAATGTTTATTAAACGAATCGATACGATTGCATATTTACTGTAATATAGCATTGATTCTATTATAATGGTTTTGTTAGTAGAAATACGATAAATGGGTTTGGATTATAAATGTTGTAACTAGTATTTGATCTATAAGCATTTGTAATTAATATTATCTATGCATTTGTTTAGCTTGACGGTTATATTTATATGTAATTAATGATTGATTAATATTAATTAAACTAGACCTAGGTTTTGTGAAATTCGTGCTGGGGATATAACTTGAATCCAGTTGCTAATTTGATTAAATGGAATTGGATATGACAAAATAATTAGTGTAGATGAAATTTAATCTAGTTTGATTGAATTGGTAAAGATCTTGTCATAATGATTTTGTTAAGTTGAAATTGGATTGAAAGGTTGGAATTAGGTAAATAACAACGTATATGAAAAATTTGGACTTATAAGTAAAACTTATATGTAACTAGATAACTAAGGGATTGAATTGCTCTAGTAAGAAAAATTTATGTTGTCAATGAGTTGATTAGTTGAAATTGCTTATTGCAAGCAAAATTTTCATGTGAGTTGGTCTATGTGTAAATTGTCAAGTTTAGGTTCTAGAGGCATAAGGTAATATGATTTGATGGCATGTATTCTATTCATAGGTGTCTTGAAATGAAGATGTTGTAAGAACATGATGTCTTTTGTCTATGTATGTGGATCTTGGTAAACAATAATGTGAGATGATGTATTTACTGTGTTGTGAATATATTATGATGGGTTTAAATCTTCTCCAAGGAAGTGTTGATATCGAGTTTGTGTGTAGTATTGTAATGGGGAGATCTTGGAAATAGTAATGAGAAATTATTTTGTTCATGGTTGAGATTTGAGAGCAAGAGGATCCATACCTTGCTCTGGATATGTACAATTGATTAACTGAAAGTTTTGGGACAATGATGTACAGGTTGGTCATTGTGATTATGTTTTGTATGCAAGAAGGTAAATGCCTTGCATTGTTTATGTTTACTTATCATTAAGATAGTAATTGTCTTGCTTGTTGAGTAGGGTCTTCTAGTTGTAGGTAGGGGGTGGCTTCCAATGTGGGGCCAGTGCCAAGTGGCTAGCTAGGGTAACCCATTGGGAGTTGGTAATCAAGTGATAACCCAATAATAAATCTAGGGGTTGGGTAGTTTTCACACTAACAAGATAATTAGATTCCTCACTCATGCCTATAGTGCTAGTTCAGACTAAGGATGAGATGAGAAGGCCTGGTTGGTAAAATCAACTTCCTTGTCCTCACGAAAGGAAGGTTGATTCCGCATGTGTCGCCCTATGGGGCCGGTGTCTAGAGAGAGACTGCCTGGGTAACCCATGCTAGGACCATGCGATGACACTCTCCCTACTACAACCTAGCATTCCCTAGTTGTACTCTCCCCATTTGTCTTGTGTTGCCTCTGGAAGTGATATTGAGTTGCTTGTGATGTTGTCATGGTGTCATGTTTAGTCCTTGTTCCTATTTGGCAATTGTCTACCTGACTGTTTGATGTTTTGGGACCTTATGTTATCTCCTAGCTTGGGAGGTGGACCTTAGGGTTCCACATGGTTGGGTGGAAGAGCTTTATCCATTGGTTTTCCCTTGCCATTATTCGTGAACGAGGAGGATATATCTTGTGTATCAGACATCAGATCTTGTACTTGTTTATGAAGACAGTTATTATACTCATGTACTAGCCTGTGTATTAGTTGATTCATAATGTATGTATTCAGATGTAATTAGGATAGTGATAATGTAAACTACATAATGATGTACTCATATGTATAGACTTTTGAATATGTACATGTAATCTTGATCAAGTTGATTATCTAACTGATGTCATGAAATGGAGATGTATATGTATAATCATTAGTGCAATAGATTTAATATGATCTGCTGATGTTAGTTAATAATGTATGTTAAATTATGTTGATTAAGTTGTCAAGTAATGCAACCATGGAACCTTAGAAGACAAGTTGTTAGTTTAATGATGTGTATTGATTTGTTAAACATTACTTTGTTATCTTATACCAAAAAAAACTATTCTGCATTGCATAGCATAGATGTGTTGTTCTCTAAGTTGTTCATTGCGGGGCATTACAATACTCCTGCATCAGACATATGGAGTTATTGAAAAAGTGAGTCCCTCACTTTGCTAGGGCTAATGGAGAACCAAGACAGTCCACCTCAGCCTGAGAAATCCATGATGAATCATCTTCTGGTCTACCTTTCCACTTCACAAGATATTCTTTGTATTGTCTTCCTCTAGTGTTGCGGCCAACTCTGCTATCCAAAATGTCTTCTATCTGCTCCAGTGCTTGGTGTGGTAACTACTTCCTCAAGTCTTATACTATGCTATCATTGAACTCTACTTCATGATACTGATAAAGATCTACAATGTTGAAGATAGGTGAAATACTTAATGTCTCTGGTAATTCTACTTCATAAGCATTTCCTGAATCAAATTTCCTGAGTATCTTACAAGGTCCAAACTTCTTCATCTTCAACTTGTTATATGTCCCAACTAGAAATCTTTCTTTTCTCAAGTACACCATCACTTCATCTCCAACTTCAAATTTCTTATGTCTTCTCTTCTCATCAGCCTTCTCTTTGTACTTACTGTTCATATCATCCAAATGATTCTTCACCTGATTATGCACCGTCTTCCTGTGATCTACAAATTCTTCTGCTTCTACACTCCTATTTTCTTCTATACTAATATCTCTTAATTCTGCAGCTCCTCTAGGATTCACTCTAGTCACAATCTCAAAAGGTGTTCTTCCAGTACTCTTGTTCACTGAATTATTGTATGCAAACTCTGCTTTTGAGAGAATCAAATCCCAACTTCTGGCTTTCTCTCCAACCAAACATCTCAACAAGTTTCCCAAACTCCTATTCACTACCTCTATCTGTCCATCTATTTGTGGATGAAAAGTAGAACTAAACTTCAAATCTATCTCCATCTTCTTCCAAAGTGTCTTCCAAAAATATCCACAAACTTTTTATCTCTATCTAAAACTATACTCTTAGGTAATCCATGCAATCTCACAATCTCCTTGAAAAATAGGTCAGCTACATGCACTACATTAGTTGTCTTCTTACAAGGTATGAAACGAGCCATCTTTGAAGATCTGTCAACCACTACAAATATTAAATCATGTCCTCTTTGTGTCTTAGGCAATCCCATTACAAAATCTATGCTTATGTCTTCCCAAGGTCTCTCTGGAACTGTCAAAGGTTTATACAATCCAATGTTCTGACTACTCCCTTTTGCAACTTGACAAACTCTACAACTCTGCACAAATATCTAAAAATCCTTATGTATTTGAGGCCAAAAGTAATTTTCACTCACCAAAGCCACTGTCTTATCAATGCCAAAATGTCCTGCCAATCCACCACTATGTTTCTCCTTGATCAAATTGTCCCTCATTGAACTTCTAGGTATGCACAACTGGCTTCCTCTGAACAACATATCTTCTTGAATGAAATAGTCTAACCAATTACTCCTATCTACCACAATAGGTTCCTTACATGCTTTCCAAGGTTCTACAAAATTAGTGTCTCCCTCATACATGTTCTTCAATTCATCACAACCCAACACTTCAACTCTCATCTTTGTCAACAAGTTTCTTCTCCTACTCAAGGCATCAACAACTTTGTTTGATTTACCACTCCTATGCTTCAACACAAAAGTATAACTCTACATGAACTCTACCCATCTCATATGTCTCTAATTCAACTTACCTTGACTCTTCAAATATTGCAAAGCTTGATGACCTGTATACAACACAACTCCTTAGGTAACAAGTAATGTCTCCACTTCTTCAAGGCTTAAATTATGGCATAGAACTCTTGATCATAAACTGAATATATTTTCCTTGCATCATTCAACTTCTCACTAAAATAAGCTACAAGTCTACCTTCTTGACTTAACACTACTCCAATTGCATTTCCACTAGCATCACAATCAACTTGAAATACCTTATTGAAATCCAGTAATGCCAAAACAGGTTGCTCTGTTACTTTCTGCTTCAACAACTCAAAACTCTTATCTACTCCAGATGTCCACTTGAAATCCTTTCTATCACCTCTCATTGTCTCTGTCATAGGGTTACAAATTGAACTAAAATTTCTGATGAACTTCCAGTAGAAACTAGCCAATCCATGAAATGATCTACCCTCTCCAATGCTCTCTGGTGTAGGCCATTCAAAAATTCCTCACTTTCTCAGGGTCCATCTTCAATCCTTCCGCAGAAATCACAAATCCTAAATATACCAACTCTTCCTTCATGAAACTACACTTCTTGATGTTTATCAGCAATTTCTTCTCTCTCAAGCTCTGCAAAACTTGTCTAATATGCAACAAATATTTCTCTTTTGTCCTACTGAAAATCAGAAAATCATCCAAGTATACAATAATAAAATTACCCAAGAATTTCTGCAAGACTTCATTCATCAACCTCATGAAAGTACTCGATGCATTTTTCAATCCAAAGGGCATCACTAACCACTCATACAATCCTTCATTTGTCTTAAAAGTAGTCTTCCATTCATCACCTTCTCTAATTCTGATCTAATGGTATCCACTCTTCAAGTCTATCTTTGTGAAATATTTTTCTCCACTCAAACAATCCATGATATCATCCATCCTAGGTAAAGGAAATCTATACTTAACTATGATCTTGTTTATTTCTCTAGAATTAGTACACATTCTCCATTCTCCATTCTTCTTAGGTGCTAACACTACAGGTACTGCACAAGGGCTCAAACTTTCTCTGATCAAACCTTTCCTCAACAACTCTTGTATCTGTCTATTTAGTTCTTCATTCTCTGTCAGTGTCATCCGGTGTACTGCTTTGTTAGGCAAACTTGCTCCTGGTATAAGATCCATGTGATGACTGATACTTCTTATAGGTGGTAATCCATCAAGTACATTATCTGATATGATGTCTTCATACTCTATCAGCAACTCCTTTATTTCTTCCAGTTCAATTTCTTTATTAACTACTTCAGGCTTCTTAGGAATCAAGGCATAACACATACTTTCTTGTTTCAAACCACCCAAAAATTTCCTTCCATCTACCAAATAGATTATAGCATTCCCACATACCACCTCTTTAGGATCATCTTCTAAAGGAATCAAAGTAATTCTTTTCCCATTTGCTGTTATAGTATATGTATTCTTTCTCCCATCATGTATTGCTTTTCTATCATACTGCCAAGGTCTACCCAACAATATATGACAAACATCCATAGGCATAATTTCACAAAAGACTTCATCATGATAAGATCCAATATGAAATTTCACCAAACATTGTTCACTCACTAGTATCTTATGATCATCCTAAATCCATGCTATCTGATAGGGCTTAGGGTGTTTCAATCTTTCCAACTTTAGCTTAGTCACCATATCTTCTGAAACTAGGTTATCTGAACTACCACTATCAATCACTACTTTACAACACCTACTTCTGGATTTGCATTTGGTTCTGAATAGACTTTTCCTCTGTGATTGTTCCTCATTTGTCTCTACTTGAAATAGTGCTCTCCTCATTACCAAGAATTCTCCTTTCACTGATTTACCAATAGAACTGGATGATTCAATAGGTTCTTCAACATAGGCTGCTCTTCCATTGTTCTCTGTCCTCTTGCTTGTACTACCCTTATTACACTCAAATACCCTATGTCCTTCACCTCCACACTTGAAACAAGTACCTCTGAATGTCTTCTTATCAAATCATCTTCCTTCTCTTCTGTATCCTTCATTCTGGTATGCACTAGGGTTTCCTCTCTGGTAAAAATTTTTGTCATCTCTCCAGTAAGCATTGTTATCTCTGTCATCCTTCTTAACTGGGCTGTCAAATTTGTTCTACTCCACAAATGATCTATCTCCTCTGAAATAAGTCCTACCTCTCTAAAATTTACCTCCTCTGCCTCTCTGTCTTTGATCATGTCTCTTATTCAACTTCTCTTCAACTTTCAGAGAAAACTAATATGCTTCTTCCAAAGATGTCATCCTTACCAAGATTAGTTCTTCTTGAATGTTCAATCTCAGTCCATTGATGTATCTTGCCACTGTCTCCTTGCTTTCTTCACTATGTCTTGTCCTTATGATAATCTTATTGAATTCTTTAGTGTACTCCATAGATTTCTCCTTTTGTCTTAGGTTTTGCAATCTTTTCAACAATTCCAACTCATAGTCAATAGGTATGAACTGATTCTTCAACTTTGTCACCATCCGGTCCCACTTTGTAATCTTTTATTTTCCTCTTCTGTTTCTTTCCAACTAAACTTCTTTCCACCATATAGTAGCATGTCCTTTCAACTTTGTCTTTACAAATTTCACCCTCTCCGGATCTTCAATTTCCTCATATTCAAAGTATTCTTCCATATCATTTATACAGTCAATCAATTCTTCAAGATTCAAATTACCAGTATAGTTTGGCACATCAACTCTAGGTCTCTTTCCAATCTTTAAAATAGCTCACAACATCTTTATCTAATCTGATTCTTCTTCTTCATTGCCTTCTAGGGTTTCACCAATTTGTTTAGTAGATTGAAAATCTTCCTCATCATCACTTTCAATATTAGGTCTAGGTGTCAATCCTCTTCACCTATCTTCCTCAATAGCATCCAAATGAATTCACATTTTTCTCATCAATTCCATCATCTCATCCATTCTATTAGCCATTGTACCAATAGGAGGAACTCTTCGTGGTGACATCTTCCTAAGATCAAGTGCAAACTACCTCAAGTTTGGCGATCGGGCTACAAGCGACAACTACCTCTCAATCGGTGATTGGTTGCACACAAGTAACCTACCTCAAATCGATGATCTACTCACAACAAGATCTTACGGAATCCCCTTCAATAATTCACTCCAAATAATTGAACTTTCACTCTGATACCACTTGGTGTAGTCACGGTAGGAGGGTTGACAAAATGAATTGTCCGGACTGTGCAACAAGAGTAAACACAATGGAAATAATTCAAGAAAATGGAAGAAATGTAGATTCAGTCATTCAGTATATTGATCAAATAATTCAAAATAGAGATCTGCCGGCAACATGCGGGCTTACAATTAGGGCTCGCAGACCTGTTTACATACATGCGCAAGATAAAACTTTGAGGCTCCTTCACACAAAATCTAAACTATAGAACTATGAATCCATTGCTAGCTTCTAATTTCTTTCCTAAAGATCTATTACATCAATATATATCATTTCTGGACCAATAGATTCCTCCACATCAGCCAAGGAAGATCACAAACTCCAATGAAGAGCTATAACGTGTTCACAGATAGGTCAGACCTAAATGTATAGAACACTTCCTCAAATGAATGGAACAATGTGTGGACCCTTGGGGAAGGTCAGCCATGAAACAAAGGATAATAAATGATGTGTCATTGAGATCCGCAAGTCAGGGAATGATCTTCAAGCCTTCTCCTTTGGTTGATTAACAGGAACTATTAGGATGCTCTGCACTGAGAAAATAGTTGATCTTCTAATAGTGATAACTTTCTGGTAACTAATCCAAATGTTCTAAATTCTTGGTATGATGGAGATGAATGAATGTAGATGCTAAGTCCAAATCCACAAGGTGTGAAATGCCAAAACTGGACCACAAGCTAAAACTACTTCTAATTGAACTGCCTGAACTAAACTAGAAAATGAAAGAACTAAAATGCAAATGTTTTTGGTTGATGCAAGATTATTGTTGAACTAGAGATTCTCCTGCATCACCTTTCACAGTCATTATGGTTTGTTGAAATTATATTTTCTAGCCATAATCATTAATTTGAGCACTGAAATTGATAAACACAATCAACTATGTGGTAACACATATAAATCATAATAGCATGAGATTTGTCCATGTATCTTTTTTGTATTTTATGTTTATTATATGAGGTGGATTTTTAGATCAACTTAAGGAGGTCTATGAGGTGTGCAACATGATTTAGAAGAATTATACCAAAGGATAATGACATAAAAGGATTTATTGTTTCTAGAGTGGTTCATGTTTAGATTTGCATTAAATTTGGAGTTGTATTAATTTATTCTTAGTCAACACAAAGATTCTATGCCAACCTTTCAATATATTAGATGGTACAATTCATTTGAGGAGCATAAGGAAACAACAAATTCAAGGACCAAGTTATGTCCAATAGATCAAAGTAGAGATATGAAAACAAGATTATCTCTAGTGTTTAGAGCCACACTCATGTTTAACTTGGTTGATTTGTATTGTAATCCAAGACAAGTCTATTCATGTTTTAATCCCTAGAGGAAAATGTTATTGATGTAATTTCAAACTATGGATGAATTAAATATTATTCAATTCATTTTATAAGATTTTATTAATAATTAAATTTTGGTGTGTCTTTATCATGAGTGATTATGTTAAGACTACATGGTTAGATAGTATTTCATCAAATCCTCTATCCATGACTACATCACACATAATACTCACCATTTCTACACATATAATTACTATTATTACACTCATAATCATAAGTTTTTAGACCATTGTAATATTGTAGTGATTTTCTCACTCCATTTAGATTTTAATAAAATATCCTATTTTATTAAAACCCTTTAGATCTTAGCATTAAGTACATGGATTTTGGTTAAAACTTGGCATTGTTGTTGTTTCCAAGAAGGTTCAAACCCCTATTGTCTTGTTGAGCTCATGAGATTTGTGCCCTTGTTGAGCCATTGAGCTTGCAAGTCTGAACTACTTGCATTAATGTAGGGGATAAGTGTTGATGTGGTTGTTAGTCACAACAATAAGAAATAAAAGTTTCAATCAAACCTCTATTCATCTTGAAGACTTACTGAGGCACACCACCCTAACACCCCAAGGCACACCACAGGCACCTAAGAATGTTAGAGATGAAGAAGAGCCTAAAAATCTAGAGATAGTGGTACAAAATATTGGCATGGATGTGTTAGTGGAAACTGTCACAAACCCAACAATTATTGAATTATCCTATAATGGGGCAAAAGAGAAGGATAAGGATAAAACCATGAGTAATGTGTAGAATGAAGAAGATACAAATAGAGACATGGATATCCATATAGAGCCTCCTGAGTGAAATGTCTAGGAGATTGAAGAAGGACATACTGAAGCAGGGGATAAAGAACAACAAGTGTTAATATCCAAACAAGGAGGTCCAGTAGTAATATTTGGACCAGAGAGTCTAAAGAATAGAGAAATGCCAACATCCAGTCATTAAGGTCCACAGGATAAGAGGAGCAAGATAGATACGAAGGAAAAAGGCACTGATCAATTAGAGTATACATCAGGATAATCAATATCCAGACTACCAAAAGCTTGATTTAGGTAATCCTCAGATCCAAGATGAACAACATACACAGGATCAAGATGTAGGTGAGGATCAAGATATCCATGTTGATACAAATAAGCAGGATAAGGATATATAGATGAAAGTGCATAAAGGGGATATGGAGCCAACCAAGGAGATATCCCAATATCAAGATATGGTACCCCAAGATACTCCAAAGGATCAGGACTAGAAACAGATAAGTATAGAGGTGTTGCAAGTATGAGGTTAACCAGTGTTGTCATTGATGTCAACATACTCATATTGCATTGATAAGAAGGATTGGGTGAGTTGTGTGCTGAGGATATTGAGAAAATTAGTCTCAATTAGGAACAGTGAAGAATAGTAATAAGAAGAAGGTAAAACTACTTAATGGGTTGAGAATCAGAGGATGCAGATTAAAGGGTTTGTAGATATGAGTCTTGAGATGTTCCAGTTAAGATTTCAGAGGTCCACATGAAGATATGAAGAAGTTATGTTAGCTCAAGTAGAACCGGTTCCGGCAGGCGTTCAGTGGTGACAGAGTGTCACAGATTGGTCCGGTGAGATCTTGAATTACATTATCTCATTCTACGGATTGGAGAGAGTGTTTAAGAAGTTCATGTGAAGTAACAAATAGATTTGTGAATGATTTGGACATCCAGAAGAACCTTTTGCATTATGACAGTGATGACAGACTGTGTTCTTGAAGTTTCCGAATGAAGGAGAGAAGGATTCCAGTAAGCAGATGAAGTGTAGATGTTCTTGGTGATTCAGGAAAGCTTGTGGTGATCTATGGATCATGTCCAGTTCATGTTGGTGGTCCGCATTGAAGTTAGAGTTTGCATTTGAAGAATAACCACTAATATTGGTGTTCTTCCTGAGACAGGCCGACCGGATGTATTACACATCTTGCGAATGATCTTGTAGATGTTTGCCGACTTAGATGATTGTTCCTAAGTCAATGCCTTGTATAAATAAGGGATTGTGAATTCATTTTGTAGTGTGTCTTGTGGAGATGAGAGTGATATAGCGAAGAGAAGTGCGAAAGGTAGAGTAGGTGTTTTGAGCTCAAATGGAACTGATCCAAGCATGGTGAAGATGTCAAACTCCAATTCAAGTTTGTAATACTTGTTATCTTGTAGACAGTGTGTCTCTTATAGGTATTGTGCCTCTTTATGAGCAGTGTGCTCAGGCAGTGAGCCCTAATTGGCATGTGCCATCTATTTTTCTTATTCTTCTAACAGAGAATAATCCTTGGGTTAATCACCCCATGGTTTTTCCCTTAACCGGGTTTTCCACATCAAAATCTTGGTGTTTCATGTGTTGATGTATATCTACTCTAGTGTTTATGTCTTATGCTTTCATGAATGATTAATTGCTATGCTATTGATTAACAAAGTGGATTTAAGTGTTTGAACTGGAAGCGAATTAAGGATAACTAATTCACCCCCCCTCTCAGTTATCAACAATTGGTATCAGAGCCAAGTTCCTCTAAAAGGAGCTTAACTGCTTGAGGAGATCCAGGATGTCGTCATACAAGAAGGACAGTCCAAAGTTTGATGGAACCAACTTCACTCTTTGGAAAGGCCACATGAAATGTCACTTGGAATGTATCGGAAAGGCATACTTGTCCATGGTCACAAAAGCATATAAACCTCAAGGTGGTCTGACAACTCTAAATGAAATCACAGATGCTGAAAATAATCTGTGGACTAAAAAGGCTCTTCTAAGTGCATTAACCGACTCAGAGCTCTCCAATGTTATAGACCTACCAACTGCCTATGAGATCTAGATTAAACTGGAACTTCTACATGAAGGAGATGAGTTTGTTAAGAGTGCAAGGTTGCAGAGTCTCAAAGGGAAAATTGAAAGATTGAAGATGAGAGATGATGAAAATATCACTACCTTTATGCCAAGAGTAAATGAGCTGGTGTGTGGAATTAGGAATGCTGGTGGAGTTTTGGATGAAAATGAGATTGTTTGCAAAATTCTCAGTTCCCTTCTTGTTGCCTACAAAATCAAGGTTGCTACCATTGATGAATTCAGAGCCCATACAACTGTCACAAGAGAACAATTGGCTGGCAAACTAGCTGCATTTGAAATGAATGAGTTTGGAGATGATCCCCCCAAGACTGAATCTGCATTCAAAGCCAGTGCCTATGTGAAAGGCAAACAAAGATTTGATCCGGGAGAAAACTCTTCAAGGAAGCTGTCATGGTATGATCAAGCAAGAAAAGACATGGAAGAGGAAGAAGCAGAAATAGCTCAACTTGAAGCCCTCATTGCAAAAAGACTGCCAAGGGGATCTGGTAAGTATGAAGGAAAATTACCCTTTAAGTGCTTCAACTGCAATAAGATTGGTCACTTTGCCTCAAGATGTCTGGAAAGATCCACAAGATCAAATTCTAACAGACAAAGGTTCCAAAAGAATTGTTATTATGTTCATGAAGAAGCTGATAATGAAGGAGTAACAGATGATGAATCAGAGATAGGAGACAAATCCAGAAATGAATGGGTGTTCATTGCCATCAAAGAAGAAGATCCAATATTCCCTAAATCTATCAATCATAAGGTTATGGAAAGAGCTTTGGCTGCCCAAGTTGAATAAAAGGATGATTGGGTTATTGACAGTGGATGCTCTCACCATATGACAGGTGACAAGAACAAGTTCTTAGATTTGGAAAGGTATGAAGGAGGAATGGTAAAATTTGATAATAATTCTGCTGGTAGAATCAGAGGTAGGGGAACTATCTCTTTTGATGGAAAGAACAAAATTGGTAATGTATTGTATGTTGAAAGATTGAAGCACAATCTTCTAGTGTTGGTCAGTTGGTGGACAAAGGTTATGATCTCTGGTTCAAGAATGGAAGATGTAGGATCTTTGAAAACTCTGGAACTGAGATTGCATCCGGTACTCAAACAAAAGGTAATATCTTCCATCTAATTGGTACTAATAAAAGTTGTTTGTTTGTTCAAGTTGATCAGAGTTGGTTATGGCATAGAAAGATGTGTCATGTAAATTTTGATAACATCATCAAGATAAGCAATACTCAGGCTATAAGAGATCTTCCAAAGTTGGTAAAACCTACAAATAGTATGTGCAAGGAATGTCAGCTAGGTAAATAGAGCAGAGTTTCATTCAAAAGCAGGGATCAGTCCTCTACCAGATTATTGGAGTTAGTTCATACTGATCTATGTGATCTGACAAGAATCAAGAGTATGCAAGGTGATAGATATTTCATGCTACTAATTGATGATCATTCTCAAATGATGTGGGTTCCCTTTCTGAAAGAGAAATCAGAAGCTTTTGAGAAGTTCAAAATCTTCAAGGCTATGGTAGAGAATCAAACCAGATTGAAACTGAAATGTCTAAGGTCTGATAGAGGTGGTGAATTCACATCCATTGAATTTATAGACTTCTATGAGAAGCATGGTATAAAGAGACAGTTGTCTGTTCCTAGGACTCCACAGCAGAATGGAGTAGTTGAGAGAAAGAACCGGACCATCTAGGAAGCATCCAGGACAATGATGATGGAAGCATATGTTCCCCAGATGTTTTGGAAAGAAGCTGTCAGCACTGCAGTCTACACTCTCAATCGAGTTCAAATCAGAAGCAATACCGGTAAGACTCCTTATGAACTTTGGTTTGGCATCACTCCTACTATGAGATATTTCAGAGTATTTGGTAGCAAGTGTTACATTAAAAGAGATGAAGATCTAGGAAAGTTTGATGCTAGAAGTGATGAAGGAATTTTCTTGGGATACTCCACTCAAAGCAAAGCATACCGGTGTTACAATAAGAGACTAAGAAAGATGATAGAAAGTACAAATGTGAAGGTTGATGAAGGTATTGAGAAGCCCTCAAGATTTTATGAGTATGATGAAGATGATCAGAATGATGTTTTGGTTCAAGGTGCTCCATCCTCTCCTAAAAGTCAGATTCAGACTGATTCGGTAAATCAGGAAGAAGAGACAGGTCTGAATGAGCATGATCAAGAAGAAAAAGTGCAAGAAACTCCCAAAGTTCCAAGGTATGTAAGACTAAACCACTCTGAAGATCAGATCATAGGTGACAAGAGCAGAGGTGTGCAAACTAGAAGGAATGTTGCTCAAAATTCAAATGAATGTTGTTTGATTTTAAAGATTGAACCTAAGACAATAAATGAAGCATGCAATGATGAAAATTGGACAAAAGCAATGGAGGAAGAGTTGATGCAAATTGAGAAAAATCACACTTGGGATCTTATTTCTAGACCTAGTAACAAGAATGTGATTGGAACCAAATGTGTCTTCTGGAACAAACTAAATGAAGTTAGTGAAGTAATCAGAAATAAGGCCAAATTAGTCTGCAAAGGATACTCTCAAATATAAGGGATTGATTTTGAGGAAACCTTTGCTCTGGTGGCAAGAATTGAAGGTGTCAGACTATTTCTTGCATTTGCTACCTTCAAAGATTTTAAAGTGTATCAGATGGATGTCAAATCTGCTTTCTTGAATGGTGACCTAGAAGAAGAGGTGTACATTGAACAACCAGATGGATTTCAGTTATCAGAGCATGGTGATATGATCTGCAAATTAAAGAAGACACTGTATGGTCTAAAGCAAGCCCCAAGAGCATGGTATGAGAGGCTGGATAAACATCTTTTGAAGATTGGTTTCAACAAAGGTACTACTGATAGTAACCTATACTTTTAAATTGATCATCAAAACATCTTGATTGTTGAAGTATTTGTTGATGATATCATCTTTGGAGGAAGAGACAATATGTGTAAAACCTTTGCAAACCAAATGAAAAGTGAGTTTGAAATGTCAATGCTCAGTGAAATGAATTTCTTCTTAGGTCTGCAAATTACTCAAACAGAGAAAGGAATCTTTATCTCTCAGACCAAATATGTGAAAGAACTATTGAAGAAATTTGGAATGGAAGATTCAAAGCCAATGAACACTCCCATGGCTACCGGATGTAAGTTGAGCAAAGATGATGACTCTCCTAAGATAGATCAGACAAAGTATAGATCAATGATTGGTGGATTACTATATCTCACTCAGACTAGACCAGATATAATGCAGGCTATTGGTCTTGTGGTGAGATTCCAGGCTGATCCCAGAGAATCTCATGTCATGGAAATCAAAAGAATTTTTAGGTACTTGAAAGGAATAGTTGAGTATGGCCTATGGTATCCCAAAGATCATGACTTTTCTCTTCATGCATATACAGATGCAGATTGGGCAGGAGATGTGGATGATAGAAAAAGTATAAGTGGAGAAACATTCTTTTTGGGAAAAAGGTTAGTTTCTTAGCTAAGCAAGAAACAAGAAGCAATATCCCTGTCTACAACAGAAGCAGAATACATTGCAGCAGTAGGTAGTTGCACTCAACTTTTGTGGATGAAGCAAATGCTAAGAGATATTCAAGTAGAATATGAGGAGCCTACTACAATTTTCTGTGACAACTCAAGTGCAATAAATATTTCTAAGAATCCGGTGTTGCATTCTAAGACCAAGCATATATCTATCAAATTTCACTTTTTGAGAGAACAAGAGAACAAAGGTGAAGTCAGATTGGAGTATGTGCCCTCCAAGGATCAGCTTGCAGATATTTTTACTAAACCTCTTCCCAAGGACTCTTTTGAGTATCTCAGGGAGAAGCTAGGGGTCATGGCCCCTCCGGTGATGAACTAGGATGCACTGATGTGCATCAATCTAGTGGATATCACAGTCATATCTTGTGATCTGGATTGATGATGGGGAGCTGCCACTAAGGGGGAGCAGCTAGTATGATTCTGATGTGTTAGAATTGCAAGTATGAGCCCTTTGCCATTGATGTCAAAGGGGGAGAGAAGACATGTGAAAAACAAGTGGTTGATGATCAAAGGGGGAGCAGTAAAGGAAGAGAAGACATGTGAAGAGTTGTTGCTGATAGGGGGAGCTGTGACAGAAAGGAGAAGTTCTTGTCTTGATGGTTTTTCACATCATATGTTGCCATCAATGACAAAGGGGGAGATTGTTGCAAGTATGAGGTTAACCAGTGTTGTCATTGATGTCAACATACTCATATTGCATTGATAAGAAAGATTGGGTGAGCTGTGTGCTGAGGATATTAAGAAAATTAGTCTCAATCAGGAACAGTGAAGAACAGTAATAAGAAGAAGGCAAAACTACTCAATGGGTTGAGAATCAGAGGATACAGATTAAAGGGTTTGTAGATATGAGTCTTGAGATGTTCCAGTTAAGATTTCAGAGGTCCGCATGAAGATATGAAGAAGTTATGTTAGCTCAACTAGAACCAGTTTCGGCAGGCATTCAGTGGTGACAGAGTGTCACAGATTGGTCTGGTGAGATCTGGAATTACATTATCTCATTCTGTGGATTGGAGAGAGTGTTTAAGAAGTTCGTGTGAAGTAACAAATAGATTTGTGAATGATTTGGATGTCTAGAAGAACCTTTTGCATTATGACAATGATGACAGACTGTGTTCTTGAAGTTTCTAAATGAAGGAGAGAAGGATTCCAGTAAGTAGATGAAGTGCGGATGTTCTTGGTGATTCAAGAAAGCTTGTGGTGATCTGTGGATCGTGTCCAGTTCATGTTGGTGGTCTGCATTAAAGTTAGAGTTTGCATTTGAAGAATAACCACTGATATTGGTGTTCTTCCTGAGACAGGCTGACCGGATGTATTACATGTCTTGCGAATGATCTTGTAGATATTTACTGACTTAGATGATTGTTCCTAAGTCGATGCCTTGTATAAATAAAGGATTGTGAATTCATTTTGTAGTGTGTCTTGTGGAGATGAGAGTGATATAGTGAAGAGAAGTGTGAAAGGCAGAGCAGGCATTTTGAGCTCAAATGGAACTGATCCAGGCATGGTGAAGATGTCAAACTCCATTTCAAGTTTGTAATACTTGTTATCTTGTAGACAGTGTGTCTCTTGTAGGCAGTGTGCCTCTTTGTGAGCAGTGTGCTTAGGTAGTGAGCCCTAATTGGCATGTGCCATCTATTTTTCTTCTTCTTCTAATAGAGAATAATCCTTGGGTTAATCACCTCGTGGTTTTTCCCTTAACCAGGTTTTCCACATCAAAATCTTGGTGTTTCATGTGTTGATGTATATCTACTCTAGTGTTTATGTCTTATGCTTTCATGAATGATTAATTGCTATGCTATTGATTAACAAAGTGGATTTAAGTGTTTGAACTAGAAGCGAATTAAGGATAACTGATTCAACCCCCCTCTCAGTTATCAACAAGGGGATCCTAAAGACAAGGATGCAAATGCACAAGATACTCAAATTGAGTAGACATCCCAGCAAGTTCTAGTATCCAGCGTGCCACATTGGCTTTCACATGAGGTAACTCAGCCTCCTGCTTTGATTCTTCAAATTTTGATATTTCTTCATTATTTTCACTTGAGCGGATAAAGCCCAAGCATAGAGCAAGGTCCACCTCTGCAATAAGGCGTGATCCAACTAGTGGTAAGAGGACAATTCAATTAGTTGTGCCCACAATTGACAAAGAAAAAGGATAAATAAGTGCTGGTGTGTTCTAAATAACCACCACAGACCTGGGATATGCTACTGCAGAACAAGATATCCAAGAGATGAGGGAAAGAACTAAAGTAGTAGCAGCCGAGATAATAAAAGCAAAGGCCAAGAACAAAGAGTATGAAGGGAAAATTGCCCAACCTTAGGCCTTCATAATAGGGTTGGTTGCACCCACCAATGTCCCAATAACAACATCCAAACCTTTGGCATTGGTTTCTTAATAGGAGATAATAGGACTGGATACCCTAAAGTGTAGTGCCCCCTCGTTGTTGGCTTGTGATAGTGGTAGTTCTGCATTGCTCTCTGTCAGTTGGGGACAATTGTTAGTCTTTCATTGCATTGATACAGTTCTGAGACATTTGATTAGAAGGTTAAATTTATGTTTATTTTGATCTTGATGGACTATGTTCGACTGATATAATTAGACATGTGTTATGAGTTTATGATGGCATTACCATTATTCCAGTTATGATGCAAATTATTATTATCATGTGTCATTTGATTTATGGTATTTGAATTTAGATAAAAGTTGTTATGATATTGTTTCAAGAGTAGAGACGGTGTAGTACTGCTTGCTTTGACCACCCTACTATGCTGTGATTCTCTGACTCTGTGTGTGTGTTGACATATATGTATTTGATCATATACAACCAATTGTTTGGATGCAGGCTGTAGGTACCGAACCTTGACTCCACCTGATATAGCAGGTTTGAGTGGGTTCTTGCACCAATGGGTATCAGTGATGGGAGATAACGTGGGGTCTATTCCACTAGGTTGGTCCTTCTCTTCTGTTGTGGTCTCGAGTCATGTTATGATGTTTGGTCCTTGCCTTTTATGTCTGGTAATCTTGTGTCATGGAATATCATTGTGTTGTGTTAATAATGCTCTTGTGTAGTTGGATAATACTTTAATGGTTTATTATTAAAATAATAATCCTTCTATTATGTTTTTGGATAATGTTTGGTTTAGCCTAGAACTTGGAATGACACCTTAGTTAAATTTTATAATAGACTAGAATCAATTATCTGCTTTCCAAGAGTAATTGTGTCATAAGTTGTGGTTACGGGTAATTAGTATGTAGTTGGTTAAAGAATAATTTATGGTAAATGAATTAATGCCATGAGTTGTCAATTTTAAAATTGTAAGATTTGGGATCTCTTTTTATAGAAAATTTTTGAAATTCTCAGAGGAGTGGGATGTTGGTTAATGGATGCATGTATGCATTAATTTTATGAGTTGAACCATTTTTATATGGGGAAAATTTTGTTCGGAAGGAGAGTTAGAAAGAGCATGGAGATATTGGGGAGAAGAACAGAGAATTTGATTGCAAGAGTTGGAGAAATTTTGAGGTGGGACTGAATTTTGGGTATGTGATTTGTCTCTCTCTGTGAATTTACAATTGTTGTAGCTTATAAGTTATATTTTATTGTAGCATGTTCTATGTGTGAAACTAGTATGTCCTGTGTGTGAAACTTGCATGTTCTGTAATTTAGAATTTAAATATCTCTGTGGCTTGTATCGTCTTGTGCCTGGGTAGTCAAATGTTGCTCCAACCTCTGTAGATTCTTTCAAGATGTTATTCTTCTGGTTTAGCCTTTGTCTTAATTCCTCTTGAAATCATTAGCTCAGTAACCCTACATTGTGATCTCAATCCTGTGAAATAGATGACTCAATTTTAATCTTTTATCAATCTCATCCCATTCATTCTTGCAATTTATCTCACATTTGTATCTCTCTGATAGAGGTGAAATGCCCAGTAAGAAGTGAATTGGCCTTTACATATATTTTCCATGGCAACCTATTAGTGCTTGCAACCACTTATTTGGTTCTCATATTATTCATATTTCCTTTTTACCTTGGATGCCTTGCTTTTATCTATGTAACCCTGATGAAGATCTTGTGCCTTCAACACTACTTCCTCTAGAAAGTTACCCTACAAGCATGTCTAGGAATTTGACCAAATCTTGTGAAGTTTTCTTCACAATTTCCTTCAAATCTGCTTTAAAAATTTCTTGTTGGCTGAAAGATACCATTTAATTCATCTTTTGCAATAGATTTAAAACTCAGCTTGAAGCATGTAGAAAAATAAATAAGTCTTGGGCTTTGGAATTCGCATTGTTTATGCTTAAGGATTTGAAACTCATTTGGGAAATTTCCATTTCTATCTAATAGATGGTTAAGCAGATTTTATTCTTTTGCTATTACCTTTTTATAGATTCGGTGTTAAACATGAGTTTTGCTTGGAAATAAATCTTTAAGAAAATCATGGGTTTAGTTGTGTTTTTATATTTGGAAAGTTTAATGGGTAGTGGAATGTTTAAAACCTTTTTTCTGTGCTAATTTAGAAGACCCGCGAGCCTTGTGAAATGACATGTGGTTAGAATGGTATACATTATGTTTTGAGTCGCTTGTTTTATGTCACTACCATAAAAAAGGTACAAGAAGGTAGTCGGTATTCATAGAATTGTAAATATTAATCGAGTGGCTTCGTGTGGTAGTATAATAGTAGACTGTACTCGTTGAGGGATGGGTTCACATAGTATACTAGTTAGTTGAATGTATAGAAAATGTTAAAATGTTAGTTGAAGCTAATAGTGTAATGCATGCCTTTTGTAGTTTCATAAGGAAATTGTTGTTAGTAAGAAGTTTATGCTTTTGGTAATCATATATCTATTTTTATAGTTTGGTTTTAGTAGATAATGGTAGATACTAGCATGTTAATAGTTCCTTTTGTGAATAGGAAAATACATACGCCTTGTGTTGAAATTTATAAGCAGTAAAATGTTAGATATATATATATATATGTTTGTAGGGTTTTGAATTGAAATAATGTTGGTTAGATGTTAGTTGGGAATCTATGGTTATAGGAAATTATGTAGGTTATAATCTTTCGATTTGAAATTTTAATATGTTAGATGGTAAATTATGTTTGGGAAAAGAAATATATATGTAATTTTAGATCTCATTAAGAATGGTAGTCAGTATCATGTTGATAGTAATTTATGCAAATACGAAAAATGTATTTACTTATAGTTGTGGTTATTAGAAATTAGTAAATGGTAAGATGATTAGGAAAATATTTGTTTATGCTTGTAGTGTTTTCATTAGAAATTGTAATTGTTAAACATTAATTGGTAAGTTAGGCTTGTAGATAAAAATGCTCAGTGTTTTGGTTTTGAAATTGAAATTGTATAATGAGAGATGGTAATATATGCTTATAAGAAATAGATTATGTTATAGTTGTTCATTAGAAAATTGTAATAATTAGATGGTGGACGAAAAGTTCTTTCCATTATAGCAAGAATATTCTTATATTTGTGATTGTTCATATTAGGTTGTGTCAGTAGTAAATCTCAAATGGAAAATTCATGCTTGCAAATATTTATAATGATGTAGAAGATGGTCTTGGTTAGGAAATTTAGTTAGGGAATTTTATTTTTAAATTGTAGAGAGAATTGTTAATGTCATGAACTTGAATCTTCTTATTAATTGATGTTACATCTCATGGTTGATTTCTTGATTTAAAAGAGGAGTATATTGAATCTCATTTTCTTGTCGTCATCCTTATTGTATCTGTATGCTTGTATTGAATCATTGTGGCTACGTTGGGGTGGAGTTTATGCTTGAGAGATGTCATGACTTCTTGGTGTCAAGATGCAAAAGTGTTGTCCTTGCCAGATAATGGTTACCTATTTCATTGGTTTACACCTAACTCCAGAGGTGTGGTGTCTTGGTCTTTGGTTCAGTTAGTGGCATGTCAATGTGATGGGATAATTGGATTTTCGTGTCTTGTATGGAATGGGAAATGGTCTCTTGGATATAGTACTTGGTATCTGTTTTGTATCATGATGGAGTTAGATGTCTTATAGTCCCTCGCTCATGCATGTCATTGGTTTCAAATGTTGTATAAGGGTTGCTAGTGTAGAAAGGAGAGTGGCTTCCATTGTGGGGTCAATGCCTACTAAGAGGCTGCCTGGGTAACCCCATGGAAGTTGTAAGCAAGTGGAAACTTAATAACTTAATTAGGAGGGTTGTGGTAGTAAAACACATAACAAGATAAGTAAGATACCTCACCCATGACTTGAGTGCTCTCGTAGGCTAAGGATGGGATGAGAAGGCCTCGTAGGCAAGGCCGACCTCCTTGTCTCCATGAGAGGACATGTCGGTTCCGCATGTGTCACCCTATGGGACCAGTGCCTAGAGAGAGGCTGTCAGGGTAACCATAGATGGGGGCCAGCTTCTAGTGAGAGATAGCCTAGGTAACCCATGCTAGGACCATGCGATGACACTCTCCTCGCTGTAGCTTAGCTACTTCCCTCTTATGTTTTCATTGTTGCCTCTGGAGTGATATCTCGTCTTGTGCAATTCTGTTGATATGGTCGGTTGTGTCAAGTCTGTTGTCATTTTTTTATTTTGGATGTTGTTACTTTGGCTTAGTGGAATCCTCATTGTTATCTCCTAGCTCAGAGGGGTGGACCCCAGGGTTCCACATGGTTGGGTGGTAGAGCTATCCATTGGTCTTCTTGGAGATTCAGTTTGAGTCCTGTGCAGAGGAGTTCTAGTTCCAGATTGCTTCCCACCTTAAGTGTTGTTGTATACTTTCTTATGTATTCATTTGTAAACTAACGTGATCAGTCTTGTAATATTGTACTGTAACTTTGTAAATAAACTATCTTGCTAATGTAAAAGTTGTTCTTATCCGTAGTAGCAGTATAATGTTTATCAGTTGTGTGGTTTAACTTTATATTCACTGATGTAGTTATGTTTCCCTAGAGGAGTTAGAAGTGCTCTTTTCCTTATGTTGTGTTTTATGATATCTTTGGTTACTAATATTGCAATGTCTTCTTTCAAAAAAAAAAAAATTCTATTATTTTGCACTTGTTAGTCTAGCACTCTAGGGTTGCATGACAGGGCATTACATTTGGTATCAGAGCCTAGGTTGCAACACTGAGACCTCTGGATTGTTGTTGTTGCTCTAGGTTAAGTGATTTTCTCTTTGTGGTGAGTTGGTAATGGTACCTTTCACCTGTATGCATTAGTATGACATTAGAAGGTTGATAGGTTTACATACTTGCTCTTTAAGAAATGAATTCTTTATGCTCTATTCTACTTATGTGTCTGTTGTCTTCCTTTCTGGAAATGGGATGTTACATTTAACAATATGTTCTTCCTGGATGTTAGAGCATCTAATTATCTGGTGGCATCATGCAGTATGAGTTATGTGGTTATGTGATGTTGACATCTTTACATGGTTGCTTGAAAATCTATATCTAACCCCTAGTTGGTCATGACCTCTTATGGAAGAATTGTTGTAATTTATGGAAGTTATCATCGTATATGCCTGTGTAAGAATTGTATGCAGAAAATCAAATGAGAGCTTGCGTTGGGCCTATGAGATCAGGTATGTGATAATGTAAGTCAATTATAGTTTGAATTATTCCTGTATGTGATATCATACATTCCTTTTATATCTTCTTGCATAAGGAAGTAATTGCATATTTCCGTAGTTTAGTAGAAAGAAATTGTATTGTATTAAAGATAGAAGTTGTTTAGATAAAGGATGTAGTCAACATAATTGTTCAAGTGTTGGTGTACATTCTCTAACACATTTTGGATCTTGTGTCCTTGAGTGTTGTGAAGCGAATACTCCCTTTTTGTGGCTAAAAGTACTCACATCGTGATGTGAATTTGTTGTAATTTGGTTGTTTTGGAAATTTTGACAGTTGTTTCATGTGTAGTAAGGGGGGTTAACAATGAATTTTTTTTCTTTGAACCTTCTTATGACAAGAATGGACACCAAAACTCTTTTCTTTATACTTGATTTATTGTTGAAAATTGCCGGCACTTTGTGACTTAAAGTTGGATTTGATTGTTTTTCCATGTGGGTTTGTATTTATATTTAGATTTTCTATGGTGGTTATTCTGAATGTTTGATTCTGTTGGACCCATTTTGTGGTAAGTGTTGTTTCTATCATGTTCATTTCGAACCACTGATAGTATGTTCAAGGGAGGACTCCGCGAAGAATTACATGTTGCATGGTTGATAATTAGTGGAAATAAGATATGAGATGTAATTTTTTTTCCTTAATTATATGTGACTGTAATTCTTTGGATTGTATGAAATTGCCAAAAAAAGTGTAACTAGATATAAGTAGATCACATGATATGCCATAAAGGTAAAGGATTGATGTTCTTGTTGTCTTTTATTGAACATTTGTGCTTGTTTTGTGAACAATTGTTGAATATAGATGAGAATGTTGGCAATGGAATATGGTAATATTAATATATTATGTTTCTACCATAATCTGTGACTTCCAGGAGTAAGTCAAGTTTTAGGGGGGGAGGATGTAGTGCCCCCTCATTGTTGGCTTGTGATAGTGGTAGTTCTGCATTGCTCTCTGTCAATCAGAGATAGTTGTTAGTCTTTCATTGCATTGATACAGATCTGAGACATTTGATTAGTAGGTTATGATTTATGTTTATTTTGATCTTGAAGGACTATGTTCGACTGATATAATTAGATGTGTTATGAGTTTATGATGGCATTACTATTATTCCAGTTCTGATGCGAATTAATATTATCATGTGTCATTTGATTTGTGGTATTTAAATTTAGATAGAAGTTGCTATGATATTGTTTCAAGAGCAGAGATGGTGTAGTACTACTCGCTTCGAGCACCCTACTACACCGTGATTCTATGACTCTCTATGTGTGTTGACATATATGTATTTGATCTTATACAACCAATTGTTCGGATGCAGGCTACAAGTACTGAACCTCGACTCCACCTGATATAGCAGGTTTGAGTGGGTTCTTGCACCAATAGGTATCAGTGATGGGAGATAACGCGGGGTCTATTCCACTAGGTCAGTCCTTGTCTTTTGTTGTTGTCTAGAGTCATGTTGTGATGCTTGGTCCTTGCCTTTTATGTTTGGTAATCTTATGTCGTGGAATATCGTCGTGTTGTGTTAATAATGCTCTTGTGTAGTTGGATAATACTTTAATGGTTTATTATTAAAATAATAATACTTCTATTATGTTTTTGGATAATGTTTGGTTTAGCCTAGAACTTGGAATGACACCTTAGATAAATTTTATAATAGACTAGAATTAATTATCTACTTTCCAAGAGTAATTGTGTCATAAGTTGTGGTTACGGGTAATTAGTATGTAGTTGGTTAAAGAATAATTTCAGGTAAATGAATTAATGCCATGAGTTGTCAATTTTGAAATTGTAAGATTTGGGGTCTCTTTTTATAGCAAATTTTTGAAATTCTCAGAGGAGTGGAATGTTGGGTAACGGATGTATGTCTGCATTAATTTTATGAGTTGAACCATTTTTATATGGGAAAAATTTTGTTTGGAAGGAGAGTTGGAAAGAGCACGGAGATATTGGGGAGAAGAACAAAGAATTTGGTTGCAGGAGTTGGAGAAATTTTGAGGTGGGACTGAATTTTGGGTATGTGATTTGTCTCTCTCTGTGAATTTACAATTGTTGTAGCTTGTAAGTTATATTTTATTGTAGCATGTTCTGTGTGTGAAACTAGCATGTCCTGTGTGTGAAACTTGCATGTTCTATAATTTAGAATTTAAATATCTCTGTGGCTTGTATCATCTTGTGCCTGGGTAGTTGAATGTTGCTCCAACCTCTGTAGATTCTTTCAAGATGTTATTCTTCTAGTTTAGCCTTTGTCTTAATTCCTCTTGAAATCATTAGCTCAGTAACCTTGCATTGTGATCTCAATCCTATGAAATAGATGACTCAATTTTAAGCTTTTATCAATCTCTTATCCCATTCGTTCTTGCAATTTATCTCACATTTGTATCTTTCTGATAGAGGTGAAATGCCCAGTAAGAAGTGAATTGGCCTTTACATATATTTTCCATGGCAACCTGTTAGTGCTTGCAACCACTTATTTGGTTCTCATATTATTCATATTTCCTTTTTACCTTGGATGCCTTGCTTTTATCTGTGTAACCCTAATGAAGATCTTGTGCCTTCAACACTACTTCCTCTAGAAAGTTACCCTGCAAGCATGTCTAGGAATTTGACCAAATCTTGTGAAGTTTTCTTCACAATTTCCTTCAAATCTACTTTAAAAATTTCTTGTTGGCTGAAAGATATTGTTTGATTCATCTTTTGCAATAGATTTAAAACTCAGCTTGAAGCATGTAGGAAAATAAATAAGTCTTGGGCTTTGGAATTCACATTGTTTATGCTTAGGGATTTGAAACTCATTTAGGAAATTTCCATTTCTATCTAATAGATGGTTAAGTAGATTTTATTCTTTCACTATTACCTTTTGATAGATTTGGTGTTAAACATGAGTTTTGCTTGGAAATAAATCTTTTGGAAAATTGTGGGTTTAGTTGTGGCTCTTAACAGTTTTGTTGTGTTGTTATATCTAGAAAGTTTAATGGGTAGTGGAATGTTTAAAACCTTTTTTCTGTGCTAATTTAGAAGACCCATGAGCCTTGTGAAATGACATGTGGTTAGAATGGTATACATTATGTTTTGAGTTGCTTGTTTTATGTCACTTCCGTAAAAAAGGTACAAGAAGGTAGTCGGCATTCATAGCATTGTAAATATTAATCGAGTGGCTTTGTGTGGTAGTATAATAGTAGACTGTACACGTTGAGGGACGGGTTCACATAGTTTACTGGTTAGTCAAACGTATAGCAAATGTTAAAATGTTAGTTGAAGCTAATAGCGTAATGCATGCCTTTTGTAGTTGTTTCATAAGGAAATTGTTGTTAGTAAGAAGTTTATGCTTTTGGTAATCATATATCTATTTTTATAGTTTGGTTTTAGTAGATAATGGTAGATAGTAGCATGTTAATAGTTTCTTTTGTGAATAGGAAAATACATACACCTTGTGTTGAAATTTATAAGCAGTAAAATGTTAGGGAAATATATATATATGTTTGTAGGGTTTTGAATTGAAATAATGTTGGTTAGATGTTAGTTGGGAATCTATGGTTATAGGAAATTATGTCTAGGTTATAATGTTTTGATTTGAAATTTTAATATGTTAGATGGTAAATTATGTTTGGGAAAAAAAATATATATGTAATTTTAGAAGATCTCATTAAGAATGGTACTCAGTATCATGTTGATAGTAATTTATGCAAATAGGAAAAATGTATTTACCTATAGTTGTGGTTATTAGAAATTAGTAATGTTAAGATGATTAGGAAAATATTTGTTTATTCTTGTAGTGTTTTCATTAGAAATTGTAATTGTTAAACGTTAATTGGTAAGTTAGGCTTGTAGATAAAAATGCTCAGTGTTTTGGTTTTGAAATTGAAATTGTATAATGAGAGACGGTAATATGCTTATAAGAAATAGATTGTGTTATAGTTGTTCGTTAGAAAATTGTAATAATTAGATGGTGGATGAAAAGTTCTTTCCATTATAGAAAGAATATTCTTATATTTGTGATTGTTCATATTAGGTTGTGTCAGTAGTAAATCTCAGATGGAAAATTCATGCTTGCAAATATTTATAATGGTGTAGAAGATGGTCTTGGTTAGGAAATTTAGTTAGGGAATTTTATTTTAAAATTGTAGAGAGAATTGTTAATGTCATGAACTTGAATCTTCTTATTAATTGATGTTACATCTCATGATTGATTTCTTGATTTAAAAGAGGAGTATATTGAATCTCATTTTCTTGTCGTCATCCTTATCATATCTGTATGATTGTATTGAATCATTGTGGCTACCTTGGGGTGGAGTTTATGCTTGAGAGATGTCATGACTTCTTGGTGTCAAGTTGTGAAAGCATTGTCCTTGCCAAATAATGGTTACCTATTTCATTGGTTTACACCTAACTCCAGAGGTGCAGTGTCTTGGTCTTTGGTTCATATAGTGGCATGTCAATGTGATGGGATAATTAGATTTTCATGTCTTGTATGGAATGGGAAATGGTCTCTTGGATATAGTACTTGGTATCTGTTTTGTATCATGATGGAGTTAGATGTCTTATAGTCCCTTGCTCATGGATGTCATTGGTTTCAAATGTTGTATAAGGGTTGCTAGTGTAGAAAGGAGAGTGGCTTCCATGGTGGGGCCGATGCCTAGTGAGAGGCTGCCTGGGTAACCCCATGGAAGTTGTACGCAAGTGGAAGCTTAATAACTTAATTAGGAGGGTTGGGGTAGTAAAACACATAACAAGATAAGTAAGATACCTCACCCATGACTTAAGTGCTCTCGCAGGCTAAGGATGGGATGAGAAGGCCTGGTAGGCAAGGCTGACCTTCTTGTCTCCATGAGAGGACATGTCAGTTCCACATGTGTCACCCTATGGGGCCGGTGCCTAGAGAGAGGCTTCCAGGGTAACCATAGATGGGGGCCGACTTCTGGTGAGAGATAGCCTAGGTAACCCATGCTAGGACCATGCAATGACACTCTCGTCACTGTAGTTTAGCTACTTCCCTCTTATGTTTTCATTGTTGCCTCTAGAGTGATATCTTGTCTTGTGCAATTCTGTTGATATGGTTGGTTGTGTCAAGTCTGTTGTCATTTTGTTATTTTGGATGTTGTTACTTTGGCTTAGTGGAATCCTCGTTGTTATCTCCTAGCTCGGAGGGGTGGACCCCAGGTTCCACATGGTTGGGTGGCAGAGCTATCCATTGGTCTTCTTGGAGATTCAGTTTGAATCCTGTGCAGAGGAGTTCCAGTTCCAGATTGCTTCCCACCTTAAGTGTTGTTGTATACTTTCTTATGTATTCATTTGTAAACCTACATGATCGATCTTGTAATCATGTACTGTAACTTCGTAAATAAACTATCTTGCTAATGTAAAGTTGTTCTTATCTATAGTAGCAGTATAATGTTGATCACTTGTGTGGTTTAACTTTATATTCACTGATGTAGTTATGTTTCCCTAGAGGAGTTAGAAGTACTCTTTTCCTTATGTTGTGTTTTATGATATCTTTGGTTACTAATATTGTAATGTCTTCTTTCAAAAAAAAAAATTATTTCTGTTATTTTGCACTTGTTAGTCTAGCACTCTAGGGTTGCATGACGGGGCATTACATAAAGCATCAAGCACATGTGATGAACAATTGGTTCACCAAATTCTTGAAGGAAGGGGAGAAATTAATAAAGACCTCATTGTCCAATTGGGACATGCTAAGCCACATGAAGGGCAAAGTAGATTCCTTGAAGAAGGAGGTTGGACAAAGATTGATTAAGAGTAGTCAAGACCTAACTACATTGAAGGATATGAGGAAAACTGATAATAACACCCTCATAACTAAGAAGATTTTGACATCTCAAAGACTTCCATAGATGGATATCTGGTTTGAAGACCCGAGATTTGAAATAGCTATTTTGAAGAGATGCAATAGAAAAGCTATAGATATCAGCATAAAGGCACATGAACTTTTAGCTGAGGAATTAGCTATTTTGGAAGCTTTGGAGGGTGAATTAGAAGGCAAAGTTGAGAATCAAGATTAGGAGTTTGCAGTCAAGGCATTCAAAGACAACTTCAAACTAGCTATAAAGGATCTAGTTCAACATTTTTTAGAGGATACTATTGATAAAGCCATGTATATGAAGTTAAAAATAGATGCTTACAATGAGGAGCTAGACAATAGGAAAAATAGGTGGATCTCCTTGAGGGAACAATTATCTGCACAAGAACATGCTAAGGAAAAGGCCAAGGTACAAAACATAGTAGAGATAGATAAGTCTCTCAGAGCATATGAAATCTTCCAAGGTATAGGATGCAAGATCATAGAGGAGTCCATAGAAGAGGAATCCAAACAAGATACTGAGTGAAGAGATCATGAAGACTAAGTCAAAGATCTGAAGAATATGCCATTTTTCCAACTGTCCTCAACCAATGATTGCCAACTGGCAAACATGTGCCACTATTTCTAACAATTGATTATCTTGATGGGATCCTAACTATTGGATCAATGTAACTGAATCATATCCTTGTTCTATAAAAGGATATTGATTGTCATTTTGTAGGTAGACTGAATTGGTGATTCTATGAACACTAAGTGTACATTTTGTATCTTTGTTGTTCCTCATTATTCTCTTATATCATCTGTATATGTGTACTCTTTTTGCATACTTAATGAAGATGGATACTTAGATTACTACTTATCATATGTCTTGCATAATATGTAAATGATTTTTGGATGTGTAACTATGAATTGATGCACTCAATAGAGGTGCATTCACAAAATGCATGTTGTTGTCATTCCTTTCCTTTGAAGATTCGCACCTATCATGTGTAGTCATGGACTATCCTAGCAAAACATGGTTTGGTTTTCATCTCCTTTTCATGAAAGTGTCAAAGATACATGTGGATTAGTGATTGAACTTAGTTAATTCTAAAATTTAGATGCATTCCACCTTATTTCATTTCATTTTCATAAATAATCACATCAAAACTATAAATCATGATAAATAATATGCAGATATAAAGAAATATGCTAAACTCACGTAGATAACTAAATATCTTTAGCATATTTGAGAAAAATAGCATGTCACATTGAAAATATCATCTAAATGCTGTTGATAATTGAGAGGGGGGTGAATCAGTTATCTTAATTATTTCAGCTTTTTGAACTTTCTTAATAATTAGTGCAGCATCAATTCAAACAAGCAAACATAACCATGAAATAGAAATACACATGACACAATATTTTTGACGTGGAAACCCTGTTAAGGGAGAAACCACAGGCTGATTAACCCAAGATTGTATTCTCTGTTAGAAGAATGGAAGTACAAAATTGCACTTGCCAATTAGGGCTCACTGCCTAAGCACACTACTCACAAGAGGCACACTGCCTACAAGAGACACACTATCTACAATTGATAAAGAGTGTAATACAATACTTGAACTGATAAGGAGCATCAACATATGCCAGAGTTCAGTTCTGATTAGGCTCTGGATACTGATCTGTTGCACTTATCTTTCCTCTTCTCTTATGCTGCTCTTCTTTCACATACTAGATCTTCCTTTCTGCTTTTATTTGGCTCTACTACTTAGTGATTGAAAGATACATGTGGACTATCCTAGCAAAACATGGTTTGGTTTTCATCTCCTTTTCATGAAAGTGTCAAAGATACATGTGGATTAGTGATTGAACTTAGTTAATTCTAAAATTTAGATGCATTCCACCTTATTTCATTTCATTTTCATAAATAATCACATCAAAATTGTAAATCATGATAAATAATATGCAGATATAAAGAAATATGCTAAACTCACGTAGATAACTAAATATCTTTAGCATATTTGAGAAAAATAGCATGTCACATTGAAAATATCATCTAAATGCTGTTGATAATTGAGAGGGGGGGTGAATCAGTTATCTTAATTATTTCATCTTTTTGAACTTTCTTAATAATTAGTGCAGCATCAATTCAAACAAGCAAACATAACCATGAAATAGAAATACACATGACACAATATTTTTGACGTGGAAACCCTGTTAAGGGAGAAAACCACAGGCTGATTAACCCAAGATTGTATTCTCTGTTAGAAGAATGGAAGTACAAAATTGCACTTGCCAATTAGGGCTCACTGCCCGAGCACACTACTCACAAGAGGCACACTGCCTACAAGAGACACACTATCTACAATTGATAAAGAGTGTAATACAATACTTGAACTGATAAGGAGCATCAACATATGCCAGAGTTCAGTTCTGATTAGGCTCTGTATACTGATCTGCTGCACTTATCTTTCCTCTTCTCTTATGCTGCTCTTCTTTCACATACTAGATCTTCCTTTCTACTTTTAT
The DNA here is from genome assembly GCA_027924645.1 of Cunninghamia lanceolata. Taxonomy (NCBI): domain Eukaryota; kingdom Viridiplantae; phylum Streptophyta; class Pinopsida; order Cupressales; family Cupressaceae; genus Cunninghamia; species Cunninghamia lanceolata. The sequence continues at coordinate 4,841,490 of BSBN01001091.1, forward strand.
TTGGCTCTACTACTTTTCTTCGCACATCACTTACAACCACAACACCTCTCATAACTAAATCTATCATATATATATATATATATATATATATATATCCGCACAAGTGATTTCAACACCTTTCTAGTCAGCACCCAGAATAGTCAATATTTTCCATAAACTCTGATTTGTCAACTGAATCCTTGCTTACCAAGTAATGCGGATCAAGGATATACTTGTGGAAATCATTAATTATGTCGGCCAAACATAATTTATGCCTTCATAACCTTACCAACATTAGTAACACATCCAGAATAATGTCTGATGTTCTACCAATCAGTTCTTCCTCTGTTCACACTGTCACTTGGGAACCCGACACTCAAGCATTCATATCTCTTTATCCTTTCCACACCGGAGGCTCAAACCTTGGAATCTATCAGTCAAGATACTCCTCTTGACTTCCCCAAATCTGCACTTTACTGAGATACTTCTACTAAGAGATCCAGACCTGTCTGTCGGACCTTACTGACTGCTCTGTTCTTGCTTACCGGACCTCAACACTTCTTCAATCTGACTTCTGGTGAGGACTTATCATGCATTGCAGATGTGTGGGATAACCTTTGTTGCCATCAATGACAACATTCATGAATCCATATAGTGTCTCTTGCCAACAAATACTTGAAAATAATGACGAAGAACATTGAAATATAGGCTTATATGCACAATATTTGAAAGAATTTAAGGTGTAGAAGTAAAATTGAGTGAGGATTAGTTCAAATTTGAGAGAATTTCAGATCATCTAATCAAATTTAGAAAGGTCATTAGGATAATCTTAACTGTAGAGAATTTTAGAAGAATTGATCAAACTTATGATAAATTTACATAAATGTCTGGACATATTGGCTAGAGATTATAAGATTTAACACAATTTATTGAGAACACATGCAGATCAAGTGTAACAAGACAAATATCCAGACCAAATTTGTTTGAACATACATAAGACCCCTATTGGAAAATAACATATCACATCAACCTTTGAGTGACAATAGATTGTTATGACCTAATGCACAGAGACTTGGAATCATAAATTCTTTGAATTCATCGTATTCTTCAAGATGAATAGAGGTTTGATTGAAACTTTTATTTCTTGTTGTTGTGAATAACAATCACATCAACATGTTTTTGGCACTAGAAGGAGGGCCTATCACTAGAATTTAAAAGAATTCGTCATCCAGATGAGGTTGTTTATATTCCTATGAAGAATTGTTTTGAAATTTCTTAGTTCACTATAAAGCTTTGAGTATTTCTACAAAGATCCTACTAATACCTTGTAATTTGAGAGGTTTGAATGCAAATATCACCTCTTCGAGTATAATTTGTATGATATTTACAAAGAGTTGTCATAATTCTAAGTTTGAGTTGAATCCTTTGCATTCTTTGTGAATGTTCCATAAATATCTCATCATCTATGATAAGTGATTGCAAATATTCATACCTACAATAAATTTATCCATATCTTTGTGAAGATCCTATCCAATCTTGTAAAGTTTACCTTGAATTCCAAGAGCTGGCTCATCAACCTACTACCAGGTCAAGATCTATTAGACCTTTGCAATAATTACTTGCTATTAGACTTAGACCGCATTTAGCTAGTGTACAATCCAGGTCTACTATTCCAACCTCACTAGTAGCATCACCAGTTGCTCTTGTGCAAGCCCCTATGGATTTCTTTAATGATGATTCACCTTTGACCTTTGTAAATTACAATGGCCTACCAAAGAATCCAAATAAGTTATGCCCTTGATATCATCCATATCAGGATGTAGAAGATCATCTAAGGACATTCAAAGAGGCTTGCTTTAGAGCAAGAGGACAACATGAGGATGTTGTCTATAGACTATTTCCCTACTCTTTAGGAGAAGAGGCATACCAGTGGTATGCGAACTTACCTAAGAACTCCATTAATTCCTAGCAGTTGATGGATGATGCTTTCAAAGCTTGATTTAGGATCCCTATAGATGTAGCAAAAGTATCATCACTTTGTTACAATCAAGAGAAGTGAGGGTGAGCTAATTGCCAACTTCAATGATTGCTTTCAGAAAGCATACTCTAAACTGTCAACTCCCTATGATATTGATGAAGTTGGTGCCATGTCTATCTACTATTTTTCTCTTAATCCTTTGACAACAATGTTCATAAGGAGAGCAAATACTACCATCACAACCTGTCTGGTGCATATGATGAGGCAGTGAAAGTTAATTCTAAGATGAAGAAATTAGGACATAGTCCTTTGCCTAAACTAGGATATCCTACTTTTCAAAACCAGATGCAACAAATCAATGGAGCCATGATGCCTCCTACTACAATGTCCAATCCTTTGCAAGTGCCTCCAGTTAGCATATTACCTCCCCAAGGGAATGGTCAAATGATTCCACATCCTGGACATGTGCCTACAGATGTGAGACCCAATGGCAATGGAAGTTCTTTCTTCCAACCTAGTCAGGATAATGTGGTGAACAAAGTTTAGGAAGAGAAAGAAGACCTAAGAGAAATAACTGCTCAATTAAAAAATTGACCACTGAGGTCACTCAAATGAGAAATTAAAGCTTTTATTCACATAACAATGGCCAAAATCAATAGAATAGAGCATATTCAGATAAGGGATATAACAATGACAGAAGCCATAACAACGATAGAAATTATAACAATGATAGAGGTTGTGGAAACAATGCCCCTAGACCTCCTAGAGTCTAGAATACCAGACCTAATAATGGCTATCTACCATCACCTTTGTACAATTAGACACCTCTTGAACCAAAACAGACTACAAGAGTTAACTTGGATGAAGCACAATTCAAGATAGCTGCCAATAGATTTCAGGAAAAAGTACAAAACACATAATGTGACAGGGATCCTTCTCAAGAGAGTGAATTAGTCCCTATGGGATATGAATCTGCAATGGTCCTAGAAATCCATATTCATCATCAACAGTAGAGGAATACAATTGGTGCAGGAGCACCTACCTGACAGCTGGCCTCCATGAGGCAGTTAGTTTGTTTTGAGTCTTGTTAATATTTCCAAGAAGGTCTGATAAGACCAATGCATGTAATAAGGTCATGTTGACCATGCTTTGCTATTTTTAGATAGTTTGTTAGGACAGCTGTTATGCTGTAGGTCCGGTTGGATCTCCCAGCCGCCTGGAGAGATGTCCCAGCCACTTGGAGTCGAGTGGTAGTACTCGCAAGAGATCCTATTTATGCATGAGGATCGGTTGGTTTTAGATCATCGAGCTAGGTTGCAGAGAGTGAAGCAGAGGGAGAGTCTGAGCATTGTAATTACACCTTTTGAAATCAATAAAGAGATCCTGTTGTGTCAATTCTCTGTTTGATCTCCATTGTGTAATCGATTTGCTATTTTGGTGGTTTCATGGATTCGCTGATCCATTCCACCGGTTGATTCGTCGAATCAGTGGAATGGCCATGTACAGTAGGTTAGGATTTAGGCTGCAATTTCTGTTTGTTTGCATGCAGGTGTGCAGGATCATCGTCGAGAGGTGTTGAGGACCCTAGCATGGGTATGTGCTAGGTCATGCTGGTAGTTAGAGTTTGGAAGATCACCCTGAAAGTGGATCGAGTCATCCCAGGAGGTTCGGCGGATCAAAATTCGCTAAGGTTGGAAGTTCGTCAAAATGGCATCATCAGGATATTTCTGCGTATATCCTACAGTTACTTCGGGCGTCATCCGAGTAAGAGGAGATAAGCATGATGCAGTTGATTGCATAAAGTGAATGTGCATTAGGGTGATCATCATCAGGTGTTGCCGAGGAGGAGCGCATCGGCATAAGGTAGAAGATCGGGTTGACAATTCCATCGCGGGCCGATAATGTTAAGTTTGGCCGACAGCAGGATATTGAAGGAACTGCATATGACATCATCGTCATCAGGATATTCGTCATCAGGATATCAGGCAGCAGGATATTGAAGGAGCTGCATGTGAAATCATCGTCATCAGGATAATTGTCATCAGGATATCGGGGTGACGTAAGCATCGAGGGAAAGGTGCGTGAGTTGAGTATCGTCATCAGGATATATGGGAGGAACCAGATGTTCTATATCCTGCTGATGAACATGATGTTGAACATCATGATGATGTAGATAGAGGTTGGCGGTAAGGTGAACAGTGAACGTCAGGAGGATGTTCGCGCTTACCGAATATGATGATGCTGCCGATAGTCGGATATGATGATGTTGTTGACAGGCGAAAGGGTGAAGGTTTGTCTGTAGGAGGATATCGGTCGGCAGAGTAAATATGATGATGCTGACAGTGTTAAGGGAAATATGATGATGATGATGCATCATAGTGGTATCAGAGCTCAGCAAAAGGTCTGGGCTGTTGTGTGTTGATTCTGTCACCGAAAGGGCAGAGGTAGAGTTGATTCTGTCACTAAAAGGACAGAGGTAGAGGAGTGAGAGGTTGACAAAATGCCTCCGAAAGGTAGTGGTACTACAAGGGAATTGCAGGAGATGAAGGAAAAACATGCCAGAGAGATGAGGAAGATGAAGGAGCTTGCTGAAGCACTTCAAGCCAGGCTTGTAGCCCTGGAAAAGAACAAAAAGAGGGAAGTGGAAGACAGTGAGTCTGAAGAAGATGAAGATGCTGTTGAAGAGTATGAAGAAGTAGCTGAAGATCTGGATGCTGAAGACCAGAAATTTGCAAAACTGTTAAAGGCAGTGCAGAGTGATAAACCTAAGGTAAAGGTTGATGTTTCCAAGTATAATGGAAGTTTGAATGAAGATGAGTTGCTGGATTGGATTGCTGCACTTGATAATCACTTTGAATGTGAAGATGTTGCTGAGGATCAGAAGGTAAAGATTGCAAAGACCAAGTTAGGAGGTCATGCTTTGGTTTGGTGGGATTATGTACAATCAGAGAGAAGGAAACAAGGGAAGTCAAAGATCACTTCATGGGATAAAATGGTAGCAAGGATCAAAGGTAAATTCTTGCCAAGGGATTATGAAATTCAGATGTTTAAGAAGCTGCAATTTTTAAGGCAGAAGGAAATGGATGTGAAGGCATATACTGAGGAGTTTTATAAATTGAGTATGAGATCTGGTCATCATGAGAATGAGGTAGAAAAGGTGGCTAGGTACTTGGCTGGTTTGAGATTGAACATACAAGATGAGTTAGTTTTAGCTAACCCTAAGAGTGTGGAGGATTGTTACCAAATGGCAATCAGGATTGAAGAAAAGATGAATAGGGGACAAGATAAGTCCATGAGAGGAAGAGGCAACAATATGAGGGGAAGAGGAGCAGCCCCTACACAAAGGCAAACCAATGAGGGTCAAGAAGACACTGGTAAAGGACAAGGACAGTCTGATTTCAGAGGTGGATGGAAAGGTAATAGAGGCAGATTTGGAGGTGGTAGAGGTTCTACTACATTTTCAGGAAAGTGTTACACCTGTGGTGAGTTTGGTCATCCATTTTTCAAATGTCCAGAAAGCAAAGGTTCATCATCCAGAAATGATAGAACAAATGACAAGAGAGTACAACTTGTGCAAGAAGAGAAAGTAGAGCAAAGTGTGCAAAGTTCAAACACTTATCAAAGAGATAGGGAGCCTGAAAATTATGCATATCCTGAGGATGGAGAAGCATTGATGCTAAGGAGAATTAGTTTGCAGGCATCAAAGGATATGATGCAAAGAAGAGCTCTTTTCAAGACCACATGCAAGAGCAAAGGTAAGGTATGTAAGGTTGTCATTGATACTGGTTCAACAGACAACATGGTATCTCAGGAAATGGTGGATAAACTGAATTTGGAAAGGATTCCACACCAACACCCTTACAAGGCATCTTGGGTGAGTGATAGTCAATCACTTTTTGTCTATGAACAGGCATATGTGGATTTTCAGATTGGAGCATATCATGATAGAGTTTTGTGTGATATTTTGCCCATGGAATGTTGTCACCTACTGTTGGGTAGACCATGGCAATTTGATAGAAGGGTACTGTATGATGGGTATGCTAATACCTACACCATCAAGAAAGATGGGAAAACTATTATGCTGATGCCATTGCAGGAAGATGCTACAGCACAGGAGGCAGCCAAAATCATTTTAGTGGGAAAGAAGGAATTTGTGCAGATGCCTATAGGAGCAGGCATAAAGGCAGTTGAGGACACTGCAGGGAAAGGAGTTGTTAAGGACAACAGGTTGAAGAAAGTTTTAGTTTTGACTGACAGAGGTCAGCAGCAGGTGCAGAAACAGGTTTGCACACAGCAACCAGTTGAGAGGAATGACAAGGATGTTGTCATAGTTGGGACTATTGTTTGTCCTATAAAAGTTGAAAGGAAGACAGGATTGAACATTTCAGAAGTTCAAGAGACAGTTCAGACAGATGTTCTAGTCAGACAACCTGACAAACACAAGGTATGTGAGAGAAGGGCCTACATTGACAGGCATGAGGGTTTACTTGCAGGAAAGAAGCAAGTTACAGTTCAGAAGTCTTGGAGCAGCCAAGAGCCAGCAGAGGACAAAGCTAGAACAGGTCAGAACACTGACATGACAAAGTGTAAAGGTGGAGGACTTCCACACCTAAACTCATGGGACATGAGTTCTTTTCTGTTGGGGAGTATGGTGCAGGAGCACCTACCTGACAGCTAGCCTCCATGAGGCAGTTAGTTTGTTTTGAGTCTTGTTAATATTTCCAAGAAGGTCTGATAAGACCAATGCATGTAATAAGGTCATGTTGACCATGCTTTGCTATTTTTAGATAGTTTGTTAGGACAGCTGTTATGCTGTAGGTCCGGTTGGATCTCCCAGCCGCCTGGAGAGATGTCCCAGCCGCTTGGAGTCGAGTGGTAGTACTCGCAAGAGATCCTATTTATGCATGAGGATCGGTTGGTTTTAGATCATCGAGCTAGGTTGCAGAGAGTGAAGCAGAGGGAGAGTCTGAGCATTGTAATTGCACCTTTTGAAATCAATAAAGAGATCCTGTTGTGTCAATTCTCTGTTTGATCTCCATTGTGTAATCGATTTGCTGTTTTGGTGGTTTCATGGATTCGCTGATCCATTCCACCGGTTGATTCGTCGAATCGGTGGAATGGCCATGTACAGTAGGTTAGGATTTAGGCTACAATTTTTGTTTGTTTGCATGCAGGTGTGCAGGATCATCGTCGAGAGGTGTTGAGGACCCTAGCATGGGTATGTGCTATGTCATGCTGGTAGTTAGAGTTTGGAAGATCACCCTGAAAGTGGATCAGGTCATCCCAGGAGGTTCGGCGGATCGAAATTCGCTAAGGTTGGAAGTTCGTCAAAACGGCATCATCAGGATATTTCTGCGTATATCCTGTAGTTACTTCGGGCGTCATCCGAGTAAGAGGAGATAAGCATGATGCAGTTGATTGCATAAAGTGAATGTGCATTGGGGTGATCATCATTAGGTGTTGCCGAGGAGGAGCGCATCAGCATAAGGTAGAAGATCGGGTTGACAATTCCATCGCGAGCCGATAATGTTAAGTTTGGCTGATAGCAGGATATTGAAGGAACTGCATATGACGTCATCGTCATCAGGATATTCGTCATCAGGATATCGGGCAGCAGGATATTGAAGGAGCTGCATGTGACGTCATCGTCATCAGGATAATCGTCATCAGGATATCGGGGTGACGTAAGCATCGGGGGAAAGGTGCGTGAGTTGAGTATCGTCATCAGGATATATGGGAGGAACCGGATGTTCTATATCCTGCTGATGAACATGATGTTGAACATCATGATGATGCAGATAGAGGTTGGCGGTAAGGTGAACAGTGAACGTCAGGAGGATGTTCGTGCTTGCCGAATATGATGATGCTACCGATAGTCGGATATGATGATGTTGTTGACAGGCGAAAGGGTGAAGGTTTGTCTGCAGGAGGATATCGGTCGGTAGAGTAAATATGATGATGCTGACAGTGTTAAGGGAAATATGATGATGATGATGAAGAGTTGCGGACATCCATACTGTATGTCAAGGTTTTAATGTGGATGCCTCTGCATCAACAATGCATGAGAACTATACATTAGTTTGTGAAGAATCAACAATGGCATTTGAAACACATGTCTTCCCATTTGAGGATGAAAATGAGCCAGAACAAGAGACTAAAGAAGTCCATGCTTATCAACAGTACCAAAGAGGTCACAATTATAATCTGAGGAGTAACAATAATCATCTTTAGGGTCCACTGACTAGTTCAGTTCCTCCAAATAACTTCAACACTCCTGATCCAAATGCCAACAATAATCCAAGACCTCCAAAGGTAAATCAACATCACTTGACAACATTTGTAAGAGAAACAAAAGGTATGAATCAATTGACTGAATCTGATAAATTAGTTGCATACTTATCTAATGAGATGAAGAAGATCAAAGTTAGTTTATCCTTGTCAGAATTAATTAAGACTCCAGTCATAAAGGATGTTTTCCTAAAATATTTAGAAGAACCTATGGTAAAAGATGAGATTCCTAGCAAAATCCTTGTTAAAGATCCAACACCTAGTGATAATCCCTTCAAACCCAAAGATAAAGCCTAGGTGCATACTTTAGATGCAGCACAGGTAGCCTTATACAAAGAGAAGTCTGAGTCACCTCCATTCCTCGTTACCTTAAGGATCTTTGGAAAGAACTTAAATAACTGTTTAGTAGACTCAGGTGCATCCACAAATGTCATGCCCCTATCCATATGCCGATCCTTAGGCCTTTCTCCTGCTAAGTCCCTCAAGAAAGTTACTCAACTAAATAAATTTGGAGTCAATGTTGTAGGAGAACTAACTCATATCCATATGCAGCTAGCATCTGACCCTAGAGTACAACATTACATAGACATAGAAGTAGTGGATACCCCTAATACTTATGTCACGCTTTTGAGTAGGCACTAGTCTAAAACATTCAATGGATACATGGCCACTAATTTCTCACATGTGGTTTCCATGGAGAGGCATCCCCAACCAAGTCAAGCTCAAGGACGAACCTCAGATGAAGCATATGATAACAGAATATCATCAGAACAATGAGTTATAATATCTAAAGGTGGAACTAGGAGTTTACACATTAAAGCCTCAAGGGGTCAGGATAGAAGAGGTGCTCATGTGCATGCATGTATATGAAGATGACAAGACAGATAAAATCATGCCTAGAGCAAGCATGATAATAGAGCCTAGTCATTATTCATCAGAAGAAGATGAAGTCGATCATTTTCTAGAGTTTTAAAAGTACTCATCTAGAGGAGTTTAAAGATGCTAGCTACAAGGAACATCTGCTAAAAATGTGCTCATGAAGAGATGGTGTAGACTACATGAAGATGCACACTCAAAAAGTAACTGTGCATTATGTCTAGATATAATTGAGAAGGTAGAAAGAATATACCTAAAAAGAAAGCAGTCATTGCCAGAGGTGATAGAGAAGTTGACTATAGATGAAGATAAGCATTTGATTTAGGATATTAGAAGACATACATAAAAACTAGTAGAAAAGACTAAAATATCTGAGAATACATTACATAAGGACAATGTGTCCATCAAGAGAAAAGATATCCTAGATATGGAGAGTCAGAAGGAACAATATCTAGATGTTTTTAGTCCTCAGAAACATCCGAAAGTGACAAAGAATGAACCATAGAGAATTAAATGGATATCTATAGGAAGTGTTGCACATTTCAAAAGAAAAAAGAAGGTCTAGATTGTTGGGAAAAAGGTGTTGTTCACCTTGCATAACATTAATTTTTTTTTTGTTTCGTAAGTCTTGGAGGTCACAAGGGGAACCTCCTCCCCATCAATATATCCACATATCCAACTTAATCAACTTAGAGGCCACATAGAAACCACATGTTACTTGGGGGATTCAAACTTGGATCTTCATCGTGAGAACCATTTGGCCTATGCCATTCAACCACAACCCCGTTCACAATAACATTAATTAATTTAATTATGTAAAATAAATATTCTTTTGTGGTGCATATTAATTGATGTGTTTAGCCACATTAAATATTTATTTGGTGTCACTCCTAAAAGTTGTATTTAACATTGGGAGACATAAGGCAAATATTTATTATTTGTGCAAAATAATTAATTTTGGGGTCAATTGTTTTGTGCTCATGGTTTTGAGTCACATTGTTTTTATCTAATACCACAAGTTGTATTTGTGTGAGCTTGAATCTATAAAAGCAAGCACAAGGTTAGTGGTTAGGGTTGGCCCTTATTTTACAAGATGTGTGAGAAGCTATCATTGTATTGAGTTTTCTCTTGAGAGTGCACATTGTAAAGCATGGCATGGGATGTGTGGATTCATGCTTGGATACATGGAGGTTGCAATAGAGGAGCTTGATGTTTCAGAGGTGTTCATGGAGACTATGTGAGTGTATTGTAATTTCTTATTACTGGATAATACATTGAATATGGATGCTTTTGGAGGCTAGGGTTTTCCCAAGGTATTTTTTGTGTTATCTTGTTGATTGTCTATTGATCTTTGCATTATAGTAAATCTATAAGATTGTATGTATCATTATCTCCATTGGGTTATGTGGAATTGGTTTGATCTACCTATAAATTCCTAACAAGTGGTATCAAAGCTTAAAGGTTTTTTCATGGCTTGCATATACTTGCATGTTGCTTGTATGTGCTTGCATGTGATGTATCTATACTATTATGGTTCTAGGTATTTTCACAGATACATGATTTTCTATAACCCTTGTTTGTGTAGATCTAGTGCAAAGTTAAATCCATGACAATGCAGGAAATATTTTAGACAATACAGGATATGAGGATTTGTGCAGGTTGTTGTGTTGCAGATTTAGGGTTGTGGGTGCTTCAGATTTGTTGTAGTTATTGCAAATCTGAAGGTGAAAAATCTTGGCAAAGGGTTTCCTTGTTATGTACTTTAACATGAGAAATTTGAGGAAGAATTTTTGTAGATGACCTCCTGGGACAAAACAGACCTCGCCATTGAGTCCAGGAGGCCCGAGAGGCAAAGATTGATATAAAATTTGACCTATTTAGGTCACTAGGGAAAAAAGCAAAAAAACATTTGCCCCCTTACTGGTTTGGTTGTATGGCCATACAAATCTGTAGGTATGCCTGGTTTTAAAAATTAAAATTTTTTTGCACAGTGCCTTTTTCTATAGTTGAAAAATAAATTTAATTATAAAAACTATAGAAATTTAAAAAGTAGGATTGAAATTTTTTTTAAAGGGTTTTGAATAACAAAAAAAAGAAGTGGAATTTTGTGGGGGGCGGTACAGACCACTGTACCCATAGTACTGCATGGCCATGACAGTTGGAAAGGTACTCCTGCCGATCTGTCAGCCAGAAGTACAGGCCAGCCTAACAGGGTAGGTCGGGGCCCCGGCGGGGAAGGCTTGGGCCTCCCACCTGTTAGGTCTAAAAAATGTAGGTTGTTAATCCTAAGAGGGTTCCAGGCTCTATGCTTAGATTCACAACATTTTTTAACTAATGCAATGGAATCAACCTTTAGGGTTTGATGACTCCCTGCACTTTACGTCCTGCTACACCTAGGTGGGTGAACCTTGGAACTTAAAAGCAGATTGAGTGTAAATGTTTTGACTAAGTAAATGAGTCTAGCTATAGTGGAAAATGGTGTAAAATAGATGAAAGCTTGGTAACTAATTCTATATCTACTATATGATGAATAGTTGGTATAAATTGTATAAGAAATATCAAGGTGAATTCTATGACTATGCTTAACTAATAGAAGGGTTTTTAAAAGATGAATTGAAATAAGACTAGTGCCTTGTTGGGTAAACAGAGTCAAATGGAAGACTAAGACTAGTGGCTTATAGTTGGCAGTAACTCTAACTGTTTGGCACAATACTTTAGTTTATAACTTGTATAAACGTGTAGGGAAATGACTGACAAACTCTTCTTAACAATCTAACCAATATAATCAGACTTCTTGTAATTCACCAGAAGGTAATTTAATCCTTTCTTGAAGGAACCAATTGAATGAAATATGCAAGAATAACAGATAATATTAACTTCGAGATAGAATGGCAATCCTAATTATATGGTTCTTCTTAGTAATCCAAATTAATAATTCTAAGTTACTATGACTGATTAGAAGGATTTTAATTCCTCTAATGGAAACCAATTAATTCAATCACACAGATACAAGAAATGTGCATTGACAAATTAACTATATACTTGATATTAATTTGAATAATAAGGAAATACTGAACTGGAGACAACCACACAATTGAGTAATCTTAAAAAATAATTAATGCTAGAATAGGACCACAGAATCAGAGAACTTCAATTTACTTCTTCAATAATATACATGTAACATGGTCTTTGAGAAACATTGTACACTATATGTATTGTATTCTACCGTTGATGAAAATTTAGCATCATATGTTCAACTTATATACCAACACTTATGAAGAGACATAACTCTTCAAAGAAGTCTTTTGGAATCAACATGATTAACATAACAATAATAAAATAACATTGCTTAAGCTCTATTCAACCTCAAATATAGATGAGAAATATGATCTAAGTACTCCTAGCTGCGATGTGAATCAGTAAATTCAATGGCATTCCTTGTGATCACATCCATCGTAACCATCTTCTCCAAGTGATTGCAGGCTTCCCCGGATGCAGAGCCTTTGTTCTAAAGAGCTTATAAAGCTTCATGCAATATTGCTTGACAGTCTCTGCTCCATTCCTCTTTACTCTTTAATTCCTTATCACTCTTGAACAATGTGGGCACTCCTGGTTTTGAGGCTTCAACACACTCTTTGGCAGTAGTATTAAGTTGGTCATAATACTTCTGATGCTACTCGATCAACTCTTTTGCATTGGAGGCACCTGCAATATCAGAAGTATCTTTACTCTATGTCTCATTTAATTTCTCCTGCAGCCTTTTGTCAGGCCTCTCATGCTCTTGGATCGCTTTATAATTCTGAGAATTATTATCCTAGAATCGGTTCAGCTAATGCATCATGTTGGTATGCCTATTTTGGAGTACTATAACAAGTGTATCCATCTAGATTTGGGCTATTTGATCGATGGATGGTGATTGGACGCTCTGTGAGCTTTCATCCTGAGTTAGTCTCTTTACTAATCCCTGAAAGGTACTCTTAACAGCATCTTTCAGATAGTCATTTTCTTTGGTTAATCTCTCATAGCTCAGTTTGTATGCATCTCTTTCCTTAATTAACATCTGAGCTTGTGCCTTATTCAACTTTGTAACATTAATGCCAATGTCTGCAGTGATCAAGGGGTCAGTTTCCCCTACCTTTAAAGTCATGACATGGCCAAAAGTCTTCTCAATGTCTATAATGGCTATCTTTTTGTGGGGAGGATACAGGGCCTATATCATTAATGAATTTTCATCATTATTATATTTGGTGCCCATGTATACTTCATTGACACCTTCTGGAGTGAGCTTGTATTTATCATCTGTATTATGCAGAAAACTATCAAATACTAGAGCAGAATTCAAATCAAGGCCAGGAAAGATCATTACCCCTGCTTCTTTGAGTAGCTATCTACCCTTACTAGGGGTCATATCTTGTAATTCATTATCCACTATTGTTTTCAACATATCAAGTAATTATCTCTCATTTTTGGTAGAGACATCATCAACTGACTCTCTGATTTCTTTCCCCTTGTACTTATATAAAAATGATTTGAATTCTTTAGAATGAATAAATTTATCATCAAAAATAAAAGAATCATATGCTATTTGTCTTGGGTTTTCATCGGCAGGCCCCTCCTCATCATGTGCTATGCCACGAGACTGATATTGTTGCATTTTTCTTTTAGACATTTTTGTTGTCTGTTGTTGTGGTTCCTCTTGCCCTACAGGCTCTTCATCACTAGAAGATAACAACTCAATCTCTGCGAGTTGTTTCTTCTTCTCATCTAGATCCCTGTTATATTTTTCAACCACCAACTCAACTTTAGTTTCTTCCAAATTCCTAATGACATCATCATGTGGATACGGGACATGTGTGTACCCACTAAGGTTTTTCTTTCTCCAAGCAAGGTCAATAAAACCCTCATGATCAAACCCTTTTCTTAGCTAAGCACACCTCATATTATAGTGCATTAGTTTATCCAAAATGAGACCATATCCTTCCTTGGATACCATAGTGAAATCTCCAAAGCAAAGAGTACTAGGCATAAAAGGTTGTTTATCATGGGAGCTCAAGTGCATCACATTTGAACAATTCATTTGTGGTGCAGGAGCATCCGTACATGATCAGGATATAGGTTAATTGTCCACATGATGACAGGACATTAGTCTATTTTTAGTATGTTTGACTTCATCATGTAATAAGGTCCATTGGACCAATGCTATGTACTAGATCAGCCTAGGAGAGTGTGTAGGCAGTTACAGATCGTGATCAGGTAGTCTGAGCTGTCCTTCTCCCAGCCGCTTGGAAGCTCCCAGCCGCTGGGAAGTGCGTTGGTAGTACTCGCAGGATATTGCTATATATACCTTTGATCTGTTAGGGTTTAGCATATTGAGAGATGTTATGTTATGTTAGTTGTGTTATGTTATGGTGTTGTGTTGAGGTTCAGGAGAACAGTCCAGATATTGAGAAGCACTGTTGTTTGACAGTATTACAGAAACAGTACATTTGAATTTCATTTGAATAAGATCTCATCATTTGCATTGTCTGGTTTATCAGCTGTATCTGTTTTGATTTCCATTCTGTTTACAAGTTAATGGATACTTTCAACCCTTCCACCGGTTGATCCTGTGAATCAGTGGAATGGTCCTGTATTATAGCTTAGTTTGCATTTTTGTTTTCTGTTTTTGCATTGCATTGTTCAAGATGATAGAGTACAGGAAGGAAAACGTAGAGTTGCCACATGGAAGAAGATGATGGCATTAGTAAAGGAAGCTTATGTCCCATTGGATTACAGTATCCAATTACACAAAAGGAAGCAAAACCTGAAGCAGAAGGAGCTAGATGTCAGTTCATATACAGAAGAATTCATGAAACTCTGTATGAAGACAAAGGTAAAGGAAAGTGAAGAAGAGAAGGTAGCCAGATACCTTAATGGATTGAGGTTCAACATTCAGGAAGATCTAAGTCTGCATAATCCAGATACAGTTCAGAAAAGTTTTCAGTTGGCATTGAAAGTGGAAGAGAAGTTAAAGAGAAAACAAGAACAACACAATAGAGGAAGAGGAAGACAACAAAGAGGTGGAAGAGGTCCTTTTAGAGGTAGAGGACATGGACAGGGATATCAAGGAGAATCCAGTCATGATAATAGTAAGGGAAACAATAATCAGAACCAGAGAGAAACTTATAGTCAGCAAGGAAACTTCAGAGGCAGAAGACCTTTCAGAGGAAGATCCCAGGGCAGAGGATCCATCAGATGTTATAACTGTAACAAAGAAGGCCATATAGCCAGCAGATGTCCAGAAAAGGCCACAAGCTCAGCAGGAGAAAGGAGAACAAATCTGGTCCAAGAACCTGGTAATCAAAGTAGGACAAGCTCTAATGATTTTTAGAGTGTGAATGCTCCTGATAATTATGGATACCCAGAAAGTGGAGAGTCTCTGATGATGAGAAGAACAGTGACTACCATGAAGGTACCTGACAAAGAATCCCCTCAAAGAAAGTCTCTTTTCAGAACTATTTGCAATGCAGGAGGTAAGGCATGTAAAGTTTTGATTGATTCTAGTTCTACTGAAAATTTTGTGTCTGAACATATGGTGACAAAGCTTAAGCTTAGGAGATTGCCTCACCCATCCCCATATAAAGTCTCATGGCTTACCCAAGGTCAGCAGACAACTGTAGAAGAGCAGGCTTGGGTAGAATTTCAGACTGGTGGATATAAGGATAAGTTGTTGTTTGATATTACCAAGATGGATGCTTGCAATCTTTTATTTGGTAGACCATGGCCGTATGATTTGAAAGCACAACATGATGGTGTTAGAAATACCTATAAAATCACTAAAGATGGTAAGGTGACAGAGTTATTCCTATTGGCAGAGAAGGGGGAGAAATCTAAAGGAAAAGAGGTGAAGGTCATGCTGATGGAAGGCAAACAGTTCATGAAAGAAGTAGCAGCAGAAGGTGCAGTTGCATATGCCCTAATCCCATGTATGAGTGTGAATAAGGAACAGCAGCAAGAAGTCAAGAAAGAGAAGAAGCCAAGGTTCATAGACCTAGCTATCCAAGAGCTATTGGATAAGTACAAAGGTATCATCTCAGAGGGAATGCCAAGATCCCTACCACCTGTCAGAGATATCAGTCACTGTATAGACTTAATTCCAGGGTCAACACTTCCAAACAAAGTAGCCTATAAGCTTACTCCAGAACAGAATGCAGAAGTAGCCAGACAGATTGAAGAATTGTTGGATTTCAGGTCTGATTGGGAAAAGTCTAAGTCCATGTGCAGTACCAGTTGTACTAGCACCAAAGAAGGAAGGTACTTGGAGGCTTTGCACAGATTCCAGAGCTATAAACAAGATCACAATCAGGTATAGGTTTCCAATCCCTAGAATAGAGGATTTACTTGATTGTTTGGGAAGTGCTAAATATTTTACAAAAATAGATTTGAAGAGTGGATATCATCAGATCAGGATTAGACCAGGAGATGAATGGAAGACAACATTCAAAACAAATGAAGGGTTATATGAATGGAAGGTTATGCCTTTTGGTTTATCTAATGCACCTAGTACTTTTATGAGGTTGATGAATGAGGTTTTGAAAGAATTCATTGGTAAGTTTGTCATAGTATATCTAGATGACATTCTGATTTTCAGTAACACAAAAGAAGAACATCTCAGACATATAGATTTGGTTCTTAAGAGGTTACATGAAGAGCAGCTGATGATGAATTTAGACAAGTGCTTGTTTATGAAAGAGGAGATCACATATTTGGGTTTTGTCATTTCACAAGGAAAGTTACAGATGGATAAGGAGAAGGTAAGTGCCATATTGTCTTGGCCAACTCCACAGACTATGAATGATGTCAGAAGTTTCCATGGGTTAGCAACCTTCTACAAGAAGTTTATAAGAGGGTTTAGTCACATTTGTGCACCCATGCTGGATACCATCAAAGGAGGACAGAAATGAAGATTTGTTTGGACTCAAGGAGCAGATGATTCTTTTGAAACACTGAAGAAGAAGGTGGCACAGTAGCCAGTCCTTGCACTTCCAGATTTTAACAAAATCTTTCAGGTAGAATGTGATGCCAGTCACATGGCCATTGGAGCAGTACTCAGCCAAGAGGGTAGGCCTATTGCATTTTTCAGTGAGAAACTCAATGATGCTAAGAAGAGATATTCCTCATATGATCTGGAAATGTATGCTTTAGTTCAGTCACTCAAGAAATGGAGGCATTACCTGATGCCAAAGGAATTCATAGTATTCATAGATAACCAGGCTCTGAGTTTCATAAACAGCCAGGAAAAGCTGAACCACAGACATATGAAATGGGTAGAAACCTTACAAGCTTTCACTTTTACATTGAAGCATAAGAAAGGAGTCAAAAATAAAGTTGCAGATGCTTTGAGCAGGAGAGTTCTAACAGTCAACCAGATTCAGTTAGAGAGTGTTGGCATTGATTCACTAAAGACCATGTATGAGTCTGATGAAGATTTTGGAGAGATATATCAGGTATGTACTTCTTTTGGGGAGAAATATCATGCTGAGTTCTCTGAATTTTTGATTCAGGATGGATTGTTGTTCAAAGGTGGACAGTTATGTATCCCAAGGTGTTCTATGAGGTTAAATATAATCAAGGAGAAGCATTGTGGAGCTATGGCAGGTCATTTTGGTCTAGATAAGACTCTTGATCTGGTTAGAAGGCATTATTTTTGGCCTAAGTTGCAATCAGATGTCAGAAAATTTGTGGAGACATGTGTGATATGTCAGAAAGCTAAAGGCAGGTCAACTAATGTAGGTTTATATCAGCCCTTACCCATTCCTTCCAGACCATGGGAAACCATCAGTATGGATTTTGTCTTGGGTTTACCAAGGACAAGGAGAGGATTTGACAGTGTTTTTGTTGTAGTGGATAGATTCAGTAAAATGGCACATTTCTTGCCATGCAAAACCACTGCTGATGCTTCATACATTGCAGATTTATTCTTCAGGGAGATTGTCAGAATCCATGGATTGCCATTGAGTATAGTGTCAGACAGGGATGTGAAGTTTATTGGTCACTTCTGGAGAACTCTTTGGAGGAAACTTGGAACCAATTTGTCTTTTTCCTCTGCATATCATCCTCAAACGGATGGACAGACTGAAGAAGTGAACCGTTCCTTAGGGAATTTGCTTAGATGCTTGACAAAACAGCATGGAGAGAAGTGGGATAATATTCTGTCTCAAGCTGAATTTTCATATAATGATACTGTCAATAGGAGCATAGGGAAATCACCTTTTCAGATTGTTTATGGTATGCATCCCAGAGGAATTTTGGAATTGAGAGATCTACCTACAGTAGACCCTGTTAGTGCAGAAGGTGAAGCTTTTGCTGAAGCTATAAAAGAGGTTCATGATCAGGTCAAGACCCAACTCCAGCAAACCACCTTAAAGTATAAGGAATATGCTGATAAAAAGAAGAAGGATGTCCAATTTGATGTTGGAGATTTGGTTTGGGTTCACTTGAAGAAAGACAGACTTCCTAAGGGAAAGTATACTAAGCTCATGCAAAGGAAAGTTGGACCATGTCAGATTTTGCACAAGCATGGACAGAATGCTTATGAGATCCAACTCCCACCTGATCTTGGTTTGTCTCCTATATTCAATGTATGTGATTTAACTCCATACAAGTCTTATCCAGATGCAGATCAGGATCTCCTACAGGATACAGTTGATGATGACATTCCCAAGCATGATCCTCCACAGTTGCAGCAGGTTTTGGACACCAGAGTGGTCAAACAGACCAGGAATAAACAGTACTTGGAGTATCTCATCTCTTGGAAGGGAAAGCTGAATTCTGAAGCAGTATGGATGACTGAAGAGCAGATCCAGAAGCATGGTGCAGATCTTGATACTCTCATCTCAAGTGGACTTGAGATTTCTTCTTCTGGGGAGTATGGTGCAGGAGCACCCGTACATGATCAGGATATAGGTTAATTGTCCACATGATGATAGGACATTAGTCTATTTTTAGTATGTTTGACTTCATCATGTAATAAGGTCCATTGGACCAATGCTATGTACTAGATCAGCCTAGGAGAGTGTGTAGGCAGTTACAGATCGTGATCAGGTAGTCTGAGCTGTCCTTCTCCCAGCCGCTTGGAAGCTCCCAGCCGCTGGGAAGTGCGTTGGTAGTACTCGTAGGATATTGCTATATATACCTTCGATCTGTTAGGGTTTAGCATATTGAGAGATGTTATGTTATGTTAGTTGTGTTATGTTATGGTGTTGTGTTGAGGTTCAGGAGAACAGTCCAGATATTGAGAAGCACTGTTGTTTGACAGTATTGCAGAAACAGTACATTTGAATTTCATTTGAATAAGATCTCATCATTTGCATTGTCTGGTTTATCAGCTGTATCTGTTTTGATTTCCATTCTGTTTACAAGTTAATGGATACTTTCAACCCTTCCACCGGTTGATCCTGTGAATCGGTGGAATGGTCCTGTATTATAGCTTAGTTTGCATTTTTGTTTTCTGTTTATGCATTGCATTGTTCAAGAGATCAGGTAGTAGCATGCTGTGAATCAGCCTAGCATCCTCATGTGCTAGGTTTAGAAAGTTAAACTGTTAAGTGTTGATCTGAAGGTGATCCGGCTCGATCATCATCTTATTGTCTTTGTGAAACTGTGTGGTTCTGAGTGTTTGCATGCAGCGGACGGATATACAGGAGTCTGCATGTGCCTCTCTAGTCAGAGCGAATCGCATCGTCATCTGCGAATACATCGCCATCAGGATTGGGTTATGAAACTATTGAAGTTTGCATGTTGCAAGTGCATCAGGATGTTATAAGTCGGATATATACTCAGTGTATATATCGTCGTCAGGATCATCTCTCGGGTGTGCCCATCATCCGCATATCACTGTCAGATGCGGGAGTGAAAGATCAATTTTTTGACTAAGTGTTGAAGAGGTCATCAGGATATTGTATGACGTCATCGTCATCAGGATATGACGTCATTGTCATCAGGATATTGAGATATCACCCTATGCAAGTTTATCCTGCTGTCGCTAAGTGTTTAGGTATCGGCATAAGTTATCGGCATAAGGGTTGTTTGACATCATCAGGATATTTGGAGCAACCGGATATTGCATATCCTGCTGACGAAGGTGGTGTTGCATATCATGATGATGCCGATAGAGTTTGGCGCCCGATGAACAGTGCAACAGGAGGATGTTTGCGCTAGTTGAATATCATGATGATGATGATAGGCGGAAGATGGAGGAAGTGAACAGTAGTCAGTAGGAGGATAATTGTGCTCGTCCGAAATATGATGATGCTGTTGGTGTTTGCAGGAAATATGATGATGATGCTGAGCTGATAGGGATTTTTAACATGCTATTTGTATCATTGACTCCTCCTTCCTGTTCGTAAGCTCCCGTTGCGTTTTACCTCTGCATCAATTTGCCTAACTATTTCCAAATAGGCAATTCTATCCAGGATAGTCTTAGTCAAGATAAAAGAAGTATCCTCAAAACCATAAACTCTAATCATAGTAGCATCCTCAAAACAGTACCAGTCTCCCCAGTTGTGAGTAACAGTAAGAGGACCACCAAAATCTTTTGGTCTAAGAAACCTCTTTATTTCATTTGATATTGAATACTCACAAGGATGACTAAAATATCTATATAACACTTTGACACAGTACTCCTCAAATTACACATAGCTAGAATGGGCATATCTGCTATCCCATATTCTGGTCCACATCTACACGAGTGACTTTTGCCCCCTCTGGTCTACTGGAATAACTTTGAATTTAGTTGGCCATAACCCCACTTCCTGACCATAATAGAGCACCATGTGCATGAGAAGTAAATAATGTTCAAAGGAAATTGATGGGGCATTATTCTTTATGGCAGTTAGACCAGAGTCAATTCTATTAAAAACATAGGCAGCATAATTGAACTGCCTGGAATTGTGGCACTGGATGTCTGTAGCTATGATCATTAGAGGAATAGCCATGAAGTCAGGGACCTCTGATCCTAGGACCTGGCCCACAAAGTAGTAAGTATATTGTATGTAGGGTTCAAATAGTGACACATGAAATGGAGGGCCATCATTCTCACTGAGGGGCACCATTTCTCCCTCTGCCCTAGGCCTATTAATAGGCAACCTCCATCCATTATAAGTAGTATCCATTCTCTAGTACTCCTTTTCGAAATCCTCATAAACAATGGGGACAGTACATAAATCATCCAAGTCAAAAACTTCACAGATGGCATTCTTTGACAAGTGTATAATAGGCTCCCCTTGTGGGTTGCAGATAGCCTTAAGACTTGGGTTATACTGTTTAACAAGAAGTTGGAGGAGTTTAACATTCAGAAACACATTAGAAACAACTAATTTACCCAAATTCAAATGCCATGGGTTTGACACTGGAAAATTCTTAATTCTTCTGTTGTAATGGAATTTGAAGAGCTCATAGCATCTGATTGGAGTCCAAACATTCCCAAGGTATTTACACTTGTCTTCTAGTTTCTCCACTTCTACCCTAAGTTGTGCAAACCTTCAGGCTTTGGGAGTTGATCTTGGTAGTTGATCAATCAAGTCTTGGTTCAATTTTCTTTCTTTTGTTTTCTCTTCAGGGGTTTTGTCAATTTTCTATTTTTTAGGTTTACTTGTGTCACCCTGTGGTTTTCTACCCTTTCCTTTCCCTGGAGTCTCCATTTACAATCCTTGATAGAAAATTTCAAATTATAGGCTATAGCACAAAAGTTTGTATGTATGTACCTATTATCAATGGCTCTAATCGAATTCCCCTATTTTTTGCTTCAAGTCTTCGCTTGTAGGCTTTTCTCAAACAATTATGTCGAGTTTAATTGTAATGATTTCAAATGTTATCTCAGAGGATTTCTTCATCGTCTGTAATTAATTGTCTAAGCATTTCAATTTTCTTGATCGTTGTGAAATGTCACATCATCATAACTTCTCTCATCGGCATAATTTTCATAATGTCTGGGTGATTTTAATATCTTCTTATGGCATGAACGTTTGTTCATGGATCAATCGTTGTAACCCTTCAATTGTCTCCTCGATGTCATATTTCATTTGTAAATTTGTATTGGCAAGATATCTCCAAGCTTTACTCGATGCGGAAGTGGGCGTGGTTACCATCGGCCTAACTTTCCTCATCATTGTAAGAATAACGTTCTTCTCTGATATGTCAAGTGTTACCGATATGACTATTAGTGAGAGTCTTGTCGATGAACGTGGTCATCATTATCGTCAGGATAAGATAAAACATCAGGATAACTTATTTCAAGTTACTAGATCGTGGTTGTTTCCCCAGTAGCCTCCTTTACACTCTTCATCAGAGAGATCTTCGTGATATGTCACCGACATCTTTATCGATGTGACCATCAGTTCGGTAAGACATATAAACTTCATTCCAATTTGTTCAGCTTTGTTAATGGTTCTTATTTTTCACACATATTGGTGTGAGCTATGCCGAAATACTTTTCTTTAATCGCTGAGACTTTAGAATATCAGAGACTCATCAATCTTTCACTCCAATGTTCATCTCCTACCGATGACCACTAATTCCTTCCGTTCCACTGGATGCTTGGTGAGAGTCCTACCAAACTCCACCATCAGCATGACTTATACTATCAAGAGGGCTTATAGAATATTACCCGATAGTGTTTCCTTATACTAATCAGTATAACCATGCGTTCTCCCTCCAATGAAAGGTCATCAGTGCCACCTTCTTCATCAGTGTTCCTTGAAATCTTCTCCCTGACCCTTATTCTCATGCCGATAGCTATTCCAACAAGTTTCTCATGGATCGGTATAACTAACATAAGGTCTTGCTGATGTTAAGAAATTGTGGCCCTTTACATTATTTGTGATAAAAGTCATAGGATTTTATGGGATATATCAGTTGTTTATTCTGATTTTGGGCAAAATATTTTTTGGTTTGGTCAAACATGATTGGGTATAAAGACATGAAAATTTTAAAATTTCCTATCCCAATAGTGACTCTATCTGGGATGTATACTCCTTGTGAGTATAACAAGAATTTGGATCTGTTGGGGGAGTAGACCATATGTTCTATTTATTTGGGATGACAATTTTATGAAAATGGGAGATGGAGGTGATAACGATGGGGAATTGGGATGATCCTATACTACTGTACATGGAAAAGATTATATATATATATATTTTACTACTATAGAGATTCATAGGACTGTCCATGTACTGGCAGATCCTAATCTCTTTTGATTTCCTTAGACTATTGTGCATGGAATAAAAGTATTCTAAGAATTATTTGAGGGTTGTCCATGCACTGGCAACACTCAATCCTCTTTGTGCATGATTATGAAAAGAAAGGCTTCAGATATTGCCCATGCACAAGCAGTTCCTGCTCTTCTCTGGACATGTTTTGCAAATAGTAAGAGTCATCACCTCCTTTGCCAGTTATAACAAAAGGACCTAGCCATAAAGCTTCAAACTTTCCATGTTTTCCTTTCTCTTGGCACCTAGCATTCCACATCAGTACTAAGTCATTTATCTCAAACTTCCTATCTTTGGCCTTCTTGTCAAAAAGGTATTTTACTTGAGATTGTAACTTGATATTCTACCTTTGAGCTAGTCTCCTTGTTTCAAGTTCTGCAAGATGTTCTAATCTTTCCTCGATTGGTTCACGCATGTTTGAGTCTTCCTGAAGAGCAAATTTATAAACTGGTAGGAGATTTTCTAATGGTATTCTCTCTTGTGTTCCATATGCTAGTTCAAAAGGAGATCTCCCAATTGCTCTTTTCACAGTAATCCTATCAGCCCATACAACCATTCTTAATTTTGAATCCCATGCTTTTTTTTTCCATCCAACATTCTCTTTATAATTTTTAGAAGGCTTTTGTTGTTGGATTCTGCCTGTCTGTTTGCTTGTGGATGATAAGGGGCAGCATATGACACAGTGATACCATGTGTACTACAGAAAATTTTAAACTCATCAGACCTAAAACACATCCCATTGTCCGTGATTAACCTTACTGGAGTGCCAAATCTAAATATAATATTTTCCATTAGAAAGTTAATCACCACCCTGCTTGTTGCTTGTTTGGTTGGGATTGCTTCCACCCATTTCGTGAAGTAATCTATTGCCACTAAAATCTATTTGTGTCCACCACTTGACTTCTTCACAATTTCTCCTATGAAGTCAATACCCCACTGATAGAATGGAGCCTCCACCTGCATGGGTTTCAAGGGCAATGCTCCTTGATATTTCAACTTTCCTAAAAATTTCTGACATGCTTCACATTTCCTAGTGTAATGATATGAGTCATTAAAAACTCTAGGCCAATAGTATCCAGCCCTTAGGATTTTATGGGCTATAGTCTTTGCTGAAAAATGACCTCCACACATGCCCTCATATAATTCTTTCATGATATGTTCTAATTGGTGTTCATCTAGGCATAATAATAGAATACTATCCCTATTCTTCCAGTAAAGATCTCCATCAATGAATACATATTTTGAGGCTTGTAATTTAAGTGTCCTTCTTTTGTTATCATCATACCCCTCAGGACATTTCATGTGCTTTAGATAATATATGATGTCCGTATACCATGGAGTATGCTCAATGCTAGAACTTGTATTATCAACATTATCAGCACTACATATATGAGAAGCCTTGAGATTACTTTCAGCCATCAACCTAGCAAGGCCTTGTCCTCTCACTAGTTTAGTGATCTAGATTTCAATATTGAACTCCTGAATTCTATTGATCCATCTGTATCTTCTACCCGTGACTTTAGTTTGGACCAATACATCTTTTACTGCAGCATTAGGCACATATGCTATGATTTCAGCTCCCACGAAGTATGGCCTAAAGGTTTTAACTACCTTCACCAATGCATATGCATGTTTCTCAACAATATCATATTTTAACTCTGCATTTTGAAGAGATTTGCTAAAAAATGAAATGGGTTGTTCATGTCCATCATTATTTTTCTACAATAATACTGCTACAACTGTACAATAAGAGGCAAATGAGAATAGTTGGAATGGTTTACTGAAACCAGGGGATATTAGGATAGGGGCTTCTTTGATTGCTCTCTTAATAGTGGCAAATGCTTCTATTGTTTTCGTTGTCCACTTTACTTCTGAGTTTGTCTTCAACATCCTTGATATGGGATTAACAATTTCTACAAAATTTGAAATAAACCTCCTGACAAAGTTAATTTGGCCAAAAAATGACTGTACGGCTTTCACATTTTTAGGAATAGGAACTTGGTCAATTGCTTTTACTCTCTCAGGATCTATTCTTACTCCATCTTTTGAGACTATGTGACCAAGCAACTTCCCCTCTGTCACTGCAAAATGGCACTTCTTAGGATTCAATGAAATCCCATATTCTAGGGATTTGATAAATATTTGCTCCAAATGTGCACAATGATCTTCAGCCCTTTTGGAATATGTTGTCATATCATCCTGATATACTATCATGATTTTGTTAATCAATTCAACAAATGCCACATCCATTGCTCTTTGGAATCTTGCTCCAGCATTAGTGAGTCTGAATGGTATCCTTAAATATACATATGTTCCCCATGGGGTGGTGAATGCAGTCTTAAATTGTTCTGACTCCTTGATCTTCACCTGATTATATCCTGAGAAGCCATCCATCATTGACAATAGTTCACATCTAGTAACCTTTTGTAATATTGCTTCCATATTAGGGAGGGGATAGTTATCCTTAAGAGAAGATTTGTTTAAATTCCTAAAATCCACACATAATCTAATATCACCGTTCTTCTTCCTAACAGGCACCAAATTAGAAACCCAAGAAGAATGTTTGATGGGTTTAATGATAGCTCCATCTCTTAATTTTGTGAGTTCTTCAAGCATCTTAGGAGCTAATGTAGGATTGATAGGCCTCTGTTTTTGCCTGAACGGTTTAGCATCTAGTTTTAATGGTATTTCATGCTGAAAAAGATCATCCCTATATGCTTTTAAATCATCATATGACCAGGCAAATACGTGCTTGTACTTCCTAAGTAAGTTGATGATCCTGCTTCTGATTTTGGGGTTAAGATTCTTCCCAATATATACATTCTTTGGGGCTGCCTGTGTCCCCAAATTAATCTCTTCAAGTTCATTTTGCACCACTGGTGTGTCTTCCATTTTAAATCTATCATGTCCATCAAATGCCTTTTCCAATGGTATAAATCCCTTAGGTATTTTATTTGTTTTCAACTAAACTATCTCTTGACCAAAAAGGGTTTCCTTCCCATCATGTTCTTCTACAAATGCATTGAAATCAATCTCTTGATTTTCATAATAATCAACACAATGCAGGAAGTTGATTATATTAGTGTCATTGTTAAACACTTGCCAGTTATGTACATTATCTAGAATAGTGGGTCTAGTTTTGAATTCAACTTCTGTGATACCTACTAGTGTGATATCATCTCTTTTCAATGCGATATTTGCTAGAAAATCTACCATAATGTTTTTTGACCTATCAATCTAGTTGATTGAAAAGGCATCAAATAACTCAATATCATCCTAGACTGCATTTCTGTACTGTCTCAGCCTCTTGTTTTTGGACAGGTATTTCTCTCTCACTTGTGAAGTAACCAATTCAGAATCACCATATACTACTAACTTTTTTATCTTATGCTTGGTAGCTATATTTAAACCAATGAGCAAAGCCTCGTATTCTGCTACATTGTTTGTGCATTCAAATGTTAATAGAAAGGAGTATTTGAAAGTTTTACTTGCTGGTGAGATAAATACTACTTCGGCCCCATTTCCCATTTGGCTACATACACCATCAAAATACATCTTCCACACATCATTTTCTTCTTTTTTGGATTCAACATGTATTGGATCAGTATTCTGTAATTCTGGCTGATTTTTATCAACCTTGAAGGATCCCAAATCTGTATCACAAAAAAAATTATCTAATGTTGATCCAAGTGTTCTATAATATTCTCATATCTAGGCTCCCTACATAGCTTGATCTCTTTACCTCCCACTGGTATTGTGGCATAAGATAAGTCCAATTGGACATTCCCTCCTACCATTGTAGCCCATTGTCTCGATAGAAGCATTCCATAATATGGTGGGATGTCAACCACAGTAATATCAATGTTATAAGTTGCTTCAGGGTGTGAGGCAAGCTTTATTTCAACATCCCTCATAATACCAACAACTAGGATGGATCTATTATCCATTGCATAACACCTACCAAATGTAGTGTCAACCCACATTCCTAGTTCCTTCATAACTACTATTGGCATGATATTCATGGCCGCACTTGAATCAATCATGTAGTTCCTCACTATCCTATTTTTTATCAATAATGTAGTGTAGAAAGGGTCCACCTATGAGGGATTCTTTGTCAATGTATCACCTAAGTATACCTCAGGCATTTGGAATGTTTCTTGGTGAACATTGTTTGTTCTATTCTCTAATTCTTTACGTTTTTGATTTGGTATATCTGAGATCAATTTAACTACTATATTCCTGTATTTGTCTATTTTCATCATTTCTAAAAGTGGAACTGATATCTTCACCTGAGATATTGCATGAGCAATGTCGAATGAATGGGCCATAATCTGATCATTCTTTTCTGTTTTTATATTTTATTTTTCTTGATTTTGTGATTTATCCTTCGTTTTATTTTTATCAGCCTTTTCTGGTTCTTTAAATGATGACTTTGCATTATTCTTTTTGTAGTTTTGATCTTTGATAAAGACACTCCCAGGTGTTCCCTATTCAACATTCACTGTCCTGTTCCTTAAGTTGTAGGCATTTTTAGCTTGAGCTATTGCGGCTATTGTAAGAGCTTCTCTTTCATTTTCAGTGGGCTTTCTCCACTAATCATATGGCTGATTGTTATAATAGGTAGGTTCCTCATAGCTATCCTTCTGATCAGAGACTACTTCCTATTTTTCCATATTGACATGATGTCTTTGATTTCCCACATCATATTTGTATCCCTCTTCCTCTGTAGAAGAATAGTCTTCATTCAGCATATATGGTGTATCTTGCATCATGTTTATTGTGTGATTGTCTCTATTATAATTATATAATGCTTCTTCCTATTGTACTATTTTGGCCACCTCACAATATTCAGGTGAATGTGGTAAATTGCACACCAGACACCAAGGTTTATCTTCTACCATATGTGCCACATTTCTTTTTAGAGGGTCAGGGGTATCTTTTCCATAATGTTGCTTTCTGTTGTTTTCAATGGGTCTCCCATCTTTCCAATTTGTATTATATGGCATATCGTGCAACCTGGGCCTTTCATGTCTATGCTGACCTTCTTGTTTATTCTACTAAATGTTTGGGTTCTGAGGATTTCTAAGGTTATCCCTCTTGCTAACCATACCTACATCTTTCCTATTGTTCTCAATAGTTAATGCCACTTTATGTGCTTCAGCCAGGGTCGCAAGGCACTGATTTCTAAGTTTGTACCCTGTCTTGGGATCAAATGCTTTCTGATAAATGCTCAATGCTACTGGGTCAGACAGTTTAGATCCATGTGGTATTTTTTTGTGTAATTTGGAGAATTTCAAATTGAAATCATACACTGATTCATTCTAGAATTTCTAGATGCTTATCAATTTGTGCAATGCAAACTTAGGGGCATATTGATTACCATATTGCTCCTTGAATTGATTGTGAAAATTAGTTATTGAACTAATTGAAGCATTAGGTAAACTATTGAACCAGTCTCTTGCATCTTTAGTCAGGGACATCATGAATAACCTCATTCTAATGTCTTCATAGTCCATAGCAATATCTTGTATGAAAGCATTGAAGCTTCTGATGTGATCTTCAGTTGATATTACACTGTTCCTGGTGAACTTGGGAACTATATTTCTCCAATTACTATCCATAGGATATGGATACAACTAATATCTAGTCAGATCAAATTGGCTACATGTGTTTGTGAGGTTTTGAGGTGGAAAATTCATGGGTGGTGGGTTAGGATAGTAATTATATCCACCTAGAGGCTGATGATAAGCATATTGTTGTTGTGGGTTTATGTGGGGATTTATATAAGGATTTTGTGGTCTATAATATTGTTGGCTAGGGGGTGGGTAAGGATTAGCCATATGTTGAGAGGTATTGTGCATGGGAGGTGGTCTAGGATTTCTAGGAAGGGTATTTTGATGACTTCCAGATGCTTGTGAATTTGAAGCACCACCTATATTTTGGTGTACATTTTGTTATGGATTCCTTGAAGTGTTTCCCCTATGTGGGGTACATATTTTGGGGGAGTTGTTTTAGCCCCACTCTTTATTTGTTGAATCTCTTGTTGCAATAACCTCTTAGTTTTCTCTATCTTGATCATTTCAAGTTATTCCTGGAGGCTAAGCAGATCCTGTTGTGCTTGATTCATACCTCCTGAATTCTTTAGGCTCTCATTTACTTCTTGAGTTGAGAATCCATGTTTTACCTCTTCTCCTTGCTATAATGACATCTTAAAATCATATTTAGCTTGCCTTTGATCAATTTCCCTCATGGCCCGTGCTTCACACTCAAGCTATTCTTGAGGATCAGGTCTATATTTAGCCAATATGTCATTAGTTATCCCATTGAGATTTTCATTTGATTCATGCAGAGGTGTAAAACTATTGTGAGTTATTATAGTTTGCTCAGCATTATCCTCTTGAGCCTCGTGGTTATTATTCTGGTGAGAATAGTTTGATGCTCCATTTCTCTTGGAGCTATTTCTAATTGGTGGAGATGATTGTAATTTCTTGCCTTCCATCTTAGATCTCCTACCATCCATTTGGTATCAACTTTTTGTTATAATAGTTTCTAGAGTCACCACCTATTTTGTAAATAGGAAAATGTTTATAATTTATGTTTCTAGATTCTTTTTGCCAGCGGAGTTACCAAATTAAAGTTTCTGAAATGACTCTATAAAAGGAGTTGGTGCAGGAGCACCTACCTGACAGCTGGCCTTCATGAGGTAGTTAGTTAGTTTGAGTCTTGTTTATGTTTTCAAGAAGGTCTGATAAGACCAAATGCATGTAATAAGGTTAAGCTGATCATACTAAGATCATGCTGACCAGGCTTTGCTATTTTTAGTTAGTTTGTTAGGACAAATGTCATGATGTATGTTCGGTTGGACCTCCCAGCCGCCTGGAGAGTTCCCAGCTGCTTGGAGTCGGGTCAGTAGTACTCGCAGGAAAATCTATTTAAGCATGAGGATCGGTTGGTATTGCATATCATTGATCAGGCTTTACTCAGAGAGAGAGCGACTGAATATTGTAATAGCATCTTTTGAAATCGAATAAGAGATCCTGTTGTCTTCATTTTCTGTTTGATCTCCTTTGTGTAATCGATTTGCTGTTTTGGGTGGTTTCATGGATTCACTGATCCATTCCACCGGTTGATTCGTCTGATCGGTGGAATGGTTATGTACAGTAGGGTAGGTGTTAGTTAGTTTGTTCGCATGCAGGTGTGTAGGATCACGGCTGAAAGGTGTTGAAGACCCTAGCATGGGCATGTGCTAGGTCGAGCTGATAAAGTGTGGAAGATCACCCTGAGAGTGGATCGGGTCATCCCAGGAGGCTCGGCGGATCAGAACAGTGAAAATCCGCTAAGGTTGAAAATTCGTGAAAACGACATCATCAGGATATTTCTGCATATATCCTGTAGTCGCTTCGGGCATCATCATCCGGATAAGGAGAGGAGAGCATGATGCAGTCGAGTGTATGAAGTGAATGTGTCAGGGTGATCATCATCAGGAGTTGCCGAGGAGGAGCGTATCGGCATAAGGAAGAAGATCGGGTTGATTGCGGGCCGAAAAAGCTAAGTTTGGCCAACAGCAGGATATGATGTCATCATCATCAGGCTATACGTCATCAGGATATTTCGGAGCGGCAGGATATTGAGGTGCTGCAGGTGACGTCATCATCATCAGGATATACGTCATCAGGATATCGGGTGACGTAAGCATCAGAAGGGACGGTGCGAGGAGTTAAGGTTCGTCATCATCAGGATAAATGGAAGGAACCGGATGTTCTTTATCCTGTTGATTATCATGATGTTGAATATCATGATGCTGAAGATAGTGAAGACGGAAGTTGTCGCTGAAGTGAGTAGTGGACGTCAGGAGGATGTTCGCGCTGGTCGAACATGATGATGCTGTCGATAATTGAATAAGGTGATGCTGTTGACATGCCAAAGGGTGAGGGCTTGTCATCAGGAGGATATCGGTCGGCACAGTAAATATGATGATGCTGACAGTGTTAAGTTAAATATGATGATGATGATGATGATGATGATGATGGTGATGGGCTGCAGACATCCATGCTATATGTTAAGGTTATAGGGTGGATGCCTCTGCATCATAGTGGTATCAGAGCTCAGCAAAAGGTCTGGGCTGTTGTGTGTTGATTCTGTCACTGAAAGGGCAGAGGTAGTGTTGATTGTATGTGTTGTGTTGAGTGAGAGGTTGACAAAAATGCCTCCTAAAGGTAGTGGTACTGCAAGGGAATTGCAGGAGATGAAGGAAAAACATGCTAGAGAGATGAGGAAGATGAAGGAGCTTGCTAAAGCACTTCAAGCCAGGCTTACAGCCCTAGAAAAGAACAAAAAGAGGGAAGTGGCAGACAGTGAGTCTGAAGAAGATGAAGATGCTATAGAAGAATATGAAGAGGTAGCTGAAGATCTGGATGCTGAAGACCAGAGACTTGCAAAACTGTTAAAGGCAGTACAGAGTGATAAACCTAAGGTAAAGGTTGATGTTTCCAAGTATACTGGAAGTTTGAATGAAGATGAGTTGCTGGATTGGATTGCTGCACTGGATAATCACTTTGAATGTGAAGATGTTGCTGAGGATCAGAAGGTAAAGATTGCAAAGACCAAGTTAGGAGGTCATGCTTTGGTATGGTGGGATTACGTACAATCTGAAAGAAGGAAACAAGGGAAGTCAAAGATCACTTCATGGGATAAGATGGTAGCAAGGATCAAAGGTAAATTCTTGCCAAGGGATTATGAAATTCAGATGTTTAAGAAGCTGCAATTTTTAAGGCAGAAGGAAAGGGATGTGAAGGCATATACTGAGGAGTTTTATAAATTGAGTATGAGATCTGGTCATCATGAGAATGAGGTGGAAAAGGTGGCTAGGTATTTGGCTGGTTTGAGATTTAACATACAGGATGAGTTAGTTTTGGCTAACCCTAAGAATGTGGACGATTGTTATCAAATGGCAATCAGAATTGAAGAAAAGATGAATAGAGGACATGATAAGTCCATGAGAGGAAGAGGAAACAATATGAGGGGAAGAGGAGCAGCCCCTACACAAAAGCAAACCAATGAGGGTCAAGAAGACATTGGTAAAGGACAGGGACAGTCTGATTTCAGAGGTGGATGGAAAGGTAATAGAGGTAGATTTGGAGGTGGTAGAGGTTCTACTACATTTTCAGGAAAATGTTACACCTGTGGAGAGTTTGGTCATCCATCCTTCAAATGTCCAGAAAACAAAGGTTCATCATCCAGAAATGATAGAACTAGTGACAAGAGGGTACAACTTGTACAAGAAGAGACAGTAGAGCAAAGTGTGCAGAGTTCAAACACTTATCAAAAGGATAAGGAGCCTGATAATTATGCATACCCAGAGAGTGGAGAGTCTCTGATGATGAGAAGAACAGTGACTACCATGAAGGTACCTGACAAAGAATCCCCTCAAAGAAGAGCTCTTTTCAAGACCATATGCAAGAGCAAAGGTAAAGTATGTAAGGTTGTCATTGACACTGGTTCAACAGACAACATGGTATCTCAGGAGATGGTGGATAAACTGAATTTAGAAAGGATTCCACATCAACACCCTTACAAGGCATCTTGGGTGAGTGATAGTCAATCACTTTTTGTCTCTGAACAGGCATATGTGGATTTTCAGATTGGAGCATATCAGGATAGAATTTTGTGTGATATTTTGCCTATGGAATGTTGTCATCTACTGTTGGGTAGACCATGACAATTTGATAGAAGGGTATTGTATGATGGGTATGCTAATACCTACACCATCAAGAAGGATGGGAAGACTATGACGTTGATGCCATTGCAGGCAGATGCTGCAGCACAGGGGGCAGCCAAAATCATTTTAATGGGAAAGAAGGAGTATGTGCAGATGCCTATAGGAGCAGGCAGAAAGGCAGTTGAGGATACTGCAGGGAAAGGAGTTGTTCAGGACAACAGGTTGAAGAAAGTTTTAGTTTTGACTGACAGAGGTCAGCAGCAGGTACAGAAACAGGTTTGCAAACAGCAACCAGTTGAGAGGAATGACAGGGATGTTGTCATAGTTGGGACTATTGCTTGTCCTATAAAGATTGAAAGGAAGATAGAGTTGAACATTGCAGAAGTTCAAGAGGCAGTTCAGACAAAGGTTCTGGTCAGACAACCTGGCAAACACAGGGTATGTGAGAGAAAAGCCTACATTGATAGGCATGAGGATTTATTTGCAGGACAGAAGCAAGTTACAGTTCAGAAGTCTTGGAGTAGCCAAGAGCCAGCAGAGGACAAAGCTGGAACAGGTCAGAGCACTGACATGACAAAGTGTAAAGGTGGAGGACATCCACATACCAAACTCATGGGACATGAGTTCTTTTCTGTTGGGGAGTATGGTGCAGGAGCACCTACCTGACAGCTGGCCTTCATGAGGCAGTTAGTTAGTTTGAGTCTTGTTTATGTTTTCAAGAAGGTCTGATAAGACCAAATGCATGTAATAAGGTCAAGCTGATCATACTAAGATCATGCTGACCAGGCTTTGCTATTTTTAGTTAGTTTGTTAGGACAGTTGTCATGATGTATGTTCGGTTGGACCTCCCAGCCGCCTGGAGAGTTCCCAGCCGCTTGGAGTCGGGTCAGTAGTACTCGCAGGAAAATCTATTTAAGCATGAGGATCGGTTGGTATTGCATATCATTGATCAGGCTTTACTGAGAGAGAGAGCGACTGAATAGTGTAATAGCATCTTTTGAAATCAAATAAGAGATCCTGTTGTCTTTGTTTTCTGTTTGATCTCCTTTGTGTAATCGATTTGCTGTTTTGGGTGGTTTCATGGATTCACTGATCCATTCCACCGGTTGATTCGTCTGATCGGTGGAATGGTTATGTACAGTAGGGTAGGTGTTAGTTTGTTTGTTCGCATGCAGGTGTGCAGGATCACGGCTGAAAGGTGTTGAAGACCCTAGCATGGGCATGTGCTAGGTCGAGCTGATAAAGTGTGGAAGATCACCCTGAGAGTGGATCGAGTCATCCCAGGAGGCTCAGCGGATCAGAACAGTGAAAATCCGCTAAGGTTGAAAATTTGTGAAAATGGCATCATCAGGATATTTCTGCATATATCCTGTAGTCGCTTCAGGCATCATCATCCGGATAAGGAGAGGAGAGCATGATGCAGTCGAGTGTATGAAGTGAATGTGTCAGGGTGATCATCATCAGGAGTTGCCGAGGAGGAGCGTATCGGCATAAGGAAGAAGATCGGGTTGATCGCGGGCCGAAAAAGCTAAGTTTGGCCAACAGCAGGATATGACGTCATCATCATCAGGCTATACGTCATCAGGATATTTCAGAGCGGCAGGATATTGAGGTGCTGCAGGTGACGTCATCATCATCAGGATATACGTCATCAGGATATCAGGTGACGTAAGCATCGGAAGGGACGGTGCGAGGAGTTAAGGTTCGTCATCATCAGGATAAATGGAAGGAACCGGATGTTCTTTATCCTGTTGATTATCATGATGTTGAATATCATGATGCTGAAGATAGTGAAGACGGAAGTTGTCGCTGAAGTGAGCAGTGGACGTCAGGAGGATGTTCGCGCTGGTCGAACATGATGATGCTGTCGATAATCGAATAAGGTGATGCTGTTGACATGCGAAAGGGCGAGGGCTTGTCATCAGGAGGATATCGGTCGGCACAGTAAATATGATGATGCTAACAGTGTTAAGTTAAATATGATGATGATGATGATGATGATGATGATGATGGTGATGGGCTGCAGACATCCATGCTATATGTTAAGGTTATAGGGTGGATGCCTCTGCATCAGGAGTGGTTTGTTAGTAAGGTCTTTTACATAGGTCCCCAGTAGAGTCACCAATTTGTTAGGTCTCAAAAATGTAGGTTGTTAATCCTAAGAGGGTGCCAAGCTCTATGCTTAGATTCACAACATTTTTGAAATAACGCAATGGACTCAACCTTTAGGGTTTGATGACTCCCTGCACTTTAGGTCTTGCTACACCTAGGCAAGTGAACCTTGGAACTTAAAGCAGATTGAGTGTAAATGTTTTGACTAAGTAAATGAGTATATCTATAGTGGCAAATGGTGTAGAATAGATGAAAGCTTGGTAACTAATTCTATATCTACTATCTGATGAATAGTTGGTATAAATTGTATAAGCAATATCAAGGTGAATTCTATGACTATGCTTAACTAATAAAAGGGTTTTTAAATGATGAATTAAAATAAGGCCAATGCCTTGTTGGGTAAATAGAGTCAAATGGAAGACTAAGACTAGTGGCTTATAGTCGGTAGTAACTCTAACTATTTGGCACAATACTTTAGTTTATAACTTGTATAAACATGCAGGGAAATGACTGACAAACTCTTCTTAACAATCTAACCAATATAATCAGACTTCTTGTAATTCAGCAGAAGGTAA
Source organism: Cunninghamia lanceolata (assembly GCA_027924645.1). NCBI lineage: Eukaryota > Viridiplantae > Streptophyta > Pinopsida > Cupressales > Cupressaceae > Cunninghamia > Cunninghamia lanceolata. The sequence continues at coordinate 4,877,262 of BSBN01001091.1, forward strand.
TTTAATCCTTTCTTGAAGGAACCAATTGAATGAAATATGCAAGAATAACAGATAATATTAACTTCGAGACAGAATGACAATCCTAATTATATGGTTCTTCTTAGTAATCCAAATTAATAATTCCAGGTTACTGTGACTAATCAGAAGGACTTTAATTCCTCTAATGGAAACTAATTAATTCAATCACACAGATACAACAAATGTGCATTGACAAATTAACTATATACTTGATATACTAATTTGAATAACAAGGAAATACTAAACTGAAGACAACCACACAATTGAGTAATCTTAACAAATAATTGATGCCAGAATAGAACCACAGAATCAGAGAACTTCAATTTACTTCTTTAATAATATACTTGTAACATGGTCTTTGAGAAACATTGTAAACTATATGTATTGTATTCTACCGCTGATGAAAATTCAGCATCATATGTTCAACTTATATACCAACACTTATGAAGAGACATAACTCTTCAAAGAAGTCTTTTGGAATCAACATGATTAACATAACAATAATAATATAACATTGCTTAAGCTCTATTCAACTACAAGTATAGCTGAGCAATATGATCTAAGTACTCTTGGCTACGATGTGAATCAGTAAATTCAATGGCGTTTCTTGTGATCACATCCATCATAACCATCTTCTCCAAGTGATTGCAAGCTTCCCCAGATGTAGAGTCTTTGTTCTTAAGAGCTTCTAAAGCTTCATGCAATATTCCTTGATAGTCTCTGCTCCATTCTTCTTTACTCTTTAATTCTTTATCGCTCTTGAATAATGTGGGCACTCCTACTTTTGAGGCTTCAACACACTCTTTGGCATCAATATTAAGTTGGTCATAATACTTTTGATACTGCTCGATCAACTCTTTTGCATTAGAGGCACCTGTAATATCAGAAGTATCTTTACTCTGTGTCTCATTTAATTTCTCCTACAGCCTTTTGTCAAGCCTCTCATGCTCTTGGATCGCTTTATAATTCTGAGAATAATTATCCCAGAATCAGTCCAGCTAATGCATCATGTTGGTATGCCTGTTTTGGAGTACTATGACAAGTGTATCCATCTAGATTTGGGCTATCTGATCGATTGATGGTGATTGGATGCTCTGTGAGCTTTCACCCTAAGTTAGTCTCTTTACCGATCCCCCAAAGGTACTCTTAACAGCATCTTTCAAATAGTCATTTTCTTTGGTTAATCTCTCCCAGCTCAGTTTGTATGCATCTCTTTCCTTAATTAACATCTGAGCATGTGCCTTATTCAGCTTTACAACATTAATGCCAATGTCTACAGTGATCAAAGGGTTAGTTTCCCCTGCCTTCAAAGTTATGACATGGACAAAAGTCTTCTCAGTGTCTATAATGGCTGTCTTTTTGTGGGGAGGATATAGGGCCCATATCATTAATGAATTTTCATCATTATTATATTTGATGCCCATGTATACTTCATTGACACCTTCTAGAGTGAGCTTGTATTTATCATCCATATTATGTACAAAAATATCAAATACTAGAGCAGAATTCAAATCAAGGCCAGGAAAGATCATTACCCCTACTTCTTTGAGCAACTATCTACCCTTACTAGGGGTCATATCTTGTAATTCATTATCCACTGTTGCTTTGAACACATCGAGTAATTCTCTCTCATTGTTGGCAGAGACATCATCAACTGACTCTCTGATTTCTTTCCCCTTGCACTTATACAAAAATGATTTGAATTCTTTAGAATGAATAAATTTATCATCAAAAATAAAAGAATCATACGCTATTTGTCTTGGTCTTCATCGGCAGGTCCCTCGTCATCATGTGCTATGCCAGGAGACTGATATTGTTGCATTTTTCTTTTGGACATTTTTGTTGTCTATTGTTGTGGTTCCTCTTGCCTTGCAGGGTCTTCATCACCAGAAGATAATAACTCAATCTCTGTGAGTTGTTTCTTCTTCTCATCTAGATCCCTATTATATTTTTCAACCACCAACTCAACTTCAGTTTCCTCCAGATTCTTGATGACATCATCATGTGGATAGGGGACATGTGTGTTCCCACTGAGGTTTTGCTTTCTCCGAGCAAGGTCAATAAAACCCTCATGATCAAACCCTTTTCTTAGCTCAGCACACCTCATATTATAGTGCATCAGTTTATCCAAAATGAGACCATATCCTTCCTTGGATACCATAGTGAAATCTCCAAAGCAAAGAGTACTAGGCATAAAAGACTATTTATCATGGGAGCTCAGGTGCATCACATTTGAAATAATTCATTTGCCTAACTATTTCCAAATAGGCAATTCTGTTAGGGATAGTCTTAGGCAAGATAAAAGGAGTATCCTCAAAACCATAAACTCTAATCATAGTAGCATCCTCAAAATAGTACCGGTCTCCCTAGTTGTGAGTAACAGTAAGAGGACCACCAAAATATTTTAGTATAAGAAACCTCTTTATTTCATTTGATATTGAATACTCATAGGGATGACTGAAATATCTATATAACACTTTGACACAATACTCCTCAAATTACACATAGCTAGAATGGGCATATCTGCTATCCCATATTCTGGTCCACATCTGTATAGGTGACTTTTACCCCCTCTAGTCTACTGGAACAACTTTGAATTCAGTTGGCCATAACCCCACTTCCTGACCATAATAGAGCACCATGTGCATGAGAAGTGAATAATGTTCAAAGGAAATTAATGGGGCATTGTTCTTTATGGCAGTCAGACCAGAGTCAATTCTATTAAAAACATAGGCAGCATAATCAAACTGCCTGGCATTGTGGTACTAGATGTCTGTAGCTATGACCATTAGAGGAATAGTCATGAAGTCAGGGACCTCTGATCCTAGGACCTGGCCCATAGAGTAGTAAGTATATTGTATGTAGGGTTCAAATAGTGACACATGAAACGGAGGGCCATCATTCTCACTAAAGGGCACCATTTCTCCCTCTGCCCTAGGCCTGTGAATAGGTAACCTCCATCCATTATAAGTAGTATCCATTCTCCAGTACTCCTTTTCCAAATCCTCATAAACAATGGGGACAATACATAAATCATCCAAGTCAAAATCTTCATAGATGGTATTCTTTGACAAGTGTATAATAGGCTCCCCTTATGGGTTGCAGATAGCCTTAATAATTGGGTTGTACTGTTTAGCAAGAAGTTGGAGGAGTTCAACATTCAGAAACACATCAGGAACAACTAATTTACCCAAATTCAAATGGCATGGGTTTGACACTGGAAAATTCCTAATTCTTCTGTTGTAATGGAATTTGAAGAGCTCATAGCCTCTGATTGGAGTCCAAACATTCCCAAGGTATTTACACTTGTCTTCTAGTTTCTCCACTTCTACCCTAAGTTGTGCAGACCTTCGGGCTTTGGGAGTTGATCCTGGTAGTTGATCAATCAAGTCTTGGTTCAGTTTTCTTTCTTTTGTTTTCTCTTCAGGGGTTTTGTCAATTTTCTATTTTTTAGGTTTATTTGTGTCACCCTGTGGTTTTCTACCCTTTCCTTTCCCTAGAGTCTCCATTTACAATCCTTGACATAAAATTTCAAATTACAGGCTATAGCACAAAAGTTTGTATGTATGTACCTATTATCGGTGGCTCTGATCGAATTCCCCTATTTTCTGCTTCAAGTCTTCACTTGCAGGCTTTTCTCAAACAATTCTGTCGAGTTTAATTGTAATGATTTTGAATGTTATCTCATAGGATTTCTTCACCGTCTGCAATTAATTGTTCGAGCATTTTAATTTTCTTGATCGTTGTGAAATGTCACATCATCATAACTTCTCTCATTGGCATAATTTTCATAATGTCTGGGCAATTTTAATATTTTCTTATGGTATGAGCGTTTGTTCATGGATCAATCATTGTAATCCTTCAATTGTCTCCTCGACATCATATTTCATTTGTAAATTTGTATCGGCAAGATATCTCCAAGCTTTACCCGATGCGGAAGTGGGCATGGTTACCATCTACCTAACTTTCCTCATCGTTGTAAGAATAGCATTCTTCTCCAATATGTCAAGTGTTACCAATATGACTATCGGTGAGAGTCTTTCAATGAATGTGGTCATCATTGTCGTTAGGATAAGATAAACCATCGGGATAACTTATTTCAAGTTACCTGATCGCGGTTGTTTCCCTGATAGCCTTCCTTTACACTCTTCATCAAAGAGATCTTCACAATATGTCATTGACATCTTTATTGTTGTGACCATCGGTTTAGTAAGGCATATAAACTTCATTCTGATTTGGTCAGCTTCGCTGATGGTTCTTATTCTTCACACATGTCGGTGTGAGCTATGCCGAAATACTTTTCTTTAATCGTTGAGACTTTAGAATATTGGAGACTCATCAATCTTTCACTCTGATGTTCATCTCCTACTGATGACCACTAATTCCCTCCGTTCCACTAGATGCTCAGTGAAAGTCCTACCGAACTCCACCATTGGCATGACTTATACTATCGGGAGGGTTTATAGAATATTACTTGATAGTATTTCCTTATACCGATCGATCTAACCATGCATTCTCCCTCTGATGAAAGGTCATCGCTGCCACCACCTTCATCGGTGTTCCCTGAAATCTTCTCCCTGACCCTTATTCTCATGCTGATAGCTATTTCAACAAGTTTCTCATGGATCGGTATAACTAACATAAGGTCTTGCCGATGTTAAGAAATTGTGGCCCTTTACATTATTTGTGATAAAAGTCAAGATTTTATGGGATATATTAGTTTTTTATTCTAATTTTGGGTGAAATATTTTTTAGTTTGGTCAGACATGATTGGGTATAAAGACAGGAAAATTTTAAATTTTCCTGTCCCAACACCGCCGGCGGTCTCCCAGAGCCTTCCCGGCAGCTGACAAGGGCTATGGAAATTTAAATGGTGGCCGATAAAAATTTGCATCTATAAAGTTAAAACTTTTTATGGTGGATGAAAATATTTCATGACAACGATTTATATTTTTTTGTCTGGACTTTAAATTAAAACCCTAACCCTGGTCTGTGAAAAACAAAATGAAATTTGAAACTTTTTTAAGTCTGTTAATGATGTCATCATGCCACATCAGCGTCACATCATCTTTTTTGCTCAGTCATGCTGACATTAGCAGGGTATAGTGATGACATCAGCACTAATGTCAATAGTATGGACAAGTCCCCATGGGGCCCCTTTTAGCCCTCGGAGGGCATGTTTTCCAAGAGGCATAACTTTCATCCACGGTATTGGATTTTTAACTTCTTATAGGTGTCGGAAAGGTCTCTCTGAGAAATATGTAGTCATACAGGTTTGGTGATCAGATTTGTCTATTTGTGTTAGAATTTGGTGCCTTGAATCCAGGCATTGCTCTGAGACAGTTTTATGCTCATAACTTTTGCATACGGAATCAGATTTTAGATTTCAGATAGGTGTTGGAGAGTTATTGCTGTGTACTATAGATTGGATCATGTAGATTTTCAATTTCATGTGTAGAGAGAGTTTGATACTTGTTTGATCACTTGTGGGAACCAGATATTCAGGGTGTGATTATGAGTGCATTCAGATGGATTTTTGGGCACAAACTTGTGGGAGTGTATGTTTCTATGTGACCATCAGTATGGTATAGCAGGTTATTACATTTGTGCTTCCAGTTATAGGTTTATAGGTGTACACAGGTTATCTTCTAGTTTGAGGACATGATTGATACCATGGTGAGTCCTTCCTTTTTTATAAAGTTAAATTCCTATGGAAAAGTAAGAGCCTAAGGGTGGCAACAATTGACTAGTTTAAGGTGTAGTGTATGTGCCTATAATTCTTTAATTCGTTAATATTTTAAATCAAACATTGAATATTTTAAATCACCCCTAAATTATTTTGAAATCACCACCATTGATTTTATTTATAATTAAATGGTTTGGGTTCTATTCTATAGGCCAAAATGTACCTACAGAGATCCAATGCCCATGAGTCTCAAAATTACATTTGGGTTGTTTGTATTTTAGGCCATTGATCTCAAATGTAAATGATCCAAATGTAATTTTGGGCCCCATGGAAATTAGAACTTCACAGGTACATTTTAGCTTGTGGAATTTAACCCCATCTATTAGATTATAAATTGAGATCAATGGCCCAAATACAATTTTGGGCTCGATGGGTATTGGAGCTCTGTGGGTACATTCTAACCCATGGAATACAATCCCAACTATTAGATTATAAATAAAATCAATGGTGGTGACTAAGAATTGGAAATATGGCCCTAAAGTAACCAATAATTATATAATATTATTTGCAAATTAATTTCATTTTCTACTATATCTTATAAAATTTAGGCGAATTTGATCTAATTAGGTATTGAATATCATGGCAAATTTTTGAGTTTAAAAGTTAATAAAATAAATGTTCTAGTGATTTAACCAGGACTAAAATAAAATTTTGTAAAAATGTGGTGATTTAGGTCTCCTTACAGCTTGAATTATTAGCCAAATCTTGAATCCCCAATTTCAACTATTAGCCAATTGGCAAATATTAGCCACTAAAAAAATCACTATCTTGGAGTCTACAGGTTGTCTTCTTTGATATCTCAGTTGTAGGTTACTAATGTGATGATAAGTTTGCATGTTACATGTGTTTTGGATCTTTGAGTTATGTAGTTTTGTAGATTAGCTGCCCCTTGGCTATAGTGGGATGACTCATATGTGGACTATCTTTATCCATGAGATTGATTTAGTGTTTATGCAGACTTTGTTAGTTGGCCTTCTTTGTGGTCATGTGTACACTAGTATGTTGCATTGAGATGAGATGATGGATGTTTAGATTGCCTAGATAGCCAGTGTTGAACTACATCGGACAACTGAGAGGGGGGTGAATCAGTTGTCCTAAAACTTTTAACCAATTATGAACATTAACTTATCAATTACTTATATTCTGATATAACCATGAAAGCATGAAATGAGAAGTTCAACACAATAACATAATCAACACAGGAGACACTAGATTCTTTATGTGGAAAACCCTAGAATGGAAAAACCATGGTGGGTGTTAGTCCATAGAAATATATAAGTTATATCAATACCAAAAAACAAAGGGTCACTACCCAAATTGCTCACTGTAAAGAACAACTCACTGCCAAAGGGGTGGCTCACTGCCAAAATGGTGAACTAATTAAGTAGCATATACTCCATGCCTAGGTTCAATTCCATTGAAGCACAATAAAACTTCTCTACTCTTCTCTTTCACACCTTCACACTCATATTTTCATTTTCACAACACACACACTTTTTTGCAACTTCATTACATGCTTTTATACAATTCATCAACCTTGGAATGTGCATCAAGGTTAGCATTACATTCATCAACCATTGGATCAATCTCCAAGGTTGGAATTACAATCATACATAAAATAGGTCTGGACCTAATACAAATTAAGGTAAGTAAAAGATGTAAATATGTATGTAGACCAGAACACGCTTCTACAATCTTTGATGCATCTCCGCAAATAATGAATTCAACCAGGCCGACCAAGACTGATGAGAGCACTAGGTCTACTAAGAACATTCTTCATTCATAATCCAATTTTCTCTTTGTAGACCAATCCAAATGTAGGAACACGATCAGAAGACATCCACAAGCACATTGTAATCACAGGAACAACCACACAATCTCTAACCACTCTATCAAGAAGATTCTTCAAACTGGAGCACAAGAATAACACTGTCAGGCACTATCATAAGTAAAAGATAGCTTGTGGACCACCAAATCATGAACCATTGCAATTAAAGGCACTTAACATCATTACAAACTTGATTCTAGAACTGCAGACCAAAATACTTCAATGCGAAGGAATGTGGAGCATAACATTTTCTCCCTGTCACCACCAAACATATAGAAAAAGAAGTTTTCACACTGGTGAACACAATTCACTTAATTCTTCACATCAGAGGCTCAAACTTGGAATATAACATCTTTAGATAGACTTCTAAATCACTTCCAATCTGCAAGCAAAGATATTCACTCTACAAGAAATGCGGAGCTATCTTCTAGATTGTTCTTCAGAGTCTAATACACTGTTTCGACTGCAACACACTGTTTCGACTGCAACACACTGTTTCCACTGGAGGGGCTAATTTTCTCAATATCCTCAACATCAAAATCACTTACATAGGTAAATACAAAGCATCTTACTCATGACAAGAAAGCAACAAAATAAGAGCACAGTTGACACCAATGACAACACAGATATGTTGACATCAATGACAACACCAATCAGGCACATACTTGCAATAATCTCCCCCTTTGTCATTGATGGCAACATATGATGTGAAAATTTAAAAGACCATCAAGACAAGATTCTCCCCCTTTCTCATTACACATCTGCATTCTTTCTCCCCTTGAGTTTTTCACATGATTTCTCTCCCCCTTTGACATCAATGGCAAAGAGCACATACTTGCATACTACTGCTCTGATCCACTAAACTTTCACTATTTTTCAACACTTTCTTCATCAGAAGATACTCCCCCTAAGGGATAGCCGTTAAAACATCAATCTAGATCAAAAATGAGGCTTTGGATACCACTAGATTGATGCATTCTTATGCATCTTAGTTTAGAGTAGAAGGGGTAATGACCCCTAGTTTTTCTCTAAGATACTCAAAATTATCTTTGGGAAGAGGCTTAGTAAAAATGTCTACAATCTAATCCTTTGTGGATACATACTCCATCTTTACTTCATTTTCACTCACCTTTTCTCTCAAAAAGTGATACCTTATAGATATATGCTTTGTTCTTGAGTGCATCACAGGATTCTTCAAGATGTTTATAGCACTTGTATTATGACAGAAGATTGCATCTGGATTATCATACACAACTCTTATGTCCTTCAATGTCTACTTCATCCATAACACTTAAGTGCAACAACATGTTGCTACAATATACTCTACTTCTGTTGTTGATAAGGAGATTGAATCTTGCTTCTTGCTTAGCCATGAAACCAATCTATTTCCCAAAAAGAAAGCACCTCCACTTGTACTTTTTCTAGCATCAACATCTCCTGACCAATCATCATCTGTATAAGCACTAAGAGTGAAATCATTATCCTTTGGATACCATAGGCCATGATACGGTGTGCCTTTTAAATACCTTAAGATTCTCTTAATTGCCATCACATGTGATTATCTTAGATCAACTTGAAATCTTGCAACAAGACAAACTGCATGCATAATATTGAGTCTTGTTTGAGTTAGATAAAGCAATCCTCCAATCATGGATCTATACCTTTTCTAATCAGTCTTGGGTGAATCATGAATTTTTCTCAACTTGTAGCTAGTCACCATAGGAGTACATACTGGTTTAGAGTCCTCCATCCCAAACTTCTTCAATAGTTCTCTCACATACTTAGACTGAGATATGAAGATTCCTTTATCTAATTGATTAATTTGCTGACCCAAAAAGAAATTCATTTCACCAAACAAGGACATTTCAAATTCAATTTTCATCTCACTGACAAACTTTATGCACATACCTTCATTTCCTCCAAAGATAATGTCATCAACAAAGACTTCAACAATCAAAATCTGATTATCATTGATTTTGAAATACAGATTGCTATTTGCAGTACCTTTGTTAAATCCTAATTGCAACAAATATCTGTCTAACCTTGCATACCATATCATCTTGATTTGACAGTTGGAATCCCTTTGGTTGCTCAATGTATACTTCCTCTTCTAACTCACCATTTAGAAATGCAGACTTCACATCCATCTGATACACCTTAAAATCTTTGTGTGTTGCAAATGCTGGAAACATTCTAATTGCTTCAATCCGAGCTACTAGGGCAAAAGTTTCTTCATAATCTATCCCTTCAATTTGAGAATATCCTTTGCATACAAGTCTTCCTTTATTCCTTACAACTTCTCCATTTTCATTCAGCTTGTTCTTGAATACCCATTTGGTTCCAATAACATTTTTGTTAGTAGGTCTAGGAACTAGTTCCCAAGTTTCATTCTTCTCTATCTGCAATAGTTCTTCCTCCATTGTCTTTACCCAATTTTCATCCTTGCAGGCTTCATTCACAGTTTTTGGTTCAACTATGGAGAGTAAACAATAGTTTACTTGTTCTTCAGTAGGTTTTCTTCTTGTCAGTACACATTTTCTTTTATCTCCAATAATTTGACCTTCAGAGTGATT